>CAWUFW010006503.1:0-600000 GCA_963921515.1 Calotriton arnoldi | reverse complement strand
TTTATGACCTTGGTCGCATCCCACATGTTGTAGGAGCCATTGACTGCACACATATTGGCCTTGTTCCTCCTCAGGCACGTGAGCATATCTACTGAAACAGAAAACATTACCATTCTATTAACGTGCAAGTGGTATGCCTAGCAGATTTGACCATATCCCACATCTGTGCCAAATTTCTCGGCTCAGCACATGACTCCTATATAATGCGAAATAACAACATACCACAGTTGATGGCAAATCTACACACAGAGAGGGCCTGGCTTGTTGGTGAGTGAGATGTGGTAATCTTTTGGTTGTATGCGTGACATGCTGGCCTCCTCCTCCTCATATATTTCAATTAGATTGTGCGTCTGTGTCTCTCACAACTAGATGGCTCAGCGTATCCAAACCGGCCTTGGTTGCTGACCCCACTGAGGAATCCAGGGATGCCAGGGGAGGTCCGCTTCAATGCTGCCCATGGGAGGATACGTCGGGTAGTGGAGCGGGCTTTTGTGCTCCTGAAGGCAAGATTCAGGTGTTTGGACAAGAGCGGTGGTGCACTCCTCTACTCCCCCCAGAAGGTGTGTCAGATCGCAGTCGAATACTGCATGCTCCACAACCTGGCCTTGCACAAGGAGATCTCCCTAATTCATGACGATGATGCCCAGCAGGAGCCCCCGGCTGCAAATCCTCACATGTCCAGTGAAGATGATAGTGGTGAGGAGGAAGGTCTTGACCAGCGTCAACAGATCATCAACAACTACTTCCCTTGAGTGCAAGTACGCATTGAGATTGTATGACTGTGACATTTTGTTTTGGTGTTGGGGCAGAAGCATTGATGATGTTTTGGGATGCTGGCTGCTGTTAGCACACTACTGTGGGGTACTTTGCACATCACTTTATTTGTATTTACACTTCACTGATGTCTATGTTGATGCTGTTGGTTAGTGTTATCTGATATGATTGTTGTACAGTGTTGAACAGTAGTGTATTGTTGCTGTAGTGACATCATATGATGACTCAATGTCATCTTCTTGTTGTGTCGTTCTAGGTCCCTCCGCTCTATCAATGAATTGTCACAATCTCATCTGGTGGTACATTCACATTTAAGTTTACATTGTTCTTACTCTGATAAACATACAACTTACTCAAAGGCATGGGTGATATTTGTGTTTATTTTCATGCATATGGTGTTTAAAGAAAAAGTGGATGAATATTGATTGTGAATACAGAGTGGTTCAGTTGTCAGTGATGGTAACAGAGAAAATTAGAGTAGTTACCACAATAGTGATATTCCACAGTCCAACAGACTCCTGCCATCAACATGGCAATGTGGGACAGGATGGTCAACAAAGTCAATGTTCTGTGCAACACTGGTGACATTATGGACGGCTCAGCTTCCTGGCTTGACTTAGTGCTTTGCCACTAGCTCCTCCTGTGGTGTTCCTCGTACGTCCCCGGCGGCCTTTGGCGGGGGGAGGACACTGCTGCAGGCTCGGAGGTGTCTGAGGACACATCGGGTTGCAGCTCCTCCCTCCCTGTGGCTGCCGCAGAAGTGGCAGGAGTTTCAGCAGCCTGGCCACTGGAGGGGGGGGGAGGCGTTGCTTGAGCTGCATGTATGTCCCTCAGAACACCCAGGAGCTGGCCCATCAGACCAACTAATTGTTCAAAACAGGTGTCCATGGAGCTCTGCAGCAGGCGGATCTCATGAAGTTCCTCTACAACCTGCCCCATCTGTCCCTGGTTCTGCTGATACGCTCCAAGGACTCTGCCGACGGTGGCCAGGGCTTCAGTCTCAGTGTCCTCCTGTGATTGGCCCCCAGTTGCCCTCCCACCTGCCCTGCACACCCGGACCTGTGGCCTTGGCTGAACAGGCACCCGCACACTGTCCCCAGCTTCCTCAGTACGGGTGGTGGTATTGGTCACCTCTGCAACAGGGACAGTGGTGCCGGCAGCGGTGGTGGTGGTGCTGGTTGATCCACAGGTATTTGGTGCATGGCTCAGCGCCGTTGTTGCAGATGTGGCGGGAGTTGTGATGGTGGTGGGGCAGGGAGGCCCTCTGACTGAGTGTGCCCTGGCAGGCCAGAAAGGCCAGGTTGGTCATCCATGTTCGAGAATTGGGGAGAAGCTGCATCCGAGAGTTCCTGTTCCTGGGGGGGAGACTGGCTCTGCTGGTTGTTGGTGGTCTTGCCAGCTAATGATAGCGATCTGCTTGTTGGACAAAGGTTACATTGTCAGGATGTTGAGTGCACTACACAACATTGGTGACACAGTAATTGATGTATTAGTGGATAATAGCAATATTTTGGGATTGAACATACTAGTCATTTGTAATAGTCTTTCAGCAGTATGACATGAAGTAGGGGTACATCTTTGAGTTTATTGTATTTGTCCAGTATGATTTAGATAAGCTGAAGGGGGGACAGTTATTCTCCTTACTTGTAGGTGCCCTTCGAGTATGGGAATTGGGTGCCTTTTGCCTTTTAGACACAAGTATTTATAATAATGGGAAGTTTGTTTTGAGATGGATTAAAAGATCGGAGATCAATGGGAAATAGGAATTACTGAAGGTAATCTCTTTTAATGTCAACGGCCTTAACAATAATAGGAAAAGGCGGGCCATAGAAGCCTGGATCAAGACAGAGAATCCAGCTGTGATTCTGTTACAAGAAACACATATATCAGCGGGTAAAGTAGCACAATTTTCAATGTTTAAATCATGGGCTGCACATAAAGTTTTCTCTTCATCTTCAGCAGCCCATAGAGGGACAGCTATTTTTCTCAGTAAGAATATTCAGGCAGAGGTGGTAAATATAGCGAATGACCAGGGGGGGAGATGGTGTTGGGCTACTTGTAAGGTAGGACATAGACCCCTGACATTCGCAAGTTTTTACGCTCCAATGGAGGATAATCCTACAGTTTATGAGGAATTTTTTCAATCCTTAATACAAGTGTCAGGGAAGATAATTGTGGGGGGGGACTTTAATCTGTTGATGAATCCAAAGATCGATTCTTCTACAAAAGCGAAAAAACAGTTAAAGCATCAATCCCTCAAATTGGTTCAAAGCTACAGCCCAATGCTTGATATCGACGACCCTTGGCGGGCTGCAATTCCCACCGAAATTGCCTATACTTGCTTTTCAGGGAGATTTCAGTCATTTTCACGGATTGATTTTTTTCTCATCTCCCGGAGTTTGACTTTTAAATCACAAAAAATCCTTCAGAACGGGTTCTCGGACCATGCTCTGGTCAGTTTGGAGGTAGAATTGGGGGATTGTAAGAAAGCTTTAAGAAGATGGCAGCTAAACCGTCGGTACTTATCTGAGGATAACTGGATTTCTTTGATTAAAAGTGAAATTAGAGCATTTTTTTGCGAAATCAGGGCTCAGCCCTATACATATGATCTGGGACTCATTTAAAGCCTTTTTCGTGGGCTCGCAGTGGCTAAAGATGCAGTGATCTCAAAGGGTAGGAAGAAGGAAAAACAAATGTTTGAACAAAATTTGCAAAGGTCCCTTAATAATTTTTTGACCAGCCCCACTCCGGCAAACCATCGACACCTGGAGCAGGCCAAACGGAGTCTTGCCGAGAATTATTATGCAAAAAGTGAATTTTCTTATCAGCAGTATAGGCAAAAAATGTATGAGGACAGTAACTACACTGGCAGATTTCTAGCTTGGCAGGCAAGGGAGCGGGCTGTTAGTAATCAAATACTTGCATTAAAATGCCCTAGCTCAGGTCATCGCATTGAGGATAGGGAAGCAATGGGCGATATTATGGTCCAACATTTTGAGAATATATATGGCCATGAGCAATCTATCAATATGCCATCGCTGGAAGCGTTCCTTCAGGAATATGAATTACCTGTTTTAACTGACTCAGAAAAAGAAGTATGAGGAGGCCGTTCTCAAGAGAAGAGTTAGGGGAAGTTATTAAGAATCTCCCTAATGGCAAAGCCTGTGGTCCAGATGGTCTCCTTCAGAGTTTTTAAAACATTTGCCAGTGAGATCCTTGATGTCTTTCTCATTTTGGCAAACTCAATTTTGGAAGGAGGACTTATACCACCAACTTTTAGAGAAGGGAATGTAGTCAGTTTTTAAAAAGGGTAAAAGCGGTGAGGACCCTAACTCTTATCGTCCGATAACTCTTTTAAACACGGATTATAAATTGATTACTAAACTTTTAGCGAATCGTTTTAATGGGTGTGCTTCGCATTTAATCCACTCTGATCAGAATGGCTTTATAGCTGGAAGGCAATTGGGAACTAATACGCATTTTTTGTGGAAGCACTGGATTACTTTGATACACAAAAGATCCCAGCATTAGTTCTGTTTCTAGATGCCGAAAAGGATTTTGATTTGGTTATATGGGAGACTTTATTCTGTATTTTAACAAAGTTTGGAATCCCATCCAATATTATAGATTTGGTGGCGAATTTATATAAGAATGCCGCGGCCAATATTATTATCAATGCTATTCAGGTCGGTCAGGTAAAAGTTAAAAGGGGCACTAGGCAAGGTTGCCCGTTGTCTCCGGTACTTTTCGCTTTTTTTATTGAGCCCCTCGCGATAGCCATTAGAAAAAATAGGTATATTTGTCCCCCGCTTCCGTCTATGGCTAAGATCAAATTATATGCTGATGATATTATGCTTTTAATAAAACCAGAAGAGGAAGCACAGGCCAAAGCTTTTCAGGTGTTTGACTTATATGAGTCATTCGGCGGCTATAAAATCAACAAAAGAAAAACCGAATTCTGAGTGGATGTACGTCGGAGATTTTACACCTCGATATTCTTTCGTGTTTTAACTTGAATCCTAAACGCTATTTAGGTGTCTACTTTTCACCATCTGTTTCGGATCTGTATGATTTGAATTTTGTTCCGCTGCTACGAAAAGTTCAGGATCTATTTTTACGCTGGGACTCCCTTCCGCTTTCTATTTTAGGTAGGGTTGCCTTGATCAAAATGTCAGTGCTTCCATTGTTTAATTTCTTATTTTCTACAATTCCCTGTGTACTATTAAATTCCTTTTTACAAGAATAGAGTCTATGTTTACATCGTTTCTGTGGAAGAAGAAAATTCCCAGAATTGCACTCAGCACCTTATATGAGAATGTGGAAGATGGCGGTTTAGCTCTCCCCAATCTCAAAGAATACTATTTCGCGTACTTTGCACAATTTATGTCTAGATTTAAACAGGGTTTACAGTCGGGTCTTTTTATTAATTTTTTTATGAACTTAATGTTTAAAGATAATCAGATCCACCACCCGTTAGCAATATTTCGATCTCCAAAATTAGTTCGATACAAGTGTTTACATTGGGTATTTTATAAATACCAGGCTTTTTTTAAATGTTATTCTATCCCACTTATTAATGATATAACTCCTACCGCTGAACTCTTTGTTTCTGCAGGTATTAAAAAATCATTCTCTCTTTCACAAAATTGGACGAAAGCTGGTTTTTTGAAGCTCTCCGATTTTGTCCAGAACGATAAATGGATCAGTGTAAGAGAAATGTCTCAATTAATCCCCGGGGATTTTCTTCTTCGTGGGTCATATAATACGCTTAGTAAATTTTTTGAAAATCTTGATCTGTTTCAGATTATAACTCAGAAACACCTAGTCTATGACTTGCTGGGAGATAAGGCAATAAAAAAACCAGGGAATGGAAAAAAAACTAGCTCGAATCAAAGGGATAGATTTGGAGATTAAGGCAATTACAAAGTGGAGCAAATATGAAAATCAAGAACTCACAGTAAATATTTGGATCACAATTAATAGCTTAAATTTTAGCTCAATTCGAGGCGCTAACTGGCGAAGGATGCTATATTTTAGTAGATGGCTATTGTACAGAACTCCGGCCTTTGTTGCTAAGGCTTATCCTAGTCAATCGGGGCAGTGCTTCGGTTGCCATACTCATCCTGCCGCAAATTGGACTCATATAATATTACAGTGCCCATTGATCCAGAAGTTCTGGAGTGATATCTTTGAGTTTTTAACGACGGAATGCGAAATAACATTCGGTTGTAATGACCGACTGATATTGTGGGGCTATGATCCAGATTTGCAGGTATCACAGAAGTTGATTAAAATAATATATATTGGTATGGCGGTCGCTAGATCTCTTTTACTTCAAAGATGGCGATCGGATTTAATTCCTTCCAAAATTGAATGGATTCGTAAAATGGTTCTAGTAAAGAATAGTGAACGAAAAATATGCTATGCGAACAGGGGATTTAAGAAATTTGAGAAACTCTGGGCAAAGTTTTTTGATATTACTCCCTAAAAATCACTATTCGAAGCCATCCGCCCCTTTTGTTTATGAGAGAACATGTTGTAGAGAGATAGCACATTTTTAGTTTCTGGTCCAGTTTCGATGGTAATAATGGAGATCTATTTAAAAGATGCTAGGTGGTTTATTCTTTATTTAATTTCTTCTTTTTTTTTTCTCTCCCTCTGTTGTTATGATTGATTAAGACTTGTTATGTATTGATCAATAGATGTTATTTATTGTGTGTGTAAATATTCTTGATGAAATTTATAGATCTATTGCTGGATTTATTGTATTGTATTATTTATGGTTTTCAATAAAAAAAAAATGAAGTAGGGGTACATCCATTACTTGTTGGCGAGGTGACATGGAGAACGTCAAACATTTGACATGTTGTGGTTGGCTGTTTCCAAGGACAGGTAATCAGCTAGCAACTTTGTGCTAATCCACTTTATTTTAGGCATGTTTATTGTTGATTTTGCAAATCCATGTTATACATATGCAGGCATTTTCAAATTTGTGTTGTGCATTTTGCATTGACATCATGTGGGCTGTGTTCTTCGAATGAGTGTCCATGCATGTATTGTGGCCCTATCAGCCCTCATGCTTTAGCAGATTAGGACTTATACATATCATTGTGCACATCTTGTGATTGGTCTATGCATTTCCTTACATGGGTCTTTGTGAATGGAAGTGTGAGTTATCTGACATGTACGTAAGCATAGCTGTGTGCGCAGTGGATGTGACATATGGAGCATTGTAGACTTGGCTAACAAGTAAGAAATGTGGTGAGGGGATTGTTACATCCTGTTCAGGGGTGAGCCAAGAGGGCCTGGTGGGAGTTGTAGTGCTGGCTGTCCCCATGCCCCCTGTGAAGATGCCTACCTACCTGTCAGGTGAAGCAGAGGAGTGAAATGGCTGCCACATGGCTCTGGCGTGGGGGGGAGTGTTCCATCGTGTTCAGAGGTGAGGCAAGAGAGTATGAGATGGCTACCTACCCGTTTGGTGAAGCAGAGGAGTGAAATGGCTGTCACATTGCACTGCGGTGGGGGGGTGGGGGAGTGTTCCATGCTGTTTGTGGTTGAGGCAAGAGGGCCTGGAGGGAGTTGTAGTGCTGGTTGTCCCCATCCCCCCTGTAAAGATGGCTACCTATCTGTACGGTGAAGCAGAGGAGTGGAATGGCTGCCACATAGCTCTGGGTTGGGGGGAGTGTTCCATCCTGTTCAGAGGTGAGCCAAGAAGGCCTAGTGGGAGTTGGAGTGGTGCCTATCTCCATCCCCCCTGTAAAGATCTCTACCTACCTGTTTGGTGAAGCAGAGGAGTGAAATGGCTGCCACATGGCTCTGTGGTGGGTGGAGTGTTCCATCGTGTTCAGAGGTGAGGCAAGAGAGCATGAGATGGCTACCTATCTGTTTGGTGAAGCAGAGGAGTGGAATGGCTGCCACATGGCTCTGGGGTGGGGGGAGTGTTCCATCCTGTTCAGAGGTGAGGCAAGAGAGCATGACATGGCTACATACCTGTTTGGTGAAGCAGAGGAGTGGAATGGATGTCACATGGCTCTGGGGTGGGGGAAGTGGGGAAACAGCCATTACAACGCGGCTGTTTCCCCGCATACCGTTACATCGAAAGCATTACCATGCATGCGTTGTAACAACGCGTAGTCATTACTACGCATTTTTTGACATCGCATGTGCTTTTACCACGCATGCCTTTACAACGACTTTTGATGTAAAGGCATGTGTGTTAAAAGCACATGCGATGTAAAAAAATATAGGCAATCCACCTCGTTGTGAGGAAACAGAGGTTGCTTCGTTTCGTCACAACGACGTGCACCGCCCCTCAGACCCGACGTGCAGCAGGAACCAGGAGGAGAGAGAGGAACCATGAGGAGAGAGAGGTAAGGGCAATTGGGCTTGGGGTGGGGTTTACTTTTTTAGGGTAAAAGGGGGTCGGGTGGGGTGTGTGTGTAGTGCGGGGTACCTTTTTAGGGTAGGGTCGGGGGGGGTCGTGCAGGGTAGTGTTTTAGGGTAGAGAGGGAGGGTCGTGCAAGGGGTAGTGTTTTAGGGTTGGGTCGGGGGGTCATGCAGGGTAGTGTTTTAGTGTAAGGAGAGGTCTGGGGGTCGGGTGCGGGTCCTGCAGGGGGTAGTGTCTTTGGGTTTAGGGTAGTGTTGGTGGCGTCGTGCAGGGTAGTGTTTTAGTGTAGGGAGAGGACTGGGGGTCGGGGGAGGGTCATGCAGGATGTAGTGTTTTAAGGTTTAGGGTAGTGTCAGTGGGGTCGTGCAGGGTAGTGTTTTAGTGTAGGGAGAGGACTGGGGGTCGGAGGAGGGTCAATCAGGGGGTAGTGTTTTAGGGTTTAGGGTAGTGTCGGGGTCGTGCAGGGTAGTGTTTTAGGGTAGGGAGAGGACTGGGGGTTGGGGAGGGTCGTGCAGGGGGTAGTGTTTTAGGGTTTAGGATAGGGTCAGGGGGTCGTGCAGGGTAGTGTTTTAGGGTAGGGAGAGGACTGGGGGGAGGGTCGTGCCGGGATACTAACTTAGGGTTCAGGGTAGGGCAGGGTAGTGTAACTTACCTTAGATACTTTTACCAAGAGTATACCTTTACCACGCATGTCTTTGCTTTGTAATGGCATGCGTGGTAAAGGCATATTCGTGGTAAAAGTATGCAATGTAATGGTAGGTCGTGGTAAATGACAACGTGTAGTAATATCCGCGTTGTAATGACACGCGCAGTATTAGTACGCGTTGTAAAGTGTCATATTTGGGAAGTGTTCCATGCTATATGTGGGTGAGGCAAGAGGGCCTGGTGGGAGTTGTAGTGCTGACTACCCCCATCCCCCCTGTAAAGATTGCTTCCTACATGTAAGGTGAAGCAGAGGAGTGGAATGGTTGCCACATGGCTCTGGGGTATGGGGAGTGTTCTATGCTGTTTGTGGGTGAGGCAAGAGAGCCTGGTGGTAGTTGGAGTTGTGCCTATCCCCTTCCCCCAATGAAAAGAGGTATAGCTACCTGTGAGGTGAAGCAGAGGAAGAAAATGGTAGCCATGTGAGTAATGTGGTGGTAAGAGTGCATTCTACATAAATGTGTTTTGGTATTGAAAGTGTAGCTTAATGGTTGTGCAAGACAGTACATGACAGTGTGATGGGATGAATTTTTTTTGCTACTTACCAGTCTCCACTCCCCCAGCTATTCCTGTGAGACTCTCTGGATACAGGATGGCAAGCACCTTCTCCTCCCATTCAGTGAATGTCAATAAGGGAACGGGAGGGCCACCACCAGTCCTCTGAGCCGCCTCATGGTTCCTGGTGGCCCGGTATTTCACCCAGGCCTTGAGTTCATGCCACCTCTTCTTAATGTCACGCTGTGTGTTCAGGGTAGTACCTACTGCATTGATATTGTTGACTATCCTTTCCCACATTTGATTTTTTCTAGCAAGTGGGGCCTGTGGGACCATGATTCCAAACAAATGTGGTTCTAATCTAATGATCTCATTTACCATCACTGACAACTCATTGTCAGTGAATGTTGGCATTTTTTTTGTGACATTGTGAAGAGTGTGCCAAATAGTATACTATTGAAAATAAGAAGGTGGTAGTGGAGATGTGAAAGGTGTGTCAGGTGTGTGGGTAAAAAGGCTAGGTGCATGGAAATAGGTGGATGTGATGGTGTGCAGTGTGCCAAATCTGCTCTCCTAACAAGTTTGCCTTCAATGCTGTGCGTTGTGGGCTCCTTCAATGCTGGCTTTTTGCAAAGGATGCTGGTCAGGGAAGGGGTTTGTTTTATACTCTGGTATGTGGGTGTGTCCACCTGATGAATGACCACCAGCTGTATTTTTCCGTTCTGACTTTATTAGACCTTTTTTTATGTTAGCTTCGCGTGACCACGGCGGTCGTAACTCAAAGGTCGTTACAACAGGACCGCGATGTCATTGTAATTTCCCCTGCGGTCATACCACTGGTGAATCAGCGTTTGTTTGCCTGAAAACTGCTTTTTCATTCGCTGCGGTCGGAGTTTCTGGATTTCCGACCGTGGCGGACGGAGCTTTAACAAATCCCACGTCCGCGGTTGGATTTTTCTGGCATTGCATCGTAACCTGACCGTCGGATATTCCACGGAACCTGCGGGTGGGTTTTTTCCGGAACCACGACAGTCAGAGGGCTTTCCGTCCGCCATCCTAATCAGCCCCTTTGTATGAAGTTGTCAGTGAAAATGTATAACATCCTTTATGTCTTTGTTTACTTTAATTATCAGCCAGAGGTCATTAGGGCAAATGTAGAACACCCTTTAAAGTGTTTTCTTTTTAACGTTTACTGTTCAAATTATATACTGATAAAGGGGAAAAAACAGCTTTTGGTGATTTTTCTAGTTTTTGGACCAGCAAAAATATTTAAATATCAGTCATGCCAGTATAAAACTGGCCAGGTGGCAACCCTACTTGTGGAAAACCCTAGTGGTTAAAGGTATTTTAGAGCTTCCTAACTACTAACCAATTATAAAAGCAAACAGAGGCATAATTGACAAGTTACAAAAGGATACTAAGAATTGTATACAGATTCCTTTTCACCTATTAGCTTCTGACTCTTCCCAGAGAAGCAAAATGTAAATAAATGACTGGTATTTTGTTTGAGAAAGGAGGCAAACACATTTCCAGCACTACAGAAATTATTTGAGGAAAAAGTGTGATTATCTAGGCATGGAAGTCTAGTAGTACATGTAGTGTTCGAATAAGGCAGAATTCAGTAAATAGTTTTGATGTAAGTTTAATCCATATAATACAAAGGCCCCCCAGAGGGACCCAGGACATTACAGTGGAGATGACTCCTCCTGAACAATATTCCCACTCCTGTCAACATTCCAAACTCCTTTATGACAGATGCTAATTCTAAAGATTTCTTACCTGTACAACACCTCCTTTTCTTTACACAAAAAATAAATAAATACAACTTTTGAATCTAATGATAATAAATTACAATTCGCAATATAGAATATAATTGTCAAATTATGCAGGAAAATCTATTTTTCCTCTTTCTTTGAACATTTGTGTTTAAAATTTCATTTTGTGAATCATCTTTGTCATTATCGTTTATATTCTGCTCATTCGTGCCTGTGTGTGTATCAGATCCGAATTAATTAAAATATTTCAAAGTGCATTATGTTTGTTTTCAATATCATTGTTCAAGTCATAAAAATCATTACTGTTGTCTTATATGTCTTTGTTATTTAAAAAAAAGTCTTGACCCTGTTTAAGCAACCCTGGTGCACCTTTATTCCACCATCCTTTATCCTTCAATAAAATTGTACTTTCTGATACTTTCATAACTTGTTTTGGAGAAAAATACTCAGATTGACCTTTTTGTACTTTCATAGGTTTTCTAACCAATACCCAATCTCCTACTGAGAATTGTTTAGATTTCGTTCTGTGTATTTTATCATAGTATGCTTTAGCCTTCAGATGTTTTTTTTCAATTTGTCTTTAATTTTTAGTTTATTGTCCTCAATCTCTGTTACACTATTTTTTTTAATCCAGTCATCTTTGGTGTTAATAATGTACAACCTTTCCTTCCTCTCATCAAAAAGAAAGGGGAAAATCCTGTGAACGAATGTGGGGTATTGTTATAACTGACAACTTTTTTTCTTAAATAATCATTGACATATAAATTGGATACTAAAGCAATTTGAATACCTTCCTTTAAAATCTATTAACTCTTTCCACTAAACAATTAGAGGAAGGCTTGTATAAGGGTGCTTTTTCTTGTTTTATACAATGTTTGTGTAGAAAATCCACCATTTTTTTAAAAAGACTTTTGAGTACCATTGTCTGATATAAAAATTAGTGGAATACCTTCAATAGCAGAAATTCTTCATTAAAAAAATCAATAACAATATCTGTGGTTATACTAGAGCTACTGCAGACATGTGTATGGCACTATGTACTATTGGAAATAGACAGTCAATGACACCTGTTTGGACCCTGACACGGCTGTAACTACTATGTCATTAGAAAAACTAAAATGTATAACTGTATGGCTGGGAACACAGTATATATCCGTAATACTTAATAAAGTTTGTGTTTAAAAAAAATACTAGAGCTAAGCTTATAGTGTACTCATTTTGAGTAGTAATCAGTTCGCACTAATATAAAACGCATATCCTCATTCAAAGAAATAAAAGGACTGGCAAAATCAATACTTAATTTCACCCACGGTCCATCAGGGACATCAACTAAATGCATGTCCTCTTTTGAGGTCTTCCAATGTTTGTCTGATCACACACACTCCATACATCTATCAATACTTGAATCAACTTCTGAGTCCATTGCCGGCCACCAGTAATGTTTCATCAAAGGTCTTTTGGTAGCAGTTGCTCCTGGGTATCCTCCATGAGCTAACTTCACCAATTTATTTCTTAGTATAAAAGGTGGTACAAATACATCATGTTCCATGAGCAATTCTCTTTCAATTGTCAATTTATCAGCTACTTGTAAATAACCTTTTAATGTTTTATCCAAATTCCTGAATGGTGGCCATCCATTCACCACGTACTCTTTAATTTTATTCGAAACATCCTTTCTCATAGCTTCTAACCTTTCATTATCAGAAATAGAGCCCGCACAACAATCAATAGCATCAACCACTGACATAACACACTCTTGGTCAGACATACATGTCTTCAATTGGTGATCTGGATAATCAATCAGCCCTTTTGTTCAAACCTCCAGAAATATGTCTAACTACAAAATTGTGCTCTTGTAATCTTGACACTAACCTGATAAACCTTGAAGAAGCAATTGCAGTTCCTGTACCCCACCCATCAGACATAAACAGTATTGGTTTATGATCGGATACTATTTCAAACCTTTGCCCCCACAAATAGCTCTTCAATTTCTCAACAGCCCACACACTGTCCAGAGCTTCCCGTTCAATAGTGCTGAACCGTTTCTCTGCATCTTTTAACCCTTTTGAAATAAAGGCTATGTTATATTCGTTTACCATCTATCACCTGACTAAATACTGCTCCTAAGCCTATCCCACTGGCACCTACAATGATATTTCTTCCTTTGGGATCATATGGCCTAAGTGCTGGTGCTTTTCAGATGGCTTGTTTGAGGTCCTGGAAAGCTTTCTCTTGCTCTGTGCTCCATTCAAATTTAGTTTTTCTTTTTAATAATCTCCTTAATGGTTCAACCAAAATTGCATAACCTTGAAAAACAGGCATAATATTCACTCAAGACAAGGAATTACCTCAATGCATCTTTGTTAATGGGTATGGGTGCCTCTCTAATAGATTTTACTAAGCCAACCTTTAGTGCGATTCCTGCCAAAGACACTATATTTTGCAAATATTCTACAGTTGTCTGCAAAAACTTACATTTAGATTTAGTGACAGTCATCCCTCTGTTTTCAAGTATCTCCTATACCTTATTCAAAATGTCATTATGTTCTTTCGCAGTTTTAGCATGAATCATAATGTCATCCTGAAAAGTTTGACCACCTTGCAAGGTCATTTAACTTTTGATATAGTTATTAATGAATCTGTAAATGACAGATCTGAGAACCTAACCAAAGGGAAGGGCTTCCGCTAAATGTGCGAAACAACGCCCCGAATCTAAGAAGAGAAAATTCTCTTCTTGAGTCCTCTCACTCACCAAGGGTTGCCCCTAGGTGACATGCTTCATCATTGGGGCCATCCCAGACATCTACTGTCTGGGGCGTGCATGCAACTTGCGGAACTACGTAGGAGCACTTTTTGTGAGAAAATGTGTAGTGTAGTGTTGGGGGGAGTGGTGATGATGATGCTAAAAATACCTAGCTAGTGAGCGATTAATTTATTCCTGCTCCTAGTTGGTATGGATAAAAAGGGGGTTAATAGTAGGGAGGAAGTGTAACTGTTATGTGTATACTATCCCTAGTATTTGGTCGACATGTTTCCAGGTGTCCCCTAAACCTCTTCTTCAGGACCACATGGGGGCCAGCCCCATGCGTACCACTCCGTGAGAAAAACAATCCTATACTAAAGAAATAATATAATAAAGAACAGGTACACACCTAATGTGTGAGCACCAAAATTAAATACATACATATACACATAACAGTTACACTTCCTCACCATGATGATGCATCACCATCACCACTCCCCCCAACACTACACTACACATTTTCTCACAAAAAGTGCTCCTACGTAGTTTCGCAAGTTGCAGCACGCCCCAGACAGTAGATGTCTGGGATGGCCCCAATGATGAAGCATGTCACCTAGGGGCAACCCTTGGTGAGTGAGGGGACTCAAGAAGAGAATTTTCTCTTCTTAGATTCGGGGCGTTGTTTCGCACATTTAGCGGAAGCCCTTCCCTTTGGTTAGGTTCTCAGATCTGTCATTTACAGATTCGTTAATAACTATACACAGTCTGGAGGATGAACCTAACTTCTACCTCCATCTCCCCCCATTTTTGTTTATAACATTTAACTTTTGAAACACACTGGCAGCCGATGCCAAACCAAAAAGTAGACATACATATCGATATGCCCCAAAGGGTGCAACAAAAGTGGTTAAATCTTTTGAACTCTCCGACAATTTCACCTGGGGATACGCAGATTTTAAATCAATTATAGAAAAATATTTGAACCACTAACTGAGTTAAGCATCTCCTGTATTTTAGGAAGGGGATGACATTCAACTATGGTGTTTTTATTTAATGATCTTAAATCTGCACAAAGCCTAATTTCAAATTTTTTCTTTTTTGCAATCACTATTGCTGAAACCCATTCAGGTGAATCATTGGGTTCAATGATGCCATCCTTACACAGAGTGCTCGATAATTCTTGCCTGACTGAAGTGGTACATGCCAAATTTTATGGGTCACTGGTATGGAATTTTCTTTTACCTTGATATGGTGCTCAAATCTTTTGCATATCCAATATGTGTGGAAAATACGTTATTATGTTTGTCCAACACGTCTTCAATTTCCAAACACTGATTATCCTGTTCTACACTGAGAATAGGCATATCTCCTAGCACCGTAGGTTCATCAGAACATGGTTTGAGCAAAATACCACGTTTACCAAGATATTGCCAACCCCCAATGTCTCTTCCCCTTTCTGCCACATACATTTTCATTTTATAAAACACCCTTAGAATTCCAAAATGGCATTAAAGTATCCTAACATATCAATGTCAAATTCTGAAAATGTTTTTGGATTGATGTATGATTCTATCAATTTTACATTCTTCCATGATCTATAAAATGTATGATCTGCCATTACTGATGTCAGAAATCTTGAATAAGCTGTGATAGGTAATTCTACTTTATCTATGTGGACTAAACCTAAAGGACCTTTAAATTTGCCTGGTTTCAAATAAATAGTAAGCACAATATTTTAACACATTTCTTCATCAAATTCGTCTACTAAATCCACTTTTATTATGCTAGCTGGCTTGGTATTTCTACAAACCACCCCAAAATTCTCTATTATTTGGCACTTCATACATGTTTTTCCACTACCTAGACATCATTAATAATTTCCTAAATTATATTTTGTGCCACATCTACAACACATTAATAACTTTATTTAGCATTTTGGTTGAAAGAAACATGGCACACATTCCAGAGTCGTCATAAATATCGGCACATACAAATATCCAAAAGAATTTGACACAAATCCATACCCTGATTTGTATAAACGGGTTGATCAAGCAAAGTCCAACATTGTTCACTAAGACACAATAGCTGCTATGTCCCCACGCTCCAAGACCTAAGCAGTACATATCATGCAATATGTACAGCCATGGAAAACACCAGTGGAGCAAAGATGCATCTTGTTGATGATAGGCTTTGCTGTCGTTAGGGTCAGGGTGGGTCTGAGGGGGACATCACCCAGAGATATGAAGCCCTTAGTGCTTTGGACATCGTTAGGTGTATTCCCCGTTCTATGTTGTTGTCGTATGTAAGTGGTAAATGGACGTCACGTTGTGTCAAATTAGGCCACCCTGGCCCTGATAATGGCGGTTAACTTTTTGATGGCATAGAGATTCCATACCTTTCCCCACCACATATTCAGTGAGGATGCCTGAGGTTGCTTCCACATCTGTGCTATGCACAGTCGTGCTGCTAAGAGTAGGTTAGAAAATAGCCGCCACTGCGGAGTTGACATGGGAAAGAGACTATCTACTCCTATATCGCCCAGGAGGACCAACAGTGAGTCACGAGGCAATGAAATGCTAGTGAATGGAGTGTACTGTGAGTAGGACCTCATCCCAAAATGTTCGCACATTTGGGCAGGCACACCATGTGTGTAGGAAAGTGCCCCATTCCCCGCATCACTTCCAACATGACTCTGAGCTCCCAAACATTTTATGCAAGTGCACTGGTGTCAAATACTAACATGTGAGAATTTTGTAAGAGTTCTCTTTGTAGCGTAGACAAATAGAGGATTTAGAAGCTCTCTCCCATATCGCTCCCCAAGTTTAGTTTGTGATGTCTGTGGTCAATTCCCTTTCCCAGTGTTTCATGTAGGCATGCTTCTTTGGTGGGGTGGAGTTGAGTATCTAGCGATACAGCCACAATATTCCTTTATGCCTAACAATAGTGAGATACAAGGATTCTATGGGTGTCTCTTCCCTTTGCATGGCTAAGGAGGCAGGGGGTCGCCCGGCCCAGTGTTGTGCTTACCCAATCTGATAATGCCTAGACAAAGTGTATTTCGTCCTGCATTGGTTCTCAAGTCCCCATCTCTCAGCTGGGGAGATAGAATGCGTTTTCAACAAAAGGAACCGGGGTGGACCATGCCTGCTGGAATGTCTGGATTGCGAGCTAGAGGGGTAGGAGGGAAGGGAAAGATGGGAACTTACATTTCCCACAAACTTCTCGCCAGTAAGTTAGTAGTGTGAGTCAATGAAAGAAATGTAGGATTGTGAGCCCAAACTGACATAAGGAGCCACAAGAAGCCATCCAGCAAGGCCGGGGAAAAGGTCTGTTTATGCTGTACCCAGGGTTTGCCATCGGGATCATGGTTCCAATCAAGTGAGGGACGATGCTGACAACCAGAATGTTTGTAACAAAATCCGGGAATCCCAGTTCTCTTTCTGCTGTGGGACGGAAAAGAGTCACCCGTGCCACCCGTTGTGACTTGCCTCCCCATACAAAACTAAGCATATTGTTGCATATCTGTGTTTGTGTCTGTTTAGGGAAAGTAAGGAGAAGGCTCTGGAGGACATACAGCAGCTGGAGCATAAAATTAATTTTAAGACAGTTTTAAGGCAGTTGATCTCTAGCTTGCTCCACCATGTAAATGTTCTTGAAGAGAGCAGTGAGTAATGGAGTAATATTACTGTTGTATAGGGCGTACGTATGTGCGAGGAGCTGGACCCCAAGATACATATTCGCAGATGTTGCCCATTGAAAACCCTCCCTGTGGATGGGCTACCAGAGGATATCCTGTGGGTCCGCCACCCCATACCCCAAGATTTCGAAAAGTTCATCTTAAATCTGGATGCCTGTGCAAATAGTTTGAGTTCCCTCATCAGCGTGGGAATGGACGCGTCTAGGTCAGCGATGAAGCAAAGTATATCATCTGCGAAGAGAGGTAATTTGTGCTGTCCTGCATCGATCAACATGCCATGAATCCCAGGGTCACGCTGGATTTTTGCTACTAAGGGATCCATGGATAAAACAAAAATCAGTGGGGACATGGGGCATCCCTGACGTGTCCCCCTGGTGAGGGTTATAGTAGGCGAAAAGTAGGCATTGATCGTGAGCTTAGTGGCAGGCTTTTTTAAAATTGGCTTGGATGAAAGTTTTCATCTTGGGACCAATACACGTTTTGTCCAAGACCTTTGATGGGTATGTCCAATCTACCCTGTCGAATGCCTTCTCTGTGTCGAGGGAGAGGAGGGCCATCGGTTGATGGCGAAGCTCCGCAACCTCCATGAGCGCAATGGCTAAGCGGGTATTGTCGTTGGCCTGACTTTTACGAATAAAGCATGATTGCTGAGATGCTATAAGAGCCGGCCAAACGTGATGAAGCTGTGCCACTAGTATCCCCCTTTCTGTGATGGGGGACTCGGAGGTCGTTTAGAGAAAACAATGGAAAATGACTTGCTTCCCCAACCCCTTTCCCGTGCATACCTCTCTTTGTTGGTCGTGTCATGCTCCGAGTTTCGTTTTTTACTCACTGCATCAAGGATCATACACCACTTGTGCATCTACATGTCACCGCTTCTCAGACTGCCGCTGAACGCTGGTGTGGCGGTCCCCTTTTAAAGGACTAGAGTTGAATTGTAGTCGTGTTGCTCGTGACGTCTTCCGTATGCATCAGCTAGGAGCATGGGAGTTGGAATTTTCACTTTGCCCCCTTGTGTTTGAACGGGATGTCAGTTCTCACTTGATTGTTTTGTCTGGCTATCATTCTCCCTGCTAATCTAGATTTTAGACGGTCAGATCCTTTTGTTGTGCATATAGAAGGGCGTTTCCTTTGTATTCTTATCAGGCCTCTTGAATTATGTAACACCGTTTTTTTTAACGTCTTTCCTTCCATGTCGGAATAATCATAGCCACCCTCTGCCATATTTTGCTTCTAGTTTGGTTTCATTTTTTTGGCTAACATCTTTATGGTGCTTCCAGGGTGTAGGTGGTTTACTCTGATATACCTACAGAGGCAATGTTATTATGTTATCAGGCCGTTATGTTTGTGTTAGTTGTGTCCTTGGGATTTTTTCATTTAATCGCTGCAATGTTCTTGACAATCTGTAGATCCATCTTTGCTCGTAACGCAACAGTTGTTGTTCAGTTGCAGATGGAGGCAGCTTCTCTGTGACAAAACAAGTGAAGCAATTTTCTGAGTGACCAGTGGACATGCAGTGAAGCATCAATTTTGTGATTGTCTTTTTGCACCGAAAGATGCTTCTGTGTTCGTTGATGCGTAACTTGACTTTTCTTGTGTTCATGCCCACATATTTCAGACCACATTTGCATATTAGTATGTTTACCACATTTGAGCTATTGCTGTTTGAGTGTTTTTTGAGGGCCCTGGGCGTACGTAAACCCAAGGTCTATGTCTTTTTTTGCCTTCGTGAGGGGGCAAATATTACACAGTCTGCAGGGGTAGTGACCCGTTACCTCGGGTAGATTCCACGGGGTATGGAGAGTTTGGCCTGGAGTTTCCTTTTTCTTCGTCATGTGTGGACCAGTAAATCTCTCAGCGATCGCCCTTTCTTGAAAGCAAACATTGGGTGCGAAATTGAGAGAAGAAGATGTCAAGGTCTTCCAGTGTCTCAAAATCAGTTTTTTCATTGGGTTTAATGTGTTCCATAAGTGGTGACACATACCAACCGAATCGTAATACGAATCTCTGACACTCGGGCTCTGGACAGCAGCGTTTCCTGGTGGGCCTTGAAATCCTTGCTCGGGGTTCGTACTCCCATCCTCGTCACCAGATTTGTAGTGTTCGAATAAGGCAGGATTCAATAAATAGTTTTGATGTAATTTTAATCCATATAATACAAAGGCCCCCGAGGGATGCAGGCAATTACAATGGAGATGACTCCTCCCGAACAATATTCCTACTCCTGTCAACATTCCACAACACTCTATAAATACCCTCCAACAACATTTCAAACCCCTCTATGACAGATGCTAATTCTAAATATATAGGGCCTTATTACGAGTTCGGCATTCCAATGGACGAACCTGTGGTGACGGTCCACGGACCACCAGACTGGCGGTCCGCACAATGCTTTAGGACTGTGGCGATTGTACCACCACGGTACTGCTGCTGCCCACTGTTCCATTATCTCTGGTGATGGCGCAGCAGTCTGAGGCCCCTAAAATAGGGTGACCAGAATTTCAAAGCAAAAAACCGGGACATTTCCCAAAAATAGAAGAAGGACTACAATTTTACTTCAACCCAGTGCACAGAATGACAGCGCTCCTCAGAGAATTCCAGAAAAGGCAGTAAGAAAATACATAAAATGCCATTTTTAAAGCCAGTTGCATGCCTGTTAATTAAATTGCTTTCCTATAACAGCTGCTAACTATCCCTGCTTTGCGAAACAAAAAGAATACCTCCCACCCTTTTCAGCCGACCCTCTCAAAATACCGGGACATGAGCTTAATTTCCTGAAATCCACAGGGACAGCTGCCGGAAAACCGGGACTGTCCGGGCAAATCCGGGACAGCTGGTCACCCTACCCTAAAATGCTGCAGGTGCCAAGCATATTAGGAGTTTCCTCACTGCTGCACTTTTTATGGCCGTGTAACCTCCATGGTGGTGAGGAAACAAATGTAGGGCCCCCTTATGCCTCTGCGCCATGAGGTGCATGCAGGGTGGGGCACATGGTGTGCCCCCCTATCTACATGCACCCCCATGTTCCTGCATGGAACGAAATGCACAACATGGTGCATTTCCGTACGTGCAGGAACATGCTTTGACGTTCCAATTGCGGTGTTTATTTTAAAGGTACCGCTGTGGGAACGGCAAAGAACTGCCCACCAGCGATTTAAACAGTTGTAATCTGGTCTGTTTTGGCTTTGGCGGCGTGAGAGCGGGCGGCCTGCTCCCTCACCGCCAATGTCATAATATGGCCCTTACTCACCAATACAACAGTACACTCCATCATTTGGGGTTAGATTTTGGAAGGGAATAATCGTGGGATTTTAATTTCTCCGTTAACTATCCTAATAAATGTGTTTCCGTGTTGAACCCTTGTTTAACCAGTCCTTGTTGTTATGTGGGTAGCGGCTTGTTTTGGTCGGTTTATGAAAGAATGCGGAACTTGTGCTCTATGCAGGAAATTACTATATAAACTACGGAGTCTGAGCTTCGCCTTTGGTAATTTACATTCTGAAAGAAAACGTTGGGGAATTAAATGTCCTCATTAAATTTTAGTTAAGGAAGAGGAGGTTCTAATCGGGAATAAGTTAAGATAACGCCTTTTTTTGCTTTAAAGGTTTTAGCAGTGTGTGACTGAAAGTGTGCAGCAGGCAGCTTACCATCCTATAGGGATATTTAGATGCAGGGATGATGTGGGTACCTATCTCGGCCCATGAGAAAAGATAGAATGGAAAGGTACAGAGAAATAGTGCCTGTGTGGGTTCAGACAGGAGCCCAGTAATTAGGGGGAGATGAAAAGGATTTGTCCATTTTATGTGCGCCTTGGTTAAACTGTTAAAAGGACCCTTAATAGACATTTTGGGTTTCTTTTTGCTGGCGTTACCTCCACGGACAGAAAGTCCTGCTTTCAATTGCCTGAAGCCAGTCCTCCTACTTCTGTGCCCTGCAACCCCCTCCAACTCCAATCCAAGCTGTGTCACACTATGATGAAACTAATCTGCAACCTCCAACCATGCCAATCAGTAGGCGGGGGAAGTCGTGCAGTGCTCTGCCTCTTCCGAAACTGCTGTTAAAAGAGACACACGCACGTTTTCATTCGCAAGGTGATGAACAGCAAGTTTCTTCATAAATTGCCGTCTCTCTGCCCTTCAGACAACTTTCCATTCTTGCCTAATGACAGTAACAGCATTGGACTGCGGCGATGAACTAGACTGCTTCCCTCCCGATAAGTGGTCCGCTACTCCGGCACCCGCTGAAGTAGCACCGCTACTCGAGCAGCTCAGCCCAAACCCGCATAATGGGGAAGAAAAAAGTAAGGCGAAGGAGTCTCTGCTTGACGGTGGAAGGTAGGAGTCTCTGTTGGACAGTAATTATTGAAGAGGGATGTCATCCACAAAGCAAGGCAAGAGCAGTAACTACTGATGACAGAATGATGAGCGGGGCCAATATTCTCAAAATAGGACTTTAAGACTGTTGCCATTGACGGCTTTTCATGTTCTGATATTGCAAAGAAATTTCCTTTTTTGTACAGCACTTTTGTGGAGAGTTTATTTCAGGGTACACGAGAAACGTTATAGAGCATTTAATGACAATAATCGCAATTTTACAGTGACACACAGAAATAATTGTAGTTTATAAAAAAAAAAGCTATAATACTTTTGATTCCTCACTTTAGAAGTCTGCACAAGACACTGATGATTAGCGAAATCTGTTGTTTAAAGTGCAAACCTGCTTTGTTAATATATGAAAACATTTAGCTAATTTTCGAATTCAAACGTGAGAATAAATCATACAGAGTAAGACATGGCCTTTTCTATAATTAATTGTTTGGGGTTAGCGCAGTGCATGCTGTTCTTTGACCAGCAAGGGCACATGTCAAAGAACATATATTGGGAGCATTTTTGTTAGTATATGTACATTTTTAAGATTTTAAACAGCGGCATATCATTTATTTCAGTGGTGAGATGAGGAAATTGGGTCATTTACTGCGTTTTCATAAGTGAGCCACAAACCCCAACTTCAGTATGTGGAGTGTGCTATGTAACTGATCAATAACATATAGGGAATAACATAACGTGTAGAACTATAAATGGGTGCTTCATTGATGAATTATCACTAGTCAGCCCAGTTTTGGAAAATATAGTTTTGTATGCCTTTATTGCATGCTGTCTCAAAAAGCCACTTATATATTCCGAAAACCCTGCCTGAAAAATTGACCCTGACTTAAAATGTCCCAAAGTTGCCTCTCCTTGTTTTCTTTCGAATGCCCCTCTACTTACTCTCCGTTCTCAGACTATAAATTACTCTAACTCACATGCATGTTCACTTTAATGTTCGCTTTAATCTCGAATATTGTTGTTTGTCTAAAATTCCCACACCTCTTTACATTAACCACAACGTCTTCTTTGAAACCACACTCCTACAACCTAACTGTTGGGACAGAAAAGTCTTCCGCATGGTAATGGATCTGCACCCTGCCCTGAGTGCCCCGCCTGTAGTGATGTCTGAATCCCTAATGCTGATTTTTGTTGCCTTAGGCAAACACGGACATTGGCCTGTCTCACGGACTGTGGTCTTGTTGGACCAGGGAGGGTGCCCAAAGTGCTACCCTCATAGTGGTGGAAGGCTGCTGCCTTAAGCAGAGGTTAAGCAGCATCAGCGTGGTGTTGGCAGCATACCTTGTAGTGATCAGTAGGAGTGAACAGGTCGTTTTTAACCTGTGTGACTGAAGTTAGGCCTATTGGCTTCCTCAGTTAAAGTTCAGTTGCTGTGTGCTTAGCTCACCCTTTGCTTACATTGGTTTGGTGTGTAGTGCTACACAGCACATGCGTGGTGTATCTGTACTGAGTGTATGTGTGCCTGGGAAGGGTACAATACGGGGATAATGCATGTGGTGGGTGTATGTGTGCCTATTAGTGGTACAATACTTGAAGGGTGTAGTGCTGGACAGTAGGTGAGTGTTGAATACATGTGCTAAGTGTATGTGTACCTGTAAGTGGTGCAATACATGAAGGATGTAGTGCTGTGCAGCGTGTGCATGTTAAATGTACGTGTGCCCATAAGTGGTACAATACAGCAAGGTTACGGTGCTGTTCAGTGTGTGTATGATGTATACATGCACCGTTTGTATATGTGCCTGTTAATGGTAAAATACATGGAAGACCGTGAGTTCCATTTTGGGAGTCTCAGGCCTGCATGTTGAAACATGGAGAGGAAATAGAGGAATCCCCACAGACAGATTTGTGTATTGCTGCAAGCTGGGTGGGACACACACTGGAGTAGGAAGAGCCAGGCTTCCCCTGCACACCTAAAGTTTACTCTTTGATTCAGTAAGTAGTCACAAGAAAGGGTCCTGTGCACATCTCAGGAAGGAGATGGGGCAGGTAGGAAAATCATAAAGAGTAGGGCTGATACCCTAGATGCACATATCACTGTGGATGTCATCCAGGTGTGAACTCTAGTCACTCCCATGGCTTGTGTTTTGGGGCTCTCATCTTTGGAGGCGCCCCTGCTGTAACAGAATGCTTTTTGGGAGGAAGAAAGGGCAGAGTAGTGGGCACTGCAAAAGAAGCCGACTCCCAACATAAACTTCAGAGACAAAGACTGTAAACCACATTTGATGTCTGGAAATGGACTATAAGAAGGGGAGCTTCAGACCCTAAAATTGTCACCTGGCAGGCAGACAGGCTGTGAGAGGAGGGGAAGCTCTTCAAGACTTCTGCCTGTGACCAGGATTGGGGCTCAAGGTTTGCTAGTCTCTTTGCTATGTGAGCGGACATCACCCGGGGAATCCAAGGTCACCTGCCCTGCAGCCTAGATCACCATCGCCTGCCTGCTTGCCAAGACCTGTGTGCCCTGTAAGGAAGTGGAGAGCATTGAAGGGAGCGAGGTCTGGTGGGGAATCCTGTTGAGTGGACTCCTGTTGCGAGGAGTGAGGAAACAGCTGCTGCACCGATAAGGTCATTGACTGTGTGCAGGACAAAGTCAACAACCCCCGTATGCCAGGGGAAGGCCGCTGTGAAGTGCTCCATGGGGATTGCTATGCTGATCGGGCTGGAGCTCTTGTGCAGCTGAAAATCGGCAACACTGTATGCCAGGAGGGGCTGCTACACAAGAACTTTGCTGAACGATGCTGATCAGGCTGGAGCCCGTGTGCAGCTAACAAATAGCAACCCTATATGCCAGGAAGGTCTTCCGTGTGGACCCCTGTTCTGCCGAGTAGTTCGGTGTCCATGTACAGTAGGGACCCGGTGAGCCCATATGCCAGACGGGGTCATCAGAACTAGCCAGAAGTGTGTACTGTCCCAGAGCATCGTCAGTGGAGTGAGGATGCCATGGGAACCACCCTCCTCGCATCTACCGTTGGATGAGGGATCAGCACCGGGAACTTCTTTCCATCTGCCCCCTGTCGTGGGAGAGACCATAAGACTTACCTGCAACAAACAACTGCAAGAAACTGCTGATTGCAGCAGGAGCACAACTGCGTGTGAGGCGATCGGGACTCAGCGAGTGCAGCCTGCCTGGGCTGTGTGCAATGAACTCACATAGACCAGCTGCTGCTGCTCCAACGCTCACAGAGGGGGCTCGCTCTGGAACTCCGGGCCTTTAGGGCCTGCCGGTGCGGGTAAGACTGAATTCAGGCCATTCAACCTTAGGGAAACTTACTGGCTAGATAGGGCATCAGCGATGGACACTTTTGACTTTAGAACAGAGTCAGCATGAACTCTTGTGAGTTGGACCACTAGTGGGGCATATCCTGGATGGTGCCACTAGTGAATGGGTAACAACCACTATCGCTCGAACGAGGAGAAAGTTGGACAGGGAACCGCCAAGGAAACACTAGTGCCCCAACCTTAGGGGGATTGTGTAGTTGTTTGTGAATGTCTTATTCTTCCTTTGTGCTGTTAGCGGTAGATAAAAAATACTTCTTTTTTTTCTTAAAAGTGACTATTTGGCTGAACAATGGTTTATTGGTGTTTCTGCAGGCATTTTGAGTTGTGATTCTGTGTTCACTCCCCATTCATCTTCCCCCAATGGAGCAGTGGACTGCATGGACCACGCTATTCCTGAGAGTCAAGTGCTAATGGGAGGATTGGGCCCAGTTGCTCAGGATCAATAGTAGGTCGGTTCCCGGGGCATCGGGAGTAAAAGGCCTTCACTCCCACTGTTGGGCCCAATAATCCCTGTGTGTCCCGTAGCTCTCTAAAACTGGTTTTGAAACTACCTATACCTAATTTACTCTAATCTATCTGTTAATCACACCAATCTTGTGCTTGTACTCATATAACTCCCACTCATGATGAAATCTATCCGTATCAATTTAATATACCACAAAGAAACTGGAGCAAATGCATGGAATGGTCTCCTTGAGAGCACTCGACTGACCCCAGTAACCAAAAATAACAAATAACCACTGCCCTTCACTTACCTTCAGTTCCAGAGCAGCAGGCTATCTAGCATAAAGCGGTTCACAGTTTCATTGGAGGTAGTAAGTGATGTATAAATGCAATTACACTACAAAATGCACAGAATAATATAATTAGTTAAGCCACAATTTCCTTGCAAAGCACCCTTTAGAAAACATCTGCTACTTTGTTTGCAGACCTACATACAATCTTTTACAAATAATGGTTCAAGTGTTTTTTCTTCATTACCCCATAATAAGGGTTAAGTTTGTAAGACGGAAAGGCAGATTCACAAAAGCATTTTTGAGTACGGGAAGCAGTACTAAAAGAGTATTCTTTTACTTACTCTTAAAATCCTTTGTGAATTGGCCCAGAAACATCCAACTTCCTTTTAGTAACAGGGCAAAGAGGACACAGTTCTTTCTATTTGTAGTAATTGTGCATGATTGTTCACTGAATATTCCCATTGTATTGCCAATTTAGATGTTTTGGGATCAATTTCCAAAGCCATGTTAGAGTTCGTAAATGAGTGCTAATTTACATACTCCAAAATTCCTTTCTGTATAGACGCCTTGGAGTGGAGAGTGGCCAAAGACTACATATGTGCTGCTGCAGCAAAGCATTTGCCGCAAACTGGTCAGCAGAGTCAAAGACATCCAAATGAATCGCTAGTTCATCTTATCATACCAAACTTTAGCTCAAGAGTTACTCTTTTAAGAGATGTGGTGTGTAAGGCAAAAAACCTCAAGCAGTATCATAATGAAAAATTAAAGAACCTGAAGGGCCACAGGTTAATACCAAAGAGTAAATATATAATCACTATAAACTCCAGAATGAAGAAAAATGGAAGTAAGATTTATAATTCTGAAAATGAAGTCCACATATTCAGAATAAATGGGTACTAGTAGCAGTAAATACAAATCAATAAGAAAAGTAACATATCAGAAAAGATTGCTAATGTGCCCACTGGTAGCTACATATTGGACGGAAGTGTTCCAGATCCTCTCTAAGATGATTTCCATGCCTATTGACCCTTCCCCGTTTATAGCCCTCCCAGGCAAGGTCTCTCCCATTACCACAACTAATCGCAGATTTGCTGCCATGGCGCTTCTTTCGGCCAAGCGGGAGATTGCTCTTCATTGGGGCAGTTGTATACGTCCCACTGTTGAGGCCTGGCTCCGCAGTATGACCTACTGGGACCTGACGAGTGCAGTGTATTCCTCCCTACTACCTCTTACAGCCCGCCCTAAAGATATTTGGCAGCCTCTTAGACTGTATCTCCTCACATTGACACCAGACTCTCCCGCTCCCACCCCTCAAGCAGCCCCTAGCGAGCCACACTCGGATAGCTCCAGCCAGGACACTGACTTGTATCTTTTTTTCCTCCTCAATAGTTGTCTGCTGTTTTACTTACCCTTACACTTCCTTATTGGAATGTATTTTGTACATGCAACAAGTCTTGCAATGTCTTGGTATACGATGTGCTATCTTGTCGCTAATGTCATCTTTTTCTGTACCGTTAATCTGGAAATCTTTAAATAAAGGTTAACAGAAAAGAAAAGATTGCTAATGGACTTTCTGCCGGACCTAAGGCTGATTCATAAGTAAACTCAGTCAGATAAAGCGAGTGACAAAGGCCATCAGATTTTACCATCAACTTATTTTTAGGTCTGGCCTAGAGAGGCCCTTAGCTGTTCACCAGATATATATATATGTGATCAAGGCTGCTTGCACGGCCGAAACGCGTTATGGCAGAAGACTGAAAATAATAAAAAATACTTGCACCATTGGAGGTCTGCACTCGTCTTTGTTCCGCTAGCAGCAGGATGTATCACGAGGAAAAGTGATATATATATATATATATATATATATTTATTACCACAGTGGTAGACGATCTGGGTCAACCGCAAAAAGGAAAGCGCTCACGGGAATTCTGCAGTGAAATAGTTTAATGTGCGAAACCTCCCCCGCACCAACAGACGCGTTTCAGCGTTGCCGCCTTCCTCGATGTATGATCTAATTGAGATGATTCAGGATCATTGGATATAACGGGTACTATACCTGGAATTACACAACTTTAGATAAAAGATGCAATTGGGATATAAATTACCAAACCAACAATGCCACTTGGCGGTATAAGGATCATTTAATGTGCTATGCTAACATTTTGCCTTAATTGCTTTAATGTTACAATATACCATTACAAAATGGCCGCTATATTATCTCAGCAATCCATGAGAGATGTGTAGTCCTTTTTTCATGTCCATACCAAAACATGTAAATCTGTGGTTGCTTTTTCAAACCAGTGTGTGAGCAAGGGGACGAGGGTCTCCGAAACGCGTAACCTGGTGAAATAAGAACTAAGCTGGTGAAACTTTACCCTGAGTGAGCGCCTATCTGGTGGAATATTTGTAATTTGAAAGTCAGTGGGCTTCGCCGACAGGACGCTCCAACCGCCGCGGGCGAGAGAAGGGCAATAGAAGCAAGCCGTATGGATTTTTATATATATATATAAATCTTATTAACTAATTTTATTTATGTATGGTTTGAAAACTAGTATATAGGTATTTTACCCTAATTATCAGTTATTGGAATTTGACCCAGCAAAAAATAACAATATTAAACTAAGCTGCAACCTAACGCTGATCAACAATTTCATGTAAAGAAGTAAATCAATAGAAAAACATTTCAGGTTGTTATATATGAAACAACATGTTTACAATTAAGTATATGTTTTTCAACAAATGGGCGCAGGCAATGATATCTTTCTTTCATGTCAATGATTTAGACATCATGTGATGCATTACGAATTAAGCACTGTCACTTTAAATATTTTACATTCTGCACTCACCACTGTCATGTGATCAAGGCTCGGACGAACCGAAACGCATAATGGCGACGAGAGAGGAACAATAAAAGAATTTGCACTGATCCTGGGTCTGTGTCCGTTGTTGGATGGATGTATCCTGATTGAAGCGGAGAAAAACACGTAATATATATATATATATATATATACATATACATATATACATAAATACATACACACACACATATTACCTACTGGCGGTCACCAGTAGGTAGTTATAGTTAGGACCTAGTTTCCATAGGAAAAGCATTTTTTGACTCGGCTATAACTTTGGTGTCATTTGATCAATCTGCATGAAATTTTGCCAAAAAAGTGTTACAGTGGGTACTATTGATTGGGAAAGTTTGTGGGTGATCCGTGCAGTCGGGACTGAGAATTTGGGGCACGAAATAAGATTGCTTTTGTAATGTTAATTCCCATAGGAACCTTTAGCCACCTCTACAGCCTGAACCGCTCGTCGATGTTAGTTTATTTGGTGTAAATCTGTTCAGTACTTTTTGAGAAATGTAAGTTTAAAATGATAGTGATATCTCTGGCCGCGGCGGTTTCCCGATGATTCGCGAATGCACACGCTAACGTGAAAGCTCTGATTGGCTGTACGCAACCTGAATAGAAAGTTGGGGCCGCCATTTTATCTATCGGGTACTGTTCCCGGGCTGAAAATGTGTGTGAAAGCCCACATAAGGGGTCAGGGTGACGATACTCTGACCCCATTGTTGAGAAATGGAGCTGTTAGTGACAAGTTATGTTTCCAAAATAGTTTTTTTTTTTTTTTAAATCGGGTGCAATATTTGTAACGGCTCCGTGACTGCCAGCGCGGCCCCCCGTGTACCATTGCGGGGACATCGCTAATATCAATGTCATCGCGATTATTGGTTAATCAATAATGCGCATTCTTATAGAGATATTGAGATTCTGATAAATGTTTTTATATAGTTATTTATATAGTGAGTTATCTACTGTTATGGTTAGAATTAATTATATAGTTATAATTTTTTAATGTGGTGGTTGCCATTGAAATCCTGCTTTTGCTTTCCGCTTTCGTGATGTAACCGTGGGGACTGCGATGAGCGACATCATCGCGGTCTCCGGAGTCACCGCGAAAACGGAAAATAGGTTTTATAGATGGTTGTGTTAGAAATACACTAGAAAAACATGAGTTTGAAGTGTACAGTAATAAACCCCTAGTGTGTAAAATACTGTAATGTGTGTGCATACAAGTGTTTTCACTTTACGGGAAAGGCGCAATCCTCGCAGTTAACGATGTCCTGAATAACCGCGAAAACGGAAAATAGGTCTGAAAGATGGATTTTAAAGAAACTTAGTACCAAAACATGAGTTTAAACATGCTTTGAAAGAAGTATGAATATAGTAATGTGTGTAGGGCAATGTTCAGAATGGATTTTTTTACATATTATTTTCGGATGTGTTGGTAGCCGTTGAAATACAGCTTTTGCTTTCCACTTTCGGGACGTAGCCGCGGGGACCGCGATGAGCGATGTAATCGCGATTTCCAGACTCTAAGCGAAAACGAAAAATAGGTATCTGAAAGAGACCGTTAGTTATGGATTCCCCACCTTAGAAATACCCCCAGGCGTCAGACTGGATCTGGATAATTTTTTCCTCAGCAGTACCTCTGCACGTCGATAGGTGGCGTCGGTCGACTCCGCGTTCTTCGTTGGCGTCGTGGTCGCCGGAATGACGTTGCGGTATCTACTTAGACGCGGCCCTCGCGCGCTGACGTCAGTTCTTTCTTTTTCCGCGCCAGCCAGTGCAGATCCGGAGAGAGCGGTACCTCAAGTCACTTTTTGACTCCATTTTTTGCGACTTTTGTCAACACCATTTTTGAGTCGATTGACTCCTGGTGCACGGAGGGATGTCACGTCGGACCGGGTTCAAGGCTTGTGACGCCTGTCACAAATTGATGTCGGTTACGGACCCGCACCTCGTGTGCCTTTGGTGCCTGGAGCGCGACCGCGACCCGAAGTCGTGCTCCGACTGCCGGGCCATGAACCTGAAGTCTTTGCGGGAGCGGTCCGGCAAGCTTCTCGAGGCCCGGCAGTCCGCTCTGCGCCGTTCGAGGTCCCGGTCGAGAGGGAGGCCGCAGGACCGGTCGCAGAGCCACCACCACCACTCGTCATCGAAGTCTTAGGGTAAGTCGAAGCGCAAGAAGAAGTCAAAGAAGCATCGTCGCTCTTCGCGTTCTCCCCGTCCGTCGGCTGACGCAACGCGGGACGCGGCAGGTAGTCGTCCGACTCCGCCCGTGGAGCCTGTTGGGTCGACTCCGGCCTTCCCTCCCTTTCCGGGACCCGGAGCGACCCCTGCCCAGCTTCGAAGTTTTTACGAAGCCTTACAATCCATCTTCGGGCAGCTTGACTCAGCCGGCACGACCTCGGGCCCCGCGGACTCGGTTGGGGGCTCTAGGCCTTCGGTGCCGGCGGCTTCGGTGCCGCAGGGCCCCCAGGGATCCAGGCCTAGATCCGGATCGGCGCTGGTCAACCTCGTGACACCTCCTCCAGCACCGGATCCAGTGACGACACGCCCGCCGCCTCCGACGCCGGTTGTGTCCCCAGCTGGCGTCGACCCCGGCCTCCCCCTTGATGAGGACACGGATGTCGGGACCGTCGTTGACCCGTACTTTTGTACCCCTGTTCTCCTCTGATGTTTCCTACCGCCCTGAGTGGCTCACAGGAGAGGGTGAGGAGGACTGGGAGGGGTCTGTGGACCCTCTTGCAGACCAGTTGGAGGAACCGGACTGGAGAGAAGAGTTGGGTGAGGCCAGTGGTCTGGATACCTCCCCAGACCATGGCATGCTATCTCCCCCTACCGTGGCTACGGAGGAGGGTGCATCGTACGCAGTGGTGTTGCGTAGGGCAGCCGAGGCCCTAAACCTCGAGCTTCCTACAGTGGCGGTCAGGACTAACCTCCTGACAGATGTGCTTCAACTGGCAGCGGCCTCCTCGGAGCCCTTGCTGCCGTTCAATGAGGCCCTTACGGACATCCTTCTGGGCACTTGGTCCAAGCCCAACACAGGCGCTCCTGTGGACAGGATGATTGCCCGACGCCACCGCCCGGGCGACCCCATTTTCCTCTCTTACCATCCAACCCCTGAGAGCTTGGTAGTCCAAGCCTCCACGTCAAAAGGCGCATTCCCTAACGCACCACCTGATAGGGAATCCAAGAAGCTGGACCACCTTGGGAAGAAGATGTTTTCTTCCTCCAGCTTGGGACTGCGGTCGGTGAACACCGCATGTCTCCTGGGCCGCTCCTTTCACTCGGTGTGGGACACGGTTGCGCAGGTGCTGCCACAGTGCCCGGAGGAGGCCCGGGCCGTGCTCTCCTGTGCTGTTGCCGAGGGGAGAGACGCAGCGAAGTTCACCATCCGGTGTGGGCTGGATACCGCCGATTCACCGGGCAGGACGATTTCCACGTCAGTAGCATTGAGACGCTACACCTGGTTGAGGTCCACTGGCTTTTCGGGGGATGTCCAAGCGACACTTTTGGACATGCCCTTTGATGGCCGTCGCCTGTTTGGCGACAAGGCAGACAGCGCGCTCGAGCGCTTTAAGGATTCTAGGGCTACGGCCAGATCCTTAGGCCTCGCTTCCACCTCCCGTCCAGCGCAGTCTGCTTTTCGGCCCTTTCGTGGCTACGGAAGGGGTGCCCCGCCACGTTCCGCCCAGAGCCACAGGCCTGCGCAAGCTGTCCAGCCTCTGTGCGGCCGTGGACGTGGATCCCACCGCCGTGGGTCGGGGGGGCCAGCGGACGGGCCAGTCCACCAGCGCCCCCTCTGCAGCAGCCTCCAAACCCTCCTAGTCCGACCTTTCAGGCCCATCAATTGCCAGTGGACGGCTGGATTCGCCATCACCTCCCCCACTGGCTCAACATCACGTCGGACACGTGGGTTTTGCAGATCGTCCGAAGGGGCTACTCCCTCCCCTTTGAGACTACCCCTCCATCCATGCCACCGGAATTCCATCGCATGTCGAGGATCACCTTGCCCTTCTCCAACAGGAAGTCACGGCTCTCTTGGCCAAGGGAGCCATCGAGCGAGTTCCTGCCCCAGAAGTCGGTCGTGGTTGTTATTCCCACTACTTTCTGGTGCCCAAGAAGGACAAGGGCCTGCATCCTATCTTGGATCTCAGGGACGTCAACCGCTTCCTCCAGAAGGAGAAGTGCAAGATGTTGACATTGGATCAGGTCCTGTCTGCTCTCGACCCTGGAGACTGGATGGTAGCGTTGGACTTGCAGGACGCTTATTTTCACATCCCCATCCTGCCGGCCCACCGGCGTTACCTGCGGTTCACGGTAGGCCACGAGCACTTTCAGTTCACCGTGCTTCCCTTTGGCCTTACCAGCGCCCCTGGAGTGTTCATGAAAGTGATGGCGGTGGTCACAGCTCATCTACGCAGATCAGGGGTTCCAGTCTTCCCCTATCGCGACGACTGGCTGTTGAAGGCAGGCTCAAACCAGGCTGTCGCCACCCACCTCCAGACTACGGCCGGCCTCCTGCATTCGCTGGGGTTTACCATCAATGTGCCGAAGTTACACCCGATCCCCTCTCAGAAGCTCCTTTTCATCGGAATGGTTCTGGACACAGCGCAGTTTCGGGCTTATCCTCCCGAGCAGCGAGTCCGGGATATTCGGGCTATGATTCCGATCTTTCAGCCTCTATCCCCGGTTTTGGTCAGAATGACCCTGAGGCTACTGGGCCTCATGGCCTCCTGCATCCTGCTGGTGGACTATGCCAGGTGGCATATGCGGGCTCTGCAGTGGTACCTGAAGTTCCAGTGGGCACAGCATCAGAGGAATCTTTCCGATTGCATCCAGATCTCGGAGGGCACTGCACGCCAGTTGCAGTGGTGGCTAACAAACCGAGATTGGGTCAGCGGCAGATCCCTCTCCCTTCCCCAACCAGAGTTCACAGTGGTGACAGATGCATCACTGCTGGGATGGGGTGGCCACATGGGAGAGGCAGAGATCAGAGGCCTCTGGTCTCCGGCGGAGTCCAGGCTCCATATCAACCTTTTGGAGCTTCGGGCGATTCGTCTTGCACTAAAAGCATTCTCTCCCTCTGTCCGGGGAAGAGAGGTGCAGGCAGGGCCGGCTTTAGCGCTGGTGGCGCCCTGTGCGACAATGCTTGTTGGCGCCCCCCAATGACCACCTCTGCCACGGATTCCCTCACTAGCACCCTTTAACAGTGCCTCTCAAGTCTCCATAACCACTGTCTCTCAGATTCATTTAGTTTTATAGCACCACTCATACCAGTGTAAAGTGTCAGAGCACTTTATACCACACACACATTGCACAGAGGCAATCATATGTGTGTAAATCAGTGTATAGGAAATGTTACATCAGATAGTACTACAAGGTGTAGTGTAGGAGTAGCATGTCATCGATACTGGTAGACAATATAGTTAAAGTTCTTATTCAGGAAAGGCACAAATTCAGAATCTAAAACGCAACATCATTGTTAAGGGTTCTCTTTCATAATAAGAATTGTTTTCTACCCAAATGAACCCGTTTCACAAGATTAGGATAATGAAAGACTGGGCAAAAAAACATATACCTCTAACATATATCTTGCAGTTTGCAGCAGCTCTAGCGTGACAGTTAATAGCTCAATGTTCTATATTAGGATTTTGACTTATAAACGACAAGTAACAAAAGGAGCTCTCTTACAGAAGCAGTAACCCACTGACCTATTTACATTATAAAGCGATACCAAAGGGGATGATGGACGGAGCGCCTGAGCAAATCAAACACTCATTCCCAGTCAACTGATCTGGGTTTAATCCATCATCATTCTTTAGCTCACTCCACCACCCCAGTTCAGACATGGCCATATGCAAATCAGTCTGACCCTGTGCCTCATGGGAACAGTCCAGCCCGAACTGCCAAGCCATGTCTTCCCTGGACCGGAAACAAGCATCCTGGGACCGGTTTCTGGCTATTCAGCCGTCATTAGCCAGGCTAGCTTGAATCCAGTGGCAAAGTGAGCAAGGGACCCACGTCTGGGCATACCCTGCCAACTTAGGGCGAACAAGGCGATACCAAAGGGGTGGTGGAGTGAGCTAAAGAATGATGATGGATTAAACCCAGATCAGTTGACTGGGGGTGAGTGTTTGATTAGCTCAAGCGCTCCGTCCATCATCCCCTTTGGTATCGCTTTGTTCGCCCTAAGTTGGCAGGGTATGCCCAGACGTGGGTCCCTTGCTCACTTTGCCACTGGATTCAAGCTAGCCTGGCTGATGACGGCTGATTAGCCAGAAACCGGTCCCAGGATGCTTGTTTCCAGTCCAGGGAAGACATGGCTTGGCAGTTCGGGCTGGACTGTTCCCATGAGGCACAGGGTCAGACTGATTTGCATATGGCCATGTCTGAACTGGGGTGGTGGAGTGAGCTAAAGAATGATGATGGATTAAACCCAGATCAGTTGACTGGGGGTGAGTGTTTGATTAGCTCAAGCGCTCCATCCATCATCCCCTTTGGTATCGCTTTGTTCGCCTAAGTTGGCAGGGTATGCCCAGACGTGGGTCCCTTGCTCACTTTGCCACTGGATTCAAGCTAGCCTGGCTGATGATGGCTGAATAGCCAGAAACCGGTCCCAGGATGCTTGTTTCCGGTCCAGGGAAGACATGGCTTGGCAGTTCGGGCTGGACTGTTCCCATGAGGCACAGGGTCAGACTGATTTGCATATGGCCATGTCTGAACTGGGGTGGTGGAGTGAGCTAAAGAATGATGATGGATTAAACCCAGATCAGTTGACTGGGGGTGAGTGTTTGATTAGCTCAAGCGCTCCGTCCATCATCCCCTTTGGTATCGCTATTTACATTATATGCACTTCGTTATCTGCATGGTACATTTTCTTAGCAGCAGGCATTTTAACCCTCTGCGCTACCTTAGGATGAGTCAAAATTTCCACTAGACAAACCTCCGGTGTCTTTCCAGGAAGACGATTAACCACGGGACTTCTCTTGACATTTTAAGTGATGTCTGAAAGTTGCTGGAGGCCACGAACGAGGCAGCAGATGCTTTTAAAATGATGATACACATTTTCAAAAATGATGCCCCCCACCCCAAGTCAACGCCCGGTGCGGTCGCACCAATCGCACCGCCCTAGAGCCGGCCCTGGGTGCAGGTGTTCACGGACAACACCACCGCCATGTGGTACTGCAACAAACAGGGCGGGGTGGGGTTGTGGACCCTATGTCAAGAGGCTCTCCGCCTTTGGACATGGCTGGAACATCAGGGCATATCCCTGGTGGTTCAACACCTGGCAGGTTCTCTGAACGCCGGGGCGGACAAACTCAGCCGCAGGTGCATGATAAATCACGAATGGCGTCTTCACTCAGAGGTGGTGCAAGGTCTCTTTCAGCAGTGGGGAGAGCCTTGGTTAGATCTATTCGCCACCGAAGAGAACACGCAATGTCAGCAGTTCTGCTCGTTGGAATTTCCAAGGAGGCACTCGCTAGGCGACGCTTTTCGTAGCGAGTGGAGTTGCGGTCTTGTATACGCCTTTCCGCCTATACCGCTTCTGCCCAGAGTGCTGAAGAAGATCAAGCACGACCGGGCCCAAGTCATTCTTGTGGCTCTGGATTGGGCGAGAAGTGGCTGGTATCCCGAGCTGTTACACATGGCCATCGATCCTCCGATCAGACTGCCTCTTCTGGAGGACCTTCTGTCGCAGCAGCAGGGGACGGTCCTCCACCCGAACCTGTCCAGCCTCCACCTCCTTGCGTGGAAATTGAGCGGCAACAGTTGACAGCTTTCGACCTTCCTCCCGAAGTCTGTAATGTTATCTTGGCAGTTATATCACAAAAACTGTTTCCTTTGGACCGAAATATATCGTGTAGGCACCATATGTGCTGTGTATTCCATTCAATCTAAATTTCTCTCATTCAACTGCACACTATACATACACGGGAAGTATGACCATATATCCCCGACAGATAATCTGGACAACTTAAATTGTAAAAAGTACAAATCGATTTATTAGTTAAAAACTCATAGAGTACACAATTTAAAAAAAACGGTTGACATAACCCATAACATTGTTAATCACCTACACTCTATTCTGAATTACACTGTCACAAATATTTATTACACATTAAGAACTACAATCAAGTTAAAAAAGAGAGTACATATCATAGACAAAAACACTGTGTCATTTACGTAATACACATCCGTGATTAAACAATTTCATGGGCTGGAGCCTGGTACTTTTCTATTTGCTAGATACTCATATGCCACAGCCACTTCACGGATTGTGTTGTTCTCAACAAAGCGTCGACGTGTTTCGATGGATATCTTATTACACCATCTTTTTCAAGACAAGGATTTTGACTCTCATTGACACTAGATTTATACTTGATCAGTTAAAAACACCTGTGTAGTAAAGCACAAATATCAATCAGCAACCCTAGTAAACATCATAATTGAAACTCTCATAGTACTAAAAAACATATGCATTATATCTATTATGAAACATTTTATAACACTGCTTTTATATCTTTTTTACCAGAGATTCACAATAGTTCCAATGTACCCTTGTTAAAGGACACACTGTATAGGTCCCCAAGCATTGCTAGATATACATGCGATGATGTTCCTCATAGTCTTAAGACATTCGCCTTTAAAACAGTATAAGCAAAACTTCATCCGCGATTATCCTAGGTATATATGTCAATCTTCCCTCCATTTCCACACTCAGGCCCACATATTCATATATCTTTTTAGACCACACGCACGCTACTTCCACTACGAGCATCAAAACCTCTATCTCAATCTAATTAAATCATTGCTTTAAGCAGACCTCACCTATCATTGGCGAGGAAGGCCACTCCAGTTGCACTGAACATGTAATTCACGAGTGTGTGGGGTCATTGCCTCCTGCTTCCTATCAGGTTTGCAATTTAGTTTATCTATTAAAGTAATTTATAATCCAGTTATTGTAATCAGAAAAAGCTTGTAGCATATTAATGTCAATATAGAAGAAAGCGTTTAAATCTCACCTTCATACCCCCTTTGGTAGACGAGAAGATGTATTAGCGCTACTTAATCTAACCCAAGGGCGTGTAAATCTCTGGCCTGGTTGATAATTACAGATCTGTAAAACACATAATATATGGCTAAATAGCCCGCATTTTCTCTATGGGAGTTTTTAGATAGTTCACAAGAAAGCATTACTATTACATTTACCTGATCAATAAGGAACGTAATTGCAGATTCCACTTCTGCCTACTTACAATAAGTCTGTAATTGCAGATTCCAATTCTGCCTTCTTAAAATATCAAATTCCAAAATTCCCTTTAATAATTAGGGTCTGAAAAATAAAGAAGAATGATGAAATTTTTAAAAATCTACTTGTGTGACTCTCTGATGCTATGGTTAATTGCCCTTTTGTCTAATATCATTAGAAAACCCCAGAACTAAAGTCGCGTGCGTCCTTTAAGAAGCCAAATTGTAGATAGAGAAAGTTAATATGGTCGGGTCCCTTTCGCTTTGTACCTGTACTGGAGCTGCCCCTGTACTTTTCCTACTTGTTGTGGATCTCACCTCGGAGGTTCCTCTGTTTCAATAAAGATTTTTAAAACACTTCCTCCAATGGCCCACTAAGCCGCTATAAGATCTCATCTGGGAGGTTCCTCTGTTTCAATAAAGATTTTTTTAAAGCACTACCACCAATGACCCGCTATACCGTTATAGATGTCCTCTATCCGCCTTACATTGAAATGTAAAGAGAAAGTTTCTCTTCTCTAACGCTAGCCGGGTACTCTTTACTGTCCACTTACTTCAACGGCTGCACGCTCCTGCGTGGTATCGTCTTGGCTTTAACTCGCTGAGAAATATTAGGATAGTGCCCTCACTGGTATATTTATACCTATGGGTGTCAGAATGACACCTGTTTTCAATTAGCGAGGCGTCCCTCACTTGCATGCGCAATCATTACTATTTTCGAAGCGCAAGTACTTCCGGGTTGTCTTAGACACAAAGGATGGGTATGTTATTCCATCATTGCGTCTATCGACAACATGCGCCATCTTGGAACGTGTCAAATTATATATTCTCGACACTGCTTGCTGCTCATAATGATATAAATAGGCTCCCGATTTGAGACATTAGTAGGATGCCACTTTGGTATATAGTTGTTAGTATACAACACCATACACTAATCTTTGGAATATAACATTTGTCGATTTTGGAAGAAAATATTTTATATATGGTCCCCCTGTCTCCACTATAACATCTGTTCCTGACACGCATATTGTGCACCGCGGGATATATTATACGGCGACACCCAATCCTGCCTCATCGTTTTTAGTAACTAACATAGAACTCAAAAAACAGATCTTCATGTTAATAGAAGTTCAGGGTATCGCACCCACTACTCAACCCAGAATCATAGAACTTAATTAGATCTGAGATTAAAAGTATCGATCTTCGAAGCTTATAGTAATTCTATGTACAATGACCGTAAGTACAAAACATTAACTTAGTCCGAGGTAAAAACTACCAATCTTTATAATTAGTGGTACTTTTATACGCAATGACCACTACTCCACCTTCATCGCTCCGCGTGGGCATATTTATTTTATTATGGTGGAGTGTAAGCTTCTAAATTAAATATGGTCTTGAAATTCATCAGCAACTGCTAACAGGATGGGAAGAGAGAATAGAGTGCTACTCGGCACAGATAAAAAGGCTACTAGCTAAACTCACCACGCTGTCTAATATCTGTCTATGTAATAAATGACATCCAGTCCTCTCTTGAATTCAGGCATTTGTTGATGGTATCTAATTTGCACATGTACCATTGTTCCCTCATTTTTCTAGTTTTTTCTACATTGCCTCCACGCCTATTGTTCTTGATTTTTTCCAATATAAACCACCGGAAATCCTCGCATTTGTGGTTTAGTTGGGAAAAATGTGTGGTCAATGGTGCATTCTCTTTATTAGTGCGTATAGCAGATTTGTGTTCTACTAATCTAAATCGTAGCTCTCGTCCTGTTTCGCCTATGTAGCCTAGGCCACACGGGCAGACCAGGAAGTAAACCACGTTTTTGGTTCTGCAATTGGTAAGTTCCTCGGATGTGAACGTTTGGCCCTTATGTTCTACCTTTTTGGCTACTATACATTGTTATACCAAAGGGCATGATGGACGGAGTGTTTGAGCTAATCAAACACCCACCCCCAGTCAACTGATCTGGGTTTAATCCATCATCATTCTTTAGCTCACTCCACCACCCCAGTTCAGACATGGACATATGCAAATCAGTCTGACCCTGTGCCTCATGGGAACAGTCCAGCCCGAACTGCCAAGCCATGTCTTCCCTGGACCGGAAACAAGCATCCTGGGACCGGTTTCTGGCTATTCAGCCGTCATCAGCCAGGCTAGCTTGAATCCAGTGGCAAAGTGAGCAAGGGACCCACGTCTGGGCATACCCTGCCAACTTGGGGCGAACAAGCGATACCAAAGGGGATGATGGACAGAGCGTTTGAGCTAATCAAACACCCACCCCCAGTCAACTGATCTGGGTTTAATCCATCATCATTCTTTAGCTCACTCCACCACCCCAGTTCACACATGGCCATATGCAAATCAGTCTGACCCTGTGCCTCATGGGAACAGTCCAGCCCGAACTGCCAAGCCATGTCTTCCCTGGACCGGAAACAAGCATCCTGGGACCGGTTTCTGGCTATTCAGCCGTCATCAGCCAGGCTAGCTTGAATCCAGTGGCAAAGTGAGCAAGGGACCCACGTCTGGGCATACCCTGCCAACTTGGGGCGAACAAAGCGATACCAAAGGGGATGATGGACAGAGCGTTTGAGCTAATCAAACACCCACCCCCAGTCAACTGATCTGGGTTTAATCCATCATCATTCTTTAGCTCACTCCACCACCCCAGTTCAGACATGGCCATATGCAAATCAGTCTGACCCTGTGCCTCATGGGAACAGTCCAGCCCGAACTGCCAAGCCATGTCTTCCCTGGACCGGAAACAAGCATCCTGGGACCGGTTTCTGGCTATTCAGCCGTCATCAGCCAGGCTAGCTTGAATCCAGTGGCAAAGTGAGCAAGGGACGCACGCCTGGGCATACCCTGCCAACTTGGGGCGAACAAAGCGATACCAAAGGGGATGATGGACGGAGCGTTTGAGCTAATCAAACACCCACCCCCAGTCAACTGATCTGGGTTTAATCCATCATCATTCTTTAGCTCACTCCACCACCCCAGTTCAGACATGGCCATATGCAAATCAGTCTGACCCTGTGCCTCATGGGAACAGTCCAGCCCGAACTGCCAAGCCATGTCTTCCCTGGACCGGAAACAAGCATCCTCGGACCGGTTTCTGGCTATTCAGCCGTCATCAGCCAGGCTAGCTTGAATCCAGTGGCAAAGTGAGCAAGGGACCCACGTCTGGGCATACCCTGCCAACTTGGGGTGAACAAAGCGATACCAAAGGGGTCCAGGGAAGACATGGCTTGGCAGTTCGGGCTGGACTGTTCCCATGAGGCACAGGGTCAGACTGATTTGCATATGGCCATGTCTGAACTGGGGTGGTGGAGTGAGCTAAAGAATGATGATGGATTAAACCCAGATCAGTTGACTGGGGGTGAGTGTTTGATTAGCTCAAACACTCCGTCCATCATCCCTTTGGTATCAGACTTGTTCGCCCTAAGTTGGCAGGGTATGCCCAGACGTGGGTCCCTTGCTCACTTTGCCACTGGATTCAAGCTAGCCTGGCTGATGACGGCTGAATAGCCAGAAACCGATCCCAGGATGCATGTTTCCGGTCAGAAGACATGGCTTGGCAGTTCGGGCTGAACTGTTCCCATGAGGCACAGGGTCAGACTGATTTGCATATGCCATGTCTGAACGGGTGGTGGAGTGAGCTAAAGATGATGATGGATTAAACCCAGATCAGTTGACTGGGAGTGAGTGTTTGATTAGCTCAACGCTCCGTCCATCATCCCCTTTGGTATTACTATACATTGTTCACAGACTGAACAGGATCCGCATTTGTTGTTCCCTATCGCTTTGGTCTGAAACATCGTAGTTTGGATGTTCTCATCTTTATCAATGTACGTATGTACCAGGGAATTAAGTAAATTTTTATTACGCCTAAAGGCAAACATGGGTTTCTCAAGGGGTTCTTCTCTGTCGTCATTTATAATCTTCCAGTTTCTATTAATTATATTTTTTATTTGGTTACTCACTTGAGAAAATTTGCTTACAAAAACTATCTTATCGGTGGATTTAGTCTTTTCTTTCTTTTTGTTCAAATCGAGCATAGCCTCTCGGTCATAGAATCTAGCCCGTTTGAATGAATTTTTGATCAGTTTTTCGGATGGCCCCTGTCAGCTTAGTTTCTTTTTCAGGCCCTCAGAATGTACATAAAAATCATTTATTGTAAGTGCAATTCCTGCGGAGACGCAGAAATTCCCCAAAGGGGATATTATCTCTCTGGGCTTTGGGGTGATGACTTTTATAATGTAGCAAGGTATTTTTGTCCGTTGGTTTGCTGTATAGTTCTACTGCTAGTTTATTATCATCGTTTTTAATGCAGATATCTAGGAAATTAATGTGGGAATTACTCCATTGGGAGGTAAATCTGAGATTTGGATCTCCCAGGTTCAACCAGGAGATAAATTCTTCCAATTGGTCACTAGCACCTCTCCAGATGAAAATAATATAATCTATGAAACGGTGCCAGTGACTGATATTCTCAAAAAAGGGGGCTAATTTATTGAAAACATGGACCTGCTCAAATCTACTAACATAAAGGCAGGCCAGACTTGGGGCGCAGGTCGCGCCCATGCTGGTCCCCTTTATTTGATGGTAAAGATCCTTCTTGTATAGAAAGAGATTATTCTTCAGGACCATGCTGACACAACTCATTATGAAATCAATGTTGCCACCCCCACGGTCTTCTACTTGTAAGATCGATCTCACTGTTTTTATTGTGTCGTCTTGGGGGATGTTTGTATATAGGGCTTCAATGTCAAGGGTGACCAAAAGCTGGGTCACCCCATTGAAGCCCAATCCCTGAAAGGTGGCGATCGCATGTGCTGAATCTCTCAGATAGGATTTCTGTTTGGCAACAATGGGTTTTAAAAAAAAGTCAGCATATTTACTAAGTGGTTCTAAAATTGAACCGATACTGCTCACAATGGGTCGCATCGGGGGATCATGGATATCTTTATGGATTTTTGGCAACCCATATATCGCCGGTGTAATGGGATCTAAGTTGTATAGAAATTTGTATTCATCCTCACACACCCAATCTTAACTTTTAGCTAGGTCTAACAGTTCATAAACATCTTTCTTTAATTGAACATTTTTAGAGTGGGATACCTGTTTGTAATGTTCTTTCACGCTTAAAAGACTTGTCATTTTCATATCATAATCCTTGTAATCAAATAGCACAACCCCGCCGCCTTTATCGGCGGGTTTGATAATGGTATTAGCATCCTCTTTCAGTTCTCTAAGTGCTTTTCTATGGTCCTGTGAGAAATTATTATTAAGTTTGTGTGGGCGATTTAGTAAGTTTTTTATTTCAATCTCCACAGTTTTTTCAAAAATCTCAATATTTTTGCTGACTTGGCCTAAAGTGGGGGTGAAGGACGATTTGCCACGCAGACCAGAAATGTTGGTACTGAGGCGGCTCCCTCTCCCTACAAAAAAGTCCTTAATTCAAATTTTTCTAAAAAATAGTTTAAGATCTTTATCAAATTCAAATAAAAACAGTGAGATCGATCTTACAAGTAGAAGACCTTGGGGGTGGCAACATTGATTTCATAATGAGTTGTGTCAGCAGGGTCCTGAAGAATAATCTCTTTCTATACAAGAAGGATCTTTACCATCAAATAAAGGGGACCAGCATGGGCACGACCTGCGCCCCAAGTCTGGCCTGCCTTTATGTTAGTAGATTTGAGCAGGTCCATGTTTTCAATGAATTAGCCCCCTTTTTTGAGAATATCAGTCACTGGCACCGTTTCATAGATTATATTATTTTCATCTGGTGCGGTGCTAGTGACCAATTGGAAGAATTTATCTCCTGGTTGAACCTGGGAGATCCAAATCTCAGATTTACCTCCCAATGGAGTAATTCCCACATTAATTTCCTAGATATCTGCATTAAAAACGATGATAATAAACTAGCAGTAGAACTATACAGCAAACCAACGGACAAAAATACCTTGCTACATTATAAAAGTCATCACCCCAAAGCCCAGAGAGATAATATCCCCTTTGGGGAATTTCTGCGTCTCCGCAGGAATTGCACTACAATAAATGATTTTTATGTACATTCTGAGGGCCTGAAGAAGAAACTAAGCGACAGGGGCTATCCGAAAAAACTGATCAAAAATTCATTCAAACGGGCTAGATTCTATGACAGAGAGGCTATGCTCGATTTGAACAAAAAGAAAGAAAAGACTAAATCCACCGATAAGATAGTTTTTGTAAGCAAATTTTCTCAAGTGAGTAACCAAATAAAAAATATAATTAATAGAAAATGGAATATTAGAAATGACGACAGAGAAGAACCCCTTGAGAAACCCATGTTTGCCTTTAGGCGTAATAAAAATTTACGGAATTCCGTGGTACATACGTACATTGATAAAGATGAGAACATCCAAACTACGATGTTTCAGACCAAAGCGATAGGGAACAACAAATGCGGATCCTGTTCAGTCTGTGAACAATGTATAGTAACCAAAAAGGTAGAACATAAGGGCCAAACATTCACATCCGAGGAACTTACCAATTGCAGAACCAAAAACATGGTTTACTTCCTGGTCGGCCCGTGTGGCCTAGGCTACATAGGCGAAACAGGACGAGAGCTACGATTTAGATTAGTAGAACACAAATCTGCTATACGCACTAATAAAGAGAATGCACCATTGACCACACATTTTTCCCAACTAAACCACAAATGCGAGGATTTCCGGTGGTTTATATTGGAAAAATCAAGAACAATAGACGTGGAGGCAATGTAGAAAAAACTAGAAAAATGAGGGAACAATGGTACATGTGCAAATTAGATACCATCAACAAGGGCCTGAATTCAAGAGAGGACTGGATGTCATTTATTACATAGACAGATCTTAGACAGCGTGGTGAGTTTAGCTAGTAGCCTTTTTATCTGTGCCGAGTAGCACTCTTTTCTCTCTTCCCATCCTGTTAGCAGTTGCTGATGAATTTCAAGACCATATTTAATTTAGAAGCTTACACTCCACCATAATAAAATAAATATGCCCACGCGGAGCGATGAAGGTGGAGTAGTGGTCACTGCGTATAAAAGTACCACTAATTATAAAGATTGGTAGTTTTTACCTCGGACTAAGTTAATGTTTTGTACTTACGGTCATTGTAGATAGAATTACTATAAGCTTCGAAGATCGATACTTTTAATCTCAGATCTAATTAAGTTCTATGATTCTGGGTTGAGTAGTGAGTGCGATACCCTGAACTTCTATTAACATGAAGATCTGTTTTTTGAGCTCTATGTTAGTTACTAAAAACGATGAGGCAGGATTGGGTGTCACCGTATAATATATCCGCGGTGCACAATATGCGTGTCAGGAACAGATGTTATAGTGGAGACAGGGGGACCATATATAAAATATTTTCTTCCAAAATCGACAAATGTTATATTCCAAAGATTAGTGTTTGGTGTTGTATACTAACAACTATATACCAAAGTGGCATCCTACTAATGTCTCAAAACGAGAGCCTATTTATATCATTATGAGCAGCAAGCAGTGTCGAGAATATTTAATTTGACACGTTCCAAGATGGCGCATGTTGTCGATAGACGCGATGATGGAATAACATACCCATCCTTTGTGTCTATGACAACCCGGAAGTACTTGCGATTCGAAAATAGTAATGATTGCGCATGCGAGTGAGGGACGCCTCGCTAATTGAAAACAGGTGTCATTCTGACACCCATAGGTATAAATATACCAGTGAGGGCACTATCCTAATATTTCTCAGCGAGTGAAAGCCGAGACGATACCACGCAGGAGCGTGCAGCCGTTGAAGTAAGTGGACAGTAAAGAGTACCCGGCTAGCATTAGAGAAGAGAAACTTTCTCTTTACTTTTCAATGTAAGGCGGATAGAGGACATCTATAACGGTATAGCGGGTCATTGGTGGTAGTGCTTTAAAAAAATCTTTATTGAAACAGAGGAACCTCCCAGATGAGATCTTATAGCGGCTTAGTGGGCCATTGGAGGAAGTGTTTTAGAAATCTTTATTGAAACAGAGGAACCTCCGAGGTGAGATCCACAACAAGTAGGAAAAGTACAGGGGCAGCTCCAGTACAGGTACAAAGCGAAAGGGACCCGACCATATTAACTTTCTCTATCTACAATTTGGCTTCTTAAAGGACGCACGCAACTTTAGTTCTGGGGTTTTCTAATGATATCAATCAATCAATCAATCAGGGAATTGTAAGCGCGCTACTCATCCGTGAGGGTGTCAAGGCGCTGAGGGGGGGGGGTCAGCAGATCTGTTTAGCTGAAGAGCCAGGTCTTGAGGGTCTTCCTGAAGGTGTTCAGGGAGGGGGCGCGTCTGATGTCTGCCGGTAGCTCGTTCCAGGTCTTGGCTGCAATGTGAGAGAAGGATTTTCTGCCTGCTCTGGCTCTGTGGATGCGCGGGGTTTCGGCCAGTGCGAGGTTGGAAGATCGGAGGTTTCTTTTGGGTACGTGGAAGTTGATTCTGTCGTTGAGGTATTTGGGTCCGTTGTTGTGTAGGCATTTGTAGGCGTGAGTGAGGATTTTGAAAGTGACTCTTTTCTCCACGGGGAGCCAGTGGAGACTTCGTAGGTGTTGGCTGATGTGTTCGTGTCGGGGGATGCCGAGGACGAGTTTGGCGGCGGTGTTTTGTACTGTCTGGAGTTTGCGGAGTAGGGACTTGTTGATGCCGGCATAGAGTGCGTTTCCATAGTCCAGTCTGCTGGTGATGAGTGCGTGGGTGACTGTCTTCCTTGACTCAGGGGGGATCCACTTGAAGGTCTTGCGGAGGATGCGGAGTGTGTTGAAGCAGCTGGAGGTGACGGCGTTGACCTGTCGGTTCATGGAGAGTGATGAGTCGAGTACGATGCCAAGGTTCTTGGCGTGGTCTGAGGGGTAGGTGGGCTTCTGAGGGCGGTCGGCCACCAGGTGCTGTCCCATGCAGAAGGGGTGGTACCGAGGACGAGGACTTCTGTCTTCTCGGCGTTGAGCTTCAGGCAGCTGTTGGTCATCCAGACTGCGACGTCTTGCATTCCTTTCTGGAAGTTGAGTTTGGCAGTGGTGGGGTCTTTGGTGAGGGAGAGGATGAGCTGGGTGTCGTCGGCGTAGGATACGATGTTGAGGTCGTGTTGTCGGACGATGGCTGCAAGCGGGGCCATGTAAATGTTGAAGAGGGTGGGGCTCAGTGATGAACCCTGTGGGACTCCGCAGGTGATTTTCGTGGGGTCGGAGAGGAAGGGTGGGAGTCTGATCCTTTGGCTTCTTCCGGTGAGGAATGATCGGATCCAGTCCAGGGCTGTTCCTTGTATGCCTGCGTCGTGTAGTCTGACGACTAGTGTGCGATGGGAGACGGTATCGAAGGCCGCTGATAGGTCGAGTAGGATGAGGGCTGTGGAGTGGCCTTGGTCCAGGAGGGTGCGGATGTCGTCTGTGGCGGCGAGTAGGGCGGTCTCTGTGCTGTGGTTGCTTCGGAATCTGGATTGGGACGGGTCGAGGACGGCGTTCTCTTCAATGAATCGTGACAGTTTCCTGTTGACTGTTTTCTCTGCAACTTTGGCTGCGGAGGGGAGGAGCGAGATGGGCCGATAGTTCTTGAGGTCGGTGGGGTCAGCTGTGGGCTTCTTGAGCAGGGGTCTGACTTCTGCGCGCTTCCAGTCATCTGGGAAGGTGCCTGTTTTGAAGGTGGTGTTGATGGTGCGTTGTAGTTTGGGTCATTGGCGGCCACGGCTCTGTGGTAGATGTGAGGGGGGCAGGGGTCGGTGGGGGCCCCCCCGAGTGGATGCTTTTCATGGTCGAGGCGGTGTCTTCGGCCGTGATCGGTGTTCAGTTAGAGATGGTGGGCTGGCTGGTGTTTCTGGGGGGCGGGGGGCCGTCTGTGGTGCCTGGTGGATGGTCGATTAAGTTGTCTTAGAGGTTTTTGATCTTGAGGTGGAAATAGGTTCCAAGCTTGTCGCAGAGGTCTTGGGATGGGGTGATGTCTGTGGCTTCGCTGCGTGGGTTGGTGAATTCTTGAATGACACTGAAAAGTTCCTTGGAGTTGGCCAGGATTTTGTTGTGGATGAAGTTCCTTTTGGTGGCTCTGATCTGGTTGTGGTAGTCCGTCATGGCGTCCTTGTAGGTGGTGTGGTTTTCGGTTGTCTTGGTGTTTCTCCAGTTCTTTATTTCTCCAGTTTTTTCATTTAATGCCGCAAAGTTGTGGAATCATCTACCTACCGTTATCCGCCTGCAATCCAACCATTCGATTTTCCGAAAGCAACTTAAAACGTATCTGTTTCCTTAGGACTGCTTGTAGTGGGAACCGCAACGCTACTAGCGCTGGGATGCTCTCGAGTAGCCATGCGCTTTAGAAATGCCTTTCCATTCCATTCCATTCTCCAGGCATCAGCAGGTGCGTCTGGCTTCTTGGAGAGCGGTTGTGAACCAGGCGGCTTTCCTGGGGCGTTGTCTGTCGGGGTTGCGTAGCGGGGCGAGCTCATCTGCGCAGTTGGAGATCCAGGTGTGGAGTTCTCTGGCTGCGTCGTTTGCGCTGTTTGCGTCGGGTGCCCAGGTGTGGTTGTCTCGGGTGAGGGTGGAGTTAAGTTGCTCGTCGGTAACCTTGCTCCAGTTCCTTCGTGGTGGGCGTGGGGCTGGTTTGGGTGCCTTGGGTTTGTTGATGGCGAAGTGTACGCAGTGGTGGTCGGTCCATGGCGGCTGCGTTGTGTGGCTGAAATGGAGGGTGTTTCCTGCACGAAGATGGGGTCGAGGGTGTGTCCTGCTCTGTGGGTCGGTGTGTTGACGAGTTGTTTAAGTCCGATGCTGGCGAGGTTGTCACGAAGGATAGTGGAGTTGGGGTCGCTGGGGTTGTCGAGGTGGAAGTTCAGGTCTCCAATGAGTATGTAGTTTGTTGAGGCGATCGTGTGGGGTGCGATGAAGTCGGTGATGGTGGTGGCGAAGGGTGTTCGGGGGCCGGGGGTCTGTAGACGAGGGTTCCTCGGAGTGTGGCTTTGGGGGTGGTCTGGATCTTGAAGTGCAGGTGTTCGGCGGAGGGAAGGTTTCGCTGGAGGTGGTGAGGCGGAGGGTGTTCTTGTGGGCGATGGCGAGGCCCCCTCCTGGGTGGTTGGGGCGGTCTTTCCTCTGGATCTTGTATCCGTCTGGGATGGCGGTGCTGATGTCGGGGCGGAGGAGGCGTTGGTCCAGGTCTCTGTGAAGAAGGCGATGTCGGGCGAAAGAGAGTCGAGTAGGTTCCAGATTTCCATGGCGTGTTTGTGTACGGAGCGTACGTTGAGGAGGATGCATTTTAGGGTGTCGCCGGTGCTGGCGTCGGCGGTGTTGGAGGCCGGGGTGGCGGTGAGGGTCTGGCGGCAGTGGAGGCAGGAGAACTGGCTGTGGGTCGTGTTCGGCGAGGCCTGTTGGCATTCTCTAAGTCTTCCAGGGTTGAGTGCGAGGAGGGTGGTGGTGTCGTAGCGATGGGTAGTGGGAGGTCCTGGGTTCCTGGCGCTGGCCGCGGTCGGGTCGCGGACGGGCGCAGACGGGCTTGCCTTTGGCGCACCAGGGGCGTGCCCGCTGCGCAACCGCGCAGCGGCCGCCATTAAGTAGGGGAGGTGGGAGGGAGGAGAGGCTGGGAGGCAAGAGCTGGGGAATTCCGGGGGAATTCCGGGGGGAAGTCGGGGGGAATTCCGGGGGAGGAGCCGCAGGGGCAGCAGCGGCGAAAGGCAAAAGGAACAGGCAGGCACGAGAAAATAAAAACAGTGGTGGAATTAGAGCAAGACACAGATGGGCACAATAACAGTGGCACAACAGGGAAAAAGATTAAGGAAAAAAAACGGCTGAGAAAGGTTACGGTGGTTGGAGGCAGTCTGGTCCCAGTTGGAGCAGGCAGCAGGCGCAGGAGCGGGCAGCAGCCTCGAACCTCCCAAGGAGGAGGTCGGGGTCTGGAGGCAAGAGACGGTACAGCGGAGCAGTGGGGAGAGAGTGGACCTAGACTGAGGGTCGGAGACAAAAGGGCAATTAACCATAGCATCAGAGAGTCCCACAAGTAGATTTTTAAAAATTTCATCATTCTTCTTTATTTTTCAGACCCTAATTATTAAAGGGAATTTTGGAATTTGATATTTTAAGAAGGCAGAATTGGAATCTGTAATTACAGACTTATTTTAAGTAGGCAGAAGTGGAATCTGCAATTACGTTCCTTATTGATAAGGTAAATGTAATAGTAATGCTTTCTTGTGAACTATCTAAAAACTCTCATAGAGAAAATGCGGGCTATTTAGCCAAATATTATGTGTTTTACAGATCTGTAATTATCAACCGGGCCAGAGATTTACACGCCCTTGGGTTAGATTAAGTAGCGCTAATACATCTTCTCGTCTACCAAAGGGGGTATGAAGGTGAGATTTAAACGCTTTCTTTTATATTGACATTAATATGCTACAAGATCTTTCTGATTACAATAACTGGATTATAAATTACTTTAATAGATAAACTAAATTTCAAACCTGATAGGAAGCAGGAGGCAATGACCCCACACACTCGTGAATTACATGTTCAGTGCAACTGGAGTGGCCTTCCTCGCCAAAGATGTGAGGTCTGCTTAAAGCAATGATTTAATTAGATTGAGATAGAGGTTTTGATGCTAGTAGTGGAAGTAGCGTGCGTGTGGTCTAAAAAGATATGTGAATATGTGGGCCTGAGTGTGGAAATGGAGGTAAGATTGACATATATACCTAGGATAATCGCGGATGAAGTTTTGCTTATACTGTTTTAAAGGCGAATGTCTTAAGACTATGGGGAACATCATAGCATGTATATCTAGCAATGCTTGGGGACCTATACAGTGTGTCCTTTAACAAGGGTACATTGGAACTATTGTGAATCTCTGGTAAAAAAGATATAAAAGCAGTGTTATAAAATGTTTCATAATAGATATAATGCATATGTTTTTAGTACTATGAGAGTTTCAATTATGATGTTTACTAGGGTTGATGATTGATATTTGTGCTTTACTACACAGGTGTTTTTAACTGATCAAGTATAAATCTAGTGTCAATGAGAGTCAAAATCCTTGTCTTGAAAAGATGGTCTAATAAGATATCCATCGAAACGCGTCAACGCTTTGTTGAGAACAACACAATCCGTGAAGTGGCTGTGGCATATGAGTATCTAGCAAATAGAAAAGTACCAGGCTCCAGCCCATGAAATTGTTTAATCACGGATGTGTATTACGTAAATGACACAGTGTTTTTGTCTATGATATGTACTCTCTTTTTTAACTTGATTGTTGTTCTTAATGTGTAATAAATATTTGTGACAGTGTAATTCACAATAGAGTGTAGGTGATTAACAATGTTATGGATTATGTCAACCGTTTTTTTTTTTTTTAATTGTGTACTCTATGAGTTTTTAACTAATAAATCGATTTGTACTTTTTTACAATTAAAGTTGTCCAGATTATCTGTCGAGGATATATGGTCATACTTCCCGTGTATGTATAGTGTGCAGTTGAATGAGAGAAATTTAGATTGAATGGAATACACAGAACATATGGTGCCTACACGATATATTTCTGTCCAAAGGAAACAGTTTTTGTGATATAACTTTAAAGTACCCTATTCCTTTGGTTTGAAGGGGTTCCTCTTATTTTTCTGCAAAATGATATCTTGGCAGCCAGGCGTCCCTCCACTAAAACGGTATACGCCTGTAGATGGAACAAATTTGTGGCATGGTGCGCAGCAAAGGCTGTGGATCCCCTTTCTGCCCCCCTTTCAGAGGTTCTCCTCTTCATTCTTTCTTTGGCCCAGCAGGGTTCTGCTCTGGGCACTCTCAAAGGCTATCTTTTGGCCATTTTGGCCTTTCTTCGGCTGCCTGACCAGCCTTCTCTTTTCAAGTCCCCTATTGTAAATCGCTTCCTTAAGGGCATTACTCATTTATTTCCTCCTACTCCTTTCGTGATGCCCCAGTAGGACTTGAACCTGGTTCTTACTTATTTGATGTGTGCTCCCTTCGAGCCGCTACATATTGTCCTCTCAGATTTTTAACCCTTAAAAACTGCCTTTCTGGTTGCCATCACCTCTGCTCGCAGGGTGAGTGAACTACAGGCCCTTTCTTCTAAGCCTCCTTTCCTGGCTGTTCATCCGGACAAGGTTGTCCTCCGCACTAGGCCTTCTTTCCTTCCCAAAGTGGTTACCTCTTTCCTTATAGGACAGACCATCACTTTGCCCACCTTCTTTCTGCCTCCGCATCTTTCTAAAGAGGAAGAGAGGCTCCACCGTCTGGGTCCAAAACGTGCGCTTTCCTTCTATCTGGACCGCACAAAGCAATTCTGGGTGGATGACCAGCTCTTTGTCGGTTATGTGGGCGCCAAAAAAGGTCGGGCGTGCAAAAACGAACCATCTCCGGATGGGGCCTTCTTTGCATCAAAATCTGCTATTCATTAGCGAAAAAGGAACCTCCAGTTGGGTTGCGTGTCCATTCCACCAGGGCGACGGCAGCCACTACTGCTTTGGGACGTGGAGTCCCCCTTCTTGACATCTGCCAGGCAGCTACGTGGGCTTCATTGCACACGTTTACCAAACACTATTGCCTGGACAGCCAAGTCCGGAGGGACGGCTTTTTCGGCTGTTCAGTTCTCCAGGACTTTCTGGTGTGAACTTGTTTGCAGAACCACCTCCGGGGTTGGTATTGCTGGGGTATCTATTCTAAGGTGAGGAATCCATAACTAACTGTCTCTTTCAGATGAACAAGTTACTTACCTTTGGTAACGATATATCTGTAAGAGACATAGGTTAGTTATGGATTCCTCACCGCCCCACCCATCCTCCCCGTTCTGCGAACTGATTTCTAGGGTAAGGGACTCCCCTTTCAGGGCCCTAGTTCTTGTGCACCAGTGGTCAGTGTCTTGCATGGCTCTGCTCCTCTAGCATGAAATATCGTGGAAAGAACTGACTATATACCCCGACGTCATTCCGGCGACCACGACTCCAACCACGAACGCGGAGTCGACCGACGCCACCTATTGACGCTCAGAGGTACTGCTGAGGAAAACATTTTCCGGATCCAGTCTGACGCCTGGGGGTAATTCTAAGGTGAGGAATCCATAACTAACCTATGTCTCTTACAGATATATCGTTACCGAAGGTAAGTAACTTGTTCTTTAGAGATGGTTGTTCTAGAAATACACTAGAAAAATATGAGTTTGAAGTGTACAGTAATAAACCTCTTGTGTGTAGACTACTGTAATGTGTGTGCATGAATGTGTTTTCACTTTATGGAAAAGGCGCGATTGTCACGGTTAACGACGTAATCGCGACGCCCTGAATAACCGCAAAATAGATCTGAAAGATGGTTTTTAAAGAAACTTAGTACAAAAATATGAGTTTAAACATGCTTTGAAAGAAGTATGAATATAGTAATATGCGTAGGGTAATGTTCAGTATGGATTTTTTTACATATTTTTGGATGTGGTGGTGGTCATTAAATGTCTGCTTTTGTTTTCGCGACGTGTCCGCGGGAATCGCGACGTCGTCGCAAATATAAAAATAATTTAAAAAAAAAATGCTTATTAATCCACTGAAGAAAATACAAGCATATAAAAATACCTACTAGAGAGCCATTAGATTAAAAATACAATTAAAAAACCTTAAAAATTCAATTAAAAAATCATAGGTACATGGACGTTATAGTTGGGAAATAGAATTTAAAAAACCTTACAAATTCACTGTAAAAACCAAAAGTTACAGGGACGTTACAGTGAGGATTTAGCATTTAAAAAACCTTAGAAATTCACTGAGAAAAATAAAGGTTACAGGGACCGTATAGTTAGGAAATTGAATTAAAAAAATCTTAGAAATTCACTGAAAGAACCAAAGGTTACAGGGACGTCATAGTTAGGCTGACATTTCACTCTTACAAAACCAGAGAAATTCAGCAACTCGTGCCCCCGCAGTGCACTGCTTATGACCTCACATATTACATCACTCATGATATGGTCAGTGACAACACTGATGACATCACTGATGACATCTCAAATGACATCACTGATGACATCCTCAGAATCTCTGATGCAGCCACTCACACCCCATGTAACCATTCATACACCCACTTCAACTTTCACTCTACCATTCTCGAAACCATTGATACACCCATACTAGTACTTACATACCCACTCACTCATTCGTAGGTCTACACACACATCCACTCACCCATTCAGCCACTCATACACCCACTCACTCACTAATACTGCCACTGACATAGCCACTCATACACCCATACAGCCACTCATACACTGTCAGACATTCATAGAGCTACTCACACACCTACTCACTCACCCATAGAGCCAATCACACTGGCACTTACTCACCTATACAGTTATACACACCCCAACTCACTTATTCATACAGATACTAACACATACTCACTCACCTACACAGTCCGTGACACAAGCACACACTCACCGATACAGCCACTCTCACAATCACTCACTCAGACATACAGTCACTTATATACTCCAACACTCACATATACTGCCTTTCACATATGCAGTTACACACCCATATACCACTGAGACATCCATTCACTCACAGAAACAGCCATACGCATACTCACTTATCCATACAGCCCCTCACAGACGCACTCATGAACCCATACAGCCTCTGATTCACCCACTCACTCATCCATGCAGGGAGTCACACACCCCCTCACTCACCCACACACACACACTCATATACCCATGCGGCTGCCGCTTGTCGCCGGAGATAACTCCGTCCCGCGCCTGATGCATAAGCGAGGTTGAGACCCGCAAATCTTTCATTCCGCGTCACTTGTTAGCGGTCTTTCACTTGCCTCTCTCTTTTCCTGCGGGGGGGCCGAGGGCTGTTTCTTTGTTCAGGGGAATGTGTCGGAGCATTTGCCGACTTGCCGCGTTGGTCTGCTGCCGCCCTGGAGCTGAGGAGGGGTCGCATGTACCTACTCACCAACCCATGCAGCCACTTACACACCAACTGACAGACTCATACAGCCATTCACACAAATTAATTACTCACTTATACATTCACTGAGACATTTATAATCACTCACTTATACAGTCAGTCATGCACCCACTGATTCATTAATACATCTTGGTGGATATATTTTTAACACTCAAACTTTTTAGAAACACTCATAGTCACCTGATGAGGTCATCAGTGATGTCATTTGAGATGTCATCAGTAATGTCATCAGTGATGTCACTGACCATGTCATAAGTGATGTAATATGTGAGGTCATAAGCAGTGCATTGTGGGGGCGCGAGTTATAGTTAGCTCAGCTGACTATAACTGCTGAATTTCTCTGGTTTTGTACGAGTGAAATGTCAGCCTTTTTTTCAGTGAATATATTTAATTTGTTTTATTATTTCACATTGATTACATGAAGCCACACTAAAATATATGCAGTACATAGTGTTGCACACAATAAACACAAACATCTGGAGCAAGAGACACAAAATATTGAAACATTTATAATATCATATATTTGTGAAGCAATAGCATGTGTGGTGGTGGAGGGTGGGGAGAGGCAGGTCGCTCATCAGGTGGGAGGGGTCGGGGACACAAAACATTATAAAGGTAACCAAAGGCACACACAAATGCCAAGAGCACTCCTAGGTTCCTCAGTGCTAAATGCTGGGAGCCCATGGTCCACTAAGGTTCCTCAGTACAAAAGCGGGCTCAGAGCCCAAATCTCGTGTATCCACCTTTCCAAAACCGATAGACATCCCACTCAGGGGGTGGGTGGAATTTTTGGCTTCTGTGTTTACAATGAGAGTATTTCTTAATCAAAGAGAGGGGTCCAACTCTGCCAAAGGGACAGGACACCAACCAGACACTAAGTCAAAGTAAAATCCCTTTGGGGTATTTGTACAGCATACCCATACATCAAACAACCATACTATCCAACCATTTATTCATCACACCATGGCCAAGGAATCTAATATAGAAATGTTTATTCAGTATAAAATGAGCTCAATTCTAAAAACCATTAAAAAGTATGTATACAATCAGCAGCAAAAACAAAAACAAAATTTACAAAATCCTCATTTCATTATTATTATTAAAAACACTCCACACCGAGTCAATTTAAATTCAATGATCATAAATCATCATACATAATTCATATTCATAAACCGCATTATAAAATCCACAAGAAACTCAATTATGTACACTTCATATAGGTTATAAAATCAACAAATGTGACAAAATAAAACATTCATGAATATATCCCACAAATATTAAAAAAGGAGAACAAGCGACGCGTTTCGGTGGTGTAGGCAGGTAAACCACCTTCTTCAGGCTTTAAAAAGAGAAGATGCTCCTTTTCTCCCCAAACATTTGTATAGTATTTTATTAAACAAATCGTTTGCTTATAAACCTCATGCCACATTCAAAGCTTAAAAAGGGGCTATTGGGGAGTAAAAACCCACCGCAGTCTGGGCCTCAAAACTCTCTTAATGGAGAAGAGATCTTTTCGTGGTCCAATCACGAGGAGCTGTTAGCTTCTCACCGTGCCTTATGAGTTGAAATTACATAGGGGTCCCAATAATATATTCTTGGACTGCTGATGGCCAATCTTCATAAAGAAATCTACATCCAACATATGGGGTGCATTCCTCCAGTTCAAAAATCAACATTAATCATAACCCCTTAGGGTTTGACCCTAATGCCAGCAACTTCAGGGATGTGATTTTCGATTCTTTTCTTCTTCCCTTTTTATTCCTTTTCCTTTTTCGTTATTCACTTATAATTTCTGTGACAGAGTTCAGAGTCCGGGATTTAAAAATCTCCGTCTGGAACTCCGGTTCTAGAATATATGTGGGATATATTCATGAATGTTTTATTTTGTCACATTTGTTGATTTTATAACCTATATGAAGTGTACATAATTGAGTTTCTTGTGGATTTTATAATGCGGTTTATGAATATGAATTATGTATGATGATTTATGATCATTGAATTTAAATTGACTCAGTGTGGAGTGTTTTTAATAATAATAATGAAATGAGGATTTTGTAAATTTTGTTTTTGTTTTGCTGCTGATTGTATACATACTTTTAATGGTTTTTAGAATTGAGCGCATTTTATACTGAATAAACATTTCTATATTAGATTCCTTGGCCATGGTGTGATGAATAAATGGTTGGATATTATGGTTGTTTGATGTATGGGTATGCTGTACAAATACCCCAAAGATTTTACTTGACTTAGTACAATGAGATATACCAATTCCCGCCTCCCAATACTACCACCCCACTATCTTGATAGGAGCATAATACACCACCTTTTGTGCGCGTCCACTGTAGTAGTGTGTTCTACCATTTAGTTATGTCCAGAACTGTGGGTGCTTTCCACTGCATTGCGATTTGTCATTTGAAGGGCACAAACGCAAGGTCAATAAATCTGCACTAGTGTTTATCTCCTCTAATTTTAGGGCACAGTCCGAGGAGGCAAGATTCAGGAGTGGGAGTCAGTGCATGATCCGTCAGTACCTCAGTGATGGATGTCTCTTCGATCCAGACCAATTCCCAGGAGGGGCAATCCCAGATCATATGTTAAAACCCTGCCTTGGCAGTTTTGCAGTGGGGCATTCAGGTGTGGACATTGTGAATATACGCTTTATGCTCTGGGGGGGATAGATATGCCTGGTGTACATAAATAAATTGCTTGAAATGTAATCTAGGATTCCGAGATACTTTCTTCACCTGCTGGAGAGCTTGTGCCCAAGTTTTAGCAGTCAATGGTTATGGGAGCGCATCAGTCCAACGAGCCTGCGCTTTCCTCACCACCTGCAGGCTAGCTGTCGACAGTTTCGTATACAACATCGAGATAATACGGCATTGCCCACCAAAAATGAGAAGGGCATGCAGGATAGGCAAGTGTGGCGGTTCCATGTCACCCACTCCCCAGGTTGTCCTTACCACTTGTTCTATAGCATAATCCGTCAGGAAGTGGCCTGCACCTATGTTGTAAGTGTCCATAAATTCGGCATAAACCTTCAGACCCCCTTCATGAAAAAGATCTCCCAAACTTACGAATCCCATCGCTCTCCACGCCGCCATATCATGGCAGTCCGCCATCGCATGCATACCTGCTAACTGATCCAGGGTCATCGAGGGAGAGTAGGGTATGGCGGGAGTCCGCTCATGTACAAATCTACACCAGCATATGCTCGCCATCTTCATCTGCGTCGAGCCCCTTTGTGGTGGACAGGTGCTATCAGTCAGCCAAATGTATACACCTGTTGCACTCAACCGTGCCTGGACGGCCGACTGCTCAGTACTCGCGGCCCCATCGAGCCAGCACAGAGGCCATTGCATTTGCGCTGTGCCTTAGTATAGTTCAAAATTAGGGGCACCCAAACCACCCTCTGATAGAGGACGTTGTGCTAGTACCAAAGCCACGCGTCGGCGCCCCGTCCCCTGCATCAGTTCCAATAGGAGACCATTCAATTCGCAGAAGTACTGTTTGGGGATCACTGTTGGCAGTGCGGTAAAGAAATATAATAATATGGGGACTATTAACATCTTGGCCAGCGCCACTCAGCCTAGCGGAGATAAGGGCAATAAACACCAGAAGATCCACGTATAGGATAGCCCTCTTTGAGAGCCCTATCCGTATGGTATATTTGGATACTCAAATACTTGAAGGTCTCATAGCAAGATTTGAGTCGACACTCCAAAGAAGCGGCTTGTTGGGGTTCAGGAGTCGGGCGAGAAGAAACAAGCAGGATTTAGGCCAGTTCACCTTAAGGCCAGAAACAGTCCCAAATTCGCCAACAAGCCCATCAATCCCAGGAGGTAGTCGCGGGCATTATCCAAGAAAACCAGGGCATAATCCGCATAAAGCGATATTATGTGACGGGTATCTAATTCCCGGATGCCCCATTGACATGCCTGCAGGTGCAGGCGACATGTGAGTGGTTCCATGGCCACTGGAAAATGCATTGGCGATAGCAGACATCCCTGCCTAGTGCCCCTTAGGATCTGGAAACTGTCTGATATTTCCTGACCCGTTCTAGCTCTAGTCGTTGGCTCAGAGTATGGATCCACCCAGGAAACCCAGGTCCAAATCCCATACATCTTAACGTTGCTAGGAGGAATTCCCAGTTAAGGTTATCAAAGGCTTTCTCAATATCTAGAGATACTGCCACCCTGTCGTAAGCCTCCGGGGGGTGTATCATGGATAATTTGCAGGAGTCTCCGTATGTTAAGAAAAGTGCTATGTCTAGGTATAAATCCCGATTGATCAACATGGATCAATGTACCAATCTGTAGGAGTAGTCTGTTCACTAGCATGTTGCCCAGGACTTTGCAGTCTAGACTGAGCAGGGACAACGGGCGATAGGAGCGCACATCAAGAGAATCTCGTCCTGGTTTGGGAAGAACTATTATTAGCGCCTCAAGATTTAGCTTCATTAAACACCTCTAAGAGAGGTTGTGTAAGAGCGGAGAATGTTGCATAATATTCAACAGGGAGGCCATCCACACCTGGGGTCTTGTTCCGGGCTATTTGGGCAATGGCCCAAATAGCCCGGAACAATGGCCTCATCTAATTCGGTACTCTGTAGCAGGGACAAACAAGGCAGGGGGAGGCCCTCCAGAAAGTCATCCAACTTTCCAGGACCCAGGGCCTCAATTGTTCCGTATAGCGTATGATAATAATTTTGAAAGGCATTGTTAATTTCAACCTGTGTAGACACCATGGAGCCATCATCTCGTGTGACCGCTCCAATCGGGGCACGCTGCCTGCCCGCAGACGGCAGTAGCCTGCCCGAGCGGTCGCCCTCTGCATGTAATATGGACACTGCTGCCTATAATCTTGTTTGCTTAAGCACACTTCATCCTCCCTGTATTGCCTGCAAAGGAGCTGGAGTCTGTCGACCGCCACTTCCCCAACAGCCACCGCCCTCTCTAAAGGGTGCAGTTCTCTCTTTGTTGAGGCTATATCATTTTTCTTTCTCTGCTGGACTCCCCATGTGGCCGCTAAACAATGAGCCCGTACCACAACCTTATGTGCACCCCACTCTGTCGCACACAAAGGAGTGAATTCCTTAATAAGTTGAAAGTATTGCGCAGTACAAGTAGATAGTCCCCCGAGGAACTGCGCCAGGTAGAAACTTGTGATCGTGGTCGCCCGCACTGCAGCACTATTTGCAGTGGGCAGTGACCCAAAAAAGTGCGGGCCAAGTATTCCAATCTGTGGATCAGCAGACCGAGTTGATCAGTCCCGAGGGTCATGCCGATCCTGGTATGAAGATCGTGAACTGGTGCATAATAAGAATACTCCTGGTACGTTGGACGACCCAATCCCCAGAGATTATAAAGGCGCTGTTGTATCAGCCACGCACTGTGAAACCCTGTTCGGGCACCTGCTGTACCCCGCAAAGGGGGAACAGAAAGGTCCAGTCCACATCAGGTGCACAGTTAAAATCCACACCCCAAATGCATGGCACTGCTGGATCCCGGAAGAGAGCAGGAGTGAGTATTTCAAAGAATTCTAATTGATTAGAATTGGGAGCATAAACCCCTACAAGTGTCAGGGGGGACCCATCCACTTGTCCCTCTAGTACCTACCTCTGCCTCTAGATCATGCCGCACCACCACATATGGTACCCCGGGGCTATCCACACCAGCACCCCACAGCCAAATGTTGAATAAGAAGGTCTGTATACCTGCCCCCGCCCTTTCTGTGTCTATTTGGAAATCTCTTAGAGATCCGTGCCAGTCCCCACGGCTGAGGCCCGGTACAGATGTGATATCAACAGACCTATCAAAATTACAACAGCTTTTTTTGAAGTGCCCAAAGATCTCCACCATGCACAATTACATATATGACAGGACACTTCAGTACAAAGGTTCTCAGTTCGTAAGCATTGTCCCTAAAGGTCGTCCGCGGAGTTTCGTGTAACGTTCGGGCCTTGCTGACTATCCATCGACGATGTCCCAGAACTTCTGGAATCGGATCCCACCTCTGAAAGGGCGTCAGTTTGCAGCAATGCAAAAGGATTTGCGATGTGTTGCGAGGCCACCTGTAGCGCCTTAGCTCGCCCCTCCATCGGCCTAAACCTTAGTGGGCCTGAATCACATGGATTTGCGCCTGCACCTTCACGGCCGGGGTGCCAGTTACTCCACTGTATCGGGATTCTCCAAAGAGGATCGTGCCATGCCCTTGGAGTGCAGTCATGTCCAAGCATCTTCAGGGGTGGAGAAGAGGTGCGTCATCTCTCCATCCACTACATGAAGAATTGCTGGCAACAAGAGAGCATAACGATAGTACATTTCTCAGCGACATTGCTAGACTTTTGCATATGATCCCCGTTGGCGTTGCACCTCCGCTGTAAAGTCTGGAGTATGCCCTCATACCTCCGGGGACCATTTGTTCAGAATAGTTGAAGTATCTAGTCTCTGCCTCTATAATTAAGGATTTGGGTGATAATAGGCCGAGGTGGTGCACCTATTCGAGGCGGCATGCCAGGTATTCGGTGTGCCCTTTAAACTGAGAAAAACGTAGGCACCTAATCGGCCAACACTGCATCTGTGAGCCATTGTTCGACAAAACGCTCTGTGCAGGGTCCTTCCGATCATTGTGGAAATCCAAGGAGGCGAATGTTATTGCGCCTACAGCGCCCCTCGGCTTCCTACGTCCAGCGATGCAGAGAAGCTTTCTCTGCGCTCAGTTGATTTTGCAGCTCCTGCACTGTTGGCCTCAGTACAGTCAGGGAGGACACAGTCTCGTTTACCCAGTTGGCAAATTTGCGATGGCCAGCCCAAAGCCAGTTGACATCCAGGGAAACTGTATCAATCTTGGCTTCTAATTATGTTTTAGTGTCCAATATTGCCTGCAATATCCTTCTCAGCTGACTCGAGTATATGTGTTAGGTGGCTTGCAGTTGGGTCCGAGCATAATAGGTGCGATCCATAGTCACGCTAGAGGGCGTTGGTTTCATACTGTCTTGCAACTGAGGCTTGGGGTCCTTAGGCTTCACCATCATGACACAGTGTAGTGCAGGTTGCAATAAAGGTAGCAAGGGAGAGCGGTGTTCGTCACAGAATCCCCAACACAAGGTGAGGGTACTCCGGATACAAAACAGAATAATTAATTGTCAGGGAGAGCTCAAGTAGCGAGTCCTAATCAGGATACTCTGCCCTGGAACTTCAATCAACCACCCGCAATGATCCGCAGGTCCAAGGAAGGCCGTCGACAGCTCCTAAACTCTGCCCTGGAGCTTCACCAATGTTCCGGCACCACTTTAGGTGTCACTACGTAGGGGCTGAAGGCACTCACAGCAGAAAGAGAATCGGGCGACCCATAAGGGGGCGTTCCCTCTCACCTGGGGCACCCACAACAGGATATATCTGCAGGCCCAAGGACGGCCGTCAACAGCTCCTAAACTCTGCCCTGGAGTTTAACCAATGTTCCAGCACAACTTTATCCCCTGCACGTAGAACAGGCGCAGCACTAAGGGGGCGCGCCCTTTCAGCTGGGCAACCACAACAGGATACAGCTAGGTGCTTCCCTTCACCTAAAACAGGAGGCACGCCCTCTCATCTTGGCGTCCCTGACAGGATACAGACAGATTCTTGTGAGCTTCTCAGGAGCTTCTCATGAGTCCAATGCAGGCCCGATTTCCCCTGTCGAGCAGTGCGTCACTCCTAAGGCTGCACCGCCGCAGACACACCATTCGTCTGAGGCAAGCGTGCAGGCCCGGTTCTTCTTACCGAGCAGGGCATCACACCCAAGGCCGCACCGTCGCAGGCACACCATTCGTCGGCGGTCAGGGGAATAAATTAATTCTGCTCCGTACGAGGAACCAGGGCAGCACCGATTTCAATGCTGGTGAGTAAAGTATTTAAGGATGCTAAACGGGCCGGCCTCAGAGCTCCTCACAGCGTGTCCGGTACGGTCACCATTTTCAAACCCCACCAGCCTCATGTATACATAAGAATTACCAAAAATACATACACATAAGTATGAGCCCACCCTATTCATCCATTGGCCTGTTCATTGGCCATTCACATTTTACTTCCATGCATTACAACATACAGCATGGGGCAGTGAGTCAGTCCACTCCAGTCATTGGCTCTCTTGCTCTGTGAGTGATGTCATTTTGCCTGATGGCATGTATAGATCCGATTAATAAAAAGTGCACTTCAGTACCAGGGCTGCTGGGGCAAAACTTAAAAAACTTTAGCTTTAATTTACTTTACAATCGTTAATGCCTTAAGTGCGAGTTTCTTTTAAACCAATCAGCCTTCTTATTGCTAGAGGCATCCAGTAACTAGTTTGCTAGCACCATTTGATTCTTTTTAGAATCTGGGGAATAGTACATTCTACTTGTCATCAGTGTACATTTGGTGTTAAAGTTGTGAGCATTTTAATATTTAGCTAGCATCGTCAGTTATGCTGTAATGAGAGGTGACCACAGAGATGAGTGTGTGAGTATGGCATGGCTGATTGATATTGATCCAGTTCTTCACAGAGATTGTCAAGCAGGTTAGATTGTGTGATGTGTGCCTGTACAAATCTGAATTGGTGATTGTCCCATAGCTTGAATTTCTTGATTTAGTCCTGGGGTTGTTCCAGGCAGAACCTCCTTGGTGACATGAGGGAGTTCAGGACTGGAGATATCTTGATCACCTTAAGCAAAGGTGCTCTAGCTGCATGTTTATGGGAGAGTGGAAGTTCAGCATCCCGGAAAGATTGTTTTTTGGGGGATTTTGATGCATTTTGTTATGCACCCGGTTACACTTCCTACAGCATTAAAGCTATTCTGTGTATGTATAGGCCGCATTCTGCTTCTTGTGTGCTGATGCTTGAGATGCTCTTTTGCATATTTGCGTTGAGAAAATTTAGTGTTTGTGGCTTAAAAGGGCTCACATTTTTATCTTTGAAGATGGGTAATCACCCATCACTAGAATCTATGATGCGCTATGTGGTTGATTAGAAAGGTGGGTTGACTGCGAGGCGGGCAGTAAATGTAGTCTATGATGATGTAAGAATTTGCATAAAGCATGCCTTTGGCTAAGATGTCTTTAAAGGAAGAAACATGCTTGGAGAGACAATTGCAAGGTTGGGAGGGATTAGAGCAATAACAGAAACCCCACACAAAGTATTTCTGTTTGTGGAAGGTAAACGTTGGGAGGAGTAGGACTGTATAGGATGCTGAGGATTTGGAGGTGACCCAAGTGTGGTGATTCCCAAGGATGTTGACATTGTGGGAGTTTAGAACGTTTCTTACAGTTGTTACTTTGATGGTGCTGTGCTTATATAAATGAGATGGAGAATGTGTTTTGAAGTGGCAGCTTGGCTCAGCTGGTTAGGTTTTGGGTTTACAGTGGGGATTGGAGAAAAGCGAGGGAGGGTTCTCAGTTTAAAGTTGCTTGGCAGAACCTATAGAGAGCATGGTGTGCATGAGGAGGATTCCCTTTTTTGAGGTTTGTTAATTATATTGGTGTCAAGGGAAGGCATATTTAGATTTGTGGAAGTGTCCTGTTTACACCAATGGAGACTCGGCTTAAGACTTTGACCTGGCTGCCATACCACCAAGGTACCGCCAGGTCAAAGTGACGACCATCCCACTCTATTGATGGCGAGACTACCTTCACTCATTTTTCCTGCCCGTGACCATCATGTGCTTTATGATGGCTATGGGTATGGAAAATGTAGAATGCCTGCTCATGAGAAAATTCCCTGTGCTTAGAGACCATTTTCTTTTGTTCAGAGAAAAAAACTTCCACTTATGTAGTTAGTTTTCTCTGAACAAAAAAAATTTGCAAAGCGAACACTTTAGGCATGGTGCTTACTCAGAAAACCTGCAGTGCAGTTAATAGTTTCTTCTTGGAGGCGGTTTCCTTTACGGAAGGCGGAGATCCCTTAAATAGGGTAGATCGTTCTCTGCCAGGGTGACTAAGGTCATGACCTCTGCTTCCTCCCCACTCGCCCTCCCCTCCCAGTGGACCTACCACCCCTGAGGCCCAGTGTCAAGTAGGCTTTTTTCACATATCATTAAAGGAAATAAACTTGTGCAGCAGAACAGTGGATCCACAGAGGCCCCACTGTTCAGAAAACTCTCCTGTCTGGTTTGCTGTTGCAAATATAACAAACATTAAAGGTTCATCGGATGTTTGATTGTACTGGTCAGACTAGATATTATCTGCTCAACTGGTAGAGGAAGGTGAGAGGGGATACAGACATTGCACAGTCAGAAATGGAGGTGGCCTTTAATGGAACCCAGCATCTTCTCCCTTGTAACAATCGAATCAGGAAGGCAATATTATTACTCTAACAGTGTTATTTTCACAAAATACACTTCAAAGTAGCAGTCAGGAAGCACTGCTGAGCCTAATTCTTTCATGATCCAAAAAGCAAAGTTCATAGGCACACTGGCTCTGATCTCCTGCTGATCACCAGAGTATGTGAGAACAATGGCAACATTCTTCAACAACCCTCATCTCATAAGAAGCAGAAAAATAACTTCGAAGAAAAAAGTATATTCTAGTTCAACGAGGTGAAAGTGATTATTATGCTTTACTGTTTTTTTCACAAGCTTCTGAACCTTTTGCTTGTTTAGAATGGGATCTAGGCAATCACAAAAAGTGTCAGCCTGTTGATGTAAATGCCAATATTGGCATTATTATGCTATTTAAGACTATTCCATTTTATGTTGCTTTATTGAAGGATTTTTGGTCAAGTACCTGCTTTTATTTACTCTGAGTGTGACAGGTTAAGTGCATAATTAGGTCCTGTGCTCGCTTTGCTATAGGACTAAAGCTGTACCCTACTGATTAGCCCCAAAAAGAGTGAAATCAGTCTGGGATTGCCTTTTTAGGTCGACCCTGGGCAGAGCATGCGCTGGTCTGCGAGCCATGCTGTATTGGAGTATGTACTTGAAGCCCCGCCCACTCTCTGCCCATATTTGTCATTGGCTTGTGTCATTGTCCTTCTTAAATGCTGGCTTCTGATTTGTTATTAGGCTTGTTAGTCCCTCCTTAGTACCACCTTGTCTTCATTTGTAACCTCCCATGAGGACTTGCCCTTTTACTTCGGTTGATACACGGTACGTCTTCTTTAGTCTGTAAGCACCATTTTCTTTAATGAGTTTCTCTTACTGCAGGGGGGCAGGAGAGTCTCTCGTGTGCAGTCGTGACCAGTGGCTTGTTTATTTAACACCTTCCATGCTCATGACGGAATGGATCCGTCATGAGCACAAGTTCAAGTGTGCTCATGACGGAACCATTCCGTCATGAGCACACTTTCAAAAAATCCCTCTGCTGTAAACAGCAGAGGGATTTGCCCTTTTTTTGGTGCTTTGGGGGTGGGGAAGAGCTTCCCCAACCTCCCAAAGTATGGTTAGGATTTTCATTGCAATGACGATTGCGCGCATGGCGCACTGTCGTCATTACAATGAAATCAAAAGTGAAGCTTAATTTCAGTTTCAGTTTCGGTGCTTGTGGGGCTATCTCAGCCCCCCAAGCACCGAAAAACATGGGAGGGGTATCGTTGGAAAGGGGAGAATCTCCCCTTTCCAATGGTACCCTTCCATAGTGGATCCCTGCTTGGGGATCGCTCCAGGAGGGCGATCCCCAAGCAGGGATCCACCCACTAGCCACCAGGGAGGGGGGAGCGGCCCCTTGGGCAAGGGTCCTTGCTCCCCCATACAATTTTGCCCCCTGGGGGGCAGAAAGCACCCTAGACGCCAGGGATTTTTTTTATAGGCCAGGGGTGGGGGCTGCCCAGAATGGGCATGCCAATGCCCCCACCCTACCCCCCCCAAAGAAGGAATAAGACTTTCTGCCCACCCCCAGGAGGCAGATGGGGCAATAGCCCCTTATCTGCCCCCGGGGTGGGGGCAGAAAGCCCACTAGGCACCAGGGATTATTTTTTTTAATATATACGTAGAGGTGGGGGCTGCCCAGAATGGGCATGCTAATGCCCCCACCCTACCCCCCCAAAGAAGGAATGACTTTCTGCCCACCCCCAGGAGGCAGATGGGGCAATAGCCCCTTATCTGCCCCCCCGGGGGGGCAATAAGCCCCTTCGGCACCAGGGATTTAATTCCCTCAAAGTTCGGGGTGGGGGCAGCCCAGAATGGGCATGCCAATGCCCCCACTCCCCCCAAAAAATGCCACAGTCTTTCTGCCCCCCCCCCAGGTGGCAGATGGGGGCAGTAGCCCCTGATCTGCCCCCGGGGGTGGCAGAAAGCCCATTTGGCACCAGGGATTTTTTTTTTTTATACTGAGGGGTGGGGGCTGCCCAGGATGGGCATGCCAATGCCCCCACCCTCAAAAAAATACCACAGTCTTTCTGCCCCCCCGATAGGCAGATGGGGGGCAATAGCCCCTTATCTGCCCCCTCGGGGGGCAGAATCCCACTAGGCACCAGGGGTATATTTTTTTCAAAATTCAGGGGTGGGAGCTGCCCAGAATGGGTATGCCAATGCCCCCAACGCCCAAAAAAGATGCCACAGTCTTTCTGCCCCCCTAGGAGGCAGATGGGGGCAGTAGCCCCTGATCTGCCCCCTGGGGGGGGGGGCAGAGAGCCCACTTGGCGCCAGCGATTATGCTGGCTTTTTTATACGTAGGGGTGGGGGCTGCCCAGAATGGGCATCCCAATGTTCCCACCCACCCAAAAAAATAGCCACAGTCTTTCTGCCCACTTGGGGGCATATCGGGGCAATAGCTCCCGATTTCCCTCCTCCCCAGGGCGGCAGAAAGTCCACTAGGCACAGACTTTTTTTCGGAATGTGCCTACCTCTGGATTTTGGGTCCTAGCGCAGCTGGCACCCAAGGAAACCTAGCAAACCTATACATTTTTGAAAACTAGACACCCAGGGGAATCCAGGATGGGGTGACTTGTCTGGCTCTCACCAGGTTCTGTTACCCAGAATCTCTTGCAAACCTCAAACTTTGTAAAAAAAAAAAAAAAAAACTAATTTTCCTCACATTTCTGTGATGGAAAGTTCTGGAATCTGCGCAGATCCACAAACTTCCACCCTCCCCGCATTCCCTAAAGTCTTCCGATAAAAATGATACCTCACTTGTGTGGGTAGGCCTAGTGCCCGCAACAGGAAACGGCCCAAACCACAACGTGGACACACCACATTTTTACAGTGAAAACGGACCCTTTTTTTGCAAAGTGCCTAGCTGTAGATTTTGAACCATAGCTCTGCCGGCACCTAGGGAAACCTAGCAAAACTATACATTTTTGAAACGTAGACACCCAGGGGAATCCAGGATGGTGTGACTTGTCTGGCTTTCACCAGGTTCTGTCACCCAGAGTCCCTTGCAAACCTCAAACTTTGTAAAAAAACACATTTTCCTCACATTTCTGTGGTGGAAAGTTCTGGAATCTGCGTGGATCCACAAAATTCCACCCGCCCTGCAGTCCCCAAAGTCTTCCGAGAAAAATGGTACCTCACTTGTGTGGGTAGGCCTTATGCCCGTAGCAGGAAACGGCCTAAAATGCAATGTGGACACACCACATTTTCACAGTGAAAACTGACCCTTTTTTTGCAAAGTGCCTAACTGTAGATTTTGAACGCTAGCTCTGCCAGCACCTAGCGAAACCTAGGAAACCTAGCCACCCAGGGGAATGCAGGATGGGGGGACTTGTCTGGCTCTCACCAGGTTCTGTTATTCAGAATACCTTGCAAACCTCAAACTTTGTAAAAAATAAAACACATTTTCCTCACATTTCTGTGATGGAAAGTTCTGGAATCTGCGTGGATCCACAAATTTCCTACCACCCAGTGTTTCCCCAGGTCTCCCAATAAAAATGGTACCTCACTCGCATGGGTGGGTCAAGTATCCGCGACAGGCAAGGGCCCAAAACGTATTGAGGAGACATCAAAATTACCCATCACAAAACAACCTGGTTTTGCAAGGGGGGTCACCTGGGTTTTTGGCCCCGGGCTCGGCGGCCATCCTGGGAAACCTACCAAACCCACACATTTCTGAAAACTAGACACCAGGGGGAGTCCAGCGAGGTATGGCTTGCGTGGACCCCCAACGTTTTCCTACCCAGAATCCCCTGCAAATCTCAAATTTAGCTGAAAAAAAACACATTTTCCACATATTTTTGTGTGGAATCACCGTGCCGGCACAAATGTCCTACCCCACAGCGTACCCCTCAGTCTCCTGAGTAAAATGATACCTCACTTGTGTGAGTGTCCAATGCAGAATTGGCTAAAAACATTTGTTTAAAAAATGTAGCGCTTAGAATTGTCGGTGCTATACCCTTAATCCCTATGTTTTTGGCTCTTCCCAGTCACAGGCCCTTGCCCCACCCACACAAGTGAGGTATAATTTTACTCGGGAGACTGAGGGGAACGCTGTGGGGTAGGACATTTGTGCGGGCACAGTGATTCCACACAAAAATATGTGGAAAATGTGTTTTTTCAGCTAAATTTGAGGTTTGCAGGGAATTCTGGGTAGGAAAACGTTGGGGGATCCATGCAAGCCATACCTCGCTGGACTCCCCCTGGTGTCTAGTTTTCAGAAATGTGTGGGCTTGGTAGGTTTCCCAGGTGACCCCCCTTGCAAAACCAGGTTGTTTTGTGATGGGTAATTTTGATGTCTCCTCATACGTTTTGGGCCCTTGCCTGTCGCGGGTACTTGACCCACCCACGCGAGTGAGGTACCATTGTTCTCGGAAGACTTTGGGGAATGCGGGGTGGGTGGAATTGTGTGGATCCACGCAGATTCCAGAACTTTCCACCACAGAAATGTGAGGAAAATGTGTTTTTTTTTTTTTACAAAGTTTGAGGTTTGCAAGGGATTCTGGGTAACAGAACCTTGTGAGAGCCAGACAAGTCACCCCATCCTGGTTTCCTCTCGGTGTCTAGTTTTCAAAAATGTTTAGGTTTGCTAGGTTTCCCTAGGTGCCGGCAGAGCTAGGATTCAAAATCTACAGCTAGGCACTTTGCAAATAAAGGGTCGGTTTTCACTGTAAAAATGAAGTGTGTCCACGTTGGGTTTTGAGCCGTTTACTGTCGCTAGGCCTACCCACACAAGTGAGGTACCATTTTTATTGGGAGACTTAGGGTAACACAGAATTGTAGAGCAACTGTTATTACCTATGACTTTCGATGCATTTCTGCCTTCCAAATGAAAGACAATGTGTAAAAAAGAAGTCACTTTGAAAAATCTCCTATAATTCTCACGCTAGTATGGGTACTCACAATTTCGGAAATTTGCAAATAGCTACTGTTTCTAAACTCTATATTTTGTTCCAATTTCAGAAATACATAGGTGTCTTTCATCCCGATTTTTCACTATATATATTTTCCCAAATTAATTGCTAAATACCCGGTACATAATAAAAAACCATTGCAAGACGCTGCTCAGTTATTGGCTCTGGGTTCGTCGGGTTCTTGGTGAACCTACAAGTCCTATATATCCCCACAACCAGAAAGGTCCAGCGGATGTAACGGTATATTGCTTTCAAACATCTGTCATAATTAGAAGAAGTTACAGGTGAAAACTTTGGCACAAATGGCTGTTTTTTTCAACTCATTTTCAATTTTTCCTATTTTCCACTGTTAGTTTCTAAAAAGAAACCTTGAAGGATCTACACAAATGACCCCTTGCTGAATTCAGAATTTTGTCTACTTTTCTAAAATGTATAGCTTTCCAGGATCCATAATTCCTTCCATACCCATTTCTACCATTAGCTGGAAGAAGGTTGAAAGCACAGAAAATGGCAAAAATAGGCTATGTCCCAGTAAAATGCCAAAACTGTGTAAAAAATGTTGGTTTTCTGACAAAAGTCTGTCAGTCCCTGAAAGCTGGGAAAATTGTGATTTCAGCCCCACAAACCCTTTGTTGATACCATTTGCAGGAAAAAACCAGATGCTTTCATTTGCAGCACTTTTTCCCATTTTTCAAAAAAAAACCACAATTTAGCTGTATTTTGGCTAATTTCTGGGTCCCCTCCAGGGGAATCCACAAACCCTGGGTACCTTTAGAATCCCCATGATGTTGGAAGAAAAGGACGCAAATTTGGTGTGGATACCTTATGTGGTCAAAAAGGTACAGGGGCCTAAACGCGAAGTACCCCAAATAGCCAAAAAAAGGCTTAGCACAGGAGGGGAAAAGTCCTAGCAGCGAATGGGTTAACTTGTAGCAAACGGGGAGCTCTTCAGGGGCCATAGGAGACAGAAGGGGCAAATCAGCAATGCCTTCAAGCATTTGGAATGCAATAGGTCTCGCATTTGCAAGAGTTTAAGCTATTGGCATTGTAAATGACAATGCCTTTTATTTATGTTTTAAAAACCAAAACAAATAAAAGGCATTGTCATTTACAATGCCAATAGCTCAAACCTGCCTAAATGCGAGACCTATTGCATTGCATATGCTTGTTTCCAGTTGAGAGGAGACTTGTCCTTGCATATCTGACTGTTCCTGTTGGAGGAGGACCTAAGCTGATTTGCTTATGACAGGCTCTTCTCTTTAGTGACTCAGAGAGCAAAACAACGATGAACAGCATTTTTTTTTTTAAATTCTCAGGCACAGGTTAATGATAGCATATTGTTTCATATTTTTCTTTTCTGAAATTAGTATGTATGTATGTGTCATTCCTATAGCGCAGACCTAGCCAAAAGTCAGCGAAGCACTGCACATAGTCAAAGTCCAGCATAAAGTCAACGAGTGAAAAGAGAGGTATTTTTTGTTTGCGAACTGTTAATGCATTGTGATGTAGTGCTCTTTAAACAGGTAAACCTTTCACTCTTTCCTAAATTGGAGCAGAGTTGGGGCAGTCCTAATGGATTCGGAGATGTTGTTCCAGATCCTGGGTACATAGATGGAAAAGGCCTTCTGCATTGTTGTTTCTTTTTTACTCTCTTTTTTCTCTGCAGTATAATGGAGTTCTGGCTGCAGGTGTGCCAAGAACTACCTGAGTTGGTGAGCTCGTCTTACGGATAAGCAGGGATACTGGCCATGATGGCTTTTTAAATGATGCAGCTCGTTTTGATAATGGTGTGGACCATCATGGGGAGACAGTGAGTTCCATCCGGATGGAAGTGATGTGATCATATTTCCCCACGCACTGGGTATTTTAACGGTGTAAGCATTGGCTTCGCTTGGTTATTTGGAATCTTGTTAAAGTTCATTCTGTATGATTACCGAACTAGATTAGTACTCTCCCCAGGAAAGTGTTAATTCATGTACATTCAGCTGCTCATAAAATATCCTTCTTGTATGTATGCAGGTGGTACTTTCAGAAAAAACATAAGGGAATTTGAGGGTTGGGATAAAACACACAAAGATGGCAGGAGTGGGAGGTTAACAACATTGAAAAAGATTGGAGAGAGGTATCATCTATAGAACCTAAATTTGTGACCTGCCACTAAAGAGAGAAGGAAAGGGGTGCAGTGACCCAAGACTGCAGGATTTAACTAGATCAGCTGGGGCAGGATCATTTTAAAGCAGTCTTTATAAAAACTGTCATGTCTCTTTATATATCTATTTACGCTGTGTTCTTACCCACTTTATGTGCACATTTTCTGATCCAGGATAAAAATAGTACGTGAGGCACTTTCAAAGGGAGAAGTTTGGGATGGCATTATGTTAAAACGAACCCAAATTGGATCATCTACATTATTCACATACAGTTGATGGTCAGAAACGTGGCTAGGTATGAACGTAATCAGTCAAACCAGAGAGAAGGTGAAGGGCTGCACTGAAAGGAGAAATAGTTTCACTTTACCACTTAGTAGTGTTGAGACATACATTAATTAGCTGGAGCTGCCCTGAAATTCCATTATGGGACACTCGGGAAATAAACTGATTCTTAACTCAACTGAACAAGGGACTTCCTCACCAAACTAAGTTTGTAAAGAACGACACATGCATGTAATATCTGCACAGAAACAACAGGCAACTGTTTTATAGTAGTAAAATGTAAAATGTAACAAAAGCACACAACATGAAACAACGTTTAAATCTCAAAACATTGCTGACTTAATTGCGCAAACCAAAGTTGAATTCTAATTCATCTGATGCTTTTTTAAATGAAACTTTATTCATTTTCAACAGGCCACAAAAGTTAATGCCCTAATGCTAAGTGTCATAACTTGGCACTAAAACATTCTGCTGCTTGCGAAAATCAGAATTGCGACATATTACAGTAGACAGGGGACTTTCCCAGTTGGCACGCAAACACTCACACTGGCATCTGCTGTCAGTATTAGTCACATAATTGTACCCCCAAGAAGGAACTCCCTATTGCTCTTCCCTTGCCCTGTTTATCTATTGTAACCTCCTCCTACACAGTCTGTTGCTTGTCATCCCTCCTCCTACCCATGAGTTTGGCAAGGTGTTTTACATCCCTCCTTTACATAAGTGCTCTTTGTGTTCTCTATAATCTCTCCCCTTCTTTGCGTGTTTTAGTGCCTTTCTCATCCTTCCTCTTCCTTCTTGTCATTTCTGCACCCCATCCATCCTCTCCTCCCTCTGCTCTTTAGAGCCTCTCACATTTATCCACTTCAATCCTTTAGTCACTAGCACTTTCCTCATCTCTCCACTCTATTCTTTTAACTGAAGTCTCTCTCTACCTGTGTACTCTCCCTCATCATTCTTAACCCCAGGCTGTCTGCTCTCTCTCATTAACCACCTTCCCTTCTGAGCTCTTCAGCATCTCTTCTATACTAAATACCCACCCCTGTGTTCCCATCTCTCCATTTGTTCCTCCATCCATCCTCTTGCCCATGATATGTGGGTTTCACCTGTAATTTGGAATGTTTTTAATCTTCCCTCTAATTTCTGTAATATCTGTATCCTTTCCTTTCCACATATGATTTGTATGGTCATCTTCCATTTGTACCCGTGATCTCTGGGGTCTCTTTTATCTCCTTTTCTGTGTCGTATCTGGTTTCTCTGTCACTCCCCCTCTAACAACTGTGTGTACTACAAGGTGTCACTCATCTCTCCCCTTCTCCACCTCGCCATGCGCTCGCTGCTTTTTCTCATTTCTCTTCTCTATGTGTACTTTCTACACAACCTTATCCATCCAGGCTGAATACTGGGGCTCTCATATTTCTGCCCTGTGCCACAATATGAGTAGGGGGTCTTTGGTCACCCTCATCCCTCCTCTTACATATGTGCATACTGAGGTATGTCCTGCTTATCCTCCTCTTCCCTCCATAGTCTGGTGGATTTCTGATCTCTTTACGCCTTTTGGGATGTATGTCGTTTACATTCCTCTTCTTCTTTTTGTCTCTACTCTTCACAACGAAACTCTCCTCTCTGGTTTCACTCACCTGCTCATGTATCCATCAGGACTGTCCCAATCCTGTTCTAATTTAGTAAAGAACTGAAACCATACCTCTGTAGAGAACACTGATTATGAACGAAGAAACTGTGCACCTCTACTCTTAGAACCCAGCTTCCCCTCCAATCCCTTTTGACCTTATCCTTATCTATGACCCTGTACAGTGCTCTGCCTGCCTTTTGGTTATGTTCATATTGTGCAAATAACCTCTCCCGTGTCTCATGCTTTGTTGGATTTTTCTCACCCCCCTTCACACTTCTCTCTAGTTTTCTCCTCCCTCAACTATCAGTCTGTTATCGAGAGTCTTATTCCTCATCTCCAACTTTTCTTAACCTTCCCAAGACCCAGCAAAATAATTTAAAAACAAATGTGCCGTGCCAGCCCAGCTGTCCTCTCAAGTGCCCTTCATTTTTGTGGGGATCCAGTGCAGTTAAGATAATTTGTTGCTTCTCTTGCATTTTTCTGTTTGCCCTCTACAGTTTATCCAATATCATGTTAAAGTGGGTTTGCTGATTGGTTGCCTTTCTGTATCTGCATTGGCCTGAGCGACCCCCTTTAGTTACAAATGCTGATGCTTGGTTAGACTTATGACACCTTCTTGCCAGCATTTTATATGGTTGAACATCCTTACTTGCAGTATTGTGATCACCAGCAGATCTACAAGTGTATGGGTGCTCACTGAAATATCCACCCCACCTGCAATGACCACAGACATTCCACGAACACTAAGCTTTTGAATGTAGTGTATAAAGTTTATGTCTTCTCCATTCTAAAGCTACTAGATTGCCAAGGAGGTTGAAAAGTTACCAACCTCTCAAAGGAGGCGGTAACTAATATGAATATTAACATCATTTTTTGGGAGTAGGCAATGGTCTACTGGACCACTTTCGACTCTCAAACAAGATTTTTTTTAAAGTAGACTTTTCTTTTTAAACACAGCACCATTTCCTTTAAGGAAAATAGGCTGCATTTTTTTTTAAAGTTTACATTATTTAAAAACTATCACATATATGGGGGTCTGCTGACCCTAGCAAGCTACCATCCCTGGAATAGACTATGTGCGGCCTATCTCATTCCCATTCATGAGACAGCTCCGGCTGTGAAATACTCCAAATAGGAATTTTGCAAGCTGACCTATGAGTACATAGGTTGGTTTGCAATATCAGAATTGATTAGCAAAAGAAAAACCTTTGGAAATAGGACTGAGAGTGAAAAGGAGCATTGACGAAAGGCTGAGCTGCATGTATATTGTGGTGATGCTGAACATATAATTCAAGCCTGTATCGCAGAGGAAGGCTTGAAGAAATCAATCCTCACCTGAAAAGAAGACTGATATGCATTGGCTTCCTTATATTGGATCTTCTTTAAATAATATTGATAATCCTTTGTTCTTTCTACTGATTGCTATGAAGACATAAGGGATGCTTAATAATACCTCTGCATTGCTAGACAATGGTTACTGTGGAATATTTATTAATAAGAACTGCACCTCTAGAAATAACAAAGTTAGGAGAGTTAAGAAGACTCCTGAAGCGATTCTAACTGTTGATGGTTTGCCATTAACTTCAGGTTTGATATGAGAACTATTTTCCTGTGCAAGTCTCATTTGGTATCATACAGAAGCCCTTCCTTTTGACATTATTGCCTTTTCCAATTATGTTTTAATTTTTGGAATTCCTTGATTAACGAGTCCTAATCCATAGGTCAGTTGGTCATCTCAAACAGTGTCTTTGTCATTACAGGTTTGTCATGATAATTTTGTATGCTTCTGTAAGTTATTGGTCACAGAGTGACCAGATAAATGACTCTACATCCAATTTAATAGTGGCTAGCCTTTCTCCAGTGCTACTGCACTATTGTGCTTTTTTCAGTTTTTTGATAAGCTTAACATTTGTTCGCTTCATCCTAAAAGTGAATATGGTTGTTCCATACCAGTTGAGCATGGCATTATTGTTCCTTTTAGACACATTTATTCCTAAGTGACAAAGAAATTAGTTCTTAAAGGCTTATTTACAGGAGAACTGCAAAATGGTTACTTTGGAACATTTTCATTACTGGCATATTTGTTCTTTGTACCCTAGAAATATCAAGATTTTTGACCTTGTGTTGATTATTGTGATGTGCATCAAATCACGATCAAGGATACATATCCTTTGCCTCATGTAAAGGCCATCTTAGAATCAGTCACTGGAATGCTTGCCTTTCCTGAACCTGATTCAGGAGGTGCTTATGGCCAGTTGCATATAAAGGAAGGGGAAGATTGGAAAGAGGCGTACTGCGCCCATTTGGGCAGTTTGAATATTATGCAATGCCATTTGGGTATGCAGTTCTACTGTCATCATTCAACTCTCTATGAATTCAAAATTATTTAATGTCTTGGATCAGTGTGTATTGCTGTATTTGGACACTATTCTAATCTCTTCAAAACCTCTTGCGGGATATGAAAAACATGCAAGTTTGGTCCTAGCCTGATTTCAGCTACATCATTTGCCTTTAAGCCTGAGAACTGTGAGCTTGAAAAGGAAGACGTTCATTACATTAATGCCTCTGGCCTTTTCATGGATTCAAACAAGATTTCAGCTATTCTTTGTTAGCCTTCACCTACTAATGTTAAAGAGACTTCATGTTTCCTTGGATTTAAAGACTTGTATCATTGCTTAGTCATGATTTTTGTAGCAATAACTAGCAACGTTATTTAGGTTTTGTAAACGGAAAACATGATAGAGGTTTTCTCTGGGGCGATCAAGCTAAAAGAGGATCCAGTGCACTCCAGAGAGATGTTTACTTAAGCACCAATGTTTTGTCTTTCTGATACATCAGAGAGGTTTATTGTGGAAACAAATGTCTGTGAAAAAGCAGTTCTGATACAAGAGCACAAAGAAGATGAACAAGAACATTATTTTATCTGCCTAATGTTTCCCCAGAATCTCGATGGAACTACTCAGTACTTAAAAGAAAGCTCTCACCCATGAAGGTGGTACGTGCTGATTGGAGAGATCTTTTAATGGGCAAAAGAGAACCACCTGAACTGATCATTCAAAATTGCAGCATTTGAGAAATCTTCAGTGCGGCAATAGCCGCCAAGCTACATGGGCATTTTTCTTAGCAAATTATAATTTACTATCACTGAAGCAGTACCTTAAATATTCAGGATAGGCACAAGATTTGGTTAACCACAACATTTATTAGCACCCATCTATCTTCATCACTAATCACCTGTGAATTCAATAAGTTATGGCATAACATTTCTACCCCAGCCTTATGCCCTAAGACAGAAGAAATGAAAATGTTACTGGCTAAATGTCTTTTAAGATTTAAATACTAAATATCAGAACACAGAATAATTAGAAGCAAGGTGTAGAAAAGTGGATAATTTATTTGGGGTGTAGAAGTGTCTACCTTAAAAAATAAGCCAGTGCCTGCTAGATGTCTCACGAATTTAAAATAAATAAACCTGTGCTCACTCCATGGTAATTTGACACGAAGCAGTTAGGTTTGAATCAAAGACAATCAAAAACAATGTGTAAAGTATTTAAACAAGCCGTATACAGTAGAAAATGTCACACAAAGCACAATAACATCCCGTAACCAATTTTCAAAGAAAAAGAAAAACAAATTGATTAAAATAAGACCAAAACAACAAAAATCTATTAAGATGAACCAGAGATTTGATTTATTGAAAGATTTTAGTGAAACTAGCAATAAAAAGCAAAAAGCTCCAATGATGGTCTATGGAAGCCATGGACCGGGACCTAAGCCCGATATAAGGCAGACTTCAATGCAGTCCTGTTCAGATACACCAAGTGGATTGGTCCCGTGAAAGTTTGTAAGGCAAAATGTTTGAACAGTCCTAATCCAAAAAGGGGATTTAAAATTTTTTGGGAAGAAGTTGTCTCCAGGGAACAAATCTGAAATTGTAGCCACCCCTATGAAACTGCTACTCGGATACCTGTTGCACGTTGGTTCTTCTAAGGGTCTAGAGTTTTTGAGGTTTTTGCTTGAAAAAAATCTCCAAGTCCCAAAACAGAAAGAGTCTTTATTGTTTTTTTCAGAGGACGTATCTGAAAATTCAGTTCATTTCAGTCCTGTGGAACTGCTGGTCGGGTACTTTTCATGGCAGGTCCCTACTTTTCAAAAGTTTCCAAACTTGTTCCTGATGCCCAAGCAACCAGAGGAGTACACTTTTAAGTCCCCCTGGATGTCAGAGGGGGCACCTAGAGACTCAGGGTGCCAGGCAGAGGCCACCAGCAAAGTCTAGTCTAAGTTGCTGGTCCAATCCAAGTTCCTGGTCAGCTAAGAGTTGTAGGGAAAAAGCCTCTCATAACTTTTTTTGTCCCTTTGGCTACATAGGAGGTCAACCAACTGACCCTTAAAATCCACTTATTTGTCCTTTGTACAAGGGGAGCAATTCCACTCCTTCAGAGCTCATCTCAGGTCCAGTACTCTTCTGTTCTTCTGCAGGTTGTAAAAGTGTTCTCAAGGAGGGCAGGGTGAGGTTGCAGCTTTTTGGGGGGTTCTCCATCATGTGGGTGGGGGAAGTCACCTGGGTACTCCCTAACCAATGGGGTAAAAGTTCCAGAGGGCAACCCTACTCACTTTTTCTGCAGTTCCTGTTTGCCCTACCACAGACAATCCTGGAGTGCCCTCACCCTCCAAATCCAAGATGGAAAAACCTTCTCCTCTTCTGGAGAGCATGTGTGCCCAGCCCAAGGTGAAGCCAGTGTAATGAGCAGTCCCCTCCTCTGTGGTCGGTGAAAAGAAACAGGGTTGGGGGTAGATTTCTTCGCACTGAGTTTGGTGCCAGCTGGACTAGGTGGACAAAAGCTGGGGCCTTTGCTGTTGTCACCTGACAGGGAAGGCCCCTTTTAAGTAAATTACGTTCCTGGGCCCACCCCAACCAATCTTCCTCCCAGGGGAAGAAAAAACCCTCCCACTCCCAGGCCATTGTCTCTGAGCAGTTTTTACACCTAATTCAGGTATAGAAACTGGACAGTTGCCGGAGAGCTAATGCAAATTAGCCTCCAGTAGCTTGAGGCAGGGTAAAGGTAACTTTCTAAAAGTGGAATGGAACCTGTAGTTGGTACAGGTAAAAAGTTATAGATTAAAGTGTATAATCTATACTTCATCCTTTCCTATGTTCCAGCTGCAGCCTGACCAATGACAATGTCATTTTGGGCCGAGTCACTGGGGAACATACCATTTCTAATGTCACACATGTTCCACTGTTAAATATTATGAACTCTACCTTTTGGGCAGCAAGATGAACTTAGGGGTGACTAATTCAATATTTAAAACAAGCATTGGCATAGCCAATAGGTCTCGCCTTTGGGACCTTATAAGTGTTTAGTCATGCAACAGTTGATGTTGTTGCACCAAGGATATTGTACTGCATAACTAAATACTTATAAGGTTCCAAAGGCAAGACCTATTGGCTATGCCAATGCTTGTTTAGGACTTGTACCTTGTTTGCCAACATTCCACGCCATCTAATAGGGTGCTGCCGAAACACACGCAAGGGCGGACAGGCCGCCATCTTAAGGCAGAAGTCCTGTTACAGCTCTGGTCTGAAAGAGCCCCAAAGTCATACAGGTTGAAAGAACAGTATCAAGGTACCTTTATTGATCCATGAATACGCAATTAACATCTCTCTTCCAGGAGGGAACAGGGGCGAGACGAGGCTCATCCCACCAAGATCTTCCACAAGTTTTTAAATTAGACTTGAAGAATAGAGGCTTTTAGCATAATGCTTCTCGCTTGATTTTAAATGTTGAACACGTGATAGAAACATGTTAATAAAGAAACACAACTTTCAATCGCGTGCTCCCCTTACCGAGCAGCTCTGATTTGAGCCCCGACCTGCAGGACACAGAGACCGCCGCAGCAGGTGCAACGCCCCTCCCTGCAGTGAGTTGAGTTACCAGCAAACACCCTCCACGAGCGGCAGAAGCAGACATGGACTACGGATGTGGTGATCAAGCGAATGTTATTAACCACAGGGCTTGTTGCAGAGCAGATAGAGTTGGTTTCACACACACACACACACCTCAGAACTTCGGTTTACAGTCTCAGCAGCCACAGCGTCAGGCGGACTGACTGACACTATCAGTGCTCAGTCACAGACGAAGGCGATGGAGGGTCGCTGTGCTGCACGCTCCCCACGCCCCCTGGGGTGTCCGTCCAAGATATGGACAGTGGACAGGCAGGCCTCTAGACAGCAGCTCTCCACACCCGGCCTAAAAAGCAACCGGTCCTTTCACCGGAGCCCTGCAGGACAGCAACACTGGCACCGCCGCAGTTATCTGTGGGAAGCGCGCCCTCTAGTGACCATATTAAAGTACAACACCCATTATAATTTACCTTATAACTGACTGCTCTTGTGAACTAGCATTGGCTCAAACAGTCAGCTGGAAGGGGAAAACAAGAGAGGAGCGGGGGCGAGCGAGCGCGGCAGCCTGCAGAGCTGACCAGACGCTCGTGCGTCGTGGCCTTTTGCCTGCGATTACGCGCGCGGCAGACATGTGTTTCCAATTATCGCGCCCGCGCGCGTAACCGCAGGAAAAAGGCCATGACGCACGAGCGTCTGGTCAGCTTTCTGAAGCCCCTTACTATAAGTCTCGCAAGCAGCGCATGCGCTGCTCTAGGCTCGACCTAATAAGGTTTTCTTAACTGTCAAAAGGGTGATTTTAACAGGTCTGTGCATCAGGGTTCAAGCTGCTGCTGCTGTCAGACTACACTGGGTAGGCCCGAAGCCATGTTTTCACTGCCACTGTAGTGGATGTCACAATAGGTACTGCAGTCCACAAATGGCATTTAATTTTCCCTGCCATGGGTGCATTTCTGCACCATAAACCACGGCCTTATAGGAAAGTTACATGTGCCATGTTTTAGTGGTCCGAGCACATATGCTGGGCACTGGCTAGCAGTGTCTCATGTTGAGGGATTAAAAGCAGGTGATTCCCCAAGAAATGAAAAGCTGGGGGTGACCACCTGTTAGAAATGGGGGTCTCTAATTGGCAGAGGTATGCACCTTGCTTCTGATCAGGGTAAGGGAGTTACACACTTTAAATAACCCCTGCTTACCCCCTTGGTAGCTTGGCACGAGCAGACAGGCTTATTCCAAAGGCAAATTGTTAAGTATTTGTACTCAAAACACACAGTAACACAGTGAAAACACCACAAATGGACACCACACCAATTTAGAAAAATAAAGTATCTTTATCTAAACCAAACAAGACCAAAACGGCAAAACTCCAGCATACACGTATTGAAATATGACTTTTTAAATGGTTATTTGCAAAAAATAGAACTGTAGAAACAAAATAGCTCCACCTGGGCCTGTTACGACGTCATGACAGGCATAAATCCAAAGTACGGTGCCGCCGCGAGGTGCGCGGCATTGGGCACGGAGTCACACGGACCCCCAAACAACAGTACCTTGTAAACGAAGTCTAAGGACAATGCACGGTGTCGTCGAGGTGAGCTGTCGTTGCCGAGGTCGAGGCTGAGGCCGGTTCTCTGGTTGCCACAGGGAGGTGAAGCGTCGTGCCCGTGAGGAGGCGATGCGTCGAGTCCAGGATAGGGGAAGTTAGGCGGCGGCCGCGGCGGCCAGGCGTTGGTTCCGGTGAGGCGATGTGAAGTCAAAGAGTTTGTGAAGTCACCCTCGTCGGTTATCTGCTCTGCGATAACGTGATGCTGGCACTGGCAGTGACGGCGTCGGTGCGAGCGCTGGCGTCGGGAAGGCTGATAACTGCAGGCGTTTGTCAGGCGTCGAAGGGCGTCGGAGCTGCGGTTCAGGCGGGACAGTGCATCGTGCACTTCACGAGCGGAGCCTCCGGCCTCAGTGCAGGTCGCGGCGTCACTGGCGGCATCAATGACGGCGTTCGAGTAGTTTTTTTGCTTTGCAGCACCAACCATACTGTTCTCAGGGCCAAGGAACTGGAATTGGCGCCCTTTTGAATACAGGAGTCTACAGAGGAGTCCAGGTGCTGGTCAGTGGGTTGCAGGTGAAGTGTTTGGGTCCCTGAGACTTCAAAACAGGAGGCCAGCACACACAAGCCCTGGGAGATTCTTCTTTATGCAGGTTCACAGAAGAGTTCCAGTCTTTGTCCTCTCCTTGACAGAGGCAGCACCTGCAGGCTAACTCAACAAAGCAACACAGCAAAGGGGCAATACTCCTCCTTACAGCTCTGCAGCTCTCCGCCTTGGCAGAGGTTACTCTTGAGTTCAGAAGTGATCTAATTCTCTGGGATTTAAGGTCCAATACTTATGCCCCATTTTCTCTTTGGACCGGGGCCCCTGGTGCAGTCGGGGTCGGGGCTTCTGCCCTGCCATGTGTAAGCAGCGAGTGCTGTGGTGTGGTGGAGCTTCCCCGCCCTCGGGTGGTGACTCAGGGCCTAAGAGATGACATTGACCAGCCAGGCATGCACCTAATTGAGATATGGTGAGGCATCGGTGATCGGCTGCCCGGCTGGAGCTCAGAGAGGTACCAGAGGAGGTGAGGGTCTCGGCGGCGCCTGGAGCCCCTACACCTGTGGCAGAGACTTCTCTGATTGGAGGGATCCCTGGGTGGCATTGGCTTGCTGGCGGAGGCCCCTGTCTTGACCTCCTGCTAGGGACTGGTGCCTGGGGCCCTGTGGCGCTCGGGCGGCGTCTGGCTTGGTCTTCCTCCTGGCTTTGAACGACACTCCTGGGGTGAATTTCAGCGATATGGCCTCTACCAAGTCCAATAATGATCTCACCCTACAGGACATGCTCCTTAAAGCTCCTGGTGAATCCGCCGGTGAGAAGTTGGGGGCAGCAGACCCGGGTTCCGGGGGACGGTGGTGAGGCCTCTGAGAGCCTTGTTACCCGCACATTTCTGGAGTCCCTATTTGCTTCTCTGAGCGAGGACTTGCAGGCAGTGAAGAAAGAAGGACCTTTCCTCAAATCTGAAGGAGGTGCGCAGAGACATAGATGAGGTAGGGGAACAAGTGGTGGCCCTGGAGGGCGGCGCTTCTGCCAGGGACGAGGAATTTGAAAGTCTCCAACAAGAAGTAATATGCCTTCAGGAGCAGCAGATCGACCTACAAGCGCATGCTGAGGACCTTGAAAATAGGTCCACGAGGAATAACATTCATATACAGGGGTGCCGACTGCATCTGAAGGTTCTCATCTGGAGGACTATGTCCAAGAATTGTTCAGTTTGGTTCTGGGTTCCTCAGCGGATGGCAAGATTAAATTTGATAGGTAACACCGGGTGGGGCCACCCAGGGCAGCGAAACAGCTTCCAGCTGACATCCTGGTCTGTATCCACGGCTTTAAAACGAAAGAAGACATCCTACGTAAAGCTCGGGATATCCAGCCATTGCAGTTTTGGGGGCACACACACCAGTTGTACCAGGACTTAGCAATGATCACTCTGCAAAAAAAGAGGGACTTTCGCCCTGTCACAGCTCATCTGACGACGGCTGGCATTCCCTATTCTTGGGGCCATTCCTTCCGCCTTATATTTCGCTGGGAGGGCAAGACTCACCAACTCCGTTCGCTTGCAGAGGCCTGCAAGGTTCTGAACATTGATCCCACACAGCAGGGAGGACATCCTGCATCTGCTCGAAACTGCCTGGCAGGGCGCGGCCGGCGCAGGGCACGTCATAAGTCTACCCCAGAGGTCCTCCGTCCCGACTCAGACACAATTGCACTGGAGCGGTCCTTCGCTCCCTATGCGGCGATGGAGTGGAAAATGCTGGATCTTGACTCCAGAAGGACACAGTAAGGCCTGGATGCGGTGGGTGGGCTTTGGAGGGCGGGCAACGGGGTTCTTTTAGATATCGCTGATGGTTGTCCCTAAAGGAGCCACCCCCATCTTCATGTTTCCACGTTTAATGGACTGCTTTCTTATTTGATTATTTTTTATTGTTGGGGGTGCTTAGTTTATTGGGGTTTCTTCCTTCCTCTGTATACTTTCATATACACAAGAGCAACCAAAGAGGGGGTCCCAGCCTGTCGCTGCATGCTTGCACATCGATCCCCGGTCCTTGACCTGGTTATAGGAATGGCCTGATCACAGCACGTTCTTCTCTATGTATCCCTCATAGAGCTTAAATTGCTAAGCCTCAATGTGCGGGGCTTAAACAATCCCACAAAGTGCTCAGTCATCCTTTCACTTCATGAAAATGCAGGGGGGGACATTTGCCTACTGCAGGAGACTCACTTGTTATCTAAAGATGTCTATAGGATGCAATCCCGAAGATTGCCGCAGCAATACGTGTCTACAAGTCCTAATAAGAAGGGCGGGGTGGGCATTCTCTTTTCCAAACACTTCCACTGGGCAGTATTGAGTACAGTTGTAGAGATAAAGGGACGCCTCTTGGCCCTCCGGGTGCGGGTGGGCACTTCTCATTTCACACTTGTCTCAATCTACACACCAAACGAGCATCAGGAGAGGTTCTTGATTTCTTCCTTAGCCAACGTCCTTCTGACTCCGGATGCGTCTGTGGTGGTGGGGGGTGATCTGAACTTGGTGATGGATTCTAGCCTGGATCGCTCCGGTCAGAGATCCAGCCAAACTGGAGCTTTCTCACCCGAGGGCATTCGCTGGCTTGCTGTCTGTGGCTTACGTGATCTATGGTGCTGGTTCCACCCTGGGGACAGGGACTATACATTTTTCTCCGGGGCGCACAAGATGTATGCTCACATTGATCACTTTCTGGCTTTCCCGAATGTGTTGGAGCGGGTGGTCGACACTACTATCAAGCCCCGCTCAGACCACGCACCTATTACGCTGGCGCTCTGGATGCCCCCGCCTCTCAACCACCAGGTTGGCGACTTAGGGACTCTATGCTTCAGGCCCCTGCCACGGTGGAGGCAATCCGCGGGGCGCTTATGGAATATATGGCCCTCAATGACACCGGAGCGACGCCCCTATCCTCGGTGTGGGAGGCTTTGAAGCTAGTCATTCACAGAGAGCTTATTGCCCACGCAGCAGCTGAGAATCGTAGGCGACGTGATAAACGGAAAGTCCTCGAAGGGAGACTCTCTGAACTAGAGGCCATCCATAAGCGATGTGCCCCTAGGGTGTGGAGGGAGCTAGAAAAGGAGCGTTTGCTACTACGGCGTCTAGACCTACACCGGGCGGAATATGCTATGTTGCGTCTTAAGCATAGATTCTATCTGGGCAACAACAGAGGGGGCCGCATGTTAGCGCTCTGTCTTCGAAGTAAGCAATTTTCGGGCTTGTTAAGGGCCGTCGCCACGGACACGGATGGTGAGGCCAGAGGGCCCGAGGGTATTGCAGCAGCCTTCCAGGAATTTTATGCCTCACTGTACTCTACGGTAGACAGCCCGTCCGCTCACGGCCTGGACTACCTTAATGGCACCCTTCTCACCCCCCTTCCCTCCACTGATGCTTACGCATTAGATAGCCTCATTCGCGTGGAAGAGGTGATCGCGGCTATTGCCTGTCTGAAGCCACAAAAATCCCACGGCCCAGATGGCTTTAGTGCTATGTTCTATAAAACCTATTGCTCCGAGCTGGCGCATTTCCTTATGCGCCTTTTTAATTCCTTCTCTGATTCGGGCACTCCGACGGAGTCTATGTTAGAGGCCTCCATCTCGGTGATCCCTAAGCCTGGTAAGGAACTGACCCATTGCGGGCCTTATAGACCTATCTCGCTGCTCAATATTGATGCGAAACTCTTTGCAAGTATCCTGGCACATCGGCTCAATCCCCTCAAGCCAGGGCTTATTGACCCAGGCCAATCGAGTTTCATTCCTTCTCGTCAATGCGGAGGCAATACCAATCACATCTGTCATCTCATAGCTATGGCACACCGGTCACATAGGGAGTAGGGAGGCGCTCCTGCTCTCTATTAACGCAGAGAAGGCATTTGACCGAGTGCATTGGCCTTATCTTTTTGAAACCTTAAAGCGGTTTGGCATTGGCGAGAGGTTCGGAAGTGGGTTCGATGTATCTAGAGTGCTCCCTGAGCGTCGGTATGGGTTAATGGAGTCTGGTTCTTGTACTTCCCCATCTATCGATGCACCTTCCAGGGCTGCCCTCTCTCCCCGCTCCTTTTTGCCCTCTACATGGAGCCCTTAGCGCAGAGCTTGAGAGACAATCTGGCAGCCATTGGGATCCCGTTTGGCACTGAATACCACTTGGTCAGTCTATACGCTGACGATGTCATCTTTTCGGTCACAGAACCCTTGACTTCGCTTGTGGCTATCGAAGCGGAGCTCCAGCTTTTTGGCTCCGTATCAGGCTTTCGGGTCAATTTGCAGAAGTCCCAGATCGTGAATCTTACGGCCTCCCAGGACACGGAGAGCGCTTTGAGAGCACGATTCGATTTCTCATGGGGGACCGAGGACCTCCCGTATTTAGGCCTAGCCTTGGCCAGGGCGCTACCTGAGACAGTGGCTCTAAACTACGCGTCCCTAGCCTCCCACATTCGCAAGGACGTAGCGGTGTGGCACCGGTCATCACTGTCATGGTTAGGTCGGACAGTAGCGGTTAAAATGTCCATACTCCTGTGTGCCCTTTATGTCTTCCAATCACTTCTGCGACACCACCTATTGGTGTAATCCGATCTCTCTGATGTGATGTCAATAATTTCTTATGGGGGGGGCAAGAAACCTAGGCTTCAGAAACATTATTGTATCGGGCGAAGCAGGAGGGGGTGCTGGCGGTACCTTAGCTCTCGAGTGATTACCAAGCCGCCCAGCTTCGCTACCCCATTGAGTGGAACAGGCCACTCTCTGAAAAACACTGGGTCTTTATGAACTAGGCAGTTGCGGGTTCTCTGATATGGAAGGAGATGTGGCTTCCTCGTCGACTTAGAGCTTGGGGTCTTTACTCTTCGCCTGTGACTTGCTCGGCCCTGAAGGTCTGGGACATGGTGGCCGTCAAAGCAGGCCTAACAACATTTTCTTCCCACATGACACCTCTTTTTGCAAACCCAGAATTTCCTCCTGGTATGGAGCAGGGTCGCTTTCGCAGATTGGTGTAGGGGGGTTGTAAGCGCCTCAGCTGTTTATTTGATCTAGATGGTCTCATTCCCTTTGACCAGCTCAAGCTTGGCTACTCCTTGACAGAAGCAGACCGGTTCTCTGGTTTTTGCAACTACACCATTGGGTATTGAGTTCTGCCACACGTCCGGGGGTGGGTTGTCCGATGACTCCATTCGAAAGATGGTTGTTTTTTAAAGCAGATGATAAGCGTCTGATTTATGCTCATCTAGGCAAGTCAGGCCCCCGCCCGCAGACTTTGGGCCAGAGGCGGTGGAAGGCCGAACTGGGTAGATCCCTCTCGGACAAGGAGTGGGAGGACATATTCTACAGGGTCCACCATACAGCACACACAATAATGAACACCGAAACGGCATACAAAATAGCCTCCTATTGGTATTACACCCCTAATTGCTTCAAGAAGTGGGATCTGGGCAACTTGGGAGACTGCTGGAGGGGCTGTGGGGGCTGGTACCCTACTTCACCTTTTATGACACTGCCCAAAACTCACTAGGTACTGGGAGCAAGTCCTAGATGATATTGATCTCGCTTTTAAAACAACCATCCCACGATTCCCAGCATAATCTATCCTGGGGCTCCCTAACGCATTGACATTTCCTCTGCACTCTCTTCAGGGAAGACAGATGGCCAGCCGTGGCCCGTGCAGGTAAGAGCGGTTGGGCCCGGGAGGGGGGTAGGGGGGGGGGGATTTCGACAGACGATGACTTGGGAAAATTAAATAAATAATTAATTTTCCCTCGTCATAGTCTGTCGAATCCCCCCACCGGGCCCCACCGCTGTTACCTGCACGGGCCGCGAATGCAGATGGCCCTAGCGATGAATGTAGCCCTCTGTATAATTCTCTCCTAGTGGGGCACTGACAAGGTACCAGACCACACTGCATGGTTACATCAATTATGGTTCCAAATGGGAATGGAGAAGTTATCCATGGCAGTCACCGCTGGGGGTTCCTCTTACTCAGATTTATGGGCTCCCTTTGTTTTAGTACTCTCTAGGGAATTTAGGGAATTGTCCTGCCATCCTATCTCCGGATTCTTCGATCGATCCCCGGGACTTCCCTCTCTTGAGCGCTGATAGGTGCTACAACAGACTGTATGGCTGGAGCCCCTGGACGCAGGCCAGTTGACAACCCTCAGCTCCCCCCTTTAGCAGTAGGTTGGAAGGAAGGTGGGTGGGAGATGGGGGTAGGGGTTGTTCTTTTCTTGTATTTTCTTGTTTTTTCCCTTTAATATATCAAAACCCAGTCTTGTTTTGCATTCTCCTCATGGCAATGACGGCAATCCAGAAAGTTGAGTGAACGCTGCCAGCTCTGTTGGGTTGTAGGCAGCATGCTGTGTAGTGCTATAGATGGGCTGTGTTAATAAACAGAGTTGATCCTAAAGCTGAAGGCAATAGATGTGTTCAATCTGTTTAAATACGGTAATATGAGCTGCCCTCTACCGTTCAAGAAACAATAATAAACATTTCTAATTACAAAAATGAGACAAAACGGTCACGTAAAAATAATTAAAATTGGTAACTCATTAAAACTAAGGGCCTGATTTATAATTTAGCAGGTGGAGTAATCTCCATTGGCCTGGCGGATGAATTAACTTGCACAAGGCCGAGATTACTCTGCCCGACAAATTTCGAAGTTACCGCCGAGCTGGCGGTCAATTCTAAAGCTTTGGCATTTCCTGTCAATGCTTTTTGAAGTCTGGTGCACGGCTCTGTCAACATAACGGAGCTGCCCATCAAATTGTTTTCTTTTTGAAAATTCTAAAGAAAGATGGAAGCTGTGTGAGATCGCCACTTGCGCTGACCCAAGATACCTCCCTACCATCTGTAGAAGACTGGTAGAAATTGTGACTTTTACCTAAGTAGCTGCCTTCATGATGATCACAGTATATGTTTTGGCTATTCTTTGTCTCAAGATCCTCACCAAGGACATTAATGTCAAGGCCTGTTATCACTGTCGACATGACGGCCCCTCCAAAAGCTGCCCAAGGTGGACGTGGGCTGACAATAAAAGTAGTCCCAGTCCTGGGCGGTATCAATCGGTCGATTGGCGACCTGACTCACGGTTTAGGAACCAGCCCTAACAGTAAGACGCGGACATCATCCATCGGGAAGCCAGTCCTGAACCTTCTGACGACTGAGCCTGGTTCACTTGCTGCATACCCTGATACGCTGGGGGAGTGAGAGTTTCCAGGTGCACACTGTATCATGGCTGCTGTGAGCGAGGTTTCAGCCCATCTGTTTCAGGATAATTCTTTTTCTTCATGGAATATGTGCAAGGAACTGTCAAATTTTTTTATGGATAAAGTTTGTTCCAGCCAGGCTTCTTTTATGTTAGGTGATTCCTCCTTGGTCAGGCCCTTGTCCCCGGAGGCACCACATGCTGTGCTACCCTCCCTGATGGCTTTTTCATCCATTGATCTTCCTGAGACACTGAAGATCCTTAAGGCCCTGAAGTCAGGTTCCCGACTGACCCCTCCGCTGCCAGGCTTCTGGCCTTGGTCGCAGAGACGGTGAACCCTGAAGTTAATAAACTTATCAATCTATCTCTTCAGGAGGCCCATGTTCCCTCAGTATGGAAGCAGGCCAAGATCCTCCCCCTTTTGAAGAAACCTTCACTGGATCCGCTGAACCCAGCTAATTACCGCCCTATCTCGCTCCTCCCTATCATGGCAAAAGCCTGTGAAAAAGTGGTTAACAAACAACTCACAGACTTTGTCGAGGGTACTAGTTTACTTCATCCAGCTCAATCCGGATTCAGAGCCACCTATAGCACTGAGTCGGCCCTGGTGGAAGTCTCGGAAGCTATTCGGGAGTTTCTGGATGCTGGCAGGAGGGCAGCTCTTATTTTGTTGGATCTCTTGGCAGCATTTGATACCGTCCCCCACTCTCTGTTGCTTACCCGTCTTGCGAGTCTGGGGATCTCAGGTGCTGCCTTGAGCTGGCTAAAATCCTTTTTGGAGGGGCGTACACAACAAGTTTGGCTTCCCCCGTTCTCCTCCCTACCTCAGGAGGTGACTACTGGGGTGCTGCAGGGATCCTCCTTGAGCCCCCTTCTATTTAATCTCTACGTTACCCCCTTGATTTACTTAGCTGAAGAGCTGGGAGCTAAAATTATAGCATACGCTGACGATACACAGCTTCTGCTCACCTGGGGAAAAACAGAGTGCTCCACGTCCTTGGCCAAAAATTGCTTGGCAGCAGTCTTCAAATGGCTTTCCTCAGCACAGCTTAATTGCAATGAGGATAAGTCTGAAATTCTCCTCTGTGGGACCTTTCCCCCCCAGTTCAGAGAAACTCTATGGCCAGCTGATTTTCCCCTGCCAGCCTCAACGGGGCAACCTGCAAAAGATTTGGGAGTCTGGTTCGAGGAGAATCTCTCCTTTTCCACCCAGATCAAGAAGTTAGCAGGGAACTGCTTTGGGATGCTAAAAACCCTCAGGAGATTTCTCCCCAGAGCAGCTAAGGAGACAGTGATGCGGGCCTTGATACTTTCTCTGCTCGATTACGCAAATGCTCTGTACACCGGTTTGTCGAGCTATCTTCTTCGCAAATTACAGGTTGTCCAGAATGCTGCTGCGAGACTTGTATTTAACATCCCGATGAGAAGCAGTGTTTGACAGCATTTGCGTCTACTCCATTGGCTGCCTGTGGCCAATCGAGTCAAGTTTAAAGCCTTGACCCTGGTCTATCGTGCTTTGCACGCCCTCTGCCCCATCTATCTGCGGAAGAGGTTTCTGTTCTATGCCCCTGCCAGATATCTTCATTCATCGTCTCAATTCTTGGCCCACATCCCTCGCTTTCGGCTCACTAGAATGGGGGGCAGCTCACTTGCTGTTAGAGCTACCACGGCCTGGAACTCACTTCCTCTGGCCCTCCGTAGTATTCAAGACTTTGGTCTATTCCCCAAAAAATTGAAGACTTACCTTTTTGACTAACTGAGCTTCTCTCTTCCCGTGCCCACCCGCCCTCTCCTCAGGCTCGCGCCGGGACACTCCCAGGAGTATCTGTGCGTGTTACAAATCCAAATAACATAACATAATCAACACTATACTAAGACCAACAACGCCAGTGGAGCCTGTGCAGCCGAGGCTACAGAATGTAACAATGCATCTCTTGTGGCGGAGCTGCCTGTGGCAGAAAGTATGCAATAATAGAATGTGTGATATATCTGCTGCAACTCTTTCTGTTTGCCTTGCCGGTTACTGATTAAACTAATACGGCCACTGTTACTACTGCAGTGAGCACGAACTCTGCTGGTACAATGGTGTCTGGGCTTAGTGAAGGGGAAATAGCTTTACAAATACAGGGGCCTCGGAGTGTTCCCAAGTGCGTAACTACACAGGACAGAGTTGATACAACAGTCGCTCAGGTTGCAAGTAAAGGCATTGAAGGTAGAATTGTTCTGCAAATGCATCTGAACGTTCCTGATAAAACCGCTGCTCAGACTGTAAATAGAGAGAACGATTCAGCAACTTCTGGTAATGAAACCTCAGTGCATGCAGCGTTTACTCAGTTCAGCAGCTAACAAGTGCCTGAGTTTAGCGCAAAGACTATGGGTGCATGCCCCCAAAGGCACACTAATTGAGCAATGGGCTACTAAGACAATTCGTGGTGCTGAACGAAGAGACACTAAGCAGTCTAATAATCAGCAGAAGGGGGAGCATGGAACATAATTTCAAAATGTGCAACATTAATTAAGGATGACATAGCAGCTTTGAAGGAGAGAAACATTTTGAATCCTCGGGAATCTTTGAATTTGCCAGCAAATGGTAGCCTACCCACAACAAACTCTGCCTTAAACTAGGATGCTAATGCAGAGAAGGATTCACTAAGGCAAAGCTCTCTGGGTAATAGAAGTTCAGTGTTGGTCTATATCACACACATTAGATAGTGAATGAAGTGCCACTAAAGCATACTAATCATTCAGAGCCCTCTATAACCTGTATATTTCAACAATTCCAAACGCATCAACAAGAAACATCAACTCATTACGCTGAGGTTAGGGCTGAAAATTTTGTAACTCAACAGTCTTTAGCTGAAGTTGTGGATAATATCTGTACATTGACAGTTCAAAGGGAGAAACTGCTGATACTGAAGCGATAACTGCTCGAGTGGCTGAAGCAGTGAGTGGGAATGCTGATCAAATACAAGGGCTACCACGGAATCTTGAGGACATGGAGAACTATCAGCAGCTGAATAACGGAAAAGTTATTGCCGTCAATTCCACTACGACCCGATCACAAAGTCCCTTCCATTAATAATAGATCACGTCCTTTTCTGATTTTCATTGGAAACTACCAGCTTCAGCAGGCTATTTATCTAAAGACGCTCCCTTCGGCACCTCTGTCATTTAGCTCAATTACTGTTTTTGTACGCTCAGACTTTTGTCCTCTCATTTTACAGCATAAATGGCAGCTATGCCAAATGATCGATCTTTTGAAAGACAGGGGAGCACAGGTTTTTCTAGATGTTCTGGCTCGCTTAAAGATTTTTTCGAAAAGGCAAAGCTCAATACTGTCGCACTCATGATGATGCTGGTGCTATCTTGAATCGATTTAAGCAACCGAATTGGCAATTGACTGTACAGTCTATAGGAACTATTGGAGGGGGGGGGGGATGTACGAATGAAATTGACTGACACTGCTTTGCTCAAATGAGATATATTTTTGGGTGGCTACTGATGGATATTTAATGGATAAAATAGCTCTATGAAGCATGCATAATACTACTCAAGTTATAGCCGGAGTTATGATTACTTTAAAAAAAAAGAATAATCAAATTGGGATGGGGGCTATATAGGTCACGCAGCTGTCGTTACTTTTTCGACAGCTTTGAGTAGGATGATTTGTTTCCCAATATTTTTCTCTTTCTTTTTCTTTTTGTGTTGGGGGATAGGGGTGGTTGATTGCTGGTGGGATAGGGACATGGTCTCTAGTAGGTAAGGAGGAGTACCAGAGTACCAGCAAAAAAGGGGTAAGTGTGAGTTGTTTGTATCTTTTAATATGGTCAAACTGCGATGTGGCTACAAAGGGCTAATGAGGAGAGGAAGGCTGCTTATTAGGGGTATTATTTGGAGATTCACTAAACAACACCTATTCATGATTTCAGAATAATGAGTTGAAATGTTTCTGGCCTAAGTTTCCCTCTAAAGATGAGGCTTATTGAGGCAGAGGTTATGTCCTATAGAAGGGATATAATCGGTTTTATTGGAACCCGTATCACTTATCAAGATCGGGCAGTTTTACAGCAAATAGGATACATTCCTGTAGTTTATACCACAGAGCAAATTTCAGTACGGGGATTGCCATTTGAGGCTCTAAGATTGCTTGTATAAAAGTTATGAAGATGGCTTAGGATCCACGTGGCCGCTGGGCCATTGCTCAGCTCAACATTAATAAAACACTGTATAGTTTGTGCCTAATTGTGATGATCCAGGGCATTTTGATATACTGAATCTGAAATTAGCAGGATTAGCAGGGGAATTTATTATAGTTGGAGATTTTAATTGCATTATGAATTACAGTATAGATTCTACCAATAATCAGGCAACTCCACGCATGGTTGAGATTAGGTGTTCCATTATGGATTTAATCCAGACTCTCAGGCTTCTGGATGCATGGCGGACATTAAAAAGCAAAGAGCCTGGATATACCTATTACTCTGCACCACGTAGACACTACTCTCGAAAAGACATGATTTTGGCTACTCCTCATGTTGCCAATGGCACAAATATTGAGATCTATCCAAAAATTACATCTGATCATAACCCAGTGGGCAGCACAATACATGAATTAGACGTGTATAAAAGTAAACATCGAAGGACTTACGTGAAAATTTGACACCCCGAAAATATAAGGAATACTGCCCTCTGCTGCAGGAATTCATTATTATCAATGAGTCAGTCCCACCCCACATTGTTTGGGATACCCAAAATGTATTTATTTGTGTAATCACTACGCAGTTTATTATAGCACAAAGAAGGCACAAGGGGTGCAATATCAGCAGCAACAAGGAGAATCAATGAAGTTAGATGCACACTCAGCTGATAATTGATCAAGAACTTTGTGAAAAAGAGGTGTATTTTAGCTTTCATCAATTGTCGAAGTGCTATGGGGGCATGATTACGGAAAAGGATGCAGCTGCTTATGAATCCAATAAGCTGTTGCAGTATAAGTATAGAGATGCTATTTGTAAGATACAGGCTTTCAAAATCAAAGAGACTCAAAACCAAAACATGATTAAATGTATAAAGGACTGCAAGGGCAATCAACACCACGAACAGCAAGTTGTTCTTAGACTATTCAGAAATTTCTATCAAGAGCTATATAGTACGAATGATCTTATAATGGAGGCACATTCAGAGACATATTTAAGAACAGGCCAGATGCCTCAATTACCTACTACATAGGTGCAGAAGCTCGAAAAGGACATTACGTTAGCAGAGGTACGGTCAGCTGTATTGAGTCTACCGTCCGGGAAAATAGCTGGGGAGGATGCAGTACCTCTCGAATTTTACAAACTATTTGCAGAAATAATTATACCCAGTCTTTTGTCTATCATATCTAATGATAAGGGCAAAGAGATACATGCAACATGGAACATAACTGATATTTCTATCATTAAAAAAGGGAAAATGCCTGAGGAAAGAGGATCATACCGCCCTATTTCGTTAATTAATGCAGACTCCAAAATATTATGCCAAGATTCTGGCTGCTGGATTGGCTGCTTGTATAGAATTGCCATCCCACAACAACATGGGTTTATACCAGGCAGGAATACTACAAATCATGTAAATGTTTCTATAGCTATATTAAATAGGGTGAATACTATAAAGCAACAAGTCGATATGATCCTCTTGGATGATGAGAAGGCATTTGATATGGTCTCATGGTCATACTTATGGTCATCGGTGAAGGCGGATGGGATTGGGGATACATTTATAAAGAGGGTTCAGTGCCTACATGAGAAATCTATAGTCAGGCTGGTTACAGCAAGACTAGCATCGGAGCAGTTTAGGATTTATCCTGGCACCCTTCAGGGATGTTCCATGTCCTTTTACTGTTTTCCATTTATCTCGAATCCTATTTGTGGGCACTTAATCGATAGCCAGTGGAAAACTTAAGTCAAATTGAATGGGGTGAAATCTAAACTTAGTGCATATGCTGGCAATGTAGCTATATTCGCTATGGATTGTATTATTATAGAGACTAACTGTTTTTTGTTAAAATACCTAGCAATCAACTGAATGTGCATAAAACATAGATAATTGCTAACCATAAACTTTACAGATATGAAGCACTTGTTGTTGAGACCACAACATATCATGGAATTAAGATCACTAGTAAAGTTAATAGCTTTATTCGTCTCAAATATGAATATTTTTTAAATATATTCATAAACAAAATGCGCTATTGGCTACAAATTTCCCATAAGCATTGTAGGCAACTGTAATATTAAAATGAACTTTCTGTCAAAATTTCTCTATTTAGGGCGATCCCATTTCTTGTGCTTACTCTTTTTTTAAGCGGCTAGATTCTGCTATTGGAAGCTTTATATGGTGGTATCAATGGGGCACGCTGGACCATTAGATATATTTAACTACCCTCTCTCATAAGTGAGCTTGGGCATTGCCAAATTTTAAAAGATATTTCTGGGCGGCATTTGGACAGCGTATTCGGGGTCTTATCACCTGTAGTAGAGATGAAAAGAACCAATTGATTTATCAAATTGCAGTTGGTAAAGATGTTAAATACTTTTTATGTAGACAAACAGACCTGAACTTTTTTAAACGAGTCTGATTTAAGACTGTATCTGACATAAGGCGCATCAGAGAGGACTGGCGGAAGGAATACCAGAGCCCTGTTGTACATAAGCACACACCATTCTGGGTAAATCCTTCTTTGCAGACTACCTTACAGGATAGTGTGACACACAGCTGGCATTATTCTGGTTTACTGTCTTTTGGTCTACTGATTATTCAGCTAGGTTTCTGAATGCTTTCTGATCTGCAATTAGAGTTCAATTTAAAACAAAATACATTTTATAAATCTCTTCAGACACGGGACTATGCGTCTCACAAAGTACTAATAATTCCATGTCTAAAAGATTCTGACCCGCTACCTCGAGGAGAACAACATCCTGGACCCTTCCCAGTCCGGCTTCCGCAGCAACCACAGCACCGAAACCGCCCTCATCGCCGCCACCGATGACATCAGGACCCTGCTAGACAACGGAGAAACAGCAGCCCTCATCCTCCTGGACCTATCAGCCGCCTTCGACACGGTCTGCCACCACACACTACGAACACGCCTTCACGACGCCGGGATCCAAGAGAAGGCCCAGGACTGGACCACATCCTTCCTTTCCGGCAGAACACAAAGCGTCCGCCTCGCCCCCTTCCGATCCAAGGCCACCAAGATCATCTGCGGCGTACCCCAAGGCTCCTCCCTCAGCCCAACGCTGTTCAACATCTACATGGCACCCTCGCCCACGTCGCCCGACAGCACAACCTCAACATCATCTCCTACGCCGACGACACCCAGCTGATCCTCTCCCTCACCAAAGACCCTCACACCGCCAAAGCCCACCTCCACGAAGGAATGAAGGCCGTCGCCGAATGGATGAGGACCAGCCGCCTGAAGCTGAACTCGGACAAGACGGAGGTCCTCATCCTTGGTTCCAACCCTTCAGCCTGGGACGACTCCTGGTGGCCAACATCACTGGGAACAGCGCCGCCACCCACCGACCACGTACGCAACCTAGGGGTCATCCTCGACCCCACCCTCTCCATGACTAAGCACGTCAACGCCGTTTCCTCATCCTGCTTCAACATCCTCCGAATGCTCCGCAGGATCTTCAAGTGGATCCCCACCGAAACAAGAAAAACAGTCACCCAGGCCCTCGTCACCAGCAGGCTGGACTACGGAAACGCCCTCTACGCAGGAACGACGGCTAAGCTCCTGAGACGGCTGCAACGCATCCAGAACGCCTCTGCACGTCTTATCCTCGACATCCCCCGACGCAGCCACATCACACCCCACCTGAGAGACCTGCACTGGCTCCCTGTCAACAAGAGGATAACCTTCAAGCTCCTCACCCACGCACACAAAGCACTCCACAACTCCGGACCAGTCTACCTCAACAGACGACTCAGCTTCTACACCCCCACCCGCCAGCTCCGCTCGACCAGCCTCGCCCTCGCCACAGTCCCCCGCATCCGGAAAACGACCGCCGGCGGCAGATCCTTCTCCCACCTCGCCGCCAAGACCTGGAACACCCTCCCCACCAACCTCCGACAGACCCAAGACCTACTGGCCTTCAGAAGACTCCTCAAGACCTGGCTCTTCGATCAGTAGCAGCAGCACCCCCTTCTTCCCCCAGCGCCTTGAGACCCTCGCGGGTATGTAGTGCGCTTTATAAGTGACATGATTGATTGATTGATTGATTCTGATATATTGACACTAATATATTCCTAAAAAGAGAAGATATTCCTAGGCGAAGTCTGCAAGGTGCTGTGTGTAAATAGGGAGGATGATATACAAGAGCAGGCTTGTAAAGGGAGTATGAGAGCTGGGCAGAAAATTTGATCAGAATACATAGAGGAAGCCCTTCGGCTAAATAATACCTGTGTAGAATCTGCCAGTCCCAAGCTTCAACAGTATAAAACTGTTTGTATACTATATTATACTCTGGAAACAATCGCTAGGTGGGATGTTTGTAATGCTAATAATATGTATAAAAATGTTCTAGATGCGAATTATTGAGGCTGACATTTTCCATGTGTTCGCAAATTGTCCAAAGCTGATTGATTTCTGGTCTGATAGCTTCCGATATTTCTCTCTGCAAATATGAGAGGACATTGAGCTAACTACAGCTCAGATTATGCTAGGGATAAAACTTGAGTTTGGTAATTACTCATCTCCTATTATATCAATTGCAGTTACTGTTGCACGGCTATATATTGCACGTAACTGGATCGATAAGAAACCCTCGACATTTGATGCATGGTGGACACTTAATTGCCAGATGTATCAGATGAAGTCTGCTTTTTAAAATCCAGGAGGAAAAAGAAACTGATCAGATTAAGTCGGAGTTGTTTTGGGAAAGGAAAGATAGGGAAATAGATATTGGATAATCTGCTGTTTCTGTCTGATATTTTTTGGATATTGTGTTTTTGTCATGTTGTAGTATTCCTCCCCTCCCTCCCCCCCACTGCCACCTTGTTTGAATGTTCTTTAGTGATATAAGAAGTGAAATGATGTAATTGATATGTTTTATAACCACTCGTTTCTCAATAAAAACTAAATACAAAAGAAAATGCTCCCCTCGCCATGGGAGTTCACTCCCATGGCGAGGCGAGCATTTATCAGTTTGCACTTACCCCCAGGGTTTTCCTGGCAGTGACGAGAAGTGACAACTGACCTCTAATTCTGCCCATTTAAATTAGATGGAAGGAATTATAGGTCTGCCTCCGATGGCCCTTCACCGTAGGGCCGTTGGAGGGGCTTAATCAAGGCAGAGATGAAGTAGTCTCCATCATGATTAAACCAAAGGTCTGCCCTCATATAAATCTGGCGGGTGGACCACAGTCTTGCTGGTATGGACACTCTATGGCCCTTGCCACGGAGTATCCATCCCTTTAAGATCTAAATCAGGCCCTTGGTATACTTTGGCAGTAGTATAAGAGTTTAAAAGGTAATATTATCCTTTTAGTACAGAGTAGAATAAAAGATCAAAAAGAAAAAGGCCGAACACAAAAAGTAAAAAAAAAACGTGAAAGAATAAAAGAAGGCAAGCTGGTACAGATACTGAAACTACTGAGAAAAATGTACCACAACACACATTACTGAAACCCAAAAGATGATGCATGGATGAGCAGTCAATACAGACCAACAATAGAAGATTAGAGAAATAAAGATGTAGACCAGTTATTAAACGATTACAAACAAGATAACAATTTTATGTTGAGACGCATATATCTGAGATACTGTTAAAGAATTAACATCAGTGATCAAAAACACCGGACCTCTCAAGAGAAGCATTAAAAATTAAGCATATTCAGCTTGAGAGTGTCCATATGTTCATCTCTGCACTTTTAGCTCGCTAGGATCTTGAAATGGGTATTATCATTGTCATTAACCTTTAAAAAACAGGGATATACCAACACATGTCTCCTATTAACTTCTTAAAGCGCAGATCTACTTGCCCCAAAAAGTTTTTTCTAGCTGCAGTTGCTGTGGAGAAGCCCTTCTAAAGTACATATGATTAACTCAACCTATGTTAAACAATCTTGGTCATGCCTTTCTAAAATGGGTTCCTTAAAACATGTTATATCATTTTGAAAAAATAATACATTTTGGAAATCAATTTAGGAAACAATTAATGAAATACTTGTCCTGTGGCTAACGTAATATACCACTAATATCTTTTTGGACACAATAGTTTTCCTTGCTGATTGAAGTTGTAACAAATTTAAAATTATTTATTTATTGCAGTTGCACTTTAACAATTTTCTTCATGCCGGAAAAGCACTGAAGCATTGTCTTTTTCTGCATGATGGAATAGTGTAGTTTTAATGTTAGAGCCGATACAGCCTATGCTTTTTGTATTAATGATAAGATGAAAAGAGATTTGTTTTTGCTTTCATTCACCAGTTTTCTATCTGAACAGCATAGAATAAGACAATGATTCAAATATATTAAAACGTGGTTCCCAAGCTTCCCCAATTTTATGCATGTGAAAATATAATAGTGTATATTTTATTTTAACCAAATGTTTAGATCCTTTTTTGTGGCGTTACTTGTTAATATGTAATATTCCGTAGTATTGAGGGGTGTGGAATTTAATAAAATATCTACTTGTCCATGGGACAGGTTGTTTCATAAATCGACTTGTCCTGTAACAGAATCCACTTGTCCCTTTGGTGCCATGTAGTGCAGCAACATATTGTGGCAGCAATCTCATTATATAAAAGCTCTGATAATAGCCTCTCTGATTATGCCAGAGCTCATACCATAGTACAGTTTGAATACTAGCAATTCCCTTTTTTTGCCACCTTTCCACAGATCTACATACTGGGGCTGGAGGTAGCAGAAAGCAATAGTTCCCCATGGTTGGAATGCCATTTTGAGTCTGTGCAAACCTACTAACTTGCATGTTTTATGGGTTACCAACAGCCCGTCTCTAATATTTTCCCATACAGAGAAAGGTTGGAAATTTACTCCTGACAAGGGCAGAAGTAAGACTTCTTCCAGAGTGGCTGGTGGGAAAGTGAACTTGTTACTGCTCAACAGATTTTCGCATAAACAAATCTACACATGCATATTTGTTCGTGCTAAAATGTACTTCACAAATACTTTCTAGGAGTACGATTTCCTGACCTAAATCTGTAAATTCTTGTGAATTAATGAAAGACGTAAATCTGCACTAATTCAAGGACATATACCATGGGTGTACTTTTGTGACTTTCTTTAAGAATTGGGCCCCTATTTAGGTCTGGCGTTAACCAAGACCTTCTATTTTTATTAACATTCTGTCTCTCTAGCTACCGGCTGGCTTTACTGTGAGTGACAGCATTTCGCTCTTTCACAAGGAGCATATGGGCATGGAAAGTAGTTCCGTTCAATGCCAGGAACTACTGTGGCAATGTGTGGTTTTTAAGACCAAAATTATTTTTGCTTTTGCCAATGTTTGTGTAATAATGAGGGTCTGGTAGCTCCCACAACAATAAAATTGTACAAAAACCATGTCAAAATAAGACACCCATTAACAAAACGAAAAGGCTGACCACCAATGTCATACCTTTTGGCTTTGGCAATGGTTGTTTATTTTCATGTTTCCTATAATTTTGTTGAAACTAGTTACATTAATTTTCCATTATGAATATTTTTGGGAAATACTAGCATGCATCAACATTTTGTACTAAATGATGCTTCAAAGAAATGATACCTAAAATTTCACAGTAGTTTAGCAAAACATTTTTTCCTAGTTCCATTTTTTATGAACATTTTATTTTGAAAGCAAAGAATCATCAATCTTGCTTTCAAGCTTTGGCATATATTTTCATCTAATCAGAGAGCATCCAGGAAGCATTATACGTAGCCTCATATTGTTAAACAACTTTGCAAATGTGTGTACACATTTTTATACTGCAACCACTGTCAGTAGTGCAGCCTGAACTTACAACATTTCCTTAGAGCACTCATCCAAATAATAAAGGCTTTGTATTAATGAACCATAAATAAAAGTTCGAACAGCATTAACATACGGACACAAATATTACCTTAACTGCAGACAATGCCCTTCCCTGATCCATAATGTGGTACTGTAATCTGGTAGCCTAAGGTTTTGTGCTGATGGGGATTTGGTTTACTTGTCCCAAGGACAAAGTAAACATGAAAACTTGTTGTCCTTCTCCCCAAACAATATGTCCTTGGCATCTGGCTATAGAAATTCCACACCCCTGGTATTGGCATTACTCTGCTAATTTATATTTGTTGGTATTCCTTTTTAGGTCGAGCCTCGAGTAGCGCGCAAGCGCTGCTTAGAGGCGAAGACTTTTAGTAAGCGAGTTTGAAAAGCAGTCCCAAAAACGCTCGTGCGTCGTGGCTGGCCTTTTTGGGATGGGTACGCGCGGCAAACGTGTGTTTCCAATTATCGTGCCCAGACGCGGGCGCGATAGTGGAAACACATGCCGGCAAAGGCCATGACGCACGAGCGTCTGGTCAGCTGAGCAGGCTGCCGCGCTCCTCCTCCCCTCCTCTCGTCCCCGCTCCTCTGTTGTTCACTAGCGCATTCGCGCGCTTGTTGACTACAGGCTTCACCTCAACTAGGCATCTGTCGGCAGTCTAAACGTGAGAAACGCAGGCGTCTGGACTCTCACTTCCATAAGACCCTCTTTGATTTGCACGCATGAATGCTATGCATGTTTAAAGAAGTACATTTTGAAATCACCCTGCCTATAAGGCAAAGCCGCCCTTTCTCGGTAGTTCAAAACGACCTAATGTGTGAGAGACACATTATCCGATAATCACGAATAATTAAACCAATGTCATACACTTCACCTTCTTCCAATTCTTTCTTTTACCCAGCAGCACTGTGCATGCTGGGACTTGAAGTTCTGTTTTCTCGGCGTGCAGGGTGATGCCTACTTAAGTACCAGAACTGAACAAGGAGATCCTCGTGACACGAGACCGCAGGTTTACTTACCTGAATTCTACAGGAAACTACACCTGGAATCATGTTGCCTTCCCTGACATTTCAAAGTTGCTCCACTACTTGTAAGTTTCCACTTCCCCCGCCTCTTCCTAGCTGCGTCTGCGTGCTGGCAGTGGTGAAGGAGCTGCCAAGTGTTTCCGTGTTACAACATCAGGTAAATCTGGCTTTTCGTCAAGCACGTTTATTGCCACTGTTTACGGTTAGAGCAACATTTCAAGACCTTGAAGGCACAGCCTTATTTGACTAAAGAGGCCGCGTCGGTTGAAGCGTTTCACGTGGCGTGAAGCCACTTGTAGCTGTCTAAAAGTCTCTAGGACTGAAAGTGTCGCCGCCGCAGCCCCAGTTCAGGTCACTCACCCGCGTGCTCCCCCGTCAGGTGCCGGACCTTGATCTCTCTGCCCCCGGCGCTGGACGAGTGTCGCCGCTGCCCCCCAGCAGTGCTGAGTCCAGAGCCTTCAAGGGGTGCACTGGACTCTCTGCTCCTGCAGAGCCCGGGCAGGATGCCACAGACCGCCCCCCTGCCCAGTATGCCCGCCGCATGCAAAGCCCGGGCCCCTGCCGCTACTGTCCCTGGGACCACGGGATGCATCACTGCAGACGCCGATCTGAGACCCCTGGTCAGCAGCAGCATTGAGCCCGCAGACATCTTCTGTTCTTTCTTTCTTTCTTCTTTCTGCCAAACTAAGAGAGTGTGTTCGGGCGCCCCCTCGCGGCTGCAATGTATGATCTCCCCACGGGTCTTTCTCCAGTCCTTGGGGCACACAAACAATAAGCCTCAAGGGGATATTGGCAAGTGGCGGGCACAGGGCAGTAAAGCCCTAAATACCATAAAACGTCCCATTAAAATGCATAGATTTTGGAATAGCTCTAAAACGTAAGTCTTTTTCTTGAACCATAGAAGGAACCTATGCACAATGGTTTACCTACCAATTATGGCACTCATTACGTTTTCTCATAATACTGCTTTTTATCCTTTCGATTTACAAGCTTCGCAATGTCAGCTTAATAACAACTAAAGGTAGTTAGTAAATATGCATAAAAATAGGAAGGTTGAGCCCATCTCGAAAAAAAGTGTTTATTTCCGTTTCTACTGGAATTGTGTACATTCCTTGCCTATATGTTTTATTAGTTCATTTATTTATTATTTATTTAGGAGTTTTATACAGCGCTAGTTAGACCCGAAGGTATCAGAGCGCTTTACAGCATAGGTGGTAAAGAAATCACAGAAGAAAACAGTAGTATACATGTTGACTAGGCGAGTCTAACGTCTCGGCTCAGCGTCTGCATTGTATAGCAGGAGATCATCACGCAGAGAGAAACAAAACAAAAAAGAACAAGCATTGGCATAGCCAATCGGTCTCGCCTTTGGGACCTTATAAGTGTTTGGTTATCCAGCACAATATCCTTGGTGCAACAACATCAACTGTTGCATGGCTAAACACTTATAAGGTCCCAAAGGCGAGACCTATTAGCTATGCCAATGCTTGTTTCTTTACCTCTTCTTCTACTATCTACAATCTATTCTAGGCCCAATTAGTTACAAAAGGGCCGATTCCGATCTGGGTCGGAAAACACTCCGACCGATCCGGATCCGGATTGTTTTCCGACCGAGCCGGACTCCTGCAGTCCGACCGAGCGAGTACGATGCGGCCGCATGCTGCCGGACTCGGTTCGGTCGGACTCCCATTGAAGTCAATGGGAGCCGGTCGTACGGCGCGTACATGGGCTCCCATTGACTCAATGGGTACGTTGCGCAAAAGGGTGCCCCCTGTAGTGGGTACGCGTTGGTGCCATCCGCACCGTACATGCATGTTTAGGGGGGACCCATGGGTCCCCCCTGTGTCCGACTCGTAAGGCTACGGGTGAAGGGGGGTCCGGCACGGACCCCCAAAGTCCGCTTCCCGGAGCTTTTTCGTCCCGGAGACTCAGACTCGATCCGGCTGTCCGAATCATGCATTGTACTGGCTCGGTCGGAAATCGACTCCATTGCGCGGTACGGTTCGTCTGCGACCGAGTCGTACGGAGCGGTTCGGACCCGGAAACGAGTCGATCGTCGATTTCGCGTTCATTCGCATCGTACTTGGGCGTCCGGACCTCTGTACGACTCAGTCGGAAACAAAGCCTCCGACTCGGATCCGGTAAAGCCGAATCCGATTCGGAGGCCTTCCGACCGAGATCGGAATCGACCCCTTAGTGTATATTCTTGTATTATATCTAATTAATTATGTTATTAGGTACAATTACTTCTGTTTTATAGATATTTCCCATAAATCTATTGACTTTTTGTACAGTGATATTATTTAAAATATATTGTGAAACCATAGTATAAAATAAAACATTTTATTAGTTAACTTCTGATAAATGTAAAAATATATACTTCTGTTTCATATATTGATCCATACATGTACATTTCCTGTGTTCTACATTAAAATGAATAACAATTACTTAACTTAAAAAATAAGGGACAAAATGCTGCATAAATCAATGTGTCCGTCGACCTAAAACGAGAAGGTGTCATGTGCATTTTTCCTCTTTTTCCCCATTGTTTCCTATGGTGCGTAATTGCGCACAAAAGTGATATATTTTTCGAACTTTGAAAAATCATAACTCCGAAAGTACTTACCTTAGAAATGTGTTCTTGGTCTTAAAACATACATAAAAATCAACTTTATTTTTATAAATTGGTCTCGGATTTATTCTTGAATGTATGTCTCATTTATTGCCTCTGGGAGTACAACAAATGCTTAGCACTACCCTCTGATAAGCCAAACTGATCGCCCACACTACCACAAAAAGAACTTATAATTATCTGCTTTTACCTCTGTGTACAATTTAGGATTCTCTGGACTCTCTGCAAAGTGTACTTCTTTTTAGTACACTATATGGAGAGCCAGCTTCCTACAACCTCCTTGACTAAGCATTGAACTGTGCTCCCCCGCTACCCTGAGTGTTTAGTTTAGTACTTAGTTGTGTCTAAATTAAGGAACTGTTTCTTTTTTAGAGTAAAAGCACTGACAGGATATTGATGTTTCAAGTGTTATTGTGTGCTTTGCGGAGTTTTGAGTTTCTGCTGCATAACACCTCCTTGAGTAAGCCTTGGACTGCTCTGCCTCTTACCCTGAGGGATAAGTTCTAAAGGGGTGTTCTTCGTGCTCTGTCTCGGTATAGCAGTAAGGAGGCCTCAAGATACCAGAGGTAAAATACTCCAATTGTCGCAGTTGGAGTCCCGCAACCCTTGATTCCTCTTGGACCCCCAAGGCCACATCTTGTGGGAGTGCATGTTCCAACAGTGATAGTTCTGGTTGTCACCGAAAAAAAGACAGCAGTGCCTAATGAAGCTTGTGCCAGCAGGCCCAGTACTGGCACATGTGACAAAAGGCTCTGTAAATTTCCTGTTCTTAATATGCCCACGGCTTCTAAATATAATAACAGAGGAGTGTATGCTGTATATAGAGTGGGCTAGTGGGCAGTATATATTTGCACAGTGCTTGTTGCCTCTCATCCAGTTATGATCACACTGTGTGTTGTTTTGACTGCATCCTTTACTCCCCACAGCTGCCATCCCTCCATCCCAATGGGCAGTGAAAGTGGTGGGCAGTGTCTAAACGACATTCTACTGCTGAACGAGTGTAGCACTCTTAGATCCATGCTTGATTTAATAAATTGGGTTGTTAGTTCAGTGGGGTGACTTCCCACCTTAAGCAACAAGCACAATCCTTGTCAGGGAGAATCAGTAAAGTCACTAAATTAACCTGAGCTCAGCCCCCTGGTTACTATTGCACAGTGCAGACAGGCTTAACCTACAGACAATAGTTGAAGTATTTATGCAGTACCAAAACAGTAGTAAGTAGAACTCAAGAAAAATCTGAAACCAATTTAGAAAAATAGATACAATTTTAATAAATAAAATGGCTCCCAAATTACAACAAGCAATTGCAATGCAATACGTCTCGCATTTGCAAAACTCTCGTAAATGCGAGACCTATTGCATTGCAGATGCTGGTTTGTCAAAGCACTCATGAGGCGCTTTCACTTTAATGTCGGCCGCTCCCCTTTTCTTAGACGAGCCGCGTCTAAAGAAATTGGCGTGGCCGACATTAAAGTGAAAGCGCGGCATGGGGCGCTTTTACACAAAAAAAGCATTTCACTTTAATGTCGGCCACGCCCATTTCTTTAGACGCGGCTCATGTAAAGAAAGGTGCCTGGCTGATATTAAAGTGTAAGCGCAGCATGGGGCACTTTAAAAAAAATAATAAAGCATCTAATAAATAAAGAAAGGAGCGCGGCCGCTCTATTCAAAGAGGATTGGGCTGGAAAAATAAAGAAAGAAAGGCGCGCGGCCGTTGCAGGACAGCACGTCATGTCTGGAGTAGGACAAAATAATGAAAGAAAATAGTTCTCACAGACTAAATAAACATACAGTGTAACCACACAAGTAAAAGGTCCAGTCCTTATAGGAGGTTACAAATGCAGACAAGGCGTTACAAAAGAGGGACTAACAAGCCTATTAATGAATCAGAAGCAAACCATTTAGAAAGGACAGTAACAGGAGCCAACTGAAAAGATGGGCGGAGAGTGGGCGGTGCTCCAAGTCCATACCCGAGTACAGCATGCCTCGCTGAACAGCGCATGCGCTGCCCAGGCTTAACCTAAAAATCAAATAAGGTGGCCGGGAGATATGAATTTTAATGTTTTAAATAAAAATAGCTCCAAAAAGGTTTTAGCACCAACCACAGACAACCGGTCATGTTACACCAGGATCTAGGTGCAATTTGAGGCATGCTGCGATGAAGTGCAGGTCGGATACAGGGACCAGGTTCGACGTAGTCGGAGGCTTTATGTTGGGACTTAGTCTCAAAAATGGTCCTGAATCTTCAGCGGGGCAAGGATGCAGGCTGAAGCTGAGAAGGACTCCATGAGGTCAGATCGGATGAAGTCTCGGTGAAGCTTTTGGTTTTTGGCGGGAAAGTTGGAAACAGGAGAAATTTGAATTTTGAGCCCAGAAAAAGGTCCCTTGTACAACTGATGCTTTTGGGGACTAAAACAGGTTAAAATGTCTTTGCACGTAGTCGCTTTTTTGGAGCTCGCAGGTTGTAGTCAAAGAGAACTCCATGAGGCCAGATACCATATCCGTGAGTTCATGCTGAATGGATTTGCTGCTGCAGAAAAGATCATAGTGGGAGAAACCTGATTCTTCAGCCCAAAGGCAACGCACCTTGGTCAGATTGGCTTGAAGGTTTGTCCCAGTCTTTCCGAGGTCTCTGGAACCAAAAAGCTTCTAAGTCCCAGGTTTTCAGGGGTGGTAGGAGAAGCCTAGCCAGGCATAGGCAAGGGTTCCAGTACCTCAGGAACAGCACTTGTGGAACTGGTCTCACTCCATCAGATGCCACCAGAAGGGTCCAATTCAGGTGTAGTTGGGACTGGTTAGCTGGGAATCCTCAGAAAGACCTATTGTAGCTTGTTGTGTCCCTGTAGAAAACAATAGGTGGTCACTCTAATGAACCTTCGAGGCTACTTCTTTTTCCTGGGTACAAGAGAGAGAGGAATTCCAGTTCTTCAGGGCTCTTCTCGGGTCTCATGAGCAGGTTCAGTCCTCTTCTGGTCTTCCTCAGGTCTAGTAGTGTTTTGAGGAGGGTACTACAGAGTCCACATTTATGCCGGGCACTTGTGGGTGGGGGTTACTCCTGGCTCCTCCATAACCATGGAGTAAAAAATCACAAGTCACCCTACCCACTCTTGCAGTATTTCCTGTGTGCCCTAATGCAAACCATCCCACTGCCCCTCTCTGCCGAAATCGAAGATGGTGAAACCGTTCTCCCCTTGTGCAGAGCATGTGTGCCCACCTAGAGGTGTGGTAAATGAGCAAACCCTCCTCTGTGATCATTTCAATCAGTTCTGGAGGCAGCTCCTTCCCTGTTGGAATGGGTGTTTGCCTGACTGGAGGAACAAACGAAGGGGCCTGTCCAGGTGTCATCTGTCTGTAACAGGGGAGACTCCTTGAAGTAAATTAAGTTCCTGTGCACTGCCCAAATGGTAATCCTGCAAAAGGAACAGCAAACACCTCCCTACACCCAGGCTATTTTCTCTATTCTGGAAGCAGTTTTTACACCTCATTCAGGGCTTGAGCACTCAAAGGGCTGCAGCTGGAGGCTAATGTAAATAAGCTTTCAGAGCCTTTAGGCAGTGAAAAGGTAACTCTCTACAAGTAGAACTAACCTAATATTGAACAAATGTCTGACCACACCAGTGAATTGGATTTTTAATAAAATTACAGAGTTTTTGAATAATGGTTCTAGGTGTTTCCTAGCTGAGGATAGGATTGTTACATTTAATGGTGCATACCAGTCTTTCGCTATGGAACAGCCGGTTTTGCTACAGTGAAAATAGTGTTTGGTTGTTTTTCACTGTAAGGACATGTCTATAATTAACTTTCTACATGTCCTACATTTACTTGCCATGCACCCCCCCTTATGAGTTATAAGGCCTCCATAGGGGTCACCTATTAATATTTAAAAGGAAAGTTTTGACCCTTCAAAAGGGTTTATTTTGACAGGCCAAATTGCACTTTTTAAACTGCTACAGTCCAGCTACAATGATAAGCCATGTTTACACTTTCACTGCAGTGGAAGGCACAATACCTGCTGCAGTCCACTACTGGCATTTAACTAGCAGATCTTGGGTATACCTTGTATCATATACTAGGGACATATAGGTAAGCATACTATTTAGGAGTATACCAATTCAACCTTATTAAAGGGGAAGCACAGACATTTTACCACTGTTTACCAAGGGTAAAGTGCACAGAGTTCTACAGCCATCAGAACAGATATTGTGAAAATCTGGGGGTACACCACGTAAAAGATGGCCATTTCCTACAGAGCAATCTATCATTGTGACGAATCAGTTGCTCACTGAACCCCACATAAGCCCTGCACTTGTATGACACTTTGATGTACATGCGCACTCTGTATATTTATGTAGGGGAACTGGAGTGGCTTCAGGGCTGGCACAGTGGGAAATGGCATTAGCTAGTAGAGTAGCTGATAGGTATTGATACATAGCTGTTCATGGGAGGTCAGAGGCAGAGCTCTGGAGCAGGTAAGTGCCTGCAAACCATATGATATCCAGTGGAGAGGTCTGAGACTCTCTTTACTTTTTTACTTGTTTTTGGTGATGCCAATAAACAATTGATCACATGATGTGAAGGGGGTTGGTGGGTGGTGGTAGGCTGCCAGCGGTAACTGAGCAAGGCTTCTCAAAAGTAAATAAATTGAGAACCTGGATAATTAATGGCCACACCCCCAATATTTGGGTAACCTCATTATGAAAACCAGACATTAAAGACTCACTTGCGGAGGAAGAAGAATTCACTAAGGAACGATTCTTGTAAAGTTGTTTAAAAAATAATTCTAATTCTTCCAGAAGCACTCTCACACAGACTAGCAGCAAAGCCAATAAGTCTGACTGAGAACCGAAAGTGACTCTTCATTGACTAGTGAGTTGTGTGTGTGATATTGTGGATGGGTAAGTGGGCGAATGCAAGAATGGGTTAATGACTGAGTACATGGATGATGAGTGAATCTGTGCATGAGTGGAAGGATGACGGACTGCATGGATGAAAGCATCAACACACATATAAGCCAAAAGCATTGGTTTTGCCAATGCTTGTTTTGTTCTGATTTATTGAAACTGCCTAACAAAATTAATCATTTATAACAGTACCATAGTAAAAACTGTGTTGAAATGGGAAAACTATTGATGTGTACAACATTTTCTGATGAAACGCTATTCTATAAAACTTCCTTTTTTTTCTGTGATCAACTGTTAGCCCTATTTTACCAAACTCTGTATGCACATAAGGCAGTACATAGTGATGTAGCCCTTTTATGTACATTTATTATACTTTCTACTTTTGTGCAACAGGTGTGCATATAACGGTTGTATCCTTGTTAATTATCAGACAGGTTACACGTGATAGGGCTGGTATGTACAGAAATAACGCATAAAAGAAGAGTGCTGATTAGACATTGTTGCCACGGTATAGTAAAAGTATTTCATTGTCATTGCTGTAGACTGATACAGATTTTGAATTATGTGTCAGAGAACTGTATTCTCCATTATAGGACTAGCTGAAAGGTGTAGTCTCTCTTGTGACTCCCAGTGAAAATGCGCACATCAAATGTTTTGGCAAGCATGTCCGTGTGCAGAGGTAGTTTGAGGTTGTAAAGATAATCTGTACAAAATGAATGGGTCAGAATTTGCGACTGACACTGCCCACTAACAAACCACCCAATCCTATAGACTTTCTTCCTGCAAACACACAGAAAACTCCCTGGATAGCTGTAGACACACACAAACAGCTGTGCGGACGCACATACCCCCTTTGCACCCTGCAGGAGACATAAACCCCGCATTTTCTTATCTTAAGAGAGACACGTTCAGCTTCTTGTGCTGCTTTGAAAGTGCCTTTAAGGGAGGGGCTGAGGTCACCAGTGATTTATAATATGCTAATTCACTGACCCATTGGTGGGACTCTGGATGTCCAAGGCCCTGCACTTAAGCATTTCTCATTCTTTTAAAGAAGAAACAATTATTGCTCATTAACACTGTTATGACCGAACCATCATCTACACTTGAAAGGATCTGTGCCCTGTTCCCAACGTGGCTGTTAAACTCAGACCTTCCAAGTAGAGACGGCACAAATGACAAATTATATTCAGGGCCACTGAAATTATGCAGCAGGAGAGGACCAAATTATGTGGCAAAAAAAAATGCAAATTATGCAGCACATTTTCCGATAGTATTACGTCACCATTTTGTAATTTTTAGGTCGAGCCTAGGCAGCGCGCTTGCGCTGTCTGGTAGACATGCTGTAATCACTTTATCGGCTTCCAGCCTGCCTACTGGATTTTTATTGGTAACTTGGCTTGTCCACTAGAAAGGCTTGCTTTCTAGTGGCTAATCATCCTTTTTGTCACTCCTTTTATTTGGCTGTTAACGCCTAGAGAGCAGGGACTAACTTCTATATGGTTCCACCCGGTGTGTTTAAAGTGTTTGTTAGGAACTATATTCTTTTCCTTCTCCATTGTCTATCTCTTTTACCACGGAAAAAATATATGCGCTGAGGGCAAACAATGTAAACACGGCTAGAGCCGCTCTCTTGCCAAACTCTTTATCATTATTGTTATTTAGGAGTTCTGCCACATGTCTGCAAGCGGCTGTGAGCTTTGCGCCGTATTTTATTGCATCTTAGCCCCCTCCTTCCCGTTGTGGCTGCCAGCCTTCCCGCACCTCCCGCTCTGTTTGTTCCACCCCCTCCCGCCCTTCTTTCATGTCCCTGTGTCCCTGAAAAATGATGTTCCTTTGGCGCTGCCACCACTCCGGCAGCATTCATTTAAATTACTTATTCTCGTTTCCCCTGATCCCTCCTCGCCGTCCTTGTTATTTTGGCTTTGTGCCACAGACGATGGACTTTGCATAAAGACCCATTTTACAAAGCAAACAAAAAAATCACTCGGGTGTGTCACGGTACCCAGAAATATACACACATAGACCAGAAATTACGTTTATGCTAGCACCAGGCACAACAAAACAGAGGCGCTGTCCCGACCACAGCCTCCGGTGCGTAGTGGTAGAGGCGGCGCTGCGGGGTCTCCGAGGGGCGCGAGAGGCTCGCGGAAACAAACAAGGTAACAGAGCAGCTGCAGTTGGCTTGGGAGGGAAGGGATGCTTTCAGACATTGTGAGTGGACTGTATCATAACCAGGGGAGGGTGTCAGCCAATGGGAAGGGGCTGGCAATCGGGCGTGAATTGCAACTGCCAATTAGACGAGCAGCGCAGCAGCCCCAGGCAGCAACTAATGGTAGGAATATATAGTGCATCTATCCGCATGTTTGGTTTTCAGTTCCAGAAGGGAGTGAGCCTAACATCATTCAGCTAGTCACATGTTGGCTACTTTATCCTTAAATCAGTATATTAATTTCTTAGTCTGCTGTTTTAGCCAAAAACTCACTCATCCAGCATCATATTACTTCTCAGTCCATCAGTGTAACCAGCCGTTTATTCCCCGATCTTTTGATGCCTCATCTTCCCTTCATTGTTGCTCATAACCAGTTGTTTTTCGCTGCATCCACCAGAGCCTCCCTCCCAATCATGAATCCGCTTACCTATAACAACAAATTTCACATCCTTTCTTGCCATTACAGTGCTAACTGCTACAGCAGTGCTTGCCTTTTCTTAAGGTTGCCCACAGAGAGAAGGCTGTACCACACAGTGCTGACAAAGGCAGGTCATTTCCGCGTGCAAACTGCCAATGTCTAGCTGTTACAGCACAGTGGTCAAATCATTCAGGCCGTTAAAAACACAGTGTGCTGATTCCAAAATGGTATGATTGCATCCAGGTAGTCAGCAGGATGGTGTAGCATCTGCAGAGAAAATCCATTGGAAGCAATCGAGCGCAGCGCATTATACTAATTGCTAAATGTGGGATAGAATGCTCATTGTGCAGAAATATGGCCCATGGAATTCGGGCTGTGCCACAATGATGCTAACAATGCCATTGCACTTTGAGGAACAAAAGAAGAGCAGAATATGCTTCCTTCCTACTTAATCCATTCACATTTTGATGTTAAGTCGGGTGGTATGCCCAAGGCGCCCACTCGGCTAGAAATATTTCCTTTATTTCAATTCTGATGGAACAGGATGTTTGTCGCCAGACAGGCACATTCATTTGTAGCATTGCAGCACATATGGTACTGCTGCACTGTGCAGATCATTAGTCATGTGTTCTGTTCATTAAATGAGAGGCAGGCTTTGAAGGATTTAGCTTGCGCGTGACTGTTAACTATGTTTATACAGGTCGGAGTGAACAAAGTCAAAAGACCTGGCAGACGCATATATGTCGTGTATATTTATTCAGAAAAACACAGACTCCTCCGAGAATGTGGACTTCCATTTTATGATATTGATATTTGAATTTACAGACTCGTTGGGATCCTCTGGTTGGTATATTGTGTGGCTTGTGATATGCACATTTTCCTACAAATAAGCAGGGCCCATGAGACTCCTTTACCTTTCTGAGCAAATTCTTATTCAGATGCAAACTCCTGTTTGCAAGCGTAGGATTAAAACATGTCCACCTATTGCGCATCCTTCTAGTGATTGCCTGCGTAATTTGCACCTAGAGGTTGGCGAGCCGCTGGACGCTCAATCCAGCCTCGAACCTGAAGACTGGCTCTGGCTCCACTCGCGGTTCTGTTGGAACCTCGAGCCCAGCTTTAATGTGGCCTCTGCCTGCACCATCGCTCATCTACCTTCATACACAAAGAGGTAAAAACAAAGCATTAATGTTTGAGTTATTAAGGAGACACAGATATCTGTTTAGTGGCTGGTTTGTAGAAAGTGAAACCAGGGAACCTGCATTAAACACGGATTCCCCACTTAACCAAACTGAGTGATCGTAGCGAAAGATTTTATTGATCCTCGTTTTTCTTCTCTATAGCAAATGAAAACACCTTCAAAATCATGTTACACATACAAGCTGTACAAAAATATTTTGTTTGATTTAAAAGACATATAATGTTCCATTATTTACAAGAATCTCGGCCACAGTGTGCATGTGACAACTGTTTTGCCTCATAGTTCACTAATGGCGCTCTTGCCAGGGCGGGTGCAGAATGGTTCTAAGTTCATGCTTAAAAACTATCACTTTTAATAAGTACTTCTCAGTACAGTGCTTTAATGGACATATTAATGTCAAAGGTTCCACATGTGAAAGAAAGCCACTTTTTTGAACTGTGTTTTACCTTAATCATATTTTATCTGATGTTTGTTGTATAATTTACATGAGAAACATTTTCAGGGCTTGGCTCGCACACGGGCTCAAACAGCCAAGCCAGGCCCTTAGCTCAGCTCTGGCTCAGCTTGCCCTGTTAATTTATCTATTTGCACCATTTACAATATGAATAAATACATACAGGCAAACTGCATAATTCCTGAGTTTGGGCATGTCCAAAAGTGGGGATGAGGGGGCGTGGGCGATTATCACATCATACCCATTCTGAGGTCTGAAACTCACACACCCGTATACAGTGCAGACCCGATTAACACCACAGCCCATGGATCAGCATTCACCTGGTCTCCTCTTGTTGCTTTTATATTCTTCGGAGTCATGCACTAAGCAGAGAAGAGGGTATGTTTTCATTGGACAGCGGCCCTTTAACTCCTTGGACTGCAGCTCAGAAAGGCAATTGTTTCTGTCTTTTACATCCGCTTTGAACTTCAGTGCCGCAAAGTAAGCGGGAAGTGGTTTCCATACATGAAATCAGTGCGATCTCATCCACTGACGGCTTCACAGGTGCTATTCTGTGGCAAATCATTTCAGTCTCCTCATTTCCACTCTGTCATCCTTTCCATGGTCGTACTGACAGCCACCTTTAGTAGCTCTTTATTTTCTAGCTTCTAACTTTTTTTTAATATCTCTGTTGAGATTCGGAGGAGGCCAGCATGGTTTCTGGTGTGAGCTTGCCTGCCTCCTGTGACATGAACCACCCCCGTGATCCAGACCTCCCTGGGAGGTAATTGCCAGATCTGCAGCGCAGGAGGTGCTTCCCACTGTTGTATCCACATCTTTATATCTCATAGTATGGTATTTCAGTTTTTAATATTATTTTTGTGCTTTGCAGTGCGCAGCTGCAATCAGTCTCTGGAATCAGCTCCTTTCCCCAGACCTTGTAGTGGACATGCACTGGCATGCTGTTGCGTAAATGTGGCATTAACACTTGTTTTAGTCTGTGTTTACAAAACAAACCCAAAGGTTAATATTGCCCAAGCGAAGACATCCGCCATAAAATGCAGAACTCAAACACACGTTATTATTGTTAACCATGTATAACAGATTGTTCAGAGAGCACGATGGGGTATTAATCCGGGAAATAAGTGAATATTAACAAACATGTCGTGTTTACATACGTAATCAAGGGCTTTGCATAAGTGCTGGCTTTTTATATTAAGGGACACAATTGCTGTACCCGATCACCAGTTTGCTGCCACAGAACTAGTCCATTTAATGAACTGTTATTTTTCAACAGTGGTAGCAGAGGTTCCTTGTTTCTACCCCTTTTGACTCGTCATGTTGTACCGCAGCACCCCACCCCCACAAGCCTTTAGTGTGTAATTTGGTACGCAGAGGGCTGCCATGTAGATGTTATTTGATGTGCACGTGATACCATTTTGCTGCAATCTTTAATTCTGGCGTTTGGTGATTTTGCTTGTGAATCTCCGCAGACACCGGCCTTTCTGTGGCAGTCTTCTTGCAATAGCTTCTCTCCTCTGGTAGATGGGGCCATCTGCCTCTTTCTTTCTGTGGTAACTCTTTCAATACCTTCTCTCCTCTGCTAGGTGGCACCTTTTGCCTCTGTCACTACTCCATCCTTCCCATGAACATGATGACAAGGAGCCCTATAAAGGCACCAGTTATGTGTCCTGACATCAGTTATTCTTTTTTTTCTTAACACCCAAAGACACAGATCTGGAGCTTAGCTCCTAACTATTTGTTTTTTTCATCCCCAAAAAGGCAAAGTTATCCACACAGTTCCATGCCACACAATTCAACTCCACGCATGTCCAATCCACACCACATAATTCGACACAAATCACATAATACAACTCAAAAACACAATTACACAACACACCACATACATCCAGTCCACACCACAGAATTCCACATCATGCCACAAACTTCAACAGCACACCACATAATTAAACTCCACTACATACCACTCCACAACACAAAATACCATTCCACATAATTACACTACATAACACACAATCCCACTCCACATATTTTCAGTGTACTCAATACCACATAATTACTATCCACATATTTCCACTGTACACAATGCCACATAATTCCACTACACAAATTCACTCCACATCACACAATTCCACGCCACACAATTCCACAGCCAACCACTCCAATCCAACCCACATAATTCCACTACACACCACAAACATACACCCCATAACACATGGGCAAATGGCATTCTAATTTACAACGCCAATAGCTCTAACTCAGCCAAATGCAAGACCCTATTGCATTTCCAATGCTTGTTACACTTGTTAACACTGTCTGGGCATAGGTTGCACCTCATTAGTACCAGTTTAACACTCAAGCAAAGCCATAAGCAACTGAAAGGTGACGGGTCAACCTTTACAAAGGGCGTTCCCCTGCACGGTAGCATGTGTCGCCGTGTTTTTAATAACTTTTGAACCGTTAGAGCTGGAAACAAATTTCTTTTTTTTTGTAAAATCTGCAGATTATGCAGCAGTTGATTAATTATATTGCAAATGCAGGAGATTCATAATTATGTGAAAAACGCTGCAGCTGCACAATTACATAATTCTAGTGGCCCTGATTATATTGTATGTAATTACATTTATATAGTACTTATTACCTATGACAAGTGGTAGCAAGCGCTACATTAAGGCAAAAACGTGGAGAACTTTTTTTTCTCTTTTTTAAATGGTGTTGCAGTGATTCATTGTCCATTAGGCAGTCCAGAATTTCTTACCAACAGCATCTTGCATTCTCAAGGGGAGCACTTGTAGTTTTGCTTCTACAAATTCCGAATACCGGCTAAAAACTAAGAATATACATAATGATATTGGCAAATAGGGGTTCTGGGCAGTTAGTTTGCTTCATTGGTGGATGGTGGGTGGCACCAGTACTTAATAGTTTGGGTATGGATTTTTATAAGATGGTCCTGCAGGCAGCCTCTGAGTAAAATATTCCTTGCTGCCTGTCATGCCACACAGTTACTGAACAGTTTGTAAATAGACAGCAGAGGAGAGCAGCCCTTCACTGTGCTGTTCTACCTCTTGTTTGCTATGTAGCTCAGTTTGGGTAGGGTGGGCCACGTGCACCACAGAAGGGACATACGTAGAGTGCAATATTTTACTGTACCTTGTCGAGGGCTGCTGGGTACTGACCTCTCGCAGTCCATTTGCACTGAACATTGTGTGCCTCTTGCTCTGGGTGACCATTTAACCGTTAAAGCTAGAAACACATTTTGGGGGAGGGGGGGTAAAATCTGTAAATTATGCAGCAGATGATGAATTATGTGGCAAATGCAGGAGATCCATAACTATGTGAAAAATGCAGCGGCTGCACAATCGCATAATTCCAGTGGCCCTGATGATATTGTATGTAATTGCATTTATAGCGTGTTTATTACCCACAACAAGTGGTAGCAAGCGCTATATTAATTTAAAAAACGCAGAACTTTTTAAAAAAATTGTCCATTAGGAAGTCCAGAATTTTTACCTACATGCATTCTCTAGGGGAGCACTTGTAGTTTTGCTTCTAAAAATTCCAAATGACGGCTAAGAGCATGCATAATGATATTGGCAAATAGGGGGTCTGGGCAGGTAGTTTGTTTCAGTGGTTGATGGTGGGTCGCACCAGCACTTAATAGTTTGGGCAGCCTCTGGGTAAACATTTCCTCGCTGTCTGTAAACAGGCAGCAGAGGAGAGCAACTCATCACTGTGTGCCTCTACCTCTTGATTGCTATGTAACTCAGTTTGTGTAGGGCGTAACACATGCACAACAGTAGGGACATACGTGGAGTGCAATATGTCACTGTGCCTTGTCGAGGGCTGCTGGGTGTTGACGTCTGACAGTCCACCTCACAGAACACTGTGTGTGCCTGTTGCCCTGGGTGAACATTTAGTAGACTGTCAGAGTGGATCAGCATGGTACTGTGCATGAACAGCACCTGCCAATGCGCCCACTAAACCTTTCTGCCGCAGCAGCATGGTGTTCCCCAGACCACTCTGCCTTTATGTGGTTTACCTTTTGGGTCTTCTTACCATCTCTGCGAGTGGCTGGAAAACATTGAGATAAAGGGTACCCATTCCAATTTAAAGACACAGACACATTTTAAAGGCTCATTTGAAATGTATCTTGGCTCTGCAAGCTCTGGACCTTGTTGTCCCTCAACCTGACCCACTCTTGCAATCAGCTGGTGCCCACCGTGTCTTCTACTCCCCTAAGCCTATTTCACACTGGCAACTGCAGTCCTGTGCGGTGATGTACCTTCTGCTGAGACACTGTCCAGATGCCTGGCCTTGTTTATATGTCTGCCTGAAGAGGGGATTTTAAAGCTCATGCTTAATGCCACAGACAAGAGTTCACATTGGACATGGGTGAGAGACCCACCGAGGTTGAGTGGTGATGACATCTGTGTAAATACAGTGAACCAGCCCCATTCCCCACCCTAGCAGCAAAGCAATGAAGTAGCTTGAGACTACCAAACTTGGTTTTGAGAATTAAACATTCTCTGGTTGTATTTATTTTAAAAAAGACACAGAAGTGTAATTTCTTGATATTGACACACCTCTAAATATTGATGTCATGTAAATTAAACATCCATATCAATACGATGCTAGACATAACATTTTCTGTATGAAATTTTTCAAAATCATAGTTACCTAGCGGTCTGGCCCATCAACCACCATTCCTATGAAAATGTGATTTGGTCTCTCCAGATTTCCAGTAGGGTCCCTACTTAGTAATTGGCAGGGTGAACTCAGCCACTCCCTCTTACCAGGGGTGCATCCTTCAGTCAACAGTAGGCTAGATCCTAAATACCAGGACAACCCAAAATTCGACCCTTCTCACACCCTTTGGAAGATGATGGACCTGGGTAAGTCAGCCATATCCTGGTCCCCTGGTGCTAGTGGCATCTCCCGAATCGCCCCAACGTCCTGTTAAAGAAGCACCTGTGGACAGTCAAAATATAGTCGCTGTAGCACTCAAACCCCGTCTCCTGCAGACCGCTGTTTCACTACCCCTCCATCAGGGCATAAGTCCAAAAAAAAGAAGTGGGCGGACTAACCAAGTTATGTCAAGGTGCAAGTGACATCATGGTGCATGACATCACGGCATGTGACATAACGGTGCGTGATATCACAGGAAGTGGCATCACAACCCATGACCTCACAAGAAGTGACATCAGATCTTAACACCTCACACATATGTTTAACAAGTCTATCATGAGGACACTTGAGTCCATTACGAAATTTAACAACTGAGATTTTGTGTTGGGGTTGTGCCCAAAAAGTGATGCAACCCTGATGCAAAATCAGGACCTCAATCTATACTTTTTTTTTAACTCTGCCACAAATAAATTAGCAACAAAGAGAAATGTGGCAGTAAATCTGTTCTGCTTAATTGGTTGCAAAGTCTGCATTTTAAAATATCCCATGTGGTTAAGGCACCTGCTGCAAAGATCTTTGTGTTAGAGGTGGACGAGCCACTGAAAGCTCGAGCCAGCTTGAGCCTAAAGCTTGGCTCTGGCTCAACCCGAAGTCCTTTTGGAACCTTGAGCCCATAACAAGCCGATCTTCCATGTGGCTTCTGCTTGCCACACTCCCTCGACCCTGTATGTGGCATTGCGGCAAGAGGCACTGACTTTGGAGCTGAGAAACCAGGCTCGAGTCTCAGCGTCGCACTACATTCCGTGAGTCTAGGCAAATCACAATCTCCCCATGCCTAAAAATAATTAAAAGGACCTTGTGTAATATACTTGGTCCTCACTTAAATCACTTCAATGCCGTGGGGTCGATTTCACACCATATAAAAACGACAGAAAAATATGCAAAGACATAATAACAAAGTGTAAACAATAGGAAAGAAAAATATGTACCCATCTACTGGCTGAGTTTGTACAATGACAGACCAGAAAACCTGGATAAATTGCAGCTTCCCCACTTAAATTGTGTGATCTTTGGCATTTTTCTTTATTTCACCAAAACTCCTTTTTCTTGATTATTGGGTATGAAAGCCCTTCCAAATATGCAATTTCAGATTCCCAGACGTACAAAGGCATATTGTGCTTGATTTATTAAGCTATAATGTTGCTCTATAATAATCGAGGCCACGTACAGTGTTTACATTAACTTTTAGTAAATGCTTCTAATGTAGTGCCATATTAATGTGAAAGCTACCGCATGTTAAAGAAACACACTTTTTAAATTTTTGAATAGATGGTATCATATTTTAAGTGATGTTTGTTTTGTGATTTACATAGTAAACATTTTCAGGGCTCCGTGCCAAGCCAGACCCTTGCTCGGCTCTGGCTCAGCTCTCCCTATTAATTTGTGGGCTCCTCCACCTCTGCTTGATGTGCCCAATAAATCTCAGGGAATAATAATAATGGTGTGATAACTCTGAAGGTTATCGCATTTGCTGGAGAGATCTGTGTTTTGTCTAGTCTCAGTTTTGAATCCAAGTAGCAAAGAGGGTTATTGTGTCTCCTGTAAAACACATCATTTAATATACAAGTGGCAGATTTTTTTATTTATGTAGATAGGTAAGTGGGTTTCTGCTTTTAATACAGAGATCCTTTTGTTAATTGCAGTTTATAAATTGTAATCCATCTAATACAGCACAGTGAGATATGAAGACATGTGACTCCTACAGCTTGCAACCCTCACTGTCTTATGTAACGCATTCTCACATTGATTTACACACTTCCATGATTTATTGTCAATGTATTGTGTACGTGTGATGTAAAGCGCTAGGCCAAACTGCACTGGGGTGAGCAGCGCATTAAAAGAAATTAAACAAAATAGTGGTATTTAAATTGTTATTTGTGTAAATAATGAGACAGACCAACACACTTGACATTCTTACTGTGCATGCATTTCTCTTATATACAGGGACTGAACAAAGTCAAAACCACCCCTCTCTTAAGTACCTCTGAAGTGATAACAAGCTGTGTGCCTTTGTTTCCCCTCCATTTTATTTGCATCTAAGTGTGAGGCTGCAGCTAGCTCCCTGCCAGGATACTCAAACAAAAGGAGGCCTGATTGCCCCTTAAATTCGGCCTTTGTCTTGGGCCCAGCTGGAATTTAAAATAACAAAGTTACCTCGCTGCAGACAACGTGCAGGTGCAGCTGAATGTGTCCTGGTGTCTGAAATTTACACCAGGACCAGTTCAGCATATTGTAGTGGGGCCCAGTTTCTTGGCTGGGTGGATGGCACACGCCCTGTGAAAATAGTGGATGGACTCCATCTACCTGCGTGTACCTTTGACTTGTGCCCTGCCTTGCGTGAGATAATAATTAGAGCCAAATCTAGAACTCACCTGACTTTATAGGGGTCACGTTTTCAGAGGCTTCAATGCCTGCTCTCCGCAACCTACCGAAAGTTTGAATTTTTGCACACAATGGCAACAACTGCCTTTGGGCACCACCTCCCTTCTCCCGCTGGCCGCTACCTAAATGCTGGTGGCCCCAACATGGAGCCCCCTTTATTAATATCAGTTCTTTGTCTTTTGCTTTTCTGCTCATTGGTATATTGGTGAAACGGGGAGTGCTGCTGCCACTCTCAGTGGCATTCTGATAGTATGCATGTAGTCACACTCGCTTACTTAAGATGCTGTTAGAGATGCTTCTGACATAACCTGAAACTTTTGAAGCTGTCACATTGACTCTTGCTGTTACCACAACTCCTTCTTTTGTCATATCCTTGAGCCTTGCTGTTGTCACTTGTCACTGAGTCTTGCTTTCAGTGCCTGTAGGTCTTATTGCTGTCATGCCCTGCAGCTTGTGCTTTTTTGACTGAAAGTGTGTGCTGCTGCTATCATATGCTGTCAGAACCTGTTGCTGTCACTCTGAATACTGCGGTCAATGGATATTACTCATGCCAGTGCCCTGCTTCTTCAGGGCATCATGCACAATGCTGTCATCCACTGGTGATCCACCTGTCAGTTCTTCTCCTATCACCTCTCCAACCTTGGTTGCAGCAGGCAAACGCCAGATTGAGTGGATGGATGTGTGAAGCATAACGCCTGTGAGAGCAGGTCAACTTCAAGTGTATAGGAGGAGGAATTTCCTTCAGCAGTCTCAAGCTGCAATGGTAGTTCCATCAACAGGCAAAAGGTCAAAGGTGTAAACACTCCCCTAGACTGCTCGCTATTACTTGCATCTTCCTTCAAGAGATCATCAAACATCTGTTCAGGTGGAAGAACATGAGTTCCTCACTAGCTGGTGGTGCAGGTGCTGTCCAGTCCATCAGCTGGAGCTACAGCATCCCAGTGTCCATGAGCATGCTTACACCTTGAATTAACATTTATATAGTGCATGGCTACCCGGAGGCATCCCAGCGCTGGTAGTAGCAGTAGTGGGGAGTGTCGCCAGTTAGGGCAAAGCGAAGTTTTTAACAATTTGCGAAAGGCTAAGTGGTTGGTTTCTACACGTAGGTGGGGAGGAAGGGAGTTCCAGAGTCTGGCCACGTGAAAAGAAAATTGCCGACCCCCGCTTCTGGCTTTCCTGATCCTAGGGACGATGACAAGATTCATAGTCTTAGAGCGAAGGCTTCTGTTGGGCCGGTAGGGCTGGATGGTGCTCTGAAGAATGGAGGGACCTGTTCCAGCTAGAGACTTGTGGGTAATACATAGAGCTTTAAAATTGACTCTCTCCAGGATTGGTAGCCAATGGAGTGATCTCAAGGCAGGTTTGGCTGAATGATGTTTAGGAATGCCTAATAGAAGTCTTGCTGCCCAGTTTTGTATTGTCTGTAGTTTGGAGAGGGTAGCAGCGGGGGCACCCAAATAAAGGGCGTTCGCGTAGTCCAGCCAGGACAAGATAAGGGCCTGGACCATAATTTTCCTTGCTTGGAATGGAAGAAGGGGAAGAACCTTCCGAATCATTTTCAGGATACCATAGCACGTGGCTGCCGTCATCCGTGCTTGTGTCTTAAATGTGAGGTCTTGGTCGATCCAGACACCCAGGCTTTTTAACTGGGTCGTAGGGGTGGGGGCTAGGCCGAGTGAGGTCGGCCAAATTGCTTTTAGATCAAGGGGAGAACGATTGCCCAGGATCATAACTTCGCTTTTTTCCCCATTCAATTTCAGGAAGGACTCGTTCATCCAATTGGCAATTTCTTCCAAGCATGGACGCAGACTGGGAGGGGAGCTTTTGGCTTTGTTGAGCCCAATCACAAGTTGCGTGTCATCTGCATAAGTGACTATGTGTACTCCAAAAGGTGAGACCACCTCTGCAAGGGAGCAAGTGTAAACGTTAAATAAGGTGGGACTCAGGGGAGATCCCTGAGGTACTCCACAACAGAGGGGCATCTGCTTAGAGTTCACCTCATTGTCAAAGACCTGAAAGGATCTGTTGCTCAGGAAGGACTGTAACCATGACAGAGCGATTCCAGTAACACCCAGTTTTCTGAGTCTGTGGACCAGGATGCGATGGTTTACTGTGTCAAAGGCCGCGCTGAGGTCAAGAAGAAGGACCACAGCGGTGCCTCCGGAGTCCACTATTTTTCTTGACTCTTCCACTACTGAGAGCAAGGCCGTTTCTGTTCCCTGGAGGGGACGAAAGCCTGTCTGGGACCGATGGAGAAGCTTGTGAGTCTCTAGGAATGAGGATAATATCGAGTTGAAATATATTTCAGCAATTTTGCTGACGCCTGGAAGCAGAGAGATGGGGCGGTAGTTTCCCCAAATACATGGGTCTATGCCCAGGTTGCCATCTGATTATCCTTATATCCCTCAAACTAATCCTGCAGGAGTGTCTTGTGCTGTTGATGCTCACCATAATAAGATGTATTTTAAAGTTTTCACAACTTCAGCTCCTTCATAAACATGGTTGACAACATTATTTACCATGATGACTTTCTAGTGCAGCTTGTGCACATTTACATTTTGGCATCTTTAGCTAACCCACTTTCCATCAGAGAAAATAGAAAATGTGACTGAGTGCATGTTTGGTCTAGGCATGTGTTTGCATTTTTGAAAAATATTTAACCTGCAGCTCAAAACAGTAACTGGCTCTATAGTTGTAACTTGGAATCTTGCCGCTTTCATGTCACAGCAGCGCATAGCCATTTTGAGAAAATATTGCAGGATCAAAAACTGAAAAACTATTCATCACCCCTTTGTATATATTTTAAATGATAAAAAAATACTACAGCAAAAACAAGAGGTACTCATGATCTGGACCATGATCTCTGTTCCACCCTGATAGGTTCAATAGAGATGCATCAATATTAATAAACCATTAGATCTTTGCTAAATAGGTAAATATTCATATTATATATCATGCTACACTTTAACCCATAGTGCATATGCACAAAGACAAACCTGAACCTTAAATGAGAGATAACGTAATCAAGGTGCACCTCCTGTATAATAAGTAGATACCACAATAATTTGCATTTGGTCTACTCACTGGACAGCATGGGAACACAGAATAAGGCCTACGGTAAAATATAAAAAAAGATTCTAAGGGCTCACAATGATTGGTGAAGGTGAACCTTTGGAGCATTTTCAACTCTTAACCTTTTTTTGAATGTTTTTTTCATCAACTAAGGAAGTAGATGTGGTCTAGTGACTGAGTCAACCTGATGACCTGGTTTTGAATCCACAGTGGCACTTCACTGGAAATTGTGCAGTTCTTGGCAAATCACGTAATCTGTTATAATGGTGTAACTGTGTGTAACTGGATAATTCAAAGATTTAAGCCTTGACTTGACGTATAGAGTCTCACTCCCCAAAAAGTAAAATGCTCGGAACGGGAAACATCCATTACAACGCGGTCACTACAACTACCTACCTTTACAACACAAGTGTTACAACGCAACTGCCTTTACATCGCTTGCCATTACAATGCATGCCATTACAATGCATGTCACTACAACGCATGCCATTACAACGCATACCATTACAACGCATTATAAGGTACGTAATGGAGATTTCTTTAGTATTAGGGTGGGTATGGGCTTTGGGGTACATGGGAATAGTAATTTTTACCCCTACACTATCCAACACTTTCCCTACTGTTGCACTCACTGGAGTGGGAATAATAATTTTTACCCCTACACTATCCAAAACTTACCCTACTGTTGCCCTAAAAGTATTATGCGTTGTAATGGTATGTGTTGTAATGCAATGCGTTGTAATGGTAGTTCTTTAAAATGCGTTGTAATGGCATGCGTTGTAAAATCATGCAATGTAATGGTTGTTGCGATGTAAAGACTGCGTTGTAAAAGCATGCGTTGTAATTGCATGCGTTGTAACGTCATATATTCCGCGGAACTCCCCTGCTAAGTCTGTGCTATATAAATATAAACACATGTTTTACATTGTTTAGTTATTCCACTCTATAAATGCCCCTTCCTTTTGAGCTCTTTGTGAACCCCCTCATTTTATAACATTCCAATAAAAGCCCCATATAATTTTCTTTATCGCAGTACACATTCCACACCTTTAATATGATTCCTACAAGTCTACTTCTCAATGTCTGTGAGAGCACTTTCTTGTGTTTATTAAGAGATCCATAAAACAAAGAGAGGGACCCTTTGCAACCAAAGGACTGGGGTTCTCCAAAACTGTAAAATCGTTCGTCCTCTGTCAACACAACCAATATATAACCCAAATACACATTAAAAACACCATCCAATCTCACATAAAAGTGAGATATCACACTCAATTACTCTGGGTGTATTATTTTTAGTTAGAGAGAGATAGGACGTTCCAATATGGCCGTGTAATTTTCTGTACATTAAACTCTGAGGCATGTTTGCCTCATCACGTGACACGTGATTTTTTCACGTGCTTGTCATGTCACGTGAGATGTGACCCTGTTATGTGCCCATCTTCATACCAGGCAGTGAAGTGTAGAAGCCTATCGGGGTTAAGTGGGTGTGATCACTTTGGGCGATGAGATTGAGAGAGGACGCTTAAATATGGCCGCACAAACATTTTCTCTATAATACCTCTTTAGGTGCAGCTGCCATAATTACGTGACACGCGAATCTATTATTCTTTTTCGAGCTACGTTACATAGTACCCTTTTATGTGCCCATTCTTTCATGTAGAATAGTGATGTTTAAAAGTCTATTGGGTCATAACGGGTGTGAGTATGCTGGTCACTCGAGAGAGTTAGAACGTTTAAAGATGGCCGCGTAATTTTATGTATATATATAATGAAAAAATTCTAGGCTCGTTTGCCATATCACGTGACACGCGATTTTATCATGTGCTTGTCGTGTCACGTGATACGTGATCCTTTGACGTGCCCATTTGTATGTCGGGTAGCAGAGTTTAAAAGACGACCGGGTAATAGTGGATGTGATCATCCCGGTCGAACAGCAGAAGAGTGAGGTTCCGATACGCTGCACAATCCAGGTGTTGGAAGGTAAGGCAGTAGGATCAATGGAGGATTTGTAGTGGGGGCGGGGTATCGACTAGGAGACGGCGGTTCATTAAATACATGATTTGGTCAAAGACGCCGATTACCGCTTGGGAATTCCTGTAGACGCTATTTTAAATCGAAGATTTCAGCGTTACTATTAATCTCGGTACTTCTCTCCCGGGCTATGTAGTAGACAATACACATAAATAGGTGTATAATTAGTAGCAGTTTTTAAATATAGTAAGGGCGGTAGTGAGAATGAGGTGTCATATAGTTATTGAGGAGAGTGTACACTAAGGATACCTCTCCTTGTAGAGTGAAGTAATGAATATATAATTTGAACAATTATTCATAAAGACAAAAATGGATGAAGTTGGGTATATCTTGTATATATTTTTCTTTATATTCAGCTTGGAATTACACAAGGTACAACCTGTGTAGGGACAGAGAAATTTGGTCCTTAACCCTATCCAGAATCAACTTGGGACGCCATTTTTCTGAAATTAGTATACTGAGGAGTATTGAGGATACTCCATCTACGTCCTTAATAAAGTTTAACGAAAGGTGAGAAGCCTGGTTTACAATGACCACTATGTGTGGAATAAACAGAGTGACCTTGGGGGCGAGTTTGACCCATGAAACCTGTTGTTTACATTATATTTTCTTTTTACTATTTCAGTAGAAAGTGGAGAATCCAGTGATTTATATAAGGACTCCCTTTGGAATATTTGAAGATGTTAGTGTGGATGTATACACCATAGGATAACCGAATAGGTAGGTTGTTTGTTTGGAGGATCTGAAACACAGAAATTAAGAATGAGGATAACACCTGTTGAAGTTTGGATGGTATGAAAATGATATGGTGTGTTTGTCCAATGGTAAACGTTGCACTAATAAAATGTAAATTACAAAATAGACATAAAAAATGTGAAAATGTTCTCTTTTTAATGTTGTTCTTATAAAAATGACGTGTATAATAATTTTTAAATATCTAGTGGATTGTATAGATTTATTCTGTGGTGGTTTTTTATGTGCAGGTATATTAATGTTCTGTTGTATTGTATTTTTTAACTAGGAGAGAGACTTCTAATTATTGTCTTGAAAAAGATGGTTTTATAAATTATATCCATCGAAACGCGTCGACGCCCTAAGATCCATGCAACCCGTGTAATCCGGTGGTCTGCTGATCTTTGATGATTCACATATAAACAGCGACCCCTGATAGCAATAATATATTAAAAATAACGGGTGTGGAATTTAAATGACAAATTTGAATGTCTTTTAGTTTTATCTGTCTTCTCTTATGCTGCTATTTTTCTCTATTGCTGCTATTTTTTGATTACTGTTTTTGATGAATTGTTGTACGGATTATGGTTTTAATATGTGATGTTTTTAGCAAAAAAAGATGATTTTTTAATAACACATTCCTTCCCCTTCTTTTATATACAATTAAAAGACAAAATTCTTTTGTGCACATATGTATTAATAAATTGAATTTTTTACAATTGTTTCTATGATTGATGTGATTTTATTGGTGGGTATTTGCTATTGGACAAAATAATACACCCAGAGTAATTGAGTGTGATATCTCACTTTTATGTGAGATTGGATGGTGTTTTTAATGTGTATTTGGGTTATATATTGGTTGTGTTGACAGAGGACGAACGATTTTACAGTTTTATTAAGAGATCCGCCATACACATCTTCTTGTCCCATGGAAAGTTTTGTATGTTATGTGTCTTACGTTGCTTTTAGTATGAAAAGACACCTTTCAAAAAGGCTTCAGTGCTTTATTTTCTATGTGTTAGATAGACACTCAGGCACATTCTCTATGTACCAAACATCTTGCTGACATCCAGTGCTCACAGGTCTGGGGGAACTCTCGAAGCTCCAGCATTGCTTAGTGTCTGAGTGGAAATTATTGACAAAGCCAATCAATCTGGCATTAATGTACCGAAGCATGAAATTACAGACATACACAAATGCTGTTTGCACATTAAAACCAGACATATTGGCAGCGTGTGCTCTCAAACTGGCTCTGAAGATGTCTCTGCCCGCATTCCATGAAGTGGTAGCCTCACCACTGTGGCTTGAAGTACTAGCTCCCACCCCCTCCCCTAAGATTGGGTCTAGTTGCGCCTTTAATTGGAATCTATTGGCAAAGCCATTTAGACTGCCCTAACTCAAAATGCAAGCCATCCTGATTGGTTGTTTTGGTAATGCTTTTGAGCCTATTTATAGCCAGCTCAAAAGAAGCCAGGCCTGGATCTCTAACTTCCTGTGGGCTGTGGCAGCTGCACCGCTATTTGTTGAATTGTGCTGCACGGTGTCGTGTGGGGCAAGGAGCTGGTGGGCGGCATTTATTCCAGCGTGGAACAAAGGCCAGGTATACAGGTCACCCGCATTTTGGGTTAAACATCCGCACTTCCTCAAAATTGGACTCCTCCGCGGATGGGCTGAAGCATTCCTGTCACTGTGATTGCAGAAAAAGCTAATCTTTTCCATCACGGCTTGAAATATTTGGCGAGCAAGCGACGCACGTTAATCAGACCCACAGCGCTGGACTGCTAATTAATCAGTAGAGTGAATTCCGACCCAGAAAATATTTCCTCAAATCCACTTGCTGCTGGAAGTTATAAATCCGGGGCTATGTGGGAAATTAGTGGTAATTGAACGTGTTAAAAAAGGGCGTAGCTGCCTTGAGAGGGACAAACAGAGCAGGCTCAGGGCAGAGTCAGTGTTTTCTATCCACTTGTGCAGCCATACTCTCCTCGGAACCTATAAAGCCCCTGAGAGGTAAGCGGAAACCACAGTCTTGGGACAGCTCTGACACAGATTTGCTCTAGTCAATACCACTTGGGAAAGAAATAGAGGCAATACCAAAACCGATCTGTTTTTCCCAGCCAGATAAGCGCAGTGAGAGTTCCCAGAATCTGCAGCACTATCTACTACAAATCACTAAATGACGTGTTCTGTGAGCTACACTACTTACTTTTCCTATTTATGCCCGATGTGTGGCTAGAAGAGTGTTGACCCCTAATTAATGTTGTTGTTTTGCACACTCAACAAACAGGACCACCTTTAGGTACTGGCAATAAAATTAAGTATCTGAAACTTAGAGACCTTTGCCCAAGATCATACAATTCTGTCAAATGGAGACACGAGTTCAAAGCACGGCACATGACACTAATGGCTACTAGGCTTCTTCAATGCGGTTCATTCTCCTCCTTTCCCCACTAAAAATCTTTTAGGAGGTACAGGATAAAGACATTGTATTGTAGAGTAGAAGATATCAGTCGATCTTTGGACATCCATGTTTTACTATTTACAAAAGATGCTATGGGAGAGATTTCCCATCTTCCCTTGTCTTTAAACTATCGAGTTCTAACACGTTTATGGTTGATGGAGTTCCAAAATTGCGCCATGTGAAAAATCCGGAGTATCTCACTATTCCTGAGCGTATTTAGAATTCCACTGGAATATCATCTTCATTTTTGTCTTGAAAAGTAGACCGATATGAGGACTGTGCTCACTGTTCTCTTTTACACTGATCTTTGCTATCCTAATACTGCAGAATAACCAGGACCCATTTTCTTGGGTCAGAAGTGGAGAAACAGGTTATTCATCTGGACCCAACAGTTATGGACACTTTAGAGCTGGCCCCTGATGTCTGTAAGGCGTTGAAAGGTGGGGCATTCAGTTTGGAGCTGAGACGTATGGGGCATCAGATGATGGTGGTTCTGAGGGAGCAAGAAGCAGTGGGACAGACCTATGGCACGTTATCAGGGGCCCATGGTAAGCAAAAAGCTGCCGGTAGGTGACTGAAGAGCAGAGATAAGGAGACTCGGAAGAACAAAGAGCCAGAGTTGGGGCCTGCTGGACAGGCATGCAAGACCCTCTTGATTCCCCATTCTCTAGCCTTTAACCAGACAGTGCTTGAGGGGTGGTGAAATGAGTTGTGTTCTCCTTCTCCATTGTGTTCTCTTGGGTTCTCTGTGTCCCTTGTGCCTCGGGCTCTGGGGACATGCAAGGGAAGGCAGCAGTCTCTGCAGCCACCCTCCACCAGCCACTAGCAGCTAGCTCCCACCCATAGGCCTACCCACGAGAAGTCTCCACCAATAATAAGAAATGTTTTTCTGGGAATGCTTCCAATGTTCCCCTAATAATCCTAGCTTAGAATGCATCCATGGCCTTCTGGCAAGCCACATGCCTTCACACACTTACTTTGATGAGGTGATCTTATTCTGATTTCCTGGTTGGCTGTGAACACTTACTTGGATTGCATGTCAAGTAATCCATCAGACAAAATAGGCATTACATCCAATAGATACCCCCATGCATCAAGTAACTCAAGTTCCACACCCCTGAGAGGAGAGGCGACAAACTGACATTCAAAAAGTTTGCAGATACTGATCCATATACTGGTGAGCAGGTGGAGAAGAAGTTTAATTCTGTTCACATTCTCCTATAAGAAGGGCGGTAAAGGCTTCATTAATTCATACTTTACTTGGTAAAAACACCTACTGAACTCATTGTCCTACAGGATTTGTGCTGCGTTTATGGCGGTAGGGAATAGCAAACCCCAAGGCTAGAATAGTTTAATTATTTATCAATAGAAGGGCATTGGGAGTATCATATGGACCTCACCATCCCAGATCGAAGCAACGGAATTAGAGTAGTGTTACTGCTCATTACATAGAATAGTGATTAGTTGGATCATGGTTTATTCTAGCAACCTTGTTGCTGTCCAGGAGAATGTGCACTAAACCAGGGGTTCTTAACCATTTGACTTCTATGGACCCCCACGGAATCATTATTAAAAGCCGGGGAGCTCAACCTACCAAATTAGATCGAATCTCAGAAAAATACTACAGAAACAAGTATACCTCAAACAAATGCAACATGCACAAGTATGAAATATTTTCTTTAATTCACCAAAAAGACAAATTTCAAAATTTTTATTTTAATGGGAAGGTTGGAGTTATTTCAAAATTTGGTTTCATTTCTGAAAGACAAAGCGGTATGCTAAACTGCGGCATATCACTTTGTCGTAAAACATCCCCTCTTTTTTTGGTGCATAATGGTGCTTCAATAGAGACCATCAATTGTCCATGCTTCTGTTAGCTGTTCTTCTGCTGTTCCCATGAATCATGCTGAGGGAACCTCCATCATTTCTAGCCTTTAATTACAAATTTCTTCACATTTACAGGGCTTAAAGTTTTCAGTTTTGCTTGTTTATGCATATATATTTTATTACTCTGTTAATATTTAGTTTTCTAAAAAGTCACGAACTCCCTAGTCAGCGTAGCAGACAGACCAGAGGTTAAGAACCGTTGCCCTAAAGTATTGCTCCTCTACAATAGACCCATAACGCTTGCACTTCTGATATGCACTTTATTAGCATGAGCTCTTTTCCTTACCTACGGCTTTGATCTGAAATTTTGGAATCACCTCTCTTCCTCTCTGTGATACATGAAGGGCGATGTTTTTCGTAGATTAAATTGCATAAGTCTTCTTCATTATCAAATCTAAAGAACACAAAGAGTATGTTCACCATAGTGCAACATACATTTAATAAATTACTTTCATATATTATGCAGACCCCAAACTAGATTGAAAACATTATAGTTATTTTAGTTAATTTCACTGAGTTGTAAAAATATCTTGATCATGTTGATTTTGTGTTCAATATCCACCAGAAAAACATTGCACCTTATTTAAATATAGCCATAACCAAGAAACGTTCCCTATTTATATGATACACAAATAATCTCAGCTGCATTATGATATTGTGTTATTATTGTAGTTAAGGATTATTATTTATTTATTTATTTTTTTCTATCTCGAACAGCAGCTTTTACAACTCACTACATTTCATAGGCGCCAGAGGAAAACCTTGTAGTTCAACATTTCCAAACATATGGCATGTATCAACCAATAGTTGTCTCTCTGACCATAACCTCATCGATATGTTGGCTTTCATCTCTCCCATCCTGGCTTTTCCAACAAAAAGTTCTGTTACCAAACACAAGCACTCCACAAATTCTTACCATCATTCTTAAATGGACTTCACAACAACCATACAACCTTATTGAGCTCCAGCTCTTTTGACCAATTTAGCGACATGCTGAGAATAACATTTGAGACTGAGAGTAACACTAGTATCACTATCCTTTGTGAAACTTCATCCCTGCAGCCCCTCATGCACAGCCCTAGATTTCTCCAACTGTCCATGCTTTGAAAGCTAATTCGTGCCCTACTTTGTAAAAGGAACGCGAATTTGTTTACAGAACACTTCTAATCCTACAAACATACTCTGATTGTCCCCATGGGTACCCTTGCAAGTGTGGAGTTCCCACTGTAAGTATTCTTTATCAGCTCTGCCTGTGCCTGTTTCATTTTCCTCCCTCTCAATTGAAGACTTTGTGGCCTATTCACAAACAGTATTTTGTAGTACACATAGTAGTACTGCAGTAGTACTACAAGATGCTATTCACAAACCTACAAGTGTAAATCTCAAACTCCAACTCTCCTATCTTTTCTATGGGCAGATCCTCACACATGTAAGTTTTGTACTCAGTAAATGTGAAAGGGACCAGTGGAAGTGGCTGAAAAAAGGGACATACTTACTACTAAATGGGAGGGTTTAGGGAGAAGCAAGGAGGGATTTCTGGAAGCCTAAGGAGGTGTTTCTATCTTTGTGGAAGCCAGCTTGCTGGTCTTGCAACTGAGCGTCGACTTGTTCCTTCATTCTGTTCAGGAGGACTCTGTTGAACACTTTGCCTGGGGTTGATAGAAGAGTTATCCCTCTGTAGTTTGCGCAGTTACTCGGTTCACTTTTCTTGGGGATCTTGATAAGATATCCCTCCTTGCAGTCTGATGGCACCTTTTCCTCTTCCCAGATCCTTCCAAACATGGGGTAGAGCATGTCTACTGATGTTTCAGTGTTAGCCTGCAGTGCCTCTGCCGGAATGTTGTCTGGTCCTGCCCTACTGCCTTCCCATTTTTCAGATTTTTGATGACTTGCCGTATTTCTTCCTTGGTTGGTCTGCTGCAGTCAATTGGCTAGTCCTTGTCAGCTGGCTGTATGTCTGGTGGGAACTGCAGCATGGGCTGGTTCAGCAGTTCTTCGAAGTGTTCATCCATCTTCCTTGTTGGCCTTCGTTACCCATGATTGCCTTCCCAGCTTTGTCTTTAACAGGTCTTTCTGTCTTGCTGTATCTGCCAAAGAATTTCCATGTTATGTCGTAGAGTTCTTTCAAGTTTCCACAGCTTGCTGCTTCCTGGAGTTCTGTGGCAAGACCATTGATGAATCATAGATTCAATCATAGATCCTGCACAGACCAGATTGCAAAACTGCGCATCATTATTGAGCAGTCGATTGAATGGAACTCCCCCTCTATGTCAACTTCATCAACTATGAGAAGGCATTTGACAGATTGGACAGAGAGACCTTTTGGAAACTCCTCTGCCACTAAGATGTGCCAGATAAACTCGTAAGAATCATCAGGAAATCTTACGAGTGAATGACCAGCAAGATAGTTCATGGAGGACAACTCACAGAAGCTTTCGAAGTGGGGGCCAGAGTCCGCCAGTATTTTTTGCTCTCACCTTTTCTCTTCCTGCTGGCCATAGATTGGATCATGAAGACATCCCCAGGAAGGAGGAGAAATGGGATCCAGTGGTCACCTTGGACGCAGCTCATCGACTTGGACTTTGCAGACGACCTGGCCCTACTCTAACCATACCTCTCTGCAGTTTCAGAGAAGACTGACCATGTGGCAGCCACATCAGCACAACTTGGCCTCAACAACCACAGGGGGGGAAAACCTAGATCCTGAAGGCTAACATGGCCAGCACAACTGCAGTCACTCTTACAGCCGATGCACTGGAAGAGGTTCAGGCTTTCACCTACCTGGGAAGTGTCATAGGCAAGCAGGGCGGCGCTGACGTCAAGGCAAGAATCGGCAAAGCAAGGGCTGCCTACATTCAGCTAAAGAAGATCTGGATCTCCAAAGATCTAATGCTGCAAACCAATATCAGGTTTTTTAACACCAACAGAAAATCAGTCCTTCTGTATGGAACAGAAACTTGGACGACAACAGTGACCACCACCAACAAAGTCCAGATTTTCATCAACACATGTCTCAGGAAAATCCGCTGGCCAAACACCATCAGCAACAACGACCTATGGCAGCACCCTTCCCAACTCCCTGCTCATGAAGAAATCATGAAGAGACACTGGTGCTGGATAGGTCACACCCTTCGCAAGCCCACATCAAACACCATCAGGCAAGCACTGACCTGGAACCATCAAGGGAAAAGGAAAAGAGGAAGTCAAGAAAAGCCTGGTGCCGAGGCCTCAAGGCTGACTGCAATGGATACACCTGCAGTCAGATTGACAGAAAAGCCTAGGAGAAATATTGCTAGAGAGTCCTGGTTGAGGGCATATACCCCACGAGGGGTAGTAGGCATAAGTAAGTAAATAACGAAGGAGGTGTTTAGGTATGGATGTGCACCCGCCAACAGAAGAATAAGCCCATTTCTATTCACAAACTGTATTTCTGAAGCTACTGCAGTCAAAAAGGGATCCAAAACAGTAGTAAATTACTTCAGCTCTCAGTGGCTGTTACAGCAACACATTCCCACAGAAAATGTTGGTGATCGGGACCTAAAATAAAACCCTACAGGAAATAATGTTGCATTAAATGGGGCTATTTACGAATATAAATAAGTATAATTTAATGTTAAAAAGTCTAAAAATAAAACATACCTGTTATTTTATTATAAGATATTTTAATAACCTTTTTGAATGTAAAAATAAATGTAATATTACTTTTTAGTAAAAATAATGAAATTACCTTTATATATTTCTATGCACCACGTTTGATAATTACTAATGCATGATAATAAATTATTTTTTACTTTAGGTGGGAATTTATGTTTTAATTTAAACTTCAGGACATATTTTTTATATAATTTAATATTTTTGAATTAATTAAATACTTAATTCTGAATTACATTAAAAGTGCTATGGCATTTATTTTGTTCTACATTTAAAATATATCAAATTATTTTACATTAATATATAACACAAATATTTGTACTCATTTTTTTTAAGGTTAAGTATACTTTTGAACTTTTCCCTATTCTTTATCATCGGTGGACTCCGCAGTCTGTTTCATGGGATGGAGACATGTAAGTCTACACATTTGAGAAACTTTACACTTGGATTTTGTAAATAGCCAAAAGTAGTAAAGTTAATCAAAAGTGTAAGAGTAAATTACACATGCAAACTATTTACAAGTGTAAGTTACCTTTGTGAATAGCACAAGTGTCTCTTACTTCTCCACCCAATCCCAAACATAAGAAGTAACCTTGAAACACTTTTCTCAAGTCCACCTCCTTTCTTTAACATTTCTCTTACAGTTTCCACTCACGTTGATAAAGTCTGTGTTTTCTCTTGCAAATCTTCTGCTGAGTTTCTTCTTACATTCAAATCTGCTAACCCTAAATGTCCATAGTCCCCAAGTCATTAAAACACCCGCTCCTTTCGTATCATATCTTGAGACATCTTTTTTAATAACTATTTTTTCAAAAGTGCCTACCAAACTAAATCTCCACTGTTTTTGTCCCCATTAAAACAAAGTCACTGCATATGCCCCCTTTAACTATCTTCCTTTCAGTTTATTCCCATTCTTTAAAAAAAATCTGGAGCAATTAGGTATCAGTCACCCATCTACCTTTCTCACTGCTCATAGCATGCTCGATCCATTTATCTCTGTTTTATGAGCTTTGCCCTCCACAAACATTGTCCTTTCTCATTTAATCAGCTCCATTCCTCTACCCATCACAGTTGCCTCTGTTCTATTTTATGCTTCTCAGTTATTTTGCAGTATTTGATACTTTTGATCACCCTGCTCTGCTGTACTCTTACACCTGCCTTGGTATTGCTGATTCAGCTCTCAGCAATTTTTTTTCCTATCTCTCTAATTGTGGTCTCTTAATATTCACACTCTCCACCCCACACCTTTACTTGTAGGCTTCACACAGTGTACACTGATGTGACCTCTCGTCTTCTCCAATTAAACTGCATCCTTTGATGACATGAGCTTATCTTTTGGCTTTTTTGTAATCTGTATGCAGATGATACTTAAATCTTTTTGCCATTTCCTATTGTCACTACTCACTTCCAGGCACCAATTTCAAAGAGAATCATATCCATCCACCAAAGGATTGCTAAGCGCTCACCTTTGTTGAATTCATCCGAAACAGAAATTATCTCATTCTTTTGCTGCATCAGCACCTGTGGCCCTCCCCATCTCTATCCATTACGCATCAGTCATTTTGATCACAACATCCTTAGCCAGAAACAATGCGGTATATGTTGATCACCCAATAAGTATTAAAACATTAATTATTAACAAAGAAACAGCAGCTACATTTCAATTATTAATCATGCACAATCTGTTCAAACATTTTCCTTCATACAACAAAGACACTGATCTCCTCACTAGTTTAGCAAAATCGGCTACTGTCAAAATATGCTAGTAGGTCTTCCCCTACATTTTTTCACCACACTGGATAAGGTAATACAATTTGCTACTGAGGCTATTTATTATCTTACTACCTTACAATCAACACCAATCTGGGTTGCTGTTGGCTAAAAATAGAGCTCTTTGCAAGCTATTGATCCTGGTTTTCAAGGCCATAAAATGCCTCCTCCTTGTTTGGACAGAACGGTACCATGCATGGTGACTGCCGTGTACCTCTGCCCTGTGTGCCCCAGCTGCAACCATGTCTGGATCCCTGATACTGACTTTTTTGTTTTTATGGGCAAACATGGATTATATGTGTGCGCTATGACATAGTCTCACGCATTGCAGTCTTGTTGGACCAGGAGTGGCACCCAAAGCGCTACCCTCATAGTGGTGAAAGGCTACAGCCTTTGCCAGGAGTTAAGCGTCACGAGAGCGGTGGGGGCAGCATACTGTGAAGGGATCAGTAGAAGTCAACAGGCCTTTTAACCTGTGTCACTGTGGTGCGGCCTACAGGCTCACTCATACAAAGTTCCTCTGCTGTGTGCTTAACTCACCCTTGGTCTACATCAAGTTATTATGTAGTGTTATGTAGCACTGTGCAGCGTGCATGTGGTTGAATGTGTGTGCTGTGTTCATGTGTGCCTGTGAATGGTACAATACATGGAGGTCTCTAGGTTCCATTTTGGGAGACCCAGGGCTGACTGGAGGACCATGAGGAGGTAGAGGAATTCCCCAGACAGATTTGTTGATTGCTGCATTTCTGAGAGCAGGGTGGGACACATACTTAAGGAAGGAGAGCAGGATCTTCAGTACACTTCAAATTGTGCTATTTGATTCAAAGATAGGTCACTGGAAAGGGGCCTGGGGACATCTCAGGAATTAGATGGGGCTGATAAGAGAACCATAAAGCTGAGTACCCTGGGGTAACCTTTTGATGCACATATTACTGTGGCTGACATCCAGGTGTGCACCTCTAGTCTCTCCCATGGCTTGTGTTGTGAGGAAGAGGAGAGCACTGAAGGAAGAGAGGTCCAGTGGGGGATCCTGGTGAGCTGATCCCTTTAGCAAGGTGTGAAGAGATTGCTGCTGCACCGATTGAGTTGCCGCCCATGTGCAGGTTCAAGTCGGAAATCCCGTATGTCAGAAGGCTGCGCCATGAAGTTAGATTTGGTCAGAATCACAGCCGTGCTAATTGACACATAGCACCTGTGCGGAGTTAAGCCGGAAACCCTTTATGAAAGGGTGAGCCGCTGTGAAGAGCACTGCCATGCCAATCGGGCCGTAGCCTGTGTGTGGAGGAAACTCAGCGACCCCTGTATGCCAGAAGGGTCCACCATGAAGATTACTGAAATGCCAATCAGGCCGGAGCCCATGTGTGGAGGAACGTCAGCGCCTCTGTATGCTAGTTGGGGCCGCTGTGAAGATTGGGCTGTCACTTGTGTGCAGAGTAAGGTTGATGACCTCGTATGCCAGGTGGGGCCATTGGAAAAGACAAGAACCATTGCCTGGTTCAGGGAAAGGCTGCTATGGTGACCTGTGAGGCCACGAACCCTGACTGAGTATCGGAACTGGAGCAACTTACCCCCCTCCCCCCACCTGTTGGAAGGATCAAATGAACTTACCTTCTCACCTAGAGGAAGCGTCGTGGATGCCCAGCCGCTGCCCCTGCAGAGCGACAAGTGCTATTCGCCAACAGCAGCGGCTTTCATCCTTGCAGGAGTGGGAAAGACCTATCACAGGTCCAGAAGGCACCGGGGGAACTTGTTTTTATTTTTTTATTTTACAGTTTTATATAGCGCGAACTTGACCCGAATTGGGTATCAGAGCGCTTTACATTGCACCAGTTGCATTACCATGAGGACACATTGTTCTGCTACATAGGACCTATCGCAGGTCCAGAAGGCACCGGGGGAACTTGTTCTGCTATTTAGACTTTGGGTGCTGGAATTTATTTTACTTTTATTAGAGTTGGAGTAGGTCTTCTGAGATTTGAGCTACTAGTGCTGCCTAACCTGAATGTTGCCTATATTGAATAGAGAATAACCACAACTGCTAGTGAGAAGAGAAGTGGAACTCAGGCACCTGCCCATTGAACACTAAAGCCCTGACCTCGGGGTTCTGTGTATGGTTTGTGTATGCCTTATTTCACTTTCTGTTTGTATATAAACACTACTTTTGTCATAAAAGTATTTGACTGGGCAGTGATTTATTGCTGCTAATGAACATATTTTGAGTTATGATCTACCTCACCCAAAAGAAGTCTTGGACTGCTCAACCCTTGCTACACTGTGAGTCAAGTGCTGAAGTGTTACTTGGCCCAGTTGCTCAGGACCTGTAGTAGGTTGGGTCCCGGGACATTAGATTAGAAATAAAGGCTTCAACACCCACGATTGGGCCCAGTAGCTCCTGCTTGCACCCTGGTCCTTTGAAATGGGTTCTGACGTTTACCAAACACCATCTCTGCACCCTCAGGTCAACGTATCCCAACATGTAGGGTGCGTTCAGTCAACCAGCATCTCCTAGTCAGCCCCAAACCTCCATGTGGCACAACTATATGTCATCTATGCCTTCTATTTACCCCTGTACTGGAACTGTTATTATCTTTCCCGTGTTTAACATCCACCATCCATCAACAAAAACCTTATCTATATGTATCCAACCAAAGCCGCTGCTGTCCTGTGTACCAAGATGCAGTTACTAAGGCATAAAATGAAAAATAAAAGTCTTCTTTCTCCCTTGCACAGCCCTCTTTCTTTGCTGCTTTTGGCAACTAGAACAGTGCATTTCACTGTTACTTATGTGGGGAAATATTTGATATGTATCTGTTCTAGAACGCACTTTGAAGGTAGGGTAGCTACTGCTCTACGAACAATCGGATGAAGCCTTTTATCTGAGGGAGAGACTAAAAGGCTCTGACAAGCAAATTGAGGACTGGGTAACAGAGGAGGGGGAGTCCGGACGATGGCAGATTGAGGGCAAGCTTGCGACGGCCGATTGAGGGCAAGCTTGCTGCTGCACCTTGAAAACTATTGAAATTTAATCCATACGGCTCATGGAGTGAGCAAATTGAAAAGAATTGGAAAACTACAGAGTGATTCCCGGCTGGGGTCAATGATAATCCTTCAGAAAATCGATTGTGTGTTTGTTTTAATAAGAACATTGGAAGGCTGTCCCCATTTTTGTTTATTATTGTAGTCCTGAGAAAGACCCGCTTTGATGTGCAGTTAATAACACATAACCATAGGGTCGAAACGTCGACGACAAGGTCCAATGTCCTGCGTCAGATATCCTAAAATAGACAACGAGGATAAAAGGATTTTCTGAACTCTGGAATCTGGACATTTTGCACTATATGTTTTTCATTGTTTTATGTATTGTGCATATGTACACTGGGATTTTTACATTCTCACCATGTAAATGTTGTTTTTTATATGTAATATATGTGTTTTGGGCAGCAAGTTGGAAAAAACAAAAAATAAAGAAAATTGCTTGATTGGAAGTACGGTTGGGTATTTGACAATGAAAATACCAAACTAAAAATTGTCCTTTGTGTTTTGAGTGATTATTTTGTTGTTTACACGTTTTTGCAAAACAATATAGCACACTAGTGGCTGCATTCAGTGCCAGGGTATGTAAATTGTAAAGTCTTAGTTATTAAGACACTCCCCATTCATAAAAGGGATCATTTTGTGACCCTTCTGTACTGATGTTGATTGTTCAAAATGTTTTCACAATTCTTGGCTAAGAATTGTGTTACCCGACAGAACTTTCTGTAGCCTTTAAAAGATGATGAGTTGTGAGCACATGGTACCTGCCATCCTCTCACCTGTGGGACGCTGGCAGCAAAAAGAGTAGAGGGTATTGCCCTGCAAACAGTCAGCTTGGCTACAGCTGCAGACCACACCACGAACATCTCTCCTAACTCTGATTGTGATTGTTTCTATATCTGTGAAACAGCACATCAGAGAATAGGGATTGTTAGACAATGGGTGGTGACACACACTTTGTAGCCTTTCCTCTTTTGAATTAATTGCCACAGATGGCCAATTGCTGTTTTAAGTCAAAAGAGAAACACTGACGTTTGAGAACATGACACAGTGAAACATACATTTTAACAGGAAACAGATTCAAGGTGAGATAGACATTTAATATGTATTTTCAAGTCAAAAACATTTTTTGCATTTTGCCTACATTTTTCCCTAGGGAGACTCATCAGTTGGGGCGGAGATCTCCGCATGATAAAGTATAGGGAAAAATAAAATTTGGTTATTGTTAGACTTGGCATCTTTTGGCGTGTTTCCCCTGACTTTTTGCTTTCTGACCTCCCGGTTTTGACTCTGTTTTTGCTGGTGTGATGATTCTGCGCACTTTCCTCACTGCGGTCCAGTGGGAAAGTGCAAGTGCTCCTGTATAAAATGTGTTATGGATTGGTGTTTCCATGATTGACCTATTTGGTTTATGTGTCAGTCCCTTGTAAAGTGCACTGCGAGTGCCAGGGCCTATAGACCAAATGCTGTTGGTGGGCTGCAGCACTGGATTGTGCCACCCACGCAAGCAGCCCGTAAAGTGTAACTCGGGCCTGCCAACGCAGAGCCTGTGCGCAGCCTGGGGCTGCCATGTCGACTTGGCAAGTGCACACACTTGCAAGTCCCTAAACCTTCCCTTTGCTACATGTTAGTCACCCCTAAGGTAGGCCCAAGGTACCCCTGTGGGCAGGGTGCGGTGTATGCGAAAGGTAGGACATGCCCGGGTGTGTGCGGCATGTCCTGATAGTGAATTACAGCCTAGTTCGTTTTTCACTATTGCAAGGCTACCTGTTCCCCTAGGCCAGAACGGGCAGTTTTGATTATTACAGCTTATAATCCTAACTGACCCCGGGAACATGGTAGAAATTCGAGTTTAGTATGCCTGGACTCAGAATGATAAAATGCAGCTTTTAGTGAAGTTGGTTTTAACATTCTGTGTTTGAAAATACCACTTTTAGAAAGTGGGTATTTTCTTGTCTAACCATCCAAGCCTGCCTCTGCGAGGTTGTGTATTCCTTGTCTGGAGTGTGAGTGACAGGGGCTGGGGGATGCCAGGAGACAGGGTGAGTCAGCACAGGGCTGAATAGCAAGATCTACATGTAGATGGGTGGGAGGGGTCGCACCTGGGCCCTGAATAGGACAGTGCCTTCCCTCCACAATGCTGGCTCCACCTCCTGTGGTGCGTCTGATGTGCCTGGCCTACTCACTGAAAGAAGGGACGGAGACTTGTCAACAAAGTGCTCCAGAACTGGTTTGGACTAGGCAAAGGCCTCTCTGCCTTCAGAGAACAAAGGAATTTGGGATATAAATATTGGGGCCCTGACCCCATGAATTTAGATCTCGCTGGAATCAAGGAACCTGCCAAGACGAAGAGCTGGAAGAGCTGCCAGGAGGAGTACTGCCCCTTTGCTGTGTTGTTGCTTTGTTGGGTTGGCCTGCAGCTGCTGCTTCTGCCTTGGGCAGTGCAAGGACTGGACTGAACTTTCTACAAACTTGTGCTGAGTATCTCCAAGGGCCTGGAACCGAGCTGGCCTCCTGTAAAGAAGTCTCAGGGACTACAAAGACTTCACAAGCCTCTGGGTACCGCTTCTGGAACGCTGTTTCAGTTGCCACAGAGGAAGGGAACTGCAACCGACTCCGTCAACCGAATCCATCCCTGGCCGGTGACCTGTTTGCACCGCAGACCGCATCGCCCCGCTTCGCATCGCAACCCTGGTCTCACCGTGGGCGACGTCCGACGCCGCCAACATCGAGCCGCTGCTTGCACCGTGACCTGTGGGCACCGCAGTTCGCATCGCATCGCTTCACTGAACCAACCGGACCCGACCGACGCGGTCGCTGCAACTGGCTCAAGAGTCGTGACCGCACCGAATTTGAGGCACCGCTCGCACGTCTGCGACGCACCGCTCCGACTCGCACCGCTGTCCGACGCCAGCTCCCGCACTCCGGCTAGGTCGCCTGCATCGCAACCTGTCAGCACCGCATCGAGCATCGTCTCACCCTGCATCGCACGCCTTGGACTCACCGACTCCGTCTGCACGACGCTCATCGAGCCGCTGCCTGCACCGCATCGAGGGACACCGCACCTTGCATCGCTCCGTCTTGCACCGCAACCGCGATGAACGCCGACCGGCTCGTACACTCCGTACCAGCCACAACGAGAAAGGTACTGTAACCGAGTCTGTTCATGACTCTGCTGGCCCGTATCGACGCGGTCGGCTGGAACTGTTAGACTCTGTGGTTTTCAGCATCGCGGTAGGCTCGGACGGAGCTACCGACTCGTACGAACTTTGCTTTTGTGCTATTCCTGCAAAGAAGAAGTTACCGTATCAAGTATTCATTCGTAAAGTATAGTATTGTGGATTTTTGTCGTAATTGGTCTTGTCTTGAGTATATAAAATATTGGTTATTTTTCTAAACTGGTGTGGTGTCCGTTTGTAGTGCTTACACTGTATTACTGTTGGTTATGTGCAAATGCTTTACACACTGCCTCTGAATTAAGCCTGACTGCTCGTGCCAAGCTACCACGAGGGTGAGCAGGGGTTACTTCACGAGTGTAACACCCTTACCCTGACTAGGAAGAAGGGTCCCTACTTGGACAAAGGTGCAAGCCCTTGCCAACTAGAGATCCCATTTCTAACAGTTATCTTGAAAATAAATATTAAAAACTTTTAATGTAAATTCAATGTATATATTTATTTTAAATGTACAACAAAATGGAAAATGCTACAGCACTATTAATTTGATTTCAAATTAAAACTTTAATTAATGGAACTATACTAAAGTAAAATAAAATTAAATAATACATTTCCACTTAAAGAAAAAAACTTTTTTAATGTGCATTTGTTAATTAAAAGTGATGTATAGAATTAATTAAAATAATCTAATTATTTTTAATAAAACGTTTTTTAAATTTGAAATAGGGGAAAAACATTTTATAAGTAAGTAATAAATATGTACCATTTTTAAAAATATTTTTTAACCTTAATTTGTATTTATTTATATTTTTAACAATTTTGAATAATTTAACTTAAAATAAAACCAGCAGGAAATTATGTTTAGTTAAGTCCCTACCTCCAATATTTTCTATGCAAGGGTGTTGTAGTACTAGTGGTTGACCAAGTGTGCTGAACTTACTACTGTTTTTTTTTAGTAGTAACTTGCGCTCAGAGTTTGTGAATACCTAAACGTAGTAAACTTACTCAAGCATAAACTTACTCAAAAGTGTAAATCACCTTTGAGAATCAGGTCCGGAAAGTCCAACTCCGAGTAATAGTGTGCCTTGAGAAATAAGGCCTTATGTACTAATAGTTTTAGCATTCACAAATCCTCTGATTTGGTTAACCAGAGTGTTTGCGAATGCTAAAACTCTTTTAAAATGTACAAAGCCAATTTAACGATTTGGAAAAGGTATTCCAAATCATTAAATGGGTTTAGAAACCATTATGAATCAGTATTTGGAAAGTGCATGTTAAGGCCATCCCTTCCAAATATCGATTCCTTATGGTATGTATTAATGTTTTGCGACTGAAATCCAGTCACAAAACATTAAAATTTTACCACCACCTAAAAGGATGTGAATGTTTAAAAAAACATTTGTTAGGAGTAGGCAGTGGTCCCCGGGACCACTGCTTACTAATAAAATATGTTTGTAAAACATTTTATTTTCCTCTTTAAAAGACATCCCGTTTTCCATTTAGGAAAACAATCTGCATTAAAAAAAAAACTAAGATTACTTTATTGAAAAGCAGTCACTGACATGGTGGTCTGCTGACACCGGCAGGCTACCATGCCTGCGATTGAAGCCAATCTTAGTGGGCCGCAATTTTTGAATTACCTCTTTAATATCTACGAGGTAGGTCGAATTGCGACGCATTACAATTCTGTATTTTGTCAACCGATCTATCAATACATAAAGTGGTTTGCAAAATTCTAATGGATTTGTTAAACGTTGGTGTGCAAATTGCAGCCACTTTTATCAAAAGCTTTTTTAGTGCACAATGCCTATATTCGCCTCAGAAGTTTATGATACTATAATGTACGTATGAACCGTTGGAGGAAGAATATGAAGAGTCAATGGATCAGAGGCTAGCAGTGTTTTAATTGGCTCTGTCAGAGACTTTACAAATGATTGACAAATAGCTTCAAAATCTTCATCTTTAAGGTTCATGGGGATTCTGGCTTATGGAAGTACTAGGCCTCAGGAGGTGCAAGACTTCCTGCTGTTTCTTTTAAAAGTCACAGAGAATTCTACCCATAAGAATGAAGGAAAAGGGTGAATCCCTCTTATGAAATACCCCACACTCAGAATCCTCAGACTGGGAGAAATAATGTGCTACTGGCAAAGAGGCCCGAGTTCTAAAATCTGAGAAAAGCCTGTAGGTAAGTAGAACCAACAGCACTAGATTCTCCTGAATCCATGAACGAAGAAGCTGAGATTGAAAGAGGAGTGAACATTCTGTCAAGGAAAAACATCTGCCAAGTACCCAAAGAAATAGAGCATGCCCACCAGCCAGAAAGTTTGTTCAGCTGAAGAACCAATGTTTGACGCAGAAGTGTGCCACCTCAGATCATCTATGTGGACACCAGTGCTAAGGATGATGAAGTGCATCAATTAAACACTGGCCAAAACATGCAGGGGCAGAAAAGATGGTCGAATACAGTAGACTTGTGGCATTTTGGTTGCCTTTTGTATTTTGGTACTGGGATCGGCTGGCATTCAGTTGAACCCTAATAATTTCAGAATACTAGGCACCATAGTGGGAAGCTTGCATGAATCCCACTACTTTTTGTTACCCAGAATGCACCACAAATGTTAAGATTTGTGTGAAAACAATTGGAGATGGTTGAATTACTCTGCCTAGAGTCAGTTGGCACCGGAACCCTCTCAGCTATGGATCTTTTTTAATACTAGAGACCCAAGGGATTCCAGGGTGGTGTGGCTTTTGTGAATCCCACATGTTTTTCTAGCAATAATGCCCTGCAAATACCAAAGTATGGGGAAATAAACCTCTTTTTTCACTTTTCTGTGGGCATAAATCCACTAATCCTCTGCCAAGAAGGTGGGGGGGGGGGGTAGAAAGACATTAGCCCTCATTATGAGTGGCACAGAAACTTTGCTGGTGTTTCTCCACCCTGAGTTATCAATACCACGTATACCTGTAACTCCTAGGGTGGGGAACATCTGGCCTATTATGAGTTGGACCCTGGGGTTCCACAAAGAAATGAGGAATTACCAGGCGAATCAGTTAATTTTGGGTCTGATTCCCCCAGTCATTTTTCGTTTTCCTCAGACTTTCACACACAGATTTTGGCTGTTTTCAGTAGCTGAAATCTCTTTATGAAACTGAAGAGACCCATGATGTTCCTGCAACTCATAATTCCAATAGGACTGGTTACTATTGTTACCAGTCCCATGATAATTAGGAGGCCTCTGGTAATGAGGGCCTACACGTGCCCCTGGGTGGGGAGAGTGTGGCCCGATGCCATGGTAGGCTAAGCCTCATCCTATTCACTTCATAAATTACTTTCCTGGTGTCCAGTTAGTTTTGTGTCCCCCTTGGGGCATGCAGATTGGGTGTAATCCCCAATATGCCCCAGGGAGCAGAAACTCAGCGTGGGGCTTGAGTGATGGGAGAGCAATTGCCTATGTTGAAGTTCTGCTCCGCTATCAAAAAAATTCTCGTGTCTAGTGGGTTTTCTGCCCACCAAATATGGGCAGGTTGAGGGTGAACCCACCTCAAAATGCCACCCCAAGACTACAGAAAGACTTGCTGTGCCTGTGGTGTGGGGAGGTGCAGCCCAGTACCAGGACAGTCTGGTCCCATGCCATTCACTTATAAATTATTTCCTTGGCGTATAGTGGAATCTGCCCCCTGCTGGTGGGCTGATTGAGGGTAAACAGCCATATGTGCCCCTCATTGGAAGACAAATGTTGGCCTTGTTGGGACGGAAAAGTCCTCTGCATGGTAAAGATTTGTACCCCTGCCCTGAGTGCCCAACTGTACTGTCTGGATCCCTGGTTCCTTGGCGAACATGGATCATGCGTGTGCGCCTTGACAAAGGCCTATCTCATGGATTGCGGCCTAGGTTGGCTAGGAGGGCCACCCAGAGCGCTATTGTTATAGTGGTGGAAGGCTCCCGCCTTCACCTGGAGTTAAGCAGCATGAGCGCAGTGGTGGCAGCATACCTTGTAGTGATCAGTAGTAGTAAACAGACCTTTTTACCCTGTCACCTTTTTAAAAGTTCCACTGCTGTGTGCTTAACTCACCTTTGGCCTACATCAGGTAGATGTGGAGTGCTCCGCAGCGCAGGAGTAGTGAATCTGCGTTGTTTGTATGTGTGTCTGGGAAGGGTAGAGTACAGGGATAGAGCAGTATGTGGTATCCTGCGCTTCTTGCTATGTATTCCTTACTTTGTATTCTGTGCTCTACTGCTCAGCCATAGTGTGTGTGATGTCTTAGAATGTTCTTGTGTGCCTGGTTGAGTGAATGTCAGTTGGAGTGTGAGGGCCGAGCAGCTGGGATGCTGCTCCCGGTGAGGCATCAGCTACCTTATTACTTACAATTCCTGTAACCAATTACTCCTACTTGAACTGAAGAATAAACTTTCATCTTGATTCATCATCAACTCTGCCTACTCTCATTCTTACAGTTTTACACTGGCGATGAGGATGGGATGATTGAACCTGGAGTGTTACTGTATCCAAGAGATTAAGAAGATATCAAGTGGATTACTAAAATAATCAGATTGAAGCCTGTGAAGAGACAGTGCGTCTGGTAGCCCCACCGGTGTCTATTTCCATCCGACAGCCTCTCAGTCCAGGGCATTTGAACTGGCGCTGCTGAATTAACATAACTTTAGAGGCAACAAGAACTTGTACTGGCAGTACTGATACTGAGTGAGCCTGCAGTTCCTTGAAGCAATATTTATAGTGAGCTAGGCTGCGAGACTTTGAACTTATTGTACCTGTTTATCCTGATGGCGTTTAAAATGTTTATGGTTTCTGTGGACTTTTCTACTGCCTGCAGCACTTCGTGGAACCGTCAGTCCTGTTGGTGAAGGGATTGCAGGAATAATGTCAAGTGTTTAAGGAGAACAGACCGCAAGCTTCTGGCAGCACTTTATTGGCATGGTTGTGCAGTGTTTAACATGAATTTTCAACCCTCTATTGAACTGAACTGGGAGCATATTTGAAATTAATACCAGCATTTGATTGGATTGAACCGTCCTGATTGTGCCGGTGGTGAGTTTACAATGGCACTGCTCCCATCTGGATTGACTCTCTACACTTGAATTTGACTGCCGTGGTGTGAATGTGACCGGTGAGCTGCAGCGTTACTATTTAAAAGAGGCCAGCGCAACCGCATCTTTGTAAGCGCATGTCCACTTATTTTTAGGACACCAGTCTTCCTTGTGGGATTTGAAGAGGCTGCGAGGGCTGGGAACTGCAAGGACTGGGCGATGTCTTTTGATTTAGTGAGCGCTATGCATTTACGTTTGAATTTTCCACTCACCGGATTGTACCTGCTGCTGACATAGCAACGCCCTTCTCGTGCAGACGGAGTCTGATTCCGGAAACGCGTCATCTGCAGGCGCTGCTGCATACCTCGAATCTCACAGAGCTGTGTGTGGCGTCATCAAGTGTTTCTAGGGCAACGCTTTCTAACTGAAGCGACAGGGTCATGCCGTGCACATTTTTCAGCAACACAGCAAGAGACCTCTCTAGCAGAAGTGCCGCAGCTTTCCATTAGTAATGTTGTTGTGAGGGAAGAAAATGTATCTATTTCCCAGGGTTTGTGCACAGGGCTCATATTACTCACGCTGATGCGCACAGCTTTGACAATGTGCTTATTTTGAATACCTTTTCGGCCGCGTGTAGCGCTCAGCATGAACTTGGAGTGTTATTGCTGGATATTGTTCTGTGTAATAGGAAGATGGTGTGATGTGCCATTCTGGATTTGTGCTGCTTTGTTTTATTGCTGTACTTTACTTTTATTTGCTTGTGCTGGGGCATATCAGTTGATGTGCTTCCCAAACAATTTGCACAGTGCTTTGTGAAGGGGCAGGGGTCCTGTAACCCTCTTCTTACTTGCCATTATTTCCAATTTAGGTGGTGAGGCATGTGTTTGCACTCAAACCTGTTTATTTTTTACGTGGGATGGAGCATATTCCTTGCTGCTCCAATACGTTACTTATAACTTACTTGATTACTTGCTACTGATTTTGTACTATTAGTACCTTACTGCATTACTAGGTGCTGTGTGTGATTTCGATGAAGGTGCCTTAGTTGTGTTCCTTGTGCAATTGTTTCTGGAGGTTACTTTTGGTGAGGGTTTTGTTTTTATCCATAGTTTACGTGCTTTTACTAGTGCTGAGATTTCGTTTTTTGCATCCCAAACTATTCTTGCTGTAACTGGTGTTGGGGCAGAGTTCCTGTTACCCAAACCTTACTTTGTGTGCTGATGGTGTTGGGAGCTTTTGACCCAAATCTTATTTACTTGCATTTTATAGTGTTGGGATATGTTGTTGCTCTCAAACCATTTTGAGGGGGCCACATTGCGACCTCAAACTTTACTTGAATTTTCTGGTGTTGGGCATGTTGTTGTGTGCTCAAACCATTTTTGATGGGACATATTTTGATCCCAAACTTTATTTGCATTTTATGGCGGTGGGACATGTTTTGCTCAAACCATTTTGAGGGGGCATGTTGCTATTGATAAGCAGGTTGTTGCGTTCAATACTTACTTGCATTTTCTGGTGGGGGTAACGTTGTTGGGCTCAATCCATTTTGTGGGGTTATGTTTCTACCTCAAACCTTTCTTGCATTTACTGGTGATGGGCATCTGAGCCCAAACTGTGATAAGGGTACTTTTTACAGGGTGCACCCGTGGCACCCTGGTCTTCCCCATACGATTTTTGCTAATGGAGCATTTACTTTGCACCACCCATTCCTTGGGCATATGTGTTGCACCCGTTGGGGCACATGTATTTAGTCCTTTGCTGAAGAGGAGAGAGTGTGTGTGTGCGTGTGTGTGCGTGTGTGTGCGTGTGTGATTTCTCTTTGTATTTCCTCTTTCTTTACATGTTTGTTTTTGATTATCAGTGTTTCCATCTTATTTGTATTGTTGTTTGTTATTGTCTCCTTAAAGGATGAAGGTGTGTGGTATCCTGCTCTTCTTGCTGGGTACTCCTTCCTTTGTATTCTGTGCCCTGCTGCTCAGCCATAGTGTGTGTAATGTCATAGAATGTTCTTGGTTGAGTGAATGTCAGTTGGAGTGTGTGGGATGAGCAGCTGGGATGCTGCTCCTGGTGGGGCTTCTGCTACCTTATTACTTACAATTCCTGTAACCAATCACTGAGAGTAATATATTACTTGAGAGATGTAGTGCTGCGCAATGTGTGTGCAGTGAAAGCATGTGCTGGATGTATGTGTGCTTGCGCGAAGTGCAATACATGAAGGGTGAAGTGTTATGCAGTGCTCACATTGTGAGAGTGTGTACTGGCAGTGTGAGTGTCTGTAAAGAGAACACCCTGTTTAAAGATAGAAAAGCTTCAGTGCTGAACAGTGTGCGCAGGATGAGTGTGTGTGCTCAATGCATGTGTACATGTAAGGGTACAATACATGGAGGAACAGTGCTGGACAGAGAGTGTGTTGTGGATGTGTACTGAGTAAGTGTGCCTCCAGTGGTACATCACCTGAAGGGCCCTGAGTTCCATTTTGGGAAGCCAAGGCCTGCCCAGTTAAGACATGAGGAGTAGAGGAATCTCCTCAGACAGATTTGTGTACTGCTGCATTCCTGTGAGCTGGGTGGGGACACACTTGAGGGAAATGGAAGAGACTCCTTTTACACTTTAAAAGACTGCTCTTTGATTCAGTGATAGATCACAAGGAAAGGGCCTGGACACATCTCTGGAACCGAGATGGGGCTGAAAGGAGAATCATAAAAAGTAGGGCTGGGGTTATTGGGTAAACCTTTTGATGCACATATTACTGTGGCGGACATCCACGTGTGAACTCTGATCACGCTCATGAATTGTGTTGTGGACAATCAGCTTCGGAATCGTGCCTGCTGTGACAGACCTCTTTCATGAAGAAAGAAGAAAGATAGAAGTGCCCATTTCAAAAGAAGCAGAGCCCCAACATAAAACTTCAAAAACCCATAACCTAAATCATATTGGTGTCTTTAAAGGACTATAAGAGGGGGAGGTTGAGCCCCCCAAAAATTTGTCATCTGTCAAGGAGCCCGACTGGCTGTGATCAGGACTGGGGGCCAAGGCCTGTTAGTCTCCCTGCTTGGTGAGGGGACATCACCCAGGGGAACCATGATCACCGGCTGTGGAGCCTGGAGCACCAGCGCCTGCCTGCTTGCCAAGAGTGTGATCTGTGATGAAGAGGAGAGCACTGGAGGGAGCAAGGTCTAGTGGGGAGAACTACCGTGAGGACTCCCTGTGCAGGGTGTGAGGATTAGGCTGTGCACCGAACGGACCGTAGCCCATGTGCAGGATTGTTTTCAGTGACCCCCGTATGCCAGAATAAGGCCACCGTAGACTGAGCCGTGTGTTGAGCATCCTGTAGGTCTTGCTATGCCCATACCGCCGTGCAGATGTGACCCCGTATGCCAGAGGGGACCACCGGTAAATTTTCCACTTCAAGGAGTGCCAAGACTTGTGACTATCTGGGCCGGGGAGCTTGTGCTGGAAGAGCATGTGCCTCTATAACCATGTATAGTGGCAACCCCGTATGCCAGGAGGCGCTGCCGGTACCAATGTTGCCAAAGAATCGGGCCGCCTCCCGAAGGACAGACTGAGGCTACGATCTGCGGGTTGGACCCGCACTGCGAGGGAACTGCCCCGACTCACCTCTAAGGACTGCTGGAGATGCCGTGGATGATGTTGCATCCTCGCTGGCTCCATTCAGGAGCTGAAGAAAGTATCATTTCTTCCCTCCCGCCCACACCCCATTGGGCAACGCCGACATACCTTGTCTTTGCGGTCAGGTATCTGCTTCAACAGCTGAGAGACCTCTGGTAGTGCCACTCACGAGAGAGAGAGAGCCTGCACTGCCAGATGCTGCCATATGGGCCGCGAGCAGCCCGACTTCTCTAAACTGAGCATGATTCGCGGGTGCACGTTAAGGGCGCCTGCTGCATCGCTGAACTCTTCCGTGCTGCGAGAATGGATAAAACGTGCACTCGGACATTTGGGCCCTGGTGATTCACTGCTATTGGTGCTGCGGCACCATAGACACTTTTGACTAATTCCTAACGAGTCATAGGGAGAACTCTGGACTATGACCTAATAGTTTGCATTCGTTGATGTGGCCATCAGTAAATGGGGAATAACCGTGAAGGAAGGAGAGTGGGACAGGTATTAGCCTGACACCTACTAGATCCCCAACCTCAAGGGGGATTGTGTTGTTGCTTCTGAGTGTTGTACTTCTTTGCATGCGTAGAGTTAGAAATAAAACACTGCTTTTCTTATGAAAGCAAGTATTTGGCTGGACATTGATTTATTGTTTGTACACTTTGCATTTTGAGTTAAGCATGTTCACTGTCCTGTCCCTACATATCTACTCCCACGCCCCTCCTCCCCTTCAAGGGCGCCTTGACTGTTCGACCACCGCTACCACTGAGAATTAAGTGCAGAAGGGGTACTTGACCCATTAGAGCAGGATCCACAGTAGGTCGGGCCCTGGGTCAGCAGGAGTAAAAGACCTCAACCACCATGGTTGGGCCCAGTAACCCTTGCGTGCCCCGATGCCCTCTGAAAGGGGTTCTTACAGGCCTCAATTACAAGTACCCCTGAAAATTGCAGCACTTGTGCAAATCCATGTTTGGAAATGTAACACAATTACAACTGAGGCTGATTTATTCATTTTTTTTCTCTTCCTACCTCTTTGGAGTTTTACTCTGGTAAATATCAGCAGGGGATAAAAGACCAGGAAAAAATTGGGGCATGTAGATTTTGGTGCGGTAAGCACCGAAATCCACATACTAAGCCCCATTTGATTGGGATAACTCGTAAATGGGATAATCACATTGGATAATAACAATCCCCAGGACATCATTATCTATCAGATGTGAAAAATAGCACCCATAAACCGAGGAAATAGTAATCAAGGACTCTGTGCCTTGGAGTGAACTGTGTGGCCACACCCTATTCTTCTAAAAACAAATTTCCTGGTATCTAACAGGCTTTTTGCTCACCCTGGCGCCCCTTCGGGACAAATGGGAAATCGAATTCCAAAGACCGCTCCACGACAAGGAATGGGCCCGCGCCATAGAGTTCCCTAAAAAAGTGTCCCGCAACTACCGCTTCAAAAACATACAACTGCACATACTGCACCGAGCATACCTTACTCCCGAGAAGCTGCAGCAATACTACCCGGATGGGTCCTTCACATGTCCCAGATGCCCAGAACCCTGCACCTCCTTTAAACACATGTTCTGGGACTGCCCAGCGCTATGCACTTATTGGACCACTATCCACGCTACCCTCCTTACAGCCACGGGGCTCTCAGACATCCATACATGGGAGGCCTGCGCATTTGGTACTAACAAACTCCGCAAGAGTATGAAGGTCGAGATGCGCTTCGCGTCCCTGGCGCTCCTTCTCGCTAAGCCATGCATAGCAATGCATTGGAAGGCACCGGGGGTACCCCCATTAGCGGCGTGGGTGGGGGCAGTCAAAAAATGGGGCGCGGCAGAGGAAGAAGTACTTCGCACTGAAGAAGTCAAAGGAGCCCGCAAACATCCCATATCTATGCTGTGGGCTCTCCTACTCCACTCCTTCACACAGTAAACATCCCATGAGCCAGGGTCCCAAGCACCCCGCTCCCCCGCAACACAAGCGCGCCCCGCGGCAACTCAAGGCAGTCCCCCTGCGAAACAAGCGACGGGTGGGTCAGGGCCAGAGACTACGACCGGACAATAAACACATCATCCCCCACGCGACCTTCCATTGTCCTCCCCCCCCCCCCCCTCATGCACAACCCGTGACCACACCAGACTGTTATAGCTAGACGGCCCCTACCATTTGACATGACACGAGACACAGTGTATCCCAGTTATATTTCCCCAGTTTCTTCTGTTCAAATCATTAGCTGGCACATAGCACCAACTACAGCGTAGAGCTGACGATGTGAGCGAGCGCCTGACTCCCAGTACAGCTCATAGACTACCTTGCATGGACTCAGACCCTGCCTCACTCATCTATCCGAATCAACAAGGTCACTTCCACAACTGTTCAGTGAGGCACATACTAAGCTGTTATTTTACTCCATGATAAGCTGTATCACCAATGAATCTTATGCTCTACTTGCAATTGCTACTATTGGACTGTACTTCTAAGGAAAAATGCCAATAAAAATGATTTAAAAAAAAAATCTAACAGGCTTTTTGGCTCCTTGCACCTGGGACGTGCAGATTGGAATTAAACCCCAAACCTCCAGTTAACCCCCTCAGGGTGGCAGAAAGGCTGTTTGGTGTTGGGGTTCATGGGAGGAGCAAGTGCCCATGTCGCTGGTGCCTATGCCATCAAAACAATTCCCTGGTTCCTAGTGGTCTTTCTACACCACCACTCCACCATGGAGGGGCAGGTTAGAGATAAACCCCCCAGTATGCCATTGCAGGGGAGCAGAAATATTTGCTGCATCGGCCCCATTGGTATGCAGCCAGATGCCAGGATGGCGGGCTGGCCTCCCACCCTATTCACTTATAAATTGTTTTTCTAGTGAACTTTTGTCCCGCCTTGTTCTCAACCCCCAGGGTAGGTAGACTGAAAACAGATACTCCAATCTGCACCCCTGGAGTGGCAGAAAGACTGTTTGGGGCCCATGCAGTTCCCCATTCCATTTCGGGGCGCTCCTCCCAAAGTAAAACTTGTGGTTTCTAATGGGGGAATCCATGCTTGGAACACCCTCCTGTGGTGATTGCAAAGGAGGGACCAAAGGATCAACTAGAGCAAGGCATCACTGGAAAGCTGAGATTTTCTCATTTTGAGTAGTACCTCTTCCATGTGAATCGATACTCGGGGGATGACGGCGAGGGTTTAGGACAGTGTGGAGCAGAGCACTGATTTTACTGCCTGCCACTGGAGCTAAATAGTTTGTGCTGCTTCTGGGAATTCTTTTTCTGATGTCTGTGTGCTGTCTGTGCTGCACTCACTTGATTTAAAGAAAAAAAAAGCATTGGTATAGCCAATAGGTCTCGCCTTTTGGACCTTATAAGTGTGTAGCCATGCAGGACACCCATTGCAGCGTGGTGAGTGCTGGGATAGAGCAATTGAAAAGAACCCTGAAAAGAGCAGTAGTGAGAACATTATGAGTTTACGGATGCCATTGAAGTTTTTATACTAGGAACAATCCACAATGGAAGACTGGAACAATGCAAGGCATGATTTGAATTCCAGATTAATATAAGTGTCTACCACCCTTGAAACTTAAAGCCTCGAGAAGATGTGACATGGTGATGCCCATACATATCGGTGTGAAAACAGTAGCATCGGTGAAAGTGATTTTTTTTTGGGGGGGGGGGGGGGGTGACATATGTAAAGTTAAGCTACATCCTGTCTATAGCGCCTCCAAAATAATGGTGACTTTTTTATATATTCCGCACACCCGAAATGCTCACCTTTTGCACTCGTCCCACGAAGCAAACATTGGCAAAGTCAATAGGGCGGGGAATAACAGGTTAACGCATGCGCGTTTGCACGCTCGAAAGATATACTACACAGTGAGCAAGTAGGAGCAAAGGGAGAAGGCTGGTAAAACCCAGACCTAAAATGAAGTGATTTTAAGGGGAATAAAAGAATACACTGCCACGTTCAGCCTTCAAAGGCATATATGTTGCTAAGCTACAAATTACACTACGTCTAATAGTTGCACTGCTTAAAAATATTTATGCGGCACACTGATTTTCTGCATTAAATGTCCTGGTAAGCACAAGCAGACTTTTGGCGGTCCTAGTGCGCTTGTAAAATAAATGAGTTGCACGTAATAATTGTACAATGGTGTAAATATCATATCTCGAAAAATTAGAAATATAACAAACCCAGGTGTAATGTTACATAATTTTTACTCTTTATTAAACATATATTGGATAAAAGTTCCCAAAACCCAGAATGAACTTGTGAAACACATTGTGCGGAAAAGCGTGAGTCATCGGATAAGCCTCATCCCGCTGTTCAGCTCTGGCTGCTCTTCAACGGTACACAAGAAGGGACTATGGTGGGAGTTTGTTATTGTGTTTGTTTAATATTTTATTACACTGTATGGAGAATCTTCTGCCTCCCCTGTGTGCCAAAGAATCAGGCACTGGGGTCTTAAGAGTAACTTCAAATGCCTCCGGAAGAACTGTTTAAAAAACACAGGGGCATATTCACAAGCCTCTATCGCCACCACAACGCCACTTTCAGTGACTTTGTGATGGCGATACAGGTCTCGCCTTATTCACAAGGCAGTGTTAAGCCACTTAACGTGGCGTAACGCTGCCTTGTGAATAAGGCACCCTTTCACGCTGTATTTAGCATGAAAGGGGCGTGCAGTGGGTGTTGCGGTGGGCGTTCCACCACAACATCCATTGATTTTGACGCTGCCCCCTATTCACAAGGGCAGCGTAAATAGGAGGCAGCGCCAAAATTAAGACCAGGAAAATCCTGGTCTTAAACAGGCGAAACGAGGAGAAATGCTTTATTTCTCCTCGTTTTTGCTTTTTCCATGTGTGCTGCCTTGTGCAGCACACATGGAAAAAGCAAATTGCCATGGTTTTTGTATGTACAGGAAGGTGTCCCTTCCTGTACATAAACAAACCTTTTTTTAAAAATGCCATTCTGTCACTTTCATGTGTCCTACACATACACAATCCTCCCCTGCACACAGACACCCTTGCACTCTGGTGCAAGGGTGCCTGCGTTGGCTCTAAGTTGTTAAACTTAGCGTCATCGCAGGGGGAAACGCAAGGCTTCACCATGCCCTTATGAATATGGTGCAGCTTTGCGTTTCCGAAGTGGCGGAGAGAGGCGTTAAGCCAAGAAGGCTAACGCCTCTCTCCGCCACTTCCTTGTGAATATCCCCCACAGTTTACATGCTTGCCTTCAGAGATGACAGAATATGTTTTTTCCCACAAGATATTTTTGTGAATAAGGTGACCCGTCTTGCTAGTGTTTAACAGTGCAGTGCGTGTCTGTTTTTCTCAAACATAAATATTTTTGCCAATAGGGTGACCGGACCCACTTTGCTAGAGTTTTATAGTATGTGTATATTTTTCTCAGAGAGCTGTTTTTGTTCACAGGGTGACCCGCCTTGCTCCAGTTGTACGTTACAGAACATGTATATATTTTTTCAACATATAAAATGATGCATACGTTTCTGCAAAGATGTATAAATAACAACGCAGGCACTCCAGAGAAAGATGCGTACACAGGTAGACAAACAGGTACACTGCTAAACGTACACTGCATACTTACAGATAATCACGCATAAAGATCAAAACGCAAATATAGCTATCACAAGTAAACACACGCATATGGAGACAAAAAAAGAGATACCTATCTAAAAACACACACACCAAACACAGTCCACACTGGCAAAAATACAGAGCACTGTTACACGTTCAGATTTACACTCATAGCCCACTCCTCTCATCAGCATGTGTTTTTCGAGTGTTCCTGGATGTAAGTTTCGTAAGCAGAAGGGGTGTGTAAGTTGCAAACCCACTAAGCAGCAAGTGAAATAGCACCTCTTCCACGAGCAATGCTGCTCTTAGAGTGAAGACCGTTCCTAGTAACACACAACCGGTTTTATTAGACCCCATCAAGGGTTTGTCCCTTGACCTCTGGTGACCTGCGTGTCCTTAATCTTGCCTAAAATTACAGGACGCACGCACAGTGCTGTCACTGCGCAGCACTAATTGAAGTCTGGTCATACCGCACGCAGATACACACTTTGCCATAGTAACCGTGCCTTTATTAGCAATTTGTCTGTAGTAAATTGCATAAGGAGCAACAAAATTGATTATTAGGCTAGCTAATTGAGCTCACCTCACCCCAGAAACTCAGGCTGTCTCGGGCTGCACGAAACGCCCAAACAAAAAAAAAAATGAAGCGCGCGTGCCGCACTGATCCCTTTGCAATGGCGGTGAAGAAGGAGCTGCCTGAGAGCATCTATGCTCCTGCATGCAAGGCACGCAAAAACACGATCACACGTGTGAAGCGCACAGCGACTCAAAAGACAAGCGCTAGTGTTCCGGCCAAAATTAGATGTTAAAAAAGCGTGCCTGCATGTAAGAGAAATGGCCTGAAGCGAAATGACCCATGTAACAGGGCTAGTCGCCATTGGCGTGACAAACACACCAAAAGGAGGGACAAATGGTACAAATTCACCATACAAAAGAAAGGCAGTTTGAAAGGCATAGGAAGAACCCAATGAAAACTGGTGGGTGTGGCCAAAAGCCACTGAAGGAATACAGCATGCCTCGCAGAGCAGCGCATGCACGCTGACTCTAGGCTCGACCTAAAAATGAGGTCACCGAGCAGAAATAGATCCATTCTCCACCAGTGTGGGGACATGTCGGGGGAAGCCATCTAGGTAGTGCGCACTAAGGGCTTCCCCACAGCTGCGTGGAATGACGTGACATCCACATCCTCTGCACTACAGAGGTAGTACGGAGGTTGCAGAGGTCAAGTCTGCCGCATATAAGTGGTTAAAGAAATACATTTCCAACATCATGTGATTGATCACGGCTAACAATAAGTGAGAGCTAATGCTAAAAAATAATCAAATGTAAAAAAGCAGAGTCTTACTCACCAGTCTTACTCTCTCATAATCCAGAATTTTACATTTCAATATTACTTTTCTGTCCAATCTTTTCATTTAAACTTTGACAACAGACACAGTTAAAAGTAGTGAAACTGATTATGGCCGTTTAGTCCAAAAAGATCCTTTCCATCGACCACAGCATTGTCATTCTAATCCTGGTGTTAATCCGTACAAAAGAAGGATCTACAGCAGATTTGGAAACAGGTTTCTGCTAGGCATTGGCTGCTGTGGGGACTGGATGGAACCCCCTTTGCTCTATAAACCTGCTTCAAGGTGCCCCTCTGGGAATGTCGTCTGCGGTTGCCAGTGACAACAATGTTGCGACTGCCACTCATAACACATAAACAATTGGCTATTCCATTTGGTGGGAACTATTTGGCCTGTTTTTTAATATATTTATTGAACCAATGTTATTCTTGTATAGAATACATGTGCTGTGATAATCAGTAGACAGAAGCAAATGAAAGTGATTACAAGCACCAAAAGTGTAAATAGGAGATATCGTTCTACCATGGTGCTTAAACAGTGTCTCTATGCAGGCATATAACACTAGGTAGTAATCAGACGTACTCTTGCTATGCAATCCCTACTCTACGAGTGTGTGTTGGTGTAGAGCCAAGAATGCCTCCCACGGGATGATCCAACCCCATTACCTGGCAGGAAAGAATGTAGGACCCTGTCTTGGTCACAAACTGGACACTCCTCACGGAGGTGTTAGACAGCTGCTTGGCGAAGCCTCAGCATGCAGGGACCTTTCGATGTCAGCAGAAGTGTGTCCTCTGCTAACCCCCGGAAATTCTTCTTTACTTCTAATAAAAAGCATCCTTGCAATGTATATTCAGATTAGCATTGTTATGAATATGCAGATAGCCCTGTCGCCCCGTGGATGAAGATAGAATGACATTTGTAAATCATGCATAAAGGCCTTGCACTCAGTGTTCAAGGCATCATGATAATGTTGCGCGAAGCCAGATGTATAAGCAAAGCAGTTTCAGAAAAACAAATCCAACATTGTCACGCACAGACCTATATGCAAAAGGTCACAGCAATAATGTTATTGTGCAGAAAGAGGACAATGTTAGAAAATGAGCAGCGTTGCTACATGGGCCTAACTCTGGCACATAACATTCTGTTTCTAGTCTCTTCCTGTGTCTACGAATGAAAAGAAAAAATTGCCTGCATCAGTAACTTGCTTCCAAATGTACAACCTAGCAGCCCACATAGCGGCCCACATGTACAACTTTGTATTAAATACAGTGTAAATGCCCTACATAGCTACCTATGTTGGTAATATGTACTATGGATTTTCCGTACAGTGTATCAGTAATATACATTTTCCTAGCTTACATGAAGTAAAGTTTCAATTCTGTTAAGGACAGGGAGGCCAACATTATGCTTAGATTTCCCTCTTTTTCTATTTAGAAACCACAAGTCAGCAGAAAAAAACTGCCTGTCTGATTAGATAATCCCCAAGGAGATGCAGCATCTCCCCTTTCTTTTTGCGAACCGTAGCCTCCAGGAAATATCAGTGCATTAACTTCTGCTTCTGTTCTCCACATATCAAAACATCGAGAGAGATCCACATCAGTTCAAAGACAGCATTCCCATAGCAGTTCTGTTAAACAAACAGATCTACTCTACATCCCCAGAACCCCCCAAAGAGCGCATCCCTGTACAAGCATTTTTTTAAAAATTTTAAAATGTATTTATTAATTTTGCCAATACAAAAATAAAACAGAAACAATCACAGTGGTATTCCAGCGTAAAGTGCACAGTGCGGTCATAAAGAGTTTGTACATCATTTTCGCACAATCTTAAGGGAGCACGTATTAACACATTCATAGCTGAACACATAGAGCAGTAACACAGCATTTTATATTAGTTCTACTGCACGCAATGCCAGTCGTGCATAGAAGAATGATCTCTACCAATATTCTCAGGGTGCCCTTCGGCGCTTATCGTAATGAGAGGCCACAAAACCAGTCGGCACCCTCAACGTAAAACTGCACCATCAGCCGCCTTTGTTGCTAAATAACTCTGATAGAGGCCCCAGAAGCTCTTAGGATGGTTTCGGGGGAGGGGGGGCAGCAGCTCGCTGTATAGCTCCGATTGTGTATTGCAGTAGACCATGTCTTTGGACCATTCGGCAATGGTGGGCGCAGGCCCTCGGGCCCATCTCATCGCCACCCTACACTTCACTAGCAAGAGGCCCATATCGATCAATCGCCTCACATCTTTACCCAGCCGTTTCGTCCAGCTCAGCAGAGCCATCAGTGGGTCACATGCCAGCGGCGAGCCCGCTATATCACTCAGTGTGCGAAATATTGATTCCCAGAATCTGGCGACCACTGGACACTCCCAAGTGACGTGTAAAAACCCAGCCGGGCTAAATGTGCAGTTCTCACATTCTGCAGAGTCGCGCAACCCATATCGGCATAGCCTTTAGGGAGTGTAGTATATTCTATTTAGAAACTTGAAATGGACAAGCCGATGTCTCCTATTTAATGAAACATGTTGTGTGATCTCGCAGCAGTATCGTCAGGTGGCGTCGTCCAGTGCCACTCCCAAGTCATTCTGCCAATCCAGCCTGGTTTTAGTGAAATGATTCCTGCTATTCTCTTTCGTTATGCTATAGATGTTAGAAACCATCTTACTGAGTGCGTCCGCTCGTAGCATCAACGAGAAGGAGGCTACCTCTGGGGGCTCCAGCATATCCTCACCTAACAGCTCTCAGAGTGCATGTCTTACTCTATAGTAGTGAAATCGCACAAGTGGCGTGCAGTCATGGCTCTCTGCCTCAATCTCAGCCCATTCTCGCACCTTGCCATCAGAGAAAAGATTTCCTATTGTAGTAATGTTGACTGATGCTAGGGCCCGTACCACCTCCCCCCCGCAGCATATCGGCAACCAATAGCACCATTCCACCGGAGTCAAGGGGGAGTATAGGACAGCACACGCCTGTCGTTTAAGCAGGTTTTGCCATGCGTGTGTGACAGAGTTAACTGAATCTAAATATCCCGACCGTCTGGATGGGGCATGGAACAGTAATTCTGGTAGAGGGGAGGGCGCCGCCGCAACCTTTTCAATCTGCAGGTGCCGGTTGTTCGTGGACCCAGTTATAGGCATGTGAGCTTTGCGCCACCCGGTAGTATAACTCCAAATCCGGAGTGCCAAGTCCTCCCATAGCATAAGGTAGAGTAAGGATATCTCATTTAATCCGTGAGTGCTTCCCTGCCCAGGCTAACTTCAGCAACAATGAACGGATAATCTTAAAGGTATGAGCAGGAAGTACCATTGGAATATTTGTAAACAAAAACCTAGGGAGCACAACCATCTTCATGAGGGATATGCGGCCCATTAGGGACAGTGGAAGCCGGATCCATTTATCTACGTTGTTTTCTAGTTTTGCTATTGCCTTGCCGTAGTTTTCACTTAAGACCAGCTCGTAGTCCATGTGCACATTGATCCCCAAGTAGCGCACAGGGTCAGAGGTCCATATTAAAGGGAATTCCAGTTCTATAGGAGTCATGGCTGCGGTGAGTGGGAAAATGGTTGACTTGGCCCAGTTAATTTTAAGGCCAGAAAGAGCCACACATCTCACTACTTCGCCCAAGACAGGGGACAAATTAGTCTCCGGATCCCTGATGTACAGAAGAGTGTCACCCGCGTACGCTGACACTATGAGATTATATCTCGGGAAGCAGATTCCTCTTTGCCCATGATACTCTCTTAGCGCAAAGGCCAAAGGTTCTGGTACCAGGGCATACAGCAGAGGCGAGAATGGGCATCCTTGTCGGGTGCCCCTGGATATTGTAATGGGCGCAGTCACTATATCACCAACTCTAATCCTAGCTGTGGGAGACTTGTATAGAACCGACACCAGCTGTAAAAACACCTCTCCCACTCCCACCGCCTGCATGAAAGGCCACTCCACAGAGTCAAAGGCCTTCTCTGCATTAAGGAAGACCGCAGCAGCCCTGACCTCCGGTTTGATGTGTTGTATGGCCCCAAACATGGTTCGCAAGTTACAGGACAAGTTACGTCCCGGTACAAATCCCGATTGTTCCGAGCCCACCAGGAGTGGAACCAACGGTGCTAATCTATTAACCAAAATCTTTGCAAAGATCTTAGTGTCGACATTAATAAGTGATTGAGGCCAGTACGATGAGCATTCATTGGGGGGTTTGTTTGGCTTCAGTATTGTGACTATCAAAGCTTCCCTCATTGAGGGGGGCATTCTCCCGTCCGCTCCCATTTCTTCAAACAGCGTGACAAGGTGCGGAATGAGCAGCTCCTTGAATTCTTTATAAAAGGAAACCGTGAGACCGTCCTGGCCAGGGGCACTACCTGATCACATTGTTTTAAGTGCCTCAAGTATCTCTTCAGAGTCCAATGTCCTCATTAAGTATTCCCTGTGTTCATCAGTCAACAACGGCATCTTAATATGCTCCAGATAGTCCTGAATCTCTGTCTTCTATGCAGTGGTTCTAGACCTGTAAAGGTCTGAGTAATACTTATGAAATCTGTCTGCAATTGCATCTGGATCTCTCAGCTGTTCACCCCCCTCCGTACTCAACTCAGTCACGCATCCTAGGTTCCTCTTGCCTCTCAGCAATGCCGCCAGGACTGCACCCGATCTCTCTCCCTCCCCGTATGTTTTGGCTACTGCATATTTCCCCATATGCTTAGTCTCGCTGTCTGCTAACTCGTGATATTCTTCCAGAGTGGCTTGCAGTTCGTCCGTTACCTGGGCATTCCCTCCCCCTAAGGTCTCTCTCTCCAGGTCCTTCAGTCGGCTTTCCAATCCAGCTAGCCTCCCTCTGATAGATCGAAGGACCCCAGAATGTTTAGGCATATATAGACTTTGAACGACTCCCGTAATGTGGAAAATCGAGCAAAGGATCCAATATTAATATCAAAGAAACTTTCTATCGCTTCAGCAATTTTGGACCTAAACACACTATCAAGCAGGGAAAAGGCGGGAATCGCCAAGTAAACGGGGCAGGACCTTTCTGCGGGCACTCCATATCTAACAGTATTGGGGAGTGGTCTGAGAGGGAGCGGGGATGTACCACACAGTCCCTAATCTGGGGGAACAGCTGTCTAGAAATAAACCAGTAATCAATTCTGGGTTGGAGGTTGTTAGAAATGGGGATCCCTAGTTGGCAGTGGCTGGCGCCAATGTCCAAGTAGGGACCCTTCTTCCTAAGTCAGAGTAAGGGGGCTACACCCTTTGATAACCCCTGCTCAACCCTGTGGTAATGTAGCACGAGCAGACAGGCCTATCTCAGAGGCAGTGTGTGTAACATTTGTGACCGTACACAATAACACAGGAGAGACGCTACAAACGGACACCACACGTAGTTATAGAAAAATAGTTATCTTTATATAGACTGAATACGAGGCTAAAAGCACTCAAGGAGCCACAATGCACACAATTACAGATTCACTTCAAAAGCAATAAAGGCACTCGAAACGGGGGTGGAACGGACTTTGTTCGGGACCGGGGTCCACGCGACCCGTTGATGCACAAAGTACCTGAGATGTAAAGGGGCACGGCACGCAGCCTCACAAGGAAGCCGCGGTGATGACAGGCGGACTCGCAGCGGCCACAGCTCCCAGCTGTAGCGGTCTGCGGCATGCACTCACGATAATCCTGGAACGGGGCTTAAAGGCGGGCACCCAGCGGTGCCCGAAGGGGGTAACAAGATCCTGAGAGTGGTGACTAGTGCGGGCACTCGGCGGCTCAGCTCCTCAGCTGCAGCGGCCCACAATAGCGATCGCGATGATTCTCGTAGGATGGCAAATGCGGGCACGCAGCGGCACAGCTCCTCCGCTGCAGCGGCCCACAATAGCGATAGCGATGATTTCCGTAGGATGGCAAATGCGGGCACTCAGAGGCACAGCTCCTCAGCTGCAGCGGCCCACAATAGCGATAGCGAGGACTTCCGTAGGATGGTAAATGCGGGCACTCCGCGGCACAGCTCCTCAGCTGCAGCGGCCCACAACAGCGATGGCGATGATTTTCGTGGGATGGCAAATGCGGGCACTCAGCGGCACAGCTCCTCAGCTGCAGCGGCCCACAACAGCGATAGCGACTTTCATAGGATAGCAAAGGCGGGCACTCAGCGGCACAGCTCCTCAGCTGCAGCGGCCCACAACAGCGATAGCGACTTTCATAGGATAGCAAAGGCGGGCACTCAGCGGCACAGCTCCTCAGCTGCAGCGGCCCACAATAGCGATGATTTCCGTAGGATGGCAAATGCGGGCACTCAGCGGCACAGCTCCTCAGCTGCAGCGGCCCACACCAGCGATAGCGACTTTCATAGGATGGCAAATGCGGGCACTCAGTGGCACAGCTCCTCAGCTGCAGCGGCCCACAACAGCGATAGCGACTTTCATAGGATGGCAAATGCGGGCACTCAGCGGCACAGCTCCTCAGCTGCAGCGGCCCACAACAGCGATAGCGACTTTCAGCTGTGTTCCCCGCAGTAGAACCAGAGGCTCTGGAATTCTCAACAGAGGCCTCACCTGCGGGTAGGATCCCCCTCAAATAGGAATCCGGACGGCTGATGGGTGAAGTCTAATGTCCCTGAGACTTCAGCAGGAGGCGAGCTCAAATCAGGCCCTTGGGTAGTTGCTTCAGCAAGATGGATGAAAGTTTCAAAAGTCCTTTCCCTCTAGTTACACGAACAGAGGTTCGTCTTGGCATCCAGAAGTAACACACCGTGTAGGGGTTTCGCGCCGATCTTTATACCCCACAAGTCTTTGTTCTTTCAAAAGTCACAAGTCACTGAACCCAGTCAGAACCAGTTCGGGGAGGTCCTGGGGGCACGTTGTTTACGAGGCGGCATCCTGCCTTTGAGGAAGAGGGGGTCTGCTATCTGACGCACAGTGGGGGCTGGAGCCATCATTCACCTTGCCAGGCCCAGCCCTGCTCAGACCAAAGGGTCACCCCTCCCCATACTCCAGCTGCAGATTCCTCTACTCGACCCAGGTAGGGTGCAGCCTACCCTGTCCCTTCAAAACCAGACGGCCAATACACATAACAGCAGAGCACACGGGAAGACTTAGGCCAGAAAATACCCGCTTTCCCAAAGTGGTATTTTCAGACACAGAATATAGAAATAACCCTCACTAAAAGATGTACTTTAATATTCTGAGCTCAGGCATACCAAATTCGACTTTCCACTTTACAAGCTGCTTCTGTGGGTGGCGCAATCAGCGCTGCAGGCCCACCAGCAGCATTCGGTCTACCAGCCCTGGGCACGCACGGTGCACTATACTAGAGACTAACAGGTAAACCAAATGAGCCAATTATGGGAACATTAATTCATACAGTCAATTTACCATAGGGAGCATTCGTGCTGTGGCACGGAATAGCCGGGCACAGCGCCCAGAGCATCTAACACCAGCAAACACAGAGGAGACAAAAAGCGAGAAATGGAGGGGAGACCCACGCCAATTGTGCCAGGTCTAACACGTGTCCCCTCCAGCTGAAATGTGGGGAGAACTACCCACCCACTTGGGAGTTCTCATCACTAAGGCGGAAAAATCTGGACAGCCCATCAGCATTGGCATGCTGTGTACCAGGGCGGTGTTCCACCGTAAAGTCCATACCCTGTAGGGAAAAGGACCACCTCAACAACTTTGGATTCTCTCCCCTCATCTGCATCAACCATCTGAGGGGCCTGTGGTCGGTCTGAACCCGGAAGTGAGTCCCAAACAGGTATGGCCTCAGCTTCTTCAGTGCCCAGACCACAGCAAATGCCTCACGCTCAATTGCATTCCACCTCTGTTCCCGTGGAAGTAACCTCCTACTAATGAAGGCTACAGGTTGGTCTAGGCCCTCCTCATTGATCTGTAACAGAACGGCCCCCACACCATGCTCGGAAGCGTCCGTCTGGACAACAAATTCTTTTGAAAAGGTGGGCGCCTGAAGTACAGGTGCGGTGCACATGGCAGTCTTCATGGCGTCAAAAGCATTCTGACAGGTGTCAGTCCAGTTCACCATCTTGGGCTGCTCCTTAGAAGTCAGCTCAGTCAAGGGTGCAACCATGTTGCCATACCCCTTGACAAACCTCCTGTAATAACCCGTGAGTCCTAAAAAGGCTCTCACCTGTGTCTGGGTCTTGGGGGGCTCCCAAGCCAGGATGGTTTCAATCTTGGGCTGTAGGGGCGCCACCTAGCCGCTCCCCACTGGTGTCCCAAGTACACCACAGAACCCTGCCCAATCTGGCACTTACTTTCCTTGATTGTGAGGCCTGCCCTTCGCAGTGCCATCAACACTTCCCAGAGGTGGCGCAGGTGGTCCTCCCATGAGGAACTAAACACTGCAATGTCATCCAGGTAGGCGGCACTGAAATCTTCCAGCCCATCCAACACCCTGTTGACCAACCTCTGAAAGGTGGCAGGGGCATTCTTCATCCCAAAGGGCATCACCCTGAACTGGTAGTGCCCATTTGGTGTGGAGAATGCGGACCTCTCCTTTGCCCCATCAGCTAAGGCAATCTGCCAATACCCAGACGTCAAATCAAACGTGCTGAGGTACCGTGCAGCCCCCAGCCGATCTATGAGCTCATCAGCTCTGGGGATGGGGTGCGCGTCAGTCTTTGTGACTGAATTGAGACCTCGGTAGTCCACGCAGAACCGAAGTTCTGGGGTGGTACCAGGAGCTGCAGCTGTTGGTACCAAGACCACTGGGCTGGACCAAGGGCTGCTAGAGGACTCAATCACCCCTAAAGCAAACATTTTGGAAACCTCTTCCTTAATGGATACCCTAACCCGGTCAGTCACTCGGTAAGCCTTGTGCTTAACAGGAGGACTGTCCCCAGTGTCCACTTCGTGGACACACCAATCAGTGACACTAGGCACCAGGGAGAACAGATCACCGAATTGTCCCAACAGTTGGCGACAATCACTCTGTTGCTCAGGGGTCAGTGTGGCGGAGAGGACCACACCCTCCACTGACCCGTTTTGCTCCTTTGCACAACGGAGGTCAGGAAGAGGCTCACTCTCCTCCTCCATCCCAGCATCTGTGGCCAGGAGCATGCCCACTTCGGACCTCTCAAAGTGGGGCTTCAGGCGGTTGACATGCAGGACCCGCAAGGGGTTCCGGGGAGACCGCAAGTCCACCAAGTAGGTAACAGGACTCTTACGCTCCACCACCTCAAATGGGCCGGTCCACTTATCTTGGAGCGCACAAGGCTCCACTGGGGCCATGACCCAAACCTTTTGACCAGGCTGAAACTCAATCAGAGTGGCATTCTGATCGTGCCAACGTTTCATCTCTTCCTGGGTGGCTTCCAGATTTGCCTCAGCAAGCTTTCTGAAACGCCGAGTCTGGTTCCTGAAGGCCAGCATGTAACTAAACACATCCTGGGGAGGTTTCCTGGGAGATTGCTCCCAGCCTTCCTTGACCAAACTCAGAGGCCCTCTTACCGGGTGACCATAGAGGAGTTCAAAGGGGCTGAACCCTAGGGACTTCTGTGGCACCTCCCTGTAGGCAAACAACAGGCATGCAAGAGGACGTCCCACTTACGCCTCATGGTCTCTTCTAGGCCCATAATCATGCCTTTGAGCGTCCGGTTGAATCTCTCAACCAGCCCATTCCCTTGGGGGTGGTAAGGGGTGGTAAACTTATAGGTTACCCCACACTCCTCCCACAGAGACTTCATATATTTGGAATTGAAGTTAGTACCCCTATCAGACACCACCTCTCTGGGGAACCCCACACGGGAGTAAATCCCCATCAGTGCACGTCCCACCACGGGGGCCGTCACTGTCCGGAGTGGGATGGCTTCAGGGTACCGGGTGGCATGGTCCACCAAGACCAGGATGAACCTGTTGCCCAGGGCTGTCTTGGGGTCCAGAGGCCCCACAATGTCAATGCCCACTCGCTCGAACGGGGTACTGACAACTGGAAAGGGCTGGAGTGGGGCCTTGATCTCCCCCCCACTCTTCCCACTTGCCTGGCAAGTCTCACATGTCCTGCAGTGAGCATCTGAGCTCCTGCGCATCTGGGGCCAAAAAAAGTGGGTGACCAGCCTCTCGAAGGTCTTGGTCTGCCCCAGATGTCCTGCCAATGGCACATCCTGAGCCAACCCCAGTAGGAAGGCTCTGAAGCACTGGGGTACCACCAGCACACGGGCTGACCCCGGCTCAGCAACCTTAGGCTCGCTGTAAAGGAGGTCATTCTCCCAATAGATCAGATGTGACCCTGACTGATCACCTGCTGCCTGGGCTGCAGCCTGTCGCCGCAGCCCCTCGAGAGAAGGGCACGTTTTCTGCTGTTCACAAAATTCCTCCCTGGTGGGCCCTCCTTCCTGCTGCCAATGGGTCAGCTCAGGCAGGTCCCCCAGTTCGGCTACCTGTTCCCCTGTAGGCTCCAGGGCATCCCCCTCAAGGTCTGCTCCTTCCTGGACCGTGGGAACTATGTGGGCCTTTTCCCGCGCCCCCTAGCCCTTCTCTGTAAGGCAGGGGCCTGGGCCATGTGTTATATCCTCATAACTCTTTGTATGCTATCTCTTTAAATGCTTGTCCTTTTCCCTCATTCTGTTCAGAACACTCTGACTGCCTTGGGTTGTTTTGTTATGTTAGGAGTTCTGTGTTCCAGTTCAGATCTCTGGAGCCTGATACCCGACAGGTTGTGCTGTGACGGACTTCTCCAAATAAACCTACTATTTTTATAATAACTTTTGCCTGCTTATTGACTTCAACATTTTGGCGACGACTGAAGACACTTCTGCCACTTCTGCCTACATCTCCAGCACAGGAGCTAGTGTCTTCATGGATGGAAGGACTCATTTTTTCCTTAAAATAACTCTCTACAACTGCCTTATCATTGTTACCACCTGCAACTACTGTATTCACAGTAGCAACGCTTGAACGATCACCTCTTCACTTCAGAGGGAAATTCGGAAATTCGTAAGTAAAATCGTCCACGAGGTATTTACCTTTTGACATTTCTCGAGTGACCATTGGTGTTGAGCATTTTTTGATTCATCGAGTCATTCTCTTTCTGGCTCGCGTCCCGTCACGCTTCTTCATGGAATCCTTGTTCTTCATTGTTCTCTGCGCTGCCACCTATGCTTCCATGGAACCTTTCCAGCGCTGCCACGTTTGACCTCTGACTTTAGGAACGCGAGCGCTGAGAGGGGTCACGTTGCGTGAGGATGCCATTTTGGATGTAATTATGGAGCCCGTTGCTTAGCTACCAACCAGCGGGCGTCGAGTGGAGCAAAGGGAAGCGTTAGGACGGGCTTTCGAAGATATTTATCTGCATTTGCTTAAATGACTTCATCGCGCCTTAAACACAAATTTCTGCAGGTTTGCCTGCTTTGCCTGGCCGGATTTTGTTGAAGTTCGGCGTATTGTATACACTGCATACACCTCCTGCTTCTACGTGAGCTTCTACGTGTTCTAATTTTACCTTCGTTCTACATTGTCTGCACGGTGATGTGCACACCATTGGAGATCTACGTACTTTCAGAGACTTCATCATTGTGTACACAGTGATGTGCACGTCGTTATAACTTTTCGTTTTCTCACGTTTCCAGTGCACGCACACAGTGATGTGCACACCAAAACTCTAAGTTTTACCTTGTTGACTGATTTTTCATACCATATTTGTGTTTATTGTTGCATTTGCATTCATTGTTTCTCACCACTATTATATTTTACTTAGTTATCTTTACCATGCAATTTGATCCTCCTGCGAAGTTTCTTCAAGTGAAGGGAGATCCTCCTATTCCCTGGTCTAGGTGGAAAGAGGAGTTTCTAACCTACCTTAAGGCTATTGATGGTGAGAGACTATCTGCTGAAAGATTTTGCATTGTTTGGGGTCCGAAGGGCAATTTGTGTTTAGGACCCTTCCGCAAAGTGATGGGGGTGGGGATAGGAATGTCTTCGAAGATGCTTTGCACAGGATAGAGATTAGATTTAAGCCCACTTCCAGTGTCGCCCTAAACAGATACAAGTTCTACACGAGAGCCCAAGAAGAAGATGAAACCTTTGATGACTTTCTTACAGGGCTACGTGGGTTGTCTGTGCATTGTAATTTTGGTCCTATGACTGATGAGCTGATCCGTGACCAGATCATAGTGCACATTAAGAGTAGGAAAATCCAAGAACACTTATGGATCATGGGGGATCCTAATCTGGGCGATGTCATAAATACCGCTAAGGCAATGGAACAATCGGAGAAATGGGTCAAGTCTTTACATAAAGAATCTAAAGGGGGAGAAGAGGAAATTTGTGCTTCAAGGGAGAACCACCGCGTGTTGGTACTGAATCATCACGCGTTGGTGTGGAGTCATTTCGAGCCAGTCAAAGGATATCTAAAAGACCTGACAAAGGTTTCCATTGTTTTAGGTGTGGAAGCCCAAACCATGGTGCTTCATTTCCTAAATGTCCTGCGCTGAGTAGAGAGTGTAAGAAGTGTGGACGAAGTGGACACTTTGCCTCTGTCTGTAGGGATCCCAGAAACTATGGGAGTGGGGCGCCATGAGCAAAGTTTCCTACGTCAATGCAAGGGCCGATGAGGGGAGTAGTGATGACTGTGTAGGGGGAATGATTTTGTCTATAGCAGATGATGAAGGAAATAAGCATCCATTAATCTGAAACCCCCAAAGTGTCTTGTGCACATAATGGATGTAGAACTGGAGCTCATGGCGGACTCTGGTTCTCCCTGGACTATTATCACTAGAGAACTCTTCTTCGATCGTTTTAACGATAAACTCTCTATTGAAGATTTGAAGGAATCTGACATCATTGCTAGGAGCTTTGATGGTTCTGTAATTAAGATGGAAGGTTTTGTTGAAAATGTCCTTGAATTTAAAGGTCGCACAGCCAATATTAAAATGTATGTTGCTGTCAAGAGAGTGAATGTCTTGGGATGGAAAGACCAATGGGCTCTAGGTGTCATTCTTAACCCCAGGAGTTGTGATCCTGTTTTATTGGTGTCCCAAGTGAGTGGAAGTGAGGACTTTCAGAATGAAAGTGACGCCATTATTAAACTCTTCCCCAAAGTCTTTTCGAATAAATTAGGAAAGCTCAACAATTTCTCTCATAAAATTAAACTTAAGGATGGGACGTGTCCGGTGACACAAAAACTGAGGACTGTGCCTATATGTGTGAGAGAAGATTTAAAAGCACTTTTGCAAGGTCTCATTGATGAGGATATCATAGAGGAAGTAGAATCCTCTGAGTGGGTTTCTCCCATCGTTCTCGCAAGAAAATCAGACAAAAGTCTGAGGCTCTGTGTTGATTTGAGAGCGCTAAATGCAAACTTGATCGTGGACTGCCATCCATTGCCCAATATAAATGAGGTAGTTTCCATGCTTGAAGGGGCTAAGATATTTTCTAAGTTTGATTTGCGTTCCGCTTATCATCAGATTGTTTTAACGGAAGATTAAAAAAAATGTACCGCTTTCCTGATGCCCCAAGGGCTATTTCAATATAAAAGGATGCCCTTTGGGTTAGCCTCTGCGGCATCAGTTTTTCAGAGAGCGATGTATCATATCTTTAAGGATTTGGATGGTTTTGTAAGATGTTTCCAGGACGATATCCTTGTGTTCTCTCCTAACCCCGAAAAACATGCCGAACATATAAAGGAAGTATGTAAACGTTTAGAACTTAATGGTTTGACTTTGAAACAAGATAAGTGCAAGATGTTTCGTGAGAGTGTTGAGTACTTGGGACATACGCTCTCTGGGAATGGTGTTGTTCCAAAGAAGTCCTTGGTAGAAGCAATTGTCAGTGCCCCAGCTCCCGACAATAAAGAGAAACTGTTGTCTTTTGCAGGACTTTGTGAATACTAGTAAGTTTATCAAAGACTTTGCTACCAAGATGGAACCTCTAAGGGAGCTTACAAGGCACAAGGTGGAATTTTGCTGGACACAGAGACAAGAAAGTGCCTTTCAACTGATCAAAAAGGAAATCCTTGAAGCTCCCACCTTAAAACCGTTTTGTATCAATAAGACCTGTGTTGTCACGGTGGATGCCAGCATGTATGGTTTAGGGGGAGTTCTTTCACAGAAAGCTGGGAAGGATGAGTGGTGTGTAGCGTTTGCCTCCCGTACCCTCAATGAAACTGAAAGGAGGTATTCCGTGATTGAAAGGGAGCTGTTGGGGTGTGTTTGGGGTGTTGAGCATTTTCGGAATTTTATCTGGGGAAACAGATTTATACTCAGGACTGATCACAAACCCCTTGTCTCCATCTGATCTCCTGGGGGTGGATGGAATGCCACTGCGAGAATTAGTAGACTTATGTCCAGGTTGCAGGAGTATAATTTTTCTGTAGAGTATGTCCCGTGAAGACAAAAATGCCACTGCAGATTGTCTTTCCCGGCTGCCCAGTCCTCAAACAGAAGAAGCAAAAGCTTCCCGTGATATTGAAATGATTGCCTCTATGTCTGATCTTGTTTCCCAGGAATTCTCTACAATTTCTGAGGAAGAGTGGAACAGGAGCCTAATCTCTGACAAGACTTGGGGTGTTCTTAAAAGTTTCATTCTTAATGGATGGCCTGACGATAAGAGTACTCCTGTTGAGCTCCAGTCGTTTTCGCAAGTTTCTTCCCAGTTGACTGTAGAAAATGATTTAATTTTCAAAAATGGAAAATGTGTACCTCCCGAGCCTATGCGGGATGCCATCCTGAAACTTGCGCATGAAGGACATCCTGGGATGTCGTCCATGAAGAGATTAATCAGGTCTAATTTTTGGTGGCCGGGTTTGGACAAAACTGTAGACAGGACTGTTAGGGAATGTTTTGAATGTGTCAATAGCGATAAAATGATGAAAGCTTTCCCTGCTCCTCTCAAACCTGTGCCGTGGCCAAAATACCCTTGGCAGAAGGTTGCTTTTGATGTTTCTGGACCATTTCACTTATTACCTCAAGACTCTCGCTTTGCATTGGTAATCGTTGATTATCATTCTAAGTGGCCAGAGGTTAAGTTTGTTCATCATGCCACCACCCAAGCCATCATTGAGTTTTTCAGGGAAATCTTTGCTAGGGAAGGTTTTCCAGAGGTGCTTGTGACCGATAATGGAGTACAACTTAAGTCTCGTGAAATGGAAAGTTTTTTAAAATTGCATAACATCAGGCACCATACCACTGCTCTTTACGAACCGCAGGGCAATGGTCAGGTTGAAAGGTTCAACCGTGTACTTAAAGATGGGGTTGAGACAGCCAGGAAGTCAGGTATAGAATGGAAAATTGTCCTAAGAGAGAAACTGTGGGCGTATCGTATTACCCCTCATTCTACAACCAACCAGAGCCCATTCCGTCTTCTTAGAGGGAGGGAACCAGTTTCTAAGATGTGTCCCTGGTGGATTAAAGGTAAAATGTCAAGGAATTTTATGGATGATGATTTTGAACAGAACTTACAACAAGTGTCGTTTAAGGTCCAACAAAAACAAGAAAAGATGAAGGAATCTTATGATGCTAGAATGAATGTGAAAGAACCTTCTTTTGTAATTAGAGACTGGGTAAGAATACGCAAACCAGGGTTCAACACAAAAGGCTCTTCCAAGTTTGGGCCTCCCATTAAAGTGGTTAAAGTTAACTTCAATAGTGTTATAACACAAGATGGGAGGGTGTGGAATGTTAGGAGAGTTGCTAAGTGTCCTTTCCCTCCTGTTCACCTTAACTCTTATGAATCTAGAGTCTCCAAAGAGCCCAACTATGTTGCTTCTAGAATCAAAACTGATAATAGGAGTTTCAGACCTCCCGTTAGAATGGAGGACTATGTTTAAGTTTCTATGGGAAAGGATGTGTTATATCCTCATAACTCTTTGTATGCTATCTCTTTAAATGCTTTGTCCTTTTCCCTCATTCTGTTCAGAACACTCTGCCTGCCTTGGGTTATTTTGTTATGTTAGGAGTTCTGTGTTCCAGTTCAGATCTCTGGAGCCTGATACCCGACAGGTTGTGCTGTGCTGGACTTCTCCAAATAAACCTACTATTTTTATAATAAATTTTGCCTGCTTATTGACTTCAACACCATACTTTCAGGCTCCAGGTCCTTCTGAACGTCCTTACTGGCTGCCATGGACCGAGTGGTCGCACACGCCCACTCAGGCAGACCCAACATTTCCAAGTGAGATTTCCTCTCCACCGTAGCCCACGGGGAGTTTTCTAAATCGTTGCCCAACAGACAGTCTACCGGCATGGCTGGCCTCACAGCTACTTGAAGAGTTCCTGAGACCCCCCCCCCACTCAAAGGGAACCTGAGCCACCTCACACTGGCTCTCAGAGTTGTCTGCTGACACTACTGGGCAGAATGCATGGGGGACAACCTGCTCTTTGGACACCAACCGGGAGCTGACAGCAGTCACACTAGCTCCGGTGTCCCTCAGAGCCTCCACCCTATGGCCATTGATGGTCACCCACTGCCTGTACTTCTTAGTGTTATCAGGCAGCGTGGGGTTAGGGACCTTCTCAAAGTCTCCTAGCGAGACAAGGGTCAATTCTACGGGATCCCACCCACCTTGGGCACCCATCTCCTCCCCTCCCAGGGCTACACTAGCAAGCTGGCGGGTTGGTGCGCAGGGTGGTGCATTGAGGTCCCTCTGGGGACACTGGGGATCATAATACCGGTGGCCCACTTGACCACATTTAAAACAAGTAAGGGGCCCCCTATGAACAGGCCTACCAGTCGGGGGCACTGGCTTCTTCTCAGGGGGAGACTGGGACACCACTCCTGGGTTCCCTTGGGAATTACTTTGAGGCCCTCTCTGGAACTCCCTCGGTTTACCCCTGTCCCCCCCACTTCTCTGCTGGGGACCCTGCCCACCTTTGGCGAAGTCTCCCACAGGACCCTTGCGAACCCGGGTGCTCACCCAGCGGTCCGCCTCCTGAGCAAGCTTCCTAGGGTTAGTTAGCTTGCTATCAACAAGGTGCTGGCGTAGCTCTGGAAAACAGTTACTAGATAAATGCTCCCATGCGAACAAATCATACAGTTGCTCAAAAGTTTCCACTTTGCTACCCTTCACCCAGCGATCCATTGCTCTGCAAAAAAGACACATATTCGACCCAAGTGGTACCCTCTAACTTCTTACAGGTTCTAAATCCCTGCCTGTACATTTCTGGGGTCAAACTATATCGCGTCATCAAGGCCTCTTTCATATGGGCATACACCATCCTGCTCTCTTCAGGCAGATCCAACAGGGTATCCCGCCCATCACTCACAAAGCGTCCCCACAATCCCGCTCCCCAATCCTTCTCAGGGACCCGGTGGGACACCATGGCTATCTCATATGCGGCAAACCATTGCCCAATATCCTCACTCTTATGGAAATCCTTGATGACATCCTTGGGTATATACACTCTACTCTCGGTAGGTACTAACGGTATGCTGCCGCCAGAGGGGGAGATCTCTAAACGCTTAGCCTTGATCTCCAGCTCCCTCAATATTCTTTCATGCTCCAGTTTCATTTTCTCAAGTTCAAACGTCAACCTGTTATTCTCAATATCTAACTTTTTACTCTCTAGGTCCTTCTGACCTTCTAATTTAGCCATCTCCAAACTATGCCTCCTATCTCTCTCCCTGTCTTCCATCTCTTCTGGAGACAGGCCCTTTGAGGACACGCTAGTACCGGGACTGGAAAGGGCTTTACCTCCCCCTAAATCCCCTTCGTCATCCTGCTGCCCTCCGGCATTCTCTCCCCGTCCCCAGGCTCTCCCCCATTCCCGGGGGACTCTCTCGCCTCCCACCAGGCTTTTAGTGCCTTCTGATACTCCTCCTTCTTAGAGAGACCTGCAATAGGGATGGTGAATTGCTTGCAAAAAGAATTTAGCTGTTTGGCAGTGTAGGTTTCTAACCTCTCTTCCTCAAAGGTGAGATCATCCGAAGCATTGGATGCTGGCTTACCCGTTGTAGACATAACTGGCAATTACAATCAACAATAGAACAAAATCAAACCGTACGTGGTTGCGCCTAGGCCTACACTCACTAGTAGCGTACACTGGTTATTGTATGTGGATCACAAATGCAAGTCCTGATCCTCACCGCTGACCGCCAATGTTAGAAATGGGGATCCCTAGTTGGCAGTGGCTGGCGCCAATGTCCAAGTAGGGACCCTTCTTCCTAAGTCAGAGTAAGGAGGCTACACCCTTTGATAACCCCTGCTCAACCCTGTGGTAACGTAGCACGAGCAGACAGGCCTATCTCAGAGGCAGTGTGTGAAGCATTTGTGACCATACACAATAACACAGGAGAGACGCTACAAACGGACACCACACGCAGTTATAGAAAAATAGTTATCTTTATATAGACTGAACACGAGGCTAAAAGCACTCGAGGAGCCACAATGCACACAATTACAGATTCACTTCAAAAGCAATAAAGGCACTCAAAACGGGGGTGGAACGGACTTAGTTCGGGACCGGGGTCCATGCGACCCAGTGATGCACAATGTACCTGAGATGTAAAGGGGCACGGCACGCAGCCTCACAAGGAAGCCGCGGTGATGACAGGCGGACTCGCAGCGGCCACAGCTCCCAGCTGTAGCGGTCTGCGGCGTGCACTCACGATAATCCTGGGATGGGGCTTAAAGGCGGGCACCCAGCGGTACCCGAAGGGGGTAACAAGATCCTGAGAGTGGTGACTAGTGCGGGCACTCAGCGGCACAGCTCCTCAGCTGCAGCGGCCCACAATAGCGATCGCGATGATTCTCGTAGGATGGCAAATGCGGGCACGCAGCGGCACAGCTCCTCAGCTGCATCGGCCCACAATAGCGATAGCGATCATTTCCGTAGGATGGCAAATGCGGGCACTCAGCGGCACAGCTCCTCAGCTGCAGCGGCCCCCGATAGCGAGGACTTCCATAGGATGGTAAATGCGGGCACTCCGCGGCACAGCTCCTCAGCTGCAGCGGCCCACAACGATGGCGATGATTTTCGTAGGATGGCAAATGCGGGCACTCAGCGGCACAGCTCCTCAGCTGCAGCGGCCCACAACAGCGATAGCGACTTTCATAGGATAGCAAAGGCGGGCACTCAGCGGCACAGCTCCTCAGCTGCAGCGGCCCACAACAGCGATAGCGACTTTCATAGGATAGCAAAGGCGGGCACTCAGCGGCACAGCTCCTCAGCTGCAGCGGCCCACAATAGCGATAGCGTTGATTTCCGTAGGATGGCAAATGCGGGCACTCAGCAGCACAGCTCCTCAGCTGCAGCAGCCCACACCAGCGATAGCGACTTTCATAGGATGGCAAATGCGGGCACTCAGCGGCACAGCTCCTCAGCTGCAGCGGCCCACAACAGCGATAGCGACTTTCATAGGTTGGCAAATGCGGGCACTCAGCGGCACAGCTCCTCAGCTGCAGCGGCCCACAACAGCGATAGCGACTTTCATAGGATGGCAAATGCGGGCACTCAGCGGCACAGCTCCTCAGCTGCAGCGGCCCACAACAGCGATAGCGACTTTCAGCCCGCGTTCCCCGCAGTAGAACCAGAGGCTCTGGAATTCTCAACAGAGGCCTCACCTGCGGGTAGGATCCCCCTCAAATAGGAATCCGGACGGCTGATGGGTGAAGTCTAATGTCCCTGAGACTTCAGCAGGAGGCAAGCTCAAATCAGGCCCTTGGGTAGTTGCTTCAGCAAGATGGATGAAAGTTTCAAAAGTCCTTTCCCTCTAGTTACACGGACAGAGGTTCGTCTTGGCATCCAGAAGTAACACACCGTGTAGGGGTTTCGCGCCGATCTTTATACCCCACAAGTCTTTGTTCTTTCAAAAGTCACAAGTCACTGAACCCAGTCAGAACCAGTTTGGAGAGGTCCTGGGGTCACGTTGTTTACGAGGCGGCATCCTGCCTTTGAGGAAGAGGGGGTCTGCTATCAGACGCACAGTGGGGGCTGGAGCCATCATTCACCTTGCCAGGCCCAGCCCTGCTCAGACCAAAGGGTCACCCCTCCCCATACTCCAGCTGCAGATTCCTCTACTCGACCCAGGTCGGGTTCAGCCTACCCTGTCCCTCCAAAACCAGACGGCCAATACACATAACAGCAGAGCACACGGGAAGACTTAGGCCAGAAAATACCCGCTTTCCCAAAGTGGTATTTTCAGACACAGAATATAGAAATAACCCTCACTAAAAGATGTACTTTAATATTCTGAGCTCAGGCATACCAAATTCGACTTTCCACTTTGCGCCACCCGCAGAAGCAGCTTGTAATCAGCGCTGCAGGCCCACCAGCAGCATTCGGTCTACCAGCCCTGGGCACGCACGGTGCACTATACTAGAGACTAACAGGTAAACCAAATGAGCCAATTATGGGAACATTAATTCATACAGTCAATTTACCATAGGGAGCATTCGCGCTGTGGCACGGAATAGCCGTGGCACAGCGCCCAGAGCATCTAACACCAGCAAACACAGAGGAGACAAAAAGCGAGAAATGGAGGGGAGACCCACGCCAATGGTGCCAGGTCTAACAGAGGTCATGTGGAGCCGAATAGTGGGTAAATCCTCCAGCAGTCGGCGCATGCATTTGCCACACATCTAACATGTTGAGCTGAACTGCAGCATCCACAATGACTTTGGCCGCTGCCGAGGGGCGCCTACACTGCCGGGTCAAGCACACAATTTAGATCGCCTCCCCATAGTTGCGGTAAAGAGGAAATATTTGTTAATCGCTCAAACAGCGCCTGATAGAACTTTGTATTGTCAAAGTTAGGTCCGTATATATTAGCAGTGATGAAGTCCACTCCCTTCCCCCTGCATCTAGAAATGGTGAATCTCCACTCTGTATCTGTTTCAATTGCCTCCAGCTGGATCCCTGACTTAGGGTTAACCCAGGTGATCACCCCCCTACAGTGCGTGGTAAACCCCGCCGCATGAAAGAACCCATGGAGCCGTCTGCGATCAAGCATCTTACTACCTATAGGAAGGTGGGACTCCTGCAGCAAAGCGACATCAATTCCATGCCTGACGAGATACGCCACTACATTTCGTAGCTTCCGAAAGTCATTTAGGCCCCTGATATTCCATGTCAATAGACGAATCTTATTGCTGTATCTCTGTGACATACCAGCCCAAGCTAACTAGTACTACGCCGTGGATGTCGTTCCTATGGTTCAACAAATCTCCCATGACGGAAAACCCTGAGTGAGTGTTATGCAAGTAACGTATACACACTTTCACTGTGAAAACAAAAGAAAATCCTGCATTGATCCCCCCCACCCATGCTATGCAAACCCCAACAAAGCATAGACGGAATCCCCTGTTCTCCCTGCAATTTAAATCTAGTGCATCCATACGAACATCATACAGTAAAGAACTTTCTTGGCAAATCGCCATACAGTGGGTAACACGCAGAGGTGGATGTTACCTACTCACCACTTAGACAACACTAACGATAAAAGCAATAACAAGTTGTAGCCATCAGCACATCATATAGACCCGTCACCGAGCGCCCTATGTGCTGGGTGCATATTCAAGTCAAAGTAGTCCCACTATCTCTTCCTAAGGCGCCATCTAGCCAGGTCTAGATAAGCCAGCAGCATGCAATGTCTGTGCTAATTTTCAACATCTGACTCTATTCACACTGTCCTGAATTCACTCAAGTCTATAGTGCGTTCTTCATCGGAATGAGGCTGCAAGCCTCCTCTTGCCACATCAGTTGCTCATCTACCATCAAAAACGTGTTTGGCATACCTGTACATACATGCTGTGTGTCAGTAAGTATCAACTTCAGTCCTGCTCCCCAAGGTCGCCCCTGGCCGCTTCCATCAGCCCCTCAGTGCCCCCCTCCACCCCTCCCCCCTTCCCCAGCCTTGTCATATTCTTTAAGGGCCTTCTGTAATGCTTTGGGATCAGTAAAGAATTTGGATTTCATGTTCATGTTGACCCGCAGCCTGGCTGGGTACAGCATTGCATATTCGAAATTATTTTCACGGAGACGCCGCTTCAGAGGGACAAATTGACGTCTCGCCTCCTGCACTTTCATGGTAAAGTCTGGAAAGAGTGAGATCGAGGAGCCCTCAAATCGCAACTCACGTTTCTCCCTGGCCTGTTTCAACGCAGCGTCTCTATCTCTGTAGTTCAATAATTTGGCTATTACAGGCCGAGGGGTAGCGCTAGGAGGAGGCCTGGGGCCCAGGGATCTGTGAGCGCGCTCCACCACAAATATATCAGAGAAGGTGTCCCGGCCCAGGAGCGACACCAATAACTTTTCCACAAACACTTCCATATTACCCATAGTTGTCGACTTTCACAGACCAATGATGCGAATATTACTTCTTCTAGATCTCGCTTCCAAATCCTCTGCCTTTGTGTCCTGGAGGACACATAGAAACCTCCCCATCTGCTTCTGGGTGCTGTCGGTCTCCATCTGAGCTTCTTCCACCTCCGAGACTCGTCTCTCTGCCATGTCTAGGCGCTCGGCGTGCTTGTCAAGCCTTTCCGACATGCGGTCCATCCAGTAGGCCAGCGAGTCGATCTTGTCATCAATAGTGGACAGGCTTTTCTGCCTAGCCGCCAGTATGTGGTGTATATCTCCTTCGGCCTCCCCTATATAATCGCTTTGCTCTTCTGTAGGTCTCGCCGCACTCTCTTTCTGTCTGGGCTTTCGCTGTTCAAATTGCAGCTTGGGTTGCGACCTGTCCACTTTGCCCATTTTCGTGGGAAGCCAAGGACTGACACCACCGCCAGTCGCCTTCCAAATCTCTACAGCTCTGTTCGTGACAGGCAGCTCCAAGACCACCCCTCCCACACACGACTCAGCTTCCAGAGGAAGGGGGATCCTCCTAGTATCCACTGCAGCAACGAAGCACTACCGTCGTTCAGGCAGGCGGCCACAGGAGCAAGGGGGGGAGGGGGCGCCGACTCCAAGGATGCAGCACTGGTCCCCTGTCCAGCCGCCTGACCAGTAAAGGATTGAGGGATTGTTAGTTATATTTCCTGGGGCCTGCACAGTAGCTGCTAGTCCGCCCGTCCGCAAATAGTCGACAATGTGCGCTCACTGTACGTCATGCATCCAATTTTAGCTCAGCAGGCCTTGTTGTGGTCAGGCTCACCATGCCGCTCTACACGCAGAGAGGTGGGCCAGCGCCGCCCACTCCAGCCCCCCAGTCTCTCAGTAGACAGTAGAAATGAGGCCCAACAGCTGACCCTTGTTTCTCGCAATTATTACAGGCCTGCCATCGGCTGCATAAACAGTCCGGGAGAGTCTTGGGGTGTCACCAGGGTTAGTCCCTGCAGCCAGCTTCCTGTTTAGACGGAGTCCTCAGCAGTGAGCCGCCGCAACCCCTCCCTCAGTCAATCTCACTCTGGGGGGGCCAGGCCGCTCTATGGTCGCCGGCCCAAGCCTCACCCCTCCGTATGTGTCACAAGTCTCCTCGCAGTCAGGGTACGATGCGCGTCCGCCAGCCCACACAAGCGTTGTTCGGGCAAATCTCGCTCACCAGATACCAAGCGAGGCCAGCCAATCTTACAGTGCCGGGGGAGTAGCCATACGCATCGCGACTCCCTCGACTACAGCTGCGCCACAAGTCTCGTCGTCACCAGGCTCCGATAGGCCGCGCTTTCTCTTCACCTCGCAGGCTCGCATTAAGAGGCAGCACAACACACCTCCAGACAGTTCTCGGCAAGCGCAACACGATGCGGTGGCTGGCGCTGGTATTCTCGCACCGGTGATGGCCGATTCTTCACGGATTGTCGGATGGCGTACGGAGCTAGACTAGGCAGCGGCCATCTTGAGCCCAGGCAAGCTCCGCCATCCCTGTACAAGCATTATGTACAATAAGTAGCTCATTATTCGTTTTACACTGAGATTGAATATTTATACCATACGTAAGATGTCTCCAGTAGATTTCCGTGGCGAAAGCCTGCAAGAATAAGAATATTTCCATTGCTGGGTGGAATAATCCTCATCTCCGTGCCCTTGATAGTACTTTCCTTCACATTAGCTTGGAAATTTTATATTCTGTATCAGAACTGCTGAAGAGGATTATGCCTGTCCAAAGTGTGCAGATGACTAGCAAAGCTATTCTCAGCGCAGGCTTAAAATAGAACATTTTGAAGGTGGAGTCGGAAGACCAGCCGACCACGTTCAAGCTGTCTTTCAACTGACTCACAAGTAAATCCTGGGAAGTCATAGAGCCCCTAGTCGAATGTGTAGCAAACCTTGAGGCATCAATTCCTGACTCTGGAATGATCTGTCTTACCCATCTGTGAATGTAGGCAGGCATACCACCCCAAATAGCTGGAGAAGTGTGGCTCAATGGTTAGAGCGGCAGACCCTGATGCAGAGATCTGGCCTGGGACCAGGGTTCAATTCCCGCCTCGGCGGGTCTTGGGCTCAACTTCCTCGGACCTGATAATTCTCGCCTCGGTGCCTATTCTAATCATGGGTCCCACTCTGCAACTCTGGGCAATAGCTTGCTTAATCTCCACAACGGCCCCACCAGCGCTGGGATGCCTGGCTTCACCTTGGGGGTGCCCAGGAGTGGACATTTCACAGGGAAAAGCCAGGAAGGGTTCCACAGCGGTATGCGTTCAGCGCCAGGAAGCCTCAGGGTAGCAGTGCGCTTTACAAGTACAAATTCATTTCATTTCATTTCATTTCATTGGTATCAGGAACTGGTAGCCCCCTGATGGACGAAATTCTCCAGGCATATTTTCATAAACCTTCAGGCACCTAACAACATAACTTGGGTGGGTCCTGAAAAGCCTGGTACAAAGTAGAACGGGTGTTGGATTTTGTCCTCCCCCCAATTGTGAATGTGATCAATGGCCGGACTGGGAACTGAAACCGGCCATGGCAAACAGCTTGGCCAGCCCACGGGGAGGGGGCTCCTGTCTCACCGCTGTGGCTTTTGTTACAGGGGGCCAATATTGCAGCTATGCTGCAAAACCGGCCACCGGTAACAAAAACGGCCCCCCCAGGGGTCCAAAACTGGCCCCCCACCCTGGCGGCCCACCGGGGAAACGCCTGGTGCCCGCTACGGCCAGTCCGGCCGTGATGTGATCCTATCCACGATAAACACCTATCTGGTAGGTCCAGTGCTCTCAGATCTGATACTCTCCTGCAGCTGTACATAGGTGTATAGCCACTTTAGCTGTTACTTCCTTCCTGTACAAGAAACTATTGTTTAGCCAAGAAAGGAGGAAATTCAAGCCCATGTTCAAATCCCACAAGTAGGTACATTTAGGGGTCAGCATGATGCCTTTTTGATTCTGATTTTGAATCGCCTGTCAACCTTCCACCTCTGGTTGCAAAGAAAGAGTAGTCCTTACTTGAGAAACGACCTGGGGCTTTTTGCAGCTCTGTTGAAGCATCCTGTACCATCACAGCCTGTGTTGGGGAAGAAGCCTCAGATGCGTCTGTGATCTTGTCACTGTCCACCTCTTGTTCTGGTGTGGCCTTTTTGGAGGTGTTGGAACCTGGGCACCAAAAATATTGGGTCCAAAGATCTTTTTGATTTGCATGTTCTTTATCAGGTGAGAAAAAGTTAGTGACACATTTTGCAAGCAGGTTCAGGCAAAGCAGTTATTTGTGTCACCGTTTGCTTGCTTCACAGGGAGATAATCAAGGAGAATAGTCACAAAGAACACATCAAATAAGCAAACAGCTAACAGACACTCCCTTTTGTAAACACAGTCCCCAAGGAAAACAAGCATTTGCAATGCAATAGGTCTCGCATTAGTTAAATGTAGAGCTATAGACTTTTCAAATGGAAAAGAAATGCGGCGTCTGCCTGCCTTTGTTTTTTGATTTATTGACTTTTGTAGCAATGGCGGCACGCCACGCTTTAGCTTTAGATGTTCAAACCTAAAGCGCGGCGTGCCGCCATTGCCACAAAAGTCAATAAATAAAAACAAAAAAGGTGGGCGGCGAAAACCAGGAAGGACGGCAGCAATAATGGGAGTGAGGGGTTGCGTCTGCGAGCGAGGAGGCAACAGATGGCCAGAGATGGCCAACCAAAAGAAACAATCGGTGATGTCCCGTGAGAGGGAACCAAGCACCCAAAGGCGGGACAGATGGACACTATTGACCAACCTCAGTAAAGGAATTTTCAAAAGGTAGGCCAACCAACCAGAAGCGCCGGGTGGAGCTTAAAGCTTAAAGCCCATATTCTGAATACAGCATGTCTCAAAGAGATAGCGCAGCCTAGGCTACTAGGCTGCTGAGTAGCAAATAAAGAGCTGCTTCTCCTTGGGAATCATGTAACCATGTGGACAATTGTGATTGGTTTTAGGCGGCAGATGTTTTTTGGACTCACAAGAGTTGTATCCCCAGACGATGTTTCTTTCTGCTACGACTTGTGGCTGCGGAGAATAAAACGAATGAAGTGTATGTGTGTAATCCTCGCCTCCAGTATTGGCTTAGAATTCTTTCAGCGATAAAAATTAGCAGAAAGACATGTTTCTACTCGTCTGCTTTTCCAACGCCTATTAAGCTGTTGAGCTATGTGTGAAGGGTTAATATTAAATGGCAAATCTTTGTTTTTTTTACAACAGTACTTTCAACAATCACTTTCCGGAATGCAAACAACTATATATTTTTTTTGCTTTACTTTCAAAGTTCCACTGCACTCAGTTAAAGCGTTAAAGAAGTTACTTTGATTATTATATGTGTGCACCGTTTATTTCATATTAAGAACTTCCACTTTGTCCGGATTGGCATTGATATGGCTCTCATAAATTATTGGTTATTGTTTTAGGTCTGGTTAAGGCAACCTTATCTCTTTGGCAGAATATATACGATCAGTGCACAATAAGCAGCGAGAGGGTAACTGGTCTGACACGCTCAGCTATTGCTTGTTGCAAGTGCCATTATCATTTTGAATCAGCAAAAACTACACACACTGAGGGGCATATTCACAAAGAGCCATCGCCGAATTAACGGCACTTTATCGCAGCCAAAGTCGTGATAAATTTACCTCCCCATTCACAAGCCGGTGTTAACAGCCCACAGCACCAGTTTACCCGCGATAGCAGCCGCAAAAAACATCGCCACAGAGGACCCCCGCAAATATCGCTAATGAGATGCAGAGTAGGCGTTCCCGTGCCAAAAGCCGAGACAACAGCACACCTCAACATTCTCAACGACCAGCCACATCGGCGATAAAAACACAAAACAGGCGATAAGGCGCTTTAGTACCAGGAAATCTACACCTGCTCTGACCTGGTGTAAAGTCGGATGGCAGCCTGCAAACCAAAAGGGAGCACAGCCCAGGGCTACATCGGAAGGGCAACAGATGCCATGGAGCCACCCATCATGCAGCCCGGACACCCAAGAGGGCCACAACACCCACTACCACCACCCCCAGGACCACCCCTCCCTGGCACCCGCCCGACCAAAGGCATGCCACATCAGCCACACATAAACATGTACAAAATATTCCGCTTGATGTCGCACAATCACAACTGGTGACATGCATGTGTCGTCACAGAAATGAGCAGCACACATTCACTTTCGAAGCAACAAATGAAACTTTATTAACATGAACACCGAAATGAAATGAAGACACATGGCCGCTCCCCTCGGGACAATACGTAGGTCACAGCCTGTAAGACAAAAAACATGATGAGAAGGTGTGTCCTGCGCACATCAGAGGACAGAGAGAGAGAGCGAAGGAGAGAGAGAGGAAGAGAGGGAGAGAGAGAGAGAGAGAGGAAGATAGGGAGAGAGAGAGAGAGAAGAGGAGAGAGAGAGAGAGGGAGAGAGAGAAGAGGAGAGAGGGAGAGAGAGAAGAGGAGAGAGAGAGGAAGAGAGGGAGAGAGAGAGAGAGAGAGGGAGAGAGGGAGAGAGAGAGAGAGTGCCGCCCCTGCTCACCCAGGCCACACTGCTCACCTGCTGCCACCAGTGTGTCTCCAACCACATGCTGGTATGTATAGCAGGACACCAGGTCACACATCTGAGTCAGAGCCGTCAGCTGAAACAGAGTCCAGATACATGACTGGCACAGTACACACACTTGCACAAGACAACATCGCCTGCCCGCCCATGCACACCCAGGCAGAGGCACCCCAACCCCTCCCGCCGCCCATCCGAGCATGCCCGCCCATGCACACCCAGGCCTCAATGCTCACCTTCCGCCACCGGCGCGTAGACAGGAGGTCCGACCACGTGCCACTGCAAGCCACAAGCCCGGGGCCCGCGGACATGGCACCCTCCACATCATGCAGCCACGCTCTGCAGGCCACCAGGTCTCACGTTTGGTGCTGGGTCTTGATTACTCCATGGCATAGGACATTGCACCCGGCACCATCGCAGGCTGCACACACGCTCAGCCCAATGGGTGCCACCAACTCTGGGATCCCGGAAGCGACGCCTCGTGGCGGTAGGCCCGCGCTGCCCGCTGGCTCTGGCCTACACTGCGGTCCAGCAGGGCACACAAAATCTGAGCTGTCCGGACCGCCAGGACGGGGCATCATCGCAGGCTGCACACCCGCTCAGCAGCTTAAGGTGCCACTGACTCAGTGCACCCAAAGTCACCGTCCCGCGGCGGGGTGCCTGTGCCGTCCGCAAGGCTCCGTGTGCCACTAACCCTGTGCAACCCCAGTCTGCGCCACGTGGTGGTAGGCCCGTGCCGTCCACAAGGCCCCGTGTGCCACTAACCCTGTGCGCAAAAACTCATGGGCCCTAAATGAGTGAGAACCGTGGAGCGTCCGTCATCCAGTCACCACCGGGAGAGGGGAATGTGACGTCGTCGGCCCCTTATGTTGGCGGAGTCACATTGCCTGTGACGCCTGTGCCAGATGGGTGTGGTGTGTGTGAAAACCTGCCCTCAGGGAGTGGCTGTGAAATGCTGACAACTAGACCAGTGACCTGCACACCACCAGCGAATACGGCTGCGATGGGTAGCAATGAGGGCCCCCCCTCGGGGTGTTAGCGAAGTGGTCTGGCCTGCCGTACGCCGGACCAGCGCAGGGCTTGCAACAATGACTCGTAGGCTCTGGGTGTGGTCCAGTCCATATCCGGACAAGGAAGTGACTGATGCGTGTGTCCCTGTTGTAGTGTTCACGGGACCCGGTACACAAAATGCAATGTCGCACCCTCTGACTGGCATCCCACAGGATGAACATCATTGACGCAAGGGAAGGCACTGTCCCCACATTCATCCACACATCCATACATGAATGACGTAAGACATTACACAGCAGTGCGTCACTGGATGTTTATTTGCACATCCAGTGCAGTCATGCAGCTGGAGCGGTACAGGGCAATGCCGAGCACACTACACAATATGGGCCCATGGAGGGCCAGCCAGTGTCCATCCGGGGATGACCTGTACTGCGGAAGAGGAAGGGTACAGTCCGCAGTCTGTCCGCCGTGTCAATGGTCGTCAAACAGGATGTGGCAGTCGATGTCGCTGTCCAAGGTGAGTGCATTGGAGTGTATCGGGGGTCAGTGGTAGGTCTTGAGGCCATGTGCGGCACCAAGCAGAAACAGGCAAGGTGGCGGAAATGAATGCTAGTGCCTCCTTCTGATCTCAATCCCATCCACGTCCTCGTCCCCGGATGTGTGCTCTGCCCCACCTGTGGGTGTTGCAGTACCGGCTGCGGCACTGTGTGCCACTGACACATCAGGGGCCGGAGGAGGATTGTCTGCCGCACTGTGTGGCAGTGACACATCAGGGGCCTGAGTGGATACGCCTGCCACACTGGGAGGCACTGACACACCAGGGGGTGGAGATGTGGATGGTGTGGGGGCAGCCGCATTCATCAGCGACACGCCTTGTGGCAGCAATGCCATGATGAAGTACTGCAGGGCCAGGTAGATCCCTGCTACATTTCGATGGTGTGCAGCGGTGGCTGCCATCCTTTCCGGCTCCATCCGCACCATGTCCTCCATGAGCCTCTGCATGTGTGCCAGCTCACGGCTGCCATCGCTGGAGCCACTATGAGCGGACAGGTGTTCTTCTCTCCGCGTCATGACTCCAGCGATGTCAGTCAGGGCTGGTTGGAGACCATGGGGCGGACGTAGACACCCATGGATGGCGTCCAGTTTGGTAGCCATGAGCTCGAACCCCACCCGCACCTGCTCAGCCGTCTCCCTCTGGCCCTCCAGCACACGGCGTTGGAAGACCATGTGTTGTTCCTGGGGGTCTTGGGAGAGTGCCGGGGCTGTGGGTGCCTCCTGCTGGGTGGTTTGGGTGGTTTGGGTGGGGTCTCATCGATGTGGCTGGGCTGCCCTGATCCTGGAGGTGAGTGGCGGATGAGGTCAATGATGTCTTGGATGGTTTGGGTGTCGATGCTGGTGTTGTCCTCCTCGTCATCAGTGAAGAGTGGCTGGGACTGCTCTGCAGGAGGTGTTGGAGGTGGCCCTACAATGTGAAGGGGAGATGGTGTATTACAATGTGTCCGCATGTAAGTAGCCGCATGGTACACGTTCACATTCAGACAGCATGGCATTGTAGATACTCTTTGTCCAATTCCAGCGGTGAGGGCTTAGAACCACAGCGCACTAGTTGATTAATATTTTAAAGAATATATTCAAAGAATGTTAGTGCTCACTCCTCGTGGTCCACCGCACAGTAACCACCCTTTTTGAAAAATGAACTCTAGAAAGGAGGAGCGCCAATATCAATTCAAATCACAATCAATTATTGTTATCTAATGATAAGTCCTCAGGCAGTAGATTCAATTGAAAAATTATTCTTCTTTATTGATCATTCCACAAAAGTTTATTTCGAACAAATTAAATTTGCATTTCCAGTAGCCGAATAATATTCCATTATTTGGATCAATCTCCACTTTTTAAATCAGCCAACGCGTTTCGTCCTTTGAGGACATCATCAGGGCTGAAATAATAAAACAAATAAAAAGCAAATCAAAATCTAATTTCATTACAACATCACTGTTCCTAAACGATTTAATATAACCTATCCATTACATTTTGATGATAAAACAACATCTCCTGCCTATATCCATTCTAAACTGTACCCAATGATCAAGATGGGGAAAGAATACAAAATATCAAAACTTCATTTTTACACATTCAAAAACATTAGAAAAATATTTTTCAATTTTTACCACCCAAATCCTGATAGTTTAGGGACACGTTAAAGACTCTCAAAAAGAGTTTTCAGTAGATACAGATTGTTAAGACCCAAACATTTTCAACTACATACATCCAATGTTAATTTAAACATGCTGTCATGATAATCTATAATCACCTATTTTATGTCTACCCCATATCCTGTTCCTACTGCTCTTCTCAATACACTTGTTTTTATATATAAATAGAGCAGTCTACTAAATTCAAAGAATTTTTATAAATAAGTAATCCTCGACCACCCAGGACCCTTTTAGAATCAATGAGGACTTATCATTAGATAACAATAATTGATTGTGATTTGAATTGATATTGGCGCTCCTCCTTTCTAGCATGGCATTGTACATTGTGACAGTCTGTGGATCAGGGCCATGATCCAGAGTGATTGTGGGTGTGCACTGTGCTCTGCTTGATTGTGCATGTGTGCCATTGTGGCCATCTCCCCCCATCCCCCCAGTACCTGGTGGTCACTCACCCTGTTGCGGTTGTGTTGTGTCCTGTCGAGCAGTGTCCGGTCCCCCGACTCCAGCCGCAGTCTTCACACTGATGACTGTCGACACCAGCTCCTCCATGTCATCCAGCTCCAGCTGTGGCACAGGGCCCCCAACTCCGGTCTGCGTTGCTGCCTTCTGGTTGGCGGTGAGTTTCTCCTTGGTCTTCCGCTTGATGTCATTCCATCGCCTCTTGACCTCGTCCATTGTCCGCTCGTGCTCTCCGACGGCATTCACCTTGTCGACGATGTCCCGCCATATTCCATTTTTGGTGCCCAATGACACGTTGGAGGTGACGAAGAGTTGTTGATGGTGTTCCATCACCTCCGTGACTATGATCCTGTTCGCCTGCGGACTGAACTTGGTCTTCCTCGTCTTCTTGTCCTTGCCCTTCCCTGTCCCCGAGGTCCCAGGCTGGTCGTCCGGGGTGCTTGTGGGGTTGCGCTCGTCCTCTGCGCCTGCTCCGGCTGCCTCCATGGTGCTTGGATTTTGGTCAGTTTGTGTGTGGGTGTTTTTTCTACTTTTATGGTGATTTTTGACACCTGCCAGGTGTGTGTTGCAGGCCTGGCGCTGCTTGTCGCTGGTTTCCTCATCGCGCTTTGGCCCATCGCGTGTTTTTTGGTGTTGTGGTTTGTGTTTTTATCTCCATCGTGGTGGTTGTATCGCGGACATTGTCCGCGGTTTAGGCAGACTATCGCTTGCTACCGCCTTGTTGTGAATTCCACGTTGACACGGGGTTATTTTCCCGCGATAGGCTGCGATATTGAAAGTTGCGTTACGCTACTCTTGCGGTAGTTATCGCACGTTCTTGTGAATATACCCCTGAGGATCTTAATGTCATATCTAGTGGTTCCTCTTCATTGTAAGAAGTCTGCAGTGCAAAGTAATCCATCTCCTGTGACAACTCCATGGCCTCTGGAGCCAACCCTGGCATTGCACCCATTGGCTTTGGAAAGCTCAGCAGAATGGGAGCACTCATGGATAGTAACATGAGAACAAATCGCGATAATTGTATTCTGAGCGGTATTGACAATAGTGTCAGAACCACTGACACGTGTTTCGCCCTATGGACTTTTTCAAGACTAATTAGTAGGTTCTTCGATTAAATGAACATTGGAAATGTAGTTGAGGAGTAGTCTTACAATCAGAGAAGCAGTGGAAGCCCTAATATTATAAGCTTCCAGTGCGTAGAGGTAGAAAGTGCCCGTATCACCCAATAACTGTGCTTTTGGTGGTCCCATGGTACTCAAGCTACATCTGAGAGCCGTTCTGGCAGATCAATAAACATGTTGTTCAGACCCTAATTGTATCGCTTGATTCTTGGCTTGAATTCCAACTAGTGTTTCTTCTCAACAGAAGCTCTTGGTTAACAAGCTTTCAGGGCAGCAGACACCCTTCTGGTCATGGGGCTTGCTACATTAAAAGTTTGCATGATCTTGTGATGTGGGCGGAATGATATATAGCCACGAGGGACAATACATAGTGAAAATAAATGGTTATAGGTCATTCTTGTTGGATATGTGACCTGGATGAATGTGTTACAGCTATGGAGATTGTACACATTAAACACATAGTGAATTGAAAACATGGTCGCAAGTTAATGCTGTTACCCAATGCTCCTTGTCAAGGACTTTTAATTTGCACAATATACGAAAATTTTGGAGTTATAGTCCTGGCTCCATTAACCTGGTGGTTATTATCCTCTTATTACAGACATTTTCGATTATAAGATCTCACCCGCAATAATAAATTATGTAACTATATATTATAATAACGTATTACATGCGAGCAGTGATATCTGGGCACAGGTGTTTGTGCTGCTGACAGTGTGATAGACCCCCCACTCCTCTACCGTCCGCAGCCACACTGACGAAAGGGCAGATCAGCTATCAGTGCACTGAGGGGCCATGCTTTGATGGTGGCAGGTGAAAATGGCTGCCTCTACGTCTCAAACTGTGATGAGTGCGCGCATCCTCTCGGAGAAGATAAGCTGTACACATCGACTACGCCAGGCCTCCTGTAGCAGCCTATAGGAGAGGAGAGGCCGCGCACTACTGCCCAGCCCCTTCCTGAATGTCGATTGCAGGGTTTCATATGGGATAACTCAAGTGGGAACTTTATAAGGACATTTTTAAGTGACTTTGACACTCTTTGCCCTTGTAAAGGCATTCGGCCTCATGTCTCTGTAGGTTAATGGGGTCACCTCTAGGACCTGCAATAGTCTCATAATGCACAGGTGGGATTTCATCACCTGTCATTTTTGCAAGGATTACTCATTCCTTGTTGCAAGAACTTTTTTTTAACAGTTTAGAGAGCAGTACTCTGAAAGTGAGCCAGGTAGAATGCTAAATTTTACTCAGCTGCAAGAAAATGAATAAGAAATAGCAGGCCAGATGTAAGGTAAGATTGCTCCTACTAAGTGGAACATGCATGCATCATTCATGGACATTGTCACATCCTGCATTGCGCAGTGTGCTGCTTTTGAAACCTGGCGTATTTGAGAATGTGCAAGTAGCACTGTGGTGTACGAGTCAGTGCCGAGTAAGGGGATATTCTCGGCATCCAGGCTGCGCGTGGATACAGCAGTAGTAGTCATGGAATCACTGCTGCTATGACACCGGAAAAGATTAAATAGTTGTTTGTGCCATTACCGCGACGCTGGGCTGGGCGGCTGTGCCGATAGTTCCCTCCTGTCACCTTCCCGGTCTCAGGTGTTCACTGCTACCTTGATTGCGGAAGCTGGCGTCCTGGCGCCGTCAGGCCTCCCTTGCGCCAGGTTCATTAAGGGTGTGACTTGGCTGTTACACTAGTTTTGCACAGGATTTAGATTTAAAGTTTGGAAGGATAAAAAAACCAGTAATTTACCTGCCAAACTCCACCCCGCCGAGTTACTGTTCCTACTCTATATCCTGTTGTGGAGGAAGATTGTGGCAGTGTGCAAGACACACAATTGTAGCACAGTGTCATCGGTGTGATTTTAAGGATTTGGTGGGCACTTTGAATTTTCTTGCCCATTTTTTACTAACTCATGCCCTATGTTGCCTAATAATATTGAGTTATACGTTAAAGGTTAAGGCAGGGAATTAAACAGAAGGGAGACAGAGAGAAAGTTCAATTTCCCAGGGGACCCCTTGGAAGGTGGGGGCCTAAGCAATTGCCCCCTTTGCCCATTCCTTAAACATCTCTGAGTGTCATGGCTTCTTCCTTATTCATCTCGAAATACTGCTGTGTACACCAATGAGTATTGACTCTGCTCCCGGTGAGTACACATCCCCAGTCAAAGTTATGCCAAACAATTGCTTAATCCAGCACTTCTCAGGTTGCGGAGCTTTCATTCCTACACCCTCTTTAGTTAGTCGAAATGCGCATGCGCGGTTCATTCTATTCTCCACATCAGCTGAGATCTGTGGCATTATTCCAGTCAGTAAACTCCTATTGAGCGCAGGTATAGATGCAATCTGAACTAGGCTGCTTTTTAGTTTACTTTTTATTTTATCCATTGTGTGCTTGAGTTGTATTTACTCGTTGGGCAGTCAGGCATGAGACGTCCTTCCTGTGTTGTGTGTCTTGGCAGTGTTTCATGTTTGGTGTTTACAGCATCATCTTCCTCAGGCCTCGCCCAGGGAATGGCAGTCCACTGCCTACTGTGCTGTTCCCCGGTCGTTTGATTGATCCTCTGTACCATGGTGTTGAATTGCACCTTTCAAGTCTGGCGTGCATTGTGGCCTGCAGGATTATTTCGTCACTTGGCAGCAAAGTGATTTTCCATGTAGCTTACCACAAAATAAGCAGGATAAGTATGGAATGTTATTAAAAAGTTGGCAGATCTATAGAGTACACATTCCATAGCAATGTTCAGCAGTAATTGTGCCACAGTACAGGGCACACAGAGCAAACCGAGCCATCAACTGTATTGCAGAACACAGAAATAAACGTGTTAGTTTTCCTGTTATATGTTCTTACCACGTTTGGCTTGGCTGTCGGTGTGTTAGAAGTCAGGCATTATACTTGCCTTTTGCTGACTCTCCAGCACCCTATGGTGCTCATGTTGAGGCATGAGTAATTTCATGTGCAGATGGCACACCTTGTAATAACAATACTAGGGTGCATAGTGTTTACCAAGTATGTAATTTGCGTATTATTCTTAATTTCGGACCCCAAAATGGATGATAATGCACTGATTGTGTGTGGCCCATTCTGCGATGCAAAGACCTGGATTTTGCGCAGCTTGTTTATCAGGATTTACCTTTTTGCGCACATGGGAAGGATCCCCATAGGCTTTTCTTTTCCTCATGGGCTTCTTCTTATATAACAATTCAGTAAAGAGAGTCACTCCTTTTAGAGCTTTGTAGGTTTCAATGCTTAGCGTAAATACCAGCTAAATACATTGTCCCTTATGCGTTCCACAATGCAATACACATTTTTTAGGTGCCAGTCCCCTTTTGACTTTGTGCTCTTACATAAAGCTGGGGGCTCTTCCCCCCCTGACATTCATGCTGAAATACACTCGTTTCCAGGATTTGTGACATTTTGGGATTAGGGACGGCGAAGTTTTAATTGCACCTGTTTTGTTGGGCAGAGGTCTGACAGTCCTTTCCGCCTTGGTGAAGGCGGATGAAGGTTCCTGACTTTGCCTGATGGGCAGAGCTGTAGTTAAAGGTTGCCTGTAACTAACTAATACTCAGGGCACAAGGCGCGGTGGACTCAGGTGTACGGAGTCCCCACCCATATTTTTAGAAAAGGGACTCGTTCCCTTTACCAGAGGCAGGGAGGGGTCAGAGGTGCCACTACCTTGTGCCTGAGCACTGCAGCTGCTTGCATTTACTAACACATTGTTGTGTATCCGGCCCCTACGGTGTTTTTCAACTCTTCTCCTGGCAGTATTCTATTTATATGACAAAGAGGCCCCGCAGGGAGTCATCCTGAACCTCTTATCTGAGATGTTACAGAGAACATCACACCATTAACCCTTCTTTCGCCTAATGAACTTGAAATGTGCAGCACGTTTGTTCTTTTAACCCGGCATAGAACGCCAGTAGAAACAGATATGCCTTAACACCAGGTTTTATTGCTAAAACAATACACCCAGCACATTTTGTTTACTCTCTAAACGCAGTTTATAGAGGTTATCACAAGTTCCACAGGTCTGTTTAAAAATAGTGCCCCCTTCGGTCTTTTCTAAGCTTAATTGCACATTGATTTATGTAAAAGCTACATCTGATTTATAAAAAGTTTAAAACAGCAAAAAAAAGAAAAAATCATATCACATTTCTGCGTGATTAAGTTACCTGTTTTTGTAAGGCAGGTTTATTCAGTTGTAATTAAGGAATATTGTAGGGGTATGATATTATTAATGTGATGTCATTTTCTGTGACGTCATTTTGAATTAAAATGCTAATTATCCCCCGCCACCCCCCCACCCCCCCCCCCCAATCCCCTCCTTCCAACACTATTTTTCGTAGGACTTGTGTCCTGCTGATACAATGTTTCTGTTTTAGGATGTTCCACCATTGGGACATTAAAACAGGAAATCGACAAGGCAACCTGCAGCCCTCCCATGCAGGGCACAGGAGGTGACTGCAAAGCACCACCATCCTCTACCTACCACTGGTTTGAGTGGTTCATCGGTTTAATGGGACAATTTCCGCTGTCTTCAATGGTCACTGAAACCGTCCCTTCTGTTTTGTATTAAAATCATTGAATGTCACACTTTGTGAAATTCCAAAGTTTAATTTTGTTTAAAACAAAATGCGAAGTCTGAATACTTTTCACTTTACATGCTGCTGGATGTGACTTATCTAATGAAGCAAATGAGGCACAGTATATTCTGTCTGTTTAGAGGTGTATATTTTCTATTGCATACTTTTTGTAGTTTTATACACAATGCAGATTGTTGGTGTGTAACAGCACAAAAATCAGCATTTAGATTAGCGGCATATTCTTGATACATTCATTAATCCAGTCAGTGCATTGTGCTCACCATGAAGTGAGTCACCGATAGTTGCAGTCAGACTTTAGCCATTACCTTATCAGCTCCAGAAAAGCACTCTGCAGAGAGAAATATGCCAGAGAAAACACTATAGTTTTCGGTGTAGCTTGAAAGCATAGCTCTCTGCTGACCTGTTATTAGTTTGTGATACTGTGCATACAGTGGGGCGTTGGGTCCGCGTAGAGAGGCATCTCTCACCTCTTGCATGCTGCTGACTGTTTTAGTGTATCATTCCGCCTTTTATAGTGTGCTCACTCGTGCAATGGCAATGACCCCACAACTACTTTCCCCACAAACAACCAGGACACCATTGATTTAGGTTGGCATGTGGAAATTTGTGGACGACGATTCCCAGACAACATCAAAGAAAGATATCCCGCATAGCAACAGCAAAAATTAACTTAACCTCCTCATGTTTTTTCCTAGGGACCGCGTACTGCCTCGTTCCTGCCAGTGCACATTGGGGCATCTTAGCCCATGCTGCAACACTGCTGGGATACCCGAGGTAGAGCTACAAGTGTGGGATTCACTGACACGTCAGCCCCCCCCTTCCAAGCAGCCTCGTCCCATAGATAACCTCTCTTGATGAGAATTGGTGATGGTGCACTCTGGCGCCCCTGAATAGCATGGGCATTTCTCTGCATATTTGGGCCAGGCCTTTCTATACAGTAGGATGGTGAGTGTTTCACACGCTTTCACCCTTTGATGGGGGACAAAGAGGCCCATCCCCCTCTTTATACCCTCTGCCCCCCAACCAGGTAGCCGACCTGTGACCTCCACCGGCCCTTCTGCCTGGCTAATCAGCCCCATGGATAGGGACCCTAGCCCGGCACCTGGCCATAAAATTGGGTCCATCTCTCCTTCCCTCCATTGGGATCGCCTAATGCCTCCCTTACGCGATTTTGCAGTGGGCTTGCTCTCATAGTGAACTCACTCGTATAATGGCAATGGCCCCTCAAACAACAAGGACAACATTGATTTGGGTTGGGACGTAGCAATTTTTACTTCACGTATGTTCAGAAGAGATAAGGGCATTACCATGACAACATAGACTGCACAATTCAGACAGTGCTTACACCACAACAAACATTATAACTGAAAATTGCACACATTTCCTTTTTACATCCCTTTTCAAGGGCAGGCTAAACAATGAGTCCGAGACACCATCAAAGAAAGATACACGCAGGGCAACATCAAAAGTTAACTGAACGGTTCATGTTTTTTCCAGGGACCACATAGCGCCTATTCCCTTCCATGCCACATTGTGGCATCTTAGCCCACACCCCAACACTTCCGGGAGACCCGAGGCAGAGCTAGAATTGCAGGGATTACCGTAAGGTTAGCCCCACCTTCCAACCAGCCTCATCCATACATAACCTCTCGTGATAACTAGCGAATGTGCTCTCCCCTCCCCCAAAGACTTCTCTTATGCTGGTATTCACCCCCAGACATCCTGCAAAAATAAGTCAAGGCCTTCTTCTGAAAGATGCATGCCATCTAGCTCGAAGAAATGACAGTTGTTTAGGTTAGGTAAAATTAAGAGAGCCCGTTCAGGGGGCCGCACCTTCTCTTACAATGCCGCCAGACTATGGAACACTCTCCCCATCCAGCTGCGCTCAACTGCCCACCACCTCTCCTTCCGGAAGCAGCTGAAGACTTGGCTCTTCCAGAACTTGCCTTAACCATCCAGCCTCCATTTGCTTGTTGCTGCTAGCGCGGGGATGCCTAAGGGTAGCCATGCGCTTAACAAATGCTAATTAATAATAATAAACCGTAGCTGTAGCTGTAGGACTTCCTTTGTATCCTTCAGGTACTTCAGTCTTACAGCTACTCCAAGGAATTGACTTTGACCCCAACAGACACCTCTTGATGGGACTGGACGTGGAGAGTCTGTATACCAGTCTCCCACATGATGAGACACTAACTATCATTGAGGAGGTACTCCACCACCAATTGGGCATACCACACACCACGTAACGTGGTTATGGAATGTGTGTTGCTGGCACTTACAAAAAACTTCTTTGCTTACGAGGATACCATCTACCTACAGAAGCACGGGACCAGCATGGGGAGCACATTTGCTCCCAGTATAGCTGGCCTGTACGTCTACCACCTAGAAGTGAAGAAGATCCTACACCCCAGTAACCCGTTTGTCAAAAACATGGAAACGTTACATAGACGATGTGTTGGTTATATGGGAAGGAGACATTACATCAACTGAAAACTTTATGACCTGGCTGAACCAACAAAACATCTATCTGAAATTCACTAGCACAACCTCACGGACCAACTTGGTCTTCCTGGATTTGAATATCTACCCAGATGAGGGCACTTTAAAGACTACCACTCACTTTAAAGTTACAGCAAAGAACTGTCTGCTGTTATATAACAGCTTCCATCCCCGCCACCTTCGGGACAATCTCCCATACGGACAGTTCCTCCGCTTGCGGAGGAACTGTACGGAGATTAAAGACTTCAAGAGGCAGGCTACTGATCTACAAGAGAAACTAAAGAAACGCAACTACCCTACACGAATCATTGACAGAGCCATGAAGAGGGCACGTAACAACAATAGGGAAGAACTGCTGGAACCGAGAGTACCTAAGGACCCAGAAGAGAGACCAATATGTGTCACTACTTACAATACCAACTCCAATCAAGTTACAAAAATTGTAAACAAACATTGGAGACTCCTGGCATGCGGAAACCTCAACCTTCCCAAACCAATGTTTGCACACAAAAGGGGAAGGAGTCTGAGGGACATGCTGGTCCACACAAGACCACGACACACCTTAGCAATTGAGGCAGAAAATACCCTCCTACCCCCAGTGAAGGGCCATTATCCTTGTGGTAATTGCAGCACTTGCCACCTGACGAAGAAAAGCAAAAGTATAAAATTCAGGAATGGTACGGAATGGGAGCAGAGGAGATTTACGAACTGCAACAGCAAGAATGTGGTTTATATCATCACTTGCCCATGCGGAATGGAATATGTCGGAATGACAACTAGACCTGTCAAGACACGCATAGGAGAGCACAGGAGCAACGTACGTTGCAAAAGAAGCACTACGAAAATGGCTACCCACTACTTGACAACCCAACACACAATGGAAGACCTACAGTGGACCATTATCGAACAACTGAACAGTGAACATGGTCTTCTCGAGAAGGAACAGCGCCGGGTGTTCCGCTTGGGTACACACATTACAGGTCTGAACGACGACATCCCCTGGGGACAATTTAGCTGATTTGGATCTCCCCGTGACCTTTGTCACTATCTCTGGGAAGAGAAAACTACTGCAAATACACTGCATAGAAACTCTTGAAACGACTGGGCAGAACCGTTATATTAGCCAACCTTCTATTAAACACTTGGGGCCAGCAGAAAAACACCCCTGAAATAATGTGGCCTGTACATTACCCTGTGGAATTTAATGTCCTGCCACATGTTTTCCCACTCCTATTCACTTTTGCCATCTTTAGCTCACCCTTCTGTAGAGAGGTGTCATTACCACTATATGTCCTCTACATAAAAATCTTTTGAAGCAACTTTTTGTCGTGCATATTATGAAACATAAAAAAAACACTTCGGAGTAACCCGCATTTCTGGCTGCACACTCCCTTGGTACAGTGTCTACCATAAACGCGATTACATGTACCATTAGTAAATACTTGCCCAGACCTGGTTTACTTTATTTTTAATATTATTATTATTTCTTTCATTATCCGGCTGGTCCACATTTTACGCTCGGATAGTTTAAAGAGTTAGGAAGAGGTAGTGTCCTTTTAGTTAGCGCACTAGTCTTTTTCGCTCCTAGGGCTATACAACAGGCACCCTTGAGCAACAGGAAGTGAGGAACAAACACCCTTGAGCAATAGGAAGTGAGGAACAAACACATTCAGCCGGAGGTGCCATTCTAGGTCACCATCTTGGATTTCCTGACGGTCTAGTGTTTGTACCAATTAGTGCAGTTTTTTGGCGGCAAAACTACCAATTATGCTCAGTATTTAAGGACACTGCCCACACTGGCTCAATGTTCCACGGAGCCGCGGCGAGGCAGTGCCCTGGTGAGGAGGTAACCTTGATATTGTAAGTACGGCACAGCCGATTTGCAACAGTGAAACGCTGTTCATTTAGGAAGGATCTCAAAACCAACAGTTTTCCTTTTCTTTTTCAATTTCTTTTAACAGTGTGTGACTATAGGTACCCCTTCCCTCCCGTTTGGGCGATATAAGAGTATGTGAACAGCCTAAACTTTGGAGGCTTCTTTATCTGTCACTAAACTGTTTTTTGAAGGAGAGATATATTTAACAGATACTCTCAGTTATACTTATCATATGGATACGCACACCACGCGGTCCTTAGATATAGAATGTGTGTTTTATGTTTTGTGTGTGTATGTTTTTGTATTGTCCCATCTCGCTGGCATAACACAGCACTGATTACCAATTATAACGGATAAAGATAAGAAAAATATATCACAGAAATATATCACTTTTCTTTACAGGTCAACACCACATTTGGTGCAGTTAGGATGTGTAATGTTATTTTAACTCTGTTTTTATTCTTCCAGAACCCATTCAGCAATATACCTACTGGGGTATAGTATACTGTGCATGTTAAATTTATGTGCACCACTTAGTTAGGATTATATGTAAATACACAGTTGTTTTGATTCGAGTGTAGAAGGGATCTCTTCTAGGTCCTGATGAGAAGCCAGGGGAGGGCTTCGAAACATGTCGACACAGGAGACACTGCTCATTAAAGCATAATATCTCCATCTCATTCCCCACTTTTAACGATACCAGCTCAAAGGAACATTCAAATTTATTTTTTCCACTGAGCCAGGTATTTTTTAATTTTTCACCATTCACTCACTTCTGACCCTTCCACTCACACTCCTACACCACACATAGTATTGTTTTCCATAACCAGTGCTCCCAAGTAGTTGTAGCACGCCCCGTCCCGCAGCGGGGCGGGAAGACCCCGATGATGAAGCATGCCACCAAGGGTCCTTTTGGTGGGTGAGGGGTATTTAAACAAAGCTGTGTGCTTTCCACCATTGTATGAGACGCACGAGTCTAGAGGAACACTTCTATACTTTCCGATAAGGGTGGATCCCTTTGTTTTTTGACAATATAACTTGAGGAGGACGTATCCACCTCTTCTGCTCTTTTGAGCATTACCTCTTCACTCCCTTCTTGTGTTACTTTGATATAACGACAGCGTGCAGCTGTGGGAGCGATCCAGTATTTCTGGCTATTAGGTATCGGAAATATTATCGATACTATAGGAAGTCATTGAACCCTTTAGAATCTCAGACAAAATCATAACACACACTTCTATCACCTTTATTTTTCAAGTACCAGAGTCCCAATATTTTGACCATGGCTGAAGCAACCGGCCTCACTTTTTCAGAGGAAGAAGTGGATAGAATCCTGGCTTCCATCAATCCCTTTGAGGGGTTAAATACCTCTGAACCCGGTCCAAATAATGAGGATTGGGATGAGTTGGCAACTTTGAGGAGAACTCAGATCAAGACAGCACTTCATGATTTGCTGATGACAGAGTATCTCAGGGCGAAAGCAGCACCACAGGGCCTAATCGTCCGCAAAGAACCCTTCATATTCCAGCACGATAAGATGTTCAAGAAGGATTGCTTATTGATATCATGGCATTGTACCCGTGACTGGCTCATCCTAATCATCAAAACGGCCACACGGTTGACCCAGGAACTCAAGATTCAGATCCAGGCTTTGGAAGTACAACTGAATAGTTACCAGTCCCCAAGCATTCTCAAAAAACGCCTGGAAGAATTAAACCAGCAAATGAACGAATTTGAGATAACACTAAAACAAAGCAAATACAACAAGCTGAAGAAAGACACAGCGCGTTTCAGTCATGAAAAGGTATACCCATACATTCGTGACGACTACGTATCTAGGAACTCAAACCAAGATCAGAGCTCAGAAGGAGACGCATCGGACTCGGGGTCGAATAGTTCCTGTTCCAGCAGAGGGAGCGGCCCAAGATACCAATGACGGGGCGGACAACACCAAAGACCCCTCAACAGAGGACGAAGAGGATGGGGGCACTATCAAGGGCCACCAGCATATCCACCATATCCCTATGGCCCACCACCAATGGGAGGGGCCTACCCACACTGGTTACCCCCCACCACAGTAGTATGACTATAATCATTACGGACCACCACCTTTTTTAGGGGCACGCCCTGGACCACGAAGGGGTCGGAACCGGAGGGGCAGCAATGTCCACTGGTCAACCATAGAAGACGAGGCGTCACGCGTCTCCACCAGGAGCATGACAGGCGCACTGCCCAACCAACCATCAACGAGCCGGAAGATAACTTAGTGGTCAACCTAACAGACCATGAATTGACACCAGCACAGAGGATTGTTCTAGAACGAGGTTTGGGTTTTGTTTCAACCAACAACCTGGACAGATTCAAACTCTGTGCCGAAATGAAGGAATTCATTCGAAAACTCAAGTTACGCGATTTCTTTAAACGAAAAGAACCATCTGAGGAAGAGCGAGAGGACACAGGACTACGAGTAAAATCCTCCTTCACCCCTCCTGACTCAACACTCCCTATCGAACTACTAACTTTCGAGAAAGCTGTGATGAAAGAAGTGGAGAACATCACCACCGTGAATAACCATACCTTCCATAACACAACCAAGAAAGAAAAAGAAGCAATACGACAACTCTCATCCAACAGTGACATCGTGATCAAGCCAGCAGACAAAGGCGGGGCAATTGTCATACAAACCGCCACTGCTTATGACAACGAATGCAGAAGACTGCTTGAAGACCGCAGGAACTATGAAGTTCTACGAGAAGACCCCACAGAATCCATCAGGATTCGGATAGCCTCCATGGTGGAAGAAGCGACAGCACACAACTGGATCTCCAAAAGGAAGCTGGTTTCCTCACCAAAAATCACCAAGGACCCCTTACTTCTACACCATTCCCAAGACCCACAAGGACCTTGCGCAACCTCCAGGCCGCCCCATAGTATCGGGCATTGATGCCATACTAGAACCACTATCAAAGTTTGCAGACGCTTTCCTTCGCCCACTGGTCCAAAAAACTGATACAAACCTGAAGGATACAAAGGAAGTCCTACAGCTACTCCAAGGAATTGAATTTGACCCCAACAGACACTTCCTGATGGGACTGGACGTGGAGAGTCTGTATACCAGTCTCCCACATGATGAGACACTAACTATCATTGAGGAGGTACTCATCACCACCGATTGGGGGTACCACACACCACGTAACGTGGTTATGGAATGTGTGTTCCTGGCACTTACAAAAAACTTCTTTGCTTACGAGGATACCGTCTACCTACAGAAGCACGGGACCAGCATGGGGAGTACATTTGCTCCCAGTATAGCTGGCCTGTACATCTACCACCTAGAAGTGAAGAAGATCCTACACCCCAGTAACCCGTTTGTCAACAACATAAAAACATGGAAACGTTACATAGACGATGTGTTGGTTATATGGGAAGGAGACATTACATCAACTGAAAACTTTATGACCTGGCTAAACCAACAAAACATCTATCTGAAATTCACCAGCACAACCTCACGGACCAACTTGGTCTTCCTGGATTTGAATATCTACCCAGATGAGGGCACTTTAAAGACTACCACTCACTTTAAAGTTACAGCACAGAACTGTCTGCTGTTATATAACAGCTTCCATCCCCGCCACCTTCGGGACAATCTCCCATACGGACAGTTCCTCTGCTTGCGGAGGAATTGTACGGAGATTAAAGACTTCAAGAGGCAGGCTACTGATCTACAAAAGAAACTAAAGAAACGCAACTACCCTACACGAATCATTGATAGGGCCATGAAGAGGGCACGTAACAACAATAGGGAAGCACTGCTGGAACCGAGAGTACCTAAGGACCCAGAAGAGAGACCAATATGTGTCACTACTTACAATACCAACTCCAATCAAGTGACAAAAATTGTAAACAAACATTGGAGACTCCTGGCATGCGGAAACCTCAACCTTCCCAAACCGATGTTTGCACACAAAAGGGGAAGGAGTCTAAAGGACATGCTGGTCCACACAAGACCACGACACACCTTAGCAATTGAGGAAGAAAATACCCTCCTACCCCCAGTGAAGGGCCATTATCCTTGTGGTAATTGCAGCACTTGCCACCTGACGAAGAAAAGCAAAAGTATAAAATTCAGGAATGGTACGGAATGGGAGCAGAGGAGATTTACGAACTGCAACAGCAAGAATGTGGTTTATATCATCACTTGCCCATGCGGAATGGAATATGTCGGAATGACAACTAGACCTGTCAAGACACACATAGGAGAGCACAGGAGCAATGTACGTTGCAAAAGAAGCACTACGAAAATGGCTACCCACTACTTGACAACCCAACACACAATGGAAGACCTACAGTGGACCATTATCGAACAACTGAACAGTGAACATGGTCTTCTCGAGAAGGAACAGCGGTGGGTGTTCCGCTTGGGGACACACATTACAGGTCTGAACGACGACATCCCCTGGGGACAATTTAGCTGATTTGTATCTCCCCGTGACCTTTGTCACTATCTCTGGGAAGAGAAAACTACTGCAAATACACTGCATAGAAACTCTTGAAACGACTGGGCAGAACCGTTATATTAGCCAACCTTCTATTAAACACTTGGGGCCAGCAGAAAAACACCCCTGAAATAATGTGGCCTGTACATTACCCTGTGGAATTTAATGTCCTGCCACACGTTTTCCCACTCCTATTCACTTTTGCCATCTTGAGCTCACCCTTCTGTAGAGAGGTGTCATTACCACTATATGTCCTCTACATAAAAATCTTTTGAAGCAACTTTTTGTCGTGCATATTATGAAACATGAAAAAAACACTTCGGAGTAACCCGCATGCCTGGCTGCACACTCTCTTGGTACAGTCTCTACCATAAACGCGATTACATGTACCATTAGTAAATACTTGCCCAGACCTGGTTTACTTTATTTTTAATATTATTATTATTTCTTTCATTATCCGGCTGGTCCACATTTTACGCTCGGATAGTTTAAAGAGTTAGGAAGAGGTAGTGTCCTTTTAGTCAGCTCACTAGTCTTTTTCGTTCCTAGGGCTATACAACAGGCACCCTTGAGCAACAGGAAGTGAGGAACAAACACCCTTGAGCAACAGGAAGTGAGGAACAAACACATTCAGCCGGAGGTGCCATTCTAGGTCACCATCTTGGATTTCCTGACGGTCTAGTGTTTGTACCAATTAGTGCAGTTTTTTGGCGGCAAAACTACCAATTATGCTCAGTATTTAAGGACACTGCCCACACTGGCTCAGTGTTCCACGGAGCCGCGGCGAGGCAGTGTCCTGGTGAGGAGGTAACCTTGATATTGTAAGTACGGCACAGCCGTTTTGCAACAGTGAAACGCTGCTCATTTAGGAAGGATCTTAAAATCAACAATTTTCCTTTTCTTTTTCAATTTCTTTTAACAGTGTGTGACTATAGGTACCCCTTCCCTCCCGTTTTGAAGGCTCATGGGGCATTATCTGGGCGATATAAGAGTATGTGAACAGCCTAAACTTTGGAGGCTTCTTTATCTGTCACTAAACAGTTTTTTGAAGGAGAGATATATTTCACAGATACTCTCAGTTATACTTATCATATGGATACGCACACCACGTGGTCCTTAGATATAGAGTGTGTGTTTTATGTTGTGTGTATGTTTTTGTATTGTCCCATCTCGCTGGCATAACACAGCACTGATTACCAATTATAACGGATAAAGATGAGAAAAATATATCACAGAAATATATCACTTTTCTTTACAGGTCAACACCACATTTGGTGCAGTTTGGATGTGTTATGTTATTTTAACTCTGTTTTTATTCTTCCAGAACCCATTCAGCAATATACCTACTGGGGTGTAGTATACTGTGCATGTTAAATTTATGTGCACCACTTAGTTAGGATTATATGTAAATACACAGTTGTTTTGATTTGAGTGTAGAAGGGATCTCTTCTAGGTCCTGATGAGAAGCCAGGGGAGTGCTTCGAAACATGTCGACACAGGAGACACTGCTCATTAAAGCATAGTATCTCCATCTCATTCCCCACTTTTAACGATACCAGCTCACAGGAACATTCAAATTTATTTTTTCAACTGAGCCAGGTATTTTTTAATTTTTCACCATTCACTCACTTCTGACCCTTCCACTCACACTCCTACACCACACATAGTATTGTTTTTCATAACCAGTGCTCCCACGTAGTCGTAGGTCGTAGCACGCCCCGTCCCTCAGCGGGGCGGGAAGACCCTGATGATGAAGCATGCCACCAAGGGTCCTTTTGGTGGGTGAGGGGTATTTAAACAAAGCTGTGTGCTTTCCACCATTGTAGGAGACACACGTAGTCTGGAGGAACACTTCTATACTTTCCGATAAGGGTGGATCCCTTTGTTTTTTGACAATATAACTTGAGGAGGACGTATCCACCTCCTCTTCACTCCTTTCTTGTGTTACGTTGGGTTGTGCAAGCCGTGTCTAATGGTCTTAATGGATGCCATCTGCAAGTTTGCTTACAATAACCAGTTGAGCTTCTTCACTGACATGCTAATTACAGCAGACCTCCGCCCCCTTGACCAATAGGCACGCAAGATTATGTCTGTGTGGGTAATGTGTGTTTTTGTCCCTCCTTTTGGTGTCTTGCTCCCTTCCCAGGGAGCGGGGGCCTATTTATTTTATCCTTTCACGTTGCTCTATGTCTGTTTGTTTATGTATACTACTTTTTTGGTTGGTTTCTGCCCATCTTGTTGGCAGCATTCATTTTGTTTTCTTTGTAGTCCATTTTAGAATCGGCTTTATTTTATATATGTGAGGCTTGAAAATAGGTTCGGGTGCCTAGTGTTAAAACACGCCGTAACGTTTTCTGCTGTATTTTATATATGTACATGCCGTAACGTTTGCCGCAGTATTTTAGATATGGCCTGGTATTGCCGAGTCCCCTCCGATGGTTGATTTGTGACCCACCAACACTCCCCTCCAGACAGGGATCCCGGGATGGGGGATTGCAACCCCCACCCCCTTTCCCCCCCGAGGCATCGATAATAACCCTTTTAACGGAGTGATCTTGTGCAGGAGGCCCGTTTGCCCATCAGATTCCTTTCCGTGGGCACCCTACTTCCATCCTACCTCCCAGGGACTGATGTTATGCCACGTTGGCGCCCATGCGCCTGCGCAGGGGTTTGCCCAAGGGGCCTGCCGGAAGCGGAACTTCCTACCCCCGCACCCTTCAGCCTACCGGCCGTAAGCGCCCCTGGGGTGTGATGAGGGACCACTGCCCCCTCCCAGGCGTCCCCCTTAAACAATGGGATGCCTACTAAGAGATGTAAAATTTTGACCTAGCAATCATGACCTTACCACAGACCAAGGATATTCAGACATAAAATACAACAAGCAAAAATGACATCACCCTGTAAAATAAAACATAACGATATGGCATTATTCAGTAAACAAAAACAACATTACAAACGTCGACCTGCAAAGTAAAACCGTTAAACACACGCCTGAACATAACTATTTCCTAAAAACTCGCTGCCTCAGGGGATGGTGGGTGGGTTAAAGAAAAACTGGGGCTTCCAGAAGTCCTCCGGCGTGTTCAATAACATTTCAAATATACATATTTACACATCTTTTATGGCTAACCTTAACATGAGTCTAATACATAGCCATACCTAACCTAAAACTGGAAGATGTACACTTTGTTTTCTGCGTATCCCGGATGAGCCTACGTGCAAGGTCATGACTGTTCCCAACTACTTGCCAGGTCCCCCTTTAACGGAGTGACCTTGCGGAGGAGGACCGTTTGCCCATCAGATTCCTTTCCGTGGGCACCCCCTACGCCCTTCCATCCTACCTCCCAGGGACTGATGTTACGCCACGTTGGCGCCCATGCGCAGGGGTTGGCCCAAGGGGCCTGCCGGAAGCGGAACTTCCTACCCCTGCCCCCTTCAGCCTACCGGCCGTATGCGCCCCTGGGGTGTGATGAGGGACCACTATCCCCCCCCAGGCGTCCCCCTTAAACAATGGGATGCCTACTAAGAGATGTAAAATTTTGACCTAGCAATCATGACCTTACCACAGACCAAGGATATTCAGACATAAAATACGAAAAGCAAAAATGACATCACCCTGTAAAATAAAACATAACGATATGGCATTATTCAGTAAACAAAAACAACATTACAAACGTCGACCTGTAAAGTAAAACCGTTAAACACACGCCTGAACATAACTATTTCCTAAAAACTCGCTGCCTCAGGGGATGGTGGGTGGGTTAAAGAAAAACCGGGGCTTCCAGAAGTCCTCCGGCGTGTTGGGATGGCGACGGTGCTGTTCTCAGGAGCGGAGCGGCAAGGAAAAGACCTTGCCGCCGCTCCGCTGCTCTTTTAAAGGGCCTTTTGCCCCAAAACTGGATAAAACAGGTCCCGGCAAGATCCGGGATCCGTTTTGCCAACGTTGCCCCGGAAGCGTTTTAACTGCTTCCGGGGCATCACTCATTGTCCTATGGCTGCGGGCGGGAGGCGGGCGCCGAGCGCGTCACCAAGCGCTGGCCCCGCCCCCCGCTGAGGAAGCGTCCCGGGGACCGGCACAACCGCCATATTGGCGGCGTGACCGAGTTCCCGGTGGCGCCTTAGAATATGGCCTGGTATTGCCGAGTCCCCTCCCATGGTTGATTTGTGACCCCCCAACACTTGCCAACGTTGCCCCGGAAGCGCTTTAACTGCTTCCGGGGCATCCCTCATTGTCCTATGGCTGTGGGCGGGAGGCGGGCGCTGAGCGCGTCACCAAGCGCTGGCCTCGCCCCCTACCGAGGAAGCGTCCCGGGGACCGGCACAACCGCCATATTGACGGCGTGACCGAGTTCCCGGTGGCGCCTTAGAATATGGCCTGGTATTGCCGAGTCCCCTCCCATGGTTGATTTATGACCCCCCAACACTCCCCTCCAGACAGGGATCCCGGGATGGGTGTTTGCAGCCCCCCCCCCTTTACCCCCGAGGCATCGATAATAACTCATCCAACACAGAACTTGGATAAGGGGTCGGATAACCCCAACCGTATTTTTATTAAAATTAATAAATCATAATTAAAAAATTCATATCACAATTTTATACGCAGAATACCCAAACATATTCAATAACATTTCAAATATACATATTTACACATCTTTTATGGCTAACCTTAACATGAGTCTAATACATAGCCATACCTAACCTAAAACTGGAATATGTACACTTTGTTTTCTGCGTATCCAGGATGAGCCTACGTGCAAGGTCATGACTGTTCCCAACTACTTGCCAGGTCCCCCTTTAACGGAGTGACCTTGCGCAGAAGGCCCGTTTGCCCATCAGATTCCTTTCCGTGGGCACCCCCTACGCCCTTCCATCCTACCTCCCAGGGACTGATGTTATGCCACGTTGGCGCCCGTGCGCCTGCGCAGGGGTTGGCCCAAGCGGCTTGCCGGAAGCGGAACTTCCTACCCCCGCACCCTTCAGCCTACCGGTCGTAAGCTCCCCTGGGGTGTGATGAGGGACCACTGTCCCCCCCAGGCGTCCCCCTTAAACAATGGGATGCCTACTAAGAGATGTAACATTTTGACCTAGCAATCATGACCTTACCGCCACAGGCCAGTATAGTTGACCGACTATCTGGCCCCCCCCCATCCGCTGCCGACATGAAGGACATGCCATGTTTGCTGCCCCTAACATCCAGGCGAGCACATTTTCCAGGAAAAAAGCATTGCCCAATTTGGAAAGGTGAACCCCGTCCTGCAGAAACAACCGCTCCCCCCCGGATGCAGCCATGCGCAATCGTCTGCAGTTTAGGAGACCGGAAAAGCTTATCGATCCTGTTATTAATCCTCTTTACGGAGTGATTCAAAGCCCACACCGACTCACCCCCCGCCATTGGAACCTCGGGATCATGTGAGACCATACCAATACTGCCTGTGGGCACTGCTTGGCCAACCATCCTACTTCTTTAATTATTGCCTCTACCACTCCTTTCCTGCCCATGTGTACCAAGTCATTACCTCCCAGATGTATTATTACCGCAGCGGGTGTCGCTGGGGACCTAAGGAGCAAAGCCCCCACCACATTATGGAACAGACTCAATCGCAATCCCCCTTGACCGTGTAATGACACCTTAAAACCCGCCTGGCGGGCCCTGTCCGCGAAATTTCCTGCGAAAAAATGCTGTTTCAACCTGCTCACATATGAATGGCCTATAATCCAGACTTCTCTGTGGCCTGGCCCCCAGGCAGGTACCTGGCATGGGCGAGGTTCAGTTGACCGGCGGACGATGGCTAGCGCCCCTCCTGCGGGACAGGACGTGGAAACTGCAAAGAAGTGAAACAAAACCAGACATTAGCAATGATACTTAAAGTAAATGGAGCCGCACATATCGTTTGTAGCAGTCGGAAGACCATCGCCCAATTCTTTGGACATCCTGTGCCATCAGTCCCCGAGCCGTGGCTTCGGTGGCTGCCCCAATCCTAAAAGAATGGGTACCAAATTTGGATGCATTTAGGCCTGCCTCCCCCAGTGCCAATGTCAAAATCCTCCCAAACTGAAACCTCGTGAGGGGAGTCCCATCCTGGTGGATTAACAATGGCCCCCCTGCGCCCCGTGGCCTGCAGGCCATGTACGCCTCCAAGTTGCCCACCGGACAGCACGAGCTCCCTAGAGCTTTGTGCAAGATAACGTGATCCCCCCTCCCGTTCCGATCCATTTTTGATCCGAGGATTGATAGGGATACTGACCCTGCCTGTAGGTGAACATGGGCAAATTGCATCCCCCCCGCCAATCGTGTTTATTACGCACCACCAATTCCCCAACCCTGAAAGTGCCATAGAATGCAAGGGAAAAAGCCGCCCTGAACAGATGGACCTCACTGGTGGATCTACATAATTTCCCCAGAGCCCCCATAAGGGCTGAGAGCGCTTCAATGCTAATCGGGTGTCTAATGTCCGGCTGGGCACCTTGCAGGCGTTGCCACCCCTTCAGAGCCCTTTGAACCAAGAATGAGCCCATAAGGCCCCTATGCCCCCGCATCTTTGCAAAAAAGGATATTGCCGTCAGTTGACGCTTTGCGCATGCTACAGACCGCCCTTTGTCTCTCAGTTCCCTTATGAATGATATGACGGACGCTGGCTCATGCCATGCCCCTTCCCAGCCTTCCCTTAAAGATGCGCAGTATGCAGTAAAGGCCCCCTCATAGGCCCACCTAGTCCTTGGTGCTAGGCTAACTGCCACGAGGTCTGATAGGTTGGGGCACCTAGCTGCCACAGATGCTCCTGAAAAGGTGTCGGATAGTCCCCTGCTTCTGGATGGTAGGACCTGAACACCTGCATCTTGAAACGAGACAATGCGTCAGCCGCGTGGTTGAGTATCCCTGGGACATGCTTAGCCCTAAACATCACATTTAATCTCATACATTGCAGCACGATTTCCTTAAGCAAGCGAAGCATCATTGTACACTTGGCAGACTGCTGATTGATGCATTCTACCACTGCCATATTGTCTGACCAGAAAACCACAGACTGATTGCGAAACTGGTGTGGCCAAATGGTCACGGCCACCAAAATGGGGAAGAGCTCCAGATATGAGACGTTCTTTGTTACACCTGTGTCCACCCACCACGCGGGCCAATGTTGCGCCGCCCATTGAGAACCCAGAATGGCTCCAAAACCCTCACTCCCTGCAGCGTCTGTCATGAGGCCAAGTTCTGGACTGGACCTAGCTGGGCCATACTACTGCGCCATTGAAATCACGCAGGAATGCCATCCAAATCCGCATATCCTGCTTAACCTCGCTGGATAGACGAGTGTGGTGGTGCTTTTCTTTCAGCCCTGACATTGCCTGCGCGATGGAATGTGAAAAGGGGCGGGCCATAGGGATGATTCTTAATGCAAAGTTCAGCATACCCACCGCCTTCTGCTGTTGATGCAAAGTGACCTTCTCTTTACGCAAACAGTCTGCCAGTGCTAGCGTGAAACCTTCTACCTTACTCAATGGCAAGCGTGACACACCCTCAATGGAATCCAATTCAATGCCCAGGAACTCAATTTGAGTGGCCGACCCAACAGTCTTTCCCTGTGCCAGGGGGACCCCAAGGTCCCCCATTAGTGCACAAAATGCTTCCAAAGCCATGCCACACTCCTGTGACTGTGGCTCCCCCAACAACAAGAAATCATCTAAGTAGTGCAATACCCAGTGGTGCCCGGTCACCTGCCTGAAGACCCACTCCAGAAAAGAGCTGAATTTTTCAAAATAAGAGCAAGAGACCGAGCACCCCATTGGCATGCACTTGTCCATGTAGAACTTCCCTTCTAGCTGGAACCCCAAAAGATGGAAATCCTGTGGATGGACTGGTAGTAAACGGAAGGCAGATTCTATGCCAGATTTTGCTAACAAAGTGCCTGGGCCAAGCGATTGCAGCATTGCAATCGCCTGATCCAAAGATGCGTATCTCACGGTGTACAAAGCCCCATCAATAGCATCATTCAGTGACTGACCCCTGGGAGCAGATAAATTATGGATCAGTCGGAACTCCCCCGGGTCTTTTTTGGGTACTACACCCACTGGTGAGCAGACAAAATCATCAACAGGGATTGAGTCAAAAAGACCCGCCAGCCTCCCCAAGCGCAGTTTCTTCAACACTTTATCTTTTGCCACAAGCATGTTCCCCCTTACTGACTGCTGATTGCGGCAGTAAGGAACCCCAGAATAGCCAGGGGCAGGAATCCTGAAACCATCCCTGAATCCCTCCAACAACAACTGTGCTGTGCTTGGGCAGCAGTATTTATTTAGCCAGGGAATCAAAACCATCGTGTTTATGGATGAGTGTGCCTTAGTAAGTGATAAATCCTCATTCCTATTTTTTACCTCCCTTGTCCTTTGATTTCTTGAAACACTTGGATTCTGGGTGGGAGGACAAACCACAGAAAGAGCAGGCATGCCTGAATTTACATGAACCATTGGGCCTTGTGCATGTCCGTTTGTTGAAATCCCAACACGCTCCCTTCTTGCTACCCCCTCCCCCGCTATGGGGTGTACTTGGCCGAAAGGAGTGCCTCTTTGGTGCGTCCTGGCTTGTGTTTTTCATGTGCCTCAACCACAGAATTACATCCATTTGATCCCATGCTAGAGCCGGGTCAGAGGCCTTCGCCCTCCTAAATGCCTTGTCATATTCCTTCCAACACATTCCCCCGTACTCATCAGGTGCACATGTGATCCTATTCTGATAGCACACCAATTCAGACCCCAGCCCAGGGAATTTCTCCACCATTATCGCATGGAAGTTTGAAAATGCTTTTATCCAGTTAATTAAGGTTTCATCAATCTTTTTCCTAGTGGGCCAATTGCCCCAATCCCTTGGGTGAGCCCACTCCCTCAACTTTTTAGCATCCTCCCTCTCATCCTTGTCCACTAACAAAGAAAACATGTTCACATATTCCCCTTTCCAGATTTGCTCTTTCACATCCTGTGCGATGTGCCTCCCCAGACGCTCTCTCGGTGAGCGCATCTCCCCCAAACCTAAACTTGGTAACAATTGGTCCGTACCTGCAGACGTGCCTGCTTGCGTCTTTGCGTGCTCAGTTCCTGCAGCCGTGACTGGATTGGGAAGCTCTGGGCCACTCTTGTTGCTCCCTGTGCTCTTTTGCCCTGCCCCTCCGGTCGGCTCAATCAAATGTGGGACCACCCGTTTAGACCTCTCCACTTGCGCTACCAAACTCCTGTCCCTCCCCACTGCGTCCCCTTCAGCTAACGGGGCCCGACTGCCTGCAGAAGGAATTACTGTCCCTGCCTTGGCTAGCCATGGGAGCACTGCTGCTAAATTTGCAACTAAATCAGGTTGATACAGAACCAAACTAGGGGCACCATTGGGGGGTACCACTGGCTGGGACGGGGCCCCCTCTAAACCAGGACCCCTGGGTGCGCTAGGCTGACTTGGGCCTCCTGTGCCTGCCGGTGGAGTCACTCCCCCTGGTATTGCTCCATTACCCTCCTCTGGTGCGCCCCCCCCCCCCCACAGGGACTACAGGTACTGGGATCACTGGGCCTAAAGGTACTGGAGTCGCTGGGACTGAAGGTACTGTAAACACTGGGGTTGGCAAATTTGCTGGAGCTGCCCCCCGCTCCCACGTTTGGGCTTGGATCTCCGGGGTACCGGAGGGAAAGCCGCCCTGGGTGCCACCCCGGACCGCCTGGGCCTGACCTCATTCTCTTCCTGCCCATCCACTCTCCTGCGTAGCTCTGCCATGGTCTGCCCCAAATCGTTCATTGTGCGCATCATAGTTGCCATCCATTCCTCCATTCTAGTTGGGACCTGCCCCCTCTTTGCCTTGGGTGCCATAGCTATAATTAATCCTGCTCAAAACTCAATCACCCGGCCTGCACCAGCTGTAAAACTGGCTCCCTGCCACAGACAATGAAAAATCACAGCCCTCCCTACTTCAGTGTGGCTGTAACAAAACCTCCTGCCACCAGCCGGCTCTTGAGTCGCCCTACAATGGTCTGGGACAATGCCCAAACCCTTACCTCCCTGCTGGATGAGCATGCCTCCGGTCTGCCACAAGCACCCCCACAGCCAGAGCCACTCCCACTAGCTAATCCAGTGGGTCGGGTGAGTATGCACTCTAACCTGAGTGGCTCCCAGCTGCAGTGGAATGCAGGCCTACCAGGGGTGCAAAACGAGTGTCCCTAGCTGCCTGCTTTTCCTCGCGTCGACAAGAACGCCCTCCAAATGCCTCCAAAATGAGCACCAGCTGGCCTCCTGCAATCCGGCAACCTGCAGGAAAAAGAAAAGAAAAACCAGGGCTTCCAGAAGTCCTCTGGCGTGTGGGGATGGCGACGGTGCTGATCTCGGGAGCGGAGCGGCGAGGAAAAATACATAGCCATACCTAACCTAAAACTGGAATATGTACACTTTGTTTTCTGCGTATCCCGGATGAGCCTACGTGCAAGGTCATGACTGTTCCCAACTACTTGCCAAGTTCCCCTTTAGCAGAGGGACCTTGCGCAGGAGGCCCGTTTGCCCATCAGATTCCTTTCCGCGGGCACCCCCTACGCCCTTCCATCCTACCTCCCAGGGACTGATGTTATGCCACGTTGGCGCCCATGCGCATGCGCAGGGGTTGGCCCAAGGGGCCTGCCAGAAGCGGAGCTTCCTACCACCACACCCTTCAGCCTACCGGCCGTAAGCGCCCCTGTGGTGTGATGAGGGACCACTGTCCCCCCCCAGGCGTCCCCCTTAAACAATGGAATGCCTACTAAGAGATGTAAAGTTTTGACCTAGCAATCATGACCTTACCGCAGACCAAGGATACTCAGACATAAAATACGACAAGCAAAAATGACATCACCCTCTAAAATAAAACATAACGATATGGCATTATTCAGTAAACAAAAACAACATTACAAATGTCGACCTGTAAAGTAAAACCGTTAAACACACGCCTGAACATAACCATTTCCTAAAAACTCGCTGCCTCAGGGGATGGTGGGTGGGGAAAAGAAAAACCGGGGCTTCCAGAAGTCCTCCGGCATGTGGGGATGGCGACGGTGCTGTTCTCAGGAGCGGCGCGGCGAGGAAAAGACCTTGCCGCCGCTCCGCTGCTCTTTTAAAGGGCCTTTTGCCCCAAAACTGGATAAAACAGGTCCCGGCAAGATCCGGGACCCGTTTTGCCAGCGTTGCCCCGGAAGCGCTTTAACTGCTGCCGGGGCATCCCTCATTGTCCTATGGCTGCGGGCGGGAGGCGGGCCCCGAGCGCGTCACCAAGTGCTGGCCCCGCTCCCCGCCGAGGAGCGTCCCGGGGACCGGCATAACCGCCATATTGCCGGCGTGACCGAGTTCCCGGTGGCGCCTTAGAATATGTGTTGCTTGTATAATGGTTTTGGCTGCACAACGCTAAATCACTCTGTAACGTTTGTCACTGTATTTTACATATGTACATGCCTAACGTTTGCGCAGGCAGGTTCTTTGCCTATGAAAAGCGTATTTAAGAGAAAATTAAGCTATAAATAAATCAAGATTCTTGTGTTTTGGTAATGCTGCCTGCCCCTTCCCAAAATTACTTTTCATTTTCTTCCGTCAACCATGAGTGCGGGTTCGATGTGGGTACTGGAAGGCTAGGTTCGGTGTCCTCTACCGTGAGATATCTCATACTTTGGGACTCCTGGTCTCTAAGGAATTCTATTGGTGCAAGGCTTGTGCTTAGGACCTCTTTAACAAGCTCCTTACAGCGTTTTTGAAGTTTGATCTTAGATGTCCATCGCTTAATATCACACTGCCCAAGGTCGACAGTACCCAGGATTATTAATTTGAAACCAGTTCTTGCAGTACTTAAAAGTGAAAATATCCAAGTATCATGGCGTCATTTGCTTCACGAGCAAGACCAGATCTAAGCGTATGCACGTATATAAATAAACAACTCAACGCCACATAATTTAACTTCACATAATTGCACTACTCAATACCACATAAAAACACCCCACATAAATCCACTCTATTCAACATAGCAACAATCCACATAAATACACTCCATGCCACATAATTCCAATAAGCATAATTTCACTCAACTCCACCCAGTTCCACGACACACAATTCAATTCCACACATTTCCATTCCGCACCACATAATTCCACTCCACTACTCAATTCTACAACACACCACATACATCCAATCCACACCACAAAATTCCACATCATGCCACAAAGTTCAACAGCACATCACATAATTTGACTCCACTACATGCCACTTCGCAAAACACAATACCACTCCACATAATTACACTCCATCACACACAATCCCGCTCCACATAATTCCAGTACACTCAATACCACATAATTACTATCCACATAATTCCACTGCACACCATGCCACGTAATTCCACTACACAACTCCACACCACACAATTCCAATTCAACCCACATAATTCCACTTCACACCTCTTACATTACTCCACTCCATAACACATGGCTAAAAGACATTGTCATTTACAAAGTCAATCGCTCTTGGATTGCTAAAACCTATTGGCTTTCTAGAACAGAGAAAAGAAAAAAAAGCTCTTGCAAAAGCGAGACCTATTGGCTTTGCCAATGTTTGTCATTCTTAATGCCATTTCCGCCACGTGGCGGTGGCGACTGCCTGCCTCTGCCGCGCTCCCCCGCTTGACTGGGCCCCAGCAACTCATACTTGGGACATGCTCCTGAAGGCCCTGTGATTTTTTGGTGCTACCATTGTCCCTCTTGACATTGAGGACTGCTCTCTGAATCTGGCTGGCGCACGCCTCACCCTCTTCGGGGTTTGCCAGAACTGCTTGCCTCATTGGACGCTTCCGGGCCCTCGGAGACTCTCTTCAATGCCCAATCATGCTGTGTCGCTGAGCCGCTTACCATAGCTGCATTATCTGCAACTGTGCTGTGTGGGCTGCCTCGTCTTGCACATTTTTGGGTTGACCAGTGGAAGCCTTCGCTGCTGGGCGAGCTGTCTTGGGTACCATGCTATTGAGAAGAGAAATCCAGTGTTACTGCAAAGAGGTAAGCTCCCCCTTGCATTGGTCCCCTTGCCCTCTCGACCACACTCCTCGTCTCACTTACAGACGGTATGCTTCAGCACCATAAACAAGATCATCCTTTTTTGCACAGGTACATTTCTCCCCCGCACAGCACAGAGGAACCATTACAGTCTCCCTCTCACTTGAACCTTGGTCCTCCTATATGAGCTGGCCCCTCCCTCATCTCTGCTGATGTACCACCCAGCTCTTTAACGATTTTGGCCACACCAGCCACAGAAGAATACCAGGAAACTGACCTGGAATGTTTTTGTTGTTCTCATGTCACATTACCTTACCTCCAAGTGTGGCCCTCACATCTGTGAATCTCGTCGGCTGGGAGATGCACAAACGCAAACGTAACTAAAAATACAGTAATGGAACATTTAATGTATAAAATTAGCAGCCACCTTCTTATTTAAATGTTGCCACCCCTTTTTACAGTCCATGCAGATAAGAAATTAATGACAACACCCAACACCAGTATTTTCCTTCACATCTTTGCATCCTAAACTGGCAGAAATACAATTAAGCGCCACAAACTGCCTTAACGGTCTGTGACTGATAGAGTTTAAGTAGCCCAAGGCAGAAACAGTGCTAAACGTGAACACGGACAACATTATATAAAGTTCTGCTTGAGTATCAAGTCAAGGCCTTTGTAAACAGACTGAAATATGCTTAATGCTTCTCACAGAAGGCCCCCCTATCCCCTTAAACTGCTTCATGGGTTGGGACTGAGCCAAAGCACAAACAGTGTTAACAAGCCAATAGTTCTTGCCTATGCGAGATCTATTGGCTTTGCCAATGGGTTTTAGCCATGTTGCAAATGGCTGAAAGCAAAGAAAAAAAGCTTTATGACACAGCCAGCGGTGACTGCGTAATAGCTTTTTTTTTCTTTACTTGCAGTTATGCTGCAATTAAGCCAGTGCTGCTGTATAATCTATACTATAACATCCCTGTAGATCCATAGACCAGGGGCCGCAAGCGCACTCCTGGCCTTTGCATGCAGCCCCCTGTTCAAAACAGGCAAGCCTTTATTTACAAGTGAATCGACGTGAAAGAAAGCAAGTAAATAGGGTGTCCCGCACAGTTAACTTTTGGACCACCTTCATTTTTAAAGATATTCTGCAACAAACCTCAAGCGTGTAAAATAGGAAGAAGTCTCTTCAAAAATTCCAAAAATTTATTTTATTCACATGCAGAACTGTTTCATGTTAGTAGTAGTAGTACATCAGATTAAATCAGTGCAAGTATTTTTTTTTAAGGAATAGTTTGCAAACATGAATTTTGAAACGTTCATGCTCCCACCCACCGTGACAATGCCAATAGTGAACTAAAAGGCAAGTCAGTTATGTGCACCCGTTGGATGGCCTGGATTGCTATTGTACATGGACAACACTTTAGTAAAATCAAATGTTGGAGAAGTTTTCATACAGTGCACATCCTGAAGGTATGTATTTCAAGATCGTATTATATGTAATAATAAAGAACAATCATTGGCAAAGTCAATAGGTTTCGCCTATGCGAAATCTATTGTCTTTGTCAATGTTATCTGTGCATATTGCAGATGACTATAATAAAGATTTGAAGTAGCAGCAAGAGCTGCTGACTTGGAGAACTGGGTTTGAGTCTCTGCATCAGCCCAACATCCTGTGATCCTGGCCAAATCATGAAATCTCCCCAGTGCCATAAAAAAGTGTCTTTGTACAATGTAACTGGGGCTGTTATAAAGGTCTGAAATACTTCATAGAACTGTTAAATACTTTTTATAAATGCTGCCTTTACTGCGAAAAAAATGTGATTCATACACTTTTATGGTTTGCCAGTGTCCTAGGTGAGGAGAAGAGGAAGCCTACGAGGGAAGAAGCCTGTTAGGGGAGAGAGGAAGGGTCAGGAAGCACGGCAGTGGAGGAGGCGGCGCTCGCACTGCGCCACAGGGAGTACTGGGACAGAAGAAGTTCGCTAGGGAGCAGGGAGATATTGGCCACTGCTGGTTCCGAGTTGGGGGTAGTAGTTAAATATAGCAATAATCAGTAATCTGTGGGATTCCTAGACCTTTTAGCCCCTGTGGCACTGCACCTGCTGCACCATTCAAATCATGACCCCAGTGCCTGCAAGGTAATTGCACTTGTGACTGCTTGTTTAGTAGTAAAATATAGCAATAACCGGTGTTCAGTGGGTTTCCTAGAGCTTTTGGCCCCTGTGCCACTGCACCTTCTGCACCATTCAGATCATGCCCCTATTGCCTGCAAGGTTACTGCACTTGTGACTGCTTATGTAGTAGTAAAATATAGCAATAATCAGTGTTCAGTGGGTGTCCTAGAGCTTTTGACCCCTGTGCCACTGCACCTGCTGCACCATTCAAATCATGATCCTAAAGCCTGCAAGGTAATTGCACTTGTGACTGCTTGTTTAGAGGTAAAATATAGCAATAATCGATGTTCAGTGGGTTTCCTAGACCTTTTGGCCCCTGTGCCACTGTACCTGCTGCACCATTCAAATCATGGCCCTAGGGCCTGCAAGGTTACTGCACTTGTGACTGCTTATGTAGTAGTAAAATATAGCAATAATCAGTGTTCAGTGGGTGTCCTAGAGCTTTTGGCCCCTGTGCCACTGCACCTGCTGCACCATTCAAATCATGATCCTACAGCCTGCAAGGTAATTGCACTTGTGACTGCTTGTTTAGGGGTAAAATATAGCAATAATCGATGTTCAGTGGGTTTCCTAGACCTTTTGGCCCCTGTGCCACTGTACCTGCTGCACCATTCAAATCATGGCCCTAGGGCCTGCAAGGTTACTGCACTTGTGACTGCTTATGTAGTAGTAAAATATAGCAATAATCAGTGTTCAGTGGGTGTCCTAGAGCTTTTGGCCCCTGTGCCACTGCACCTGCTGCACCATTCAAATCATGGCCCTAGGGCCTGCAAGGTTACTGCACTTGTGACTGCTTATGTAGTAGTAAAATATAGCAATAATCAGTGTTCAGTGGGTGTCCTAGAGCTTTTGGCCTCTGTGCCACTGTACCTGCTGCACCATTCAAATCATGGTCTTAGTAACTGCTAGGTAATTGCACTTATGACTGCTTGTTTAGTAGTAAAATATAGCAATAATCGGTGTTCAGTGGGTTTCCTAGACCATTTGCCCCTATGCCACTGCACCTGCTGCACCATTCAAATCACGACCCTAGTGCCTGCAAGGTAATTGCACTTGTGACTGCATGTTTAGTAATAAAATATAACTGTAATTAGTGTTCAGTGGGTTTCCTAGAGCTTTTGGCCACTGTCCCATTGCACCTTCTGCACCATTCAAATCATGGCCCTAGGGCCTGCTAAATAATTGCACTTGTGGCTGCTTGTTAAGTAGTGAAATATAGAGATAGTTGGTGATCAGTGGGTTGGTCCCTGTGTCACTGTACTTGCTGCACCATTCAAATCATGACCCTAGTGCCTGCAAGGTAACTGTACTTTTAAATCCTTGTTTAGTAGTAAAAAATAACAATAATCTGTGTTCAGTGGGTTTCCTAGACCTTCTGGCCTATGTCCCACTGCACGTGCTGCACCATTCAAACCATGACCCTAGGGCCTGCAAGGACAAATGAGGAAATCATTTATATCCAGTATTATATGTGTTCCGAAAAAGGCACAGTTGCAGACGGATTAGGTAATTATTGTGCAGCTAAACATAAACACAAAAGCTTTCATAAGAAATTGCCTTTAAACTTCTCCAACTCTCCAAAATGAGTTGCCACAAATGTCATAAATAAAGCATATGCTTTACACCTCAAAGTGAAAACCAAGCATTGTTAAATTGTGTTACATGGCTAAATTCTGTGAAAAGATCTTATCCTGTGCTTGACAGTGAATGGGCCATAAACAGTGTAAATTGCCCAAGATCACGATATGTTAGGCTGACGCTGATACTGAAATGCGGTTTTGTACTTTGTTCCTAAAAAGTCAGTTTCGCAAATTAAATGGACTCAGCAAAGAAGAGTAATTTTGCAAAAATGTGTTATATGTTAAAAAGTCTCTGCAACATTTCCAAAAATGTATTTCATTCAAAAGCAGAACTGTTTCATCTTAGTATTACTAGTACATCAGACTAAATCAGTGCAGTCCGCAAGCGCCCGCCTGAACTTTGCATTCACCCCCATTTAAAACAGGCAACATTTATGTACAAGTTAATCGACATGAAAGAAAGAAAGTAATATGGGTGTCCTGCACACTTAACTTTTGTGCCACCGTCATTTCTAAAGACATTTTGCAAAATACATTGTACATATTTAAAAAAGTCTCTGCAAAAATTCCAAAACTGTATTTCATCCACATGCAGAACTGTTTCATCTTAGTACTAGTACATCAGACTAAATCATTGCAAGTAATAGTTTTCAAACATGATTTTATAAACATTCATGCTTCCACTCACCCTGACAATGCCAATAATAAACTTCATGCCCCACGAATGAAAGGCAAATGTTTTGTGCAGCTGAAGAACGAAATACCATTTGAAATGGCTATGTCTAAAAATTTTTTTTTTTAAAGGGCGCAAGCAATATCCATGTAGAAAGTACGCTACATTCCTCTTTCCTGTAAATGCTCTCACTTTGAAGTCAGTTGAAAGCAAAATAAACACCAGGCTCCCTCGAAGACGCAGCTTGACATTTGACCTCGGTCAGCAAATATGATAAGATAAGAACAAGAATTAAATACCTGTTTATTACATAAAACGAGTTTGTGGAAGAATACTGTCAACACAACTTTAGCATGGGGAGGTGCGAACTAAAGCTGAACAACCTAATGCAAATAAAGCCAGCAAATGGAAAGCCAGAGTTGTGAGTTACAAACCACAAAGTCAATAACAAGCAACGGGTGGAATCCATTCCCAGGTCAATTACCTGAAACTCCCTAAAACTTCCTTAACATAGCCAGACAGCTGTGCTGTCTGGTAGGCTGCACTCTAAAAATGAATACGGATGATATTATATAAAGTTCTGCTTGATTATCCTGTCAAGGCCATTGCAGAACCGACTGAAATATCCTGGCCTCCCTGCTTTTATTTGTTTAAGAATACACTTAAGCACAAAAACAATTATTGTAAATAAATGCGGCCCAAACGACATGCTGATTGCCGCTCCGAAGGCTTGAACACTTAACCCTTCTCATAGAAGGCCCATGCTTTTAACCCCTAGTGTGTAGACTTTATTTGCAGCCAATGGGGCTGCGCTGCTAGGGAGTATCAACTCCTTCCAGCAGTCTTGGCTCTCAGTACACGTGCGCGCTGGGCCTCCAGTCTCGGCTGCTGCATCCAACTCCAATACTGCTCCGGGAGCTTCTGCCATGCACTACCAACCCCCCACTCACCATATCTGCGTTACCACCAATGGCCCAACTGCGTAAGGGGCAGAAAATACAGAGTCACCGCACCAGAATGCGCAGATGGCACTCATAGCCCGCAACACCCGAGCGAGGCACCATCCCAATTAAGCTTACATTCCAATAGACCCAATTTAGACTGGAGACTTCTGATTTTTGAAGCGCAAAATGGCTTTATTTTGGCTGTTTCCAGCCGGAAATGGCCTCTGCTTCAATAGAAGTCAATGGAAGAAATACATTTTTTCAAACCTCCCACTTTCCTTCTCTAAAATGTTGGCATGCATGAGTAAGGGAACCCAAGTGGTCACTGTGACCCTTGCCATTACCTCCAGGCTTTGGACCCCCATCTCAACTGCCACTGCATGAGTGAGCACCGACCTGCCCCAGGATCACTTGGCTCCTTCTCCCACTTTGGAGGCAGACACCCGGCCACAGACCCCATTCCCCTGCCTCTAAGCTCTTTCCATTCAAGCTAGCCTCTGGGATTCTACTGGTAAACGTATCAGCACATTCTCTCGCTATGCCTATGGCCCCCTGTTGAACTGAATAACACTGTAAGTACCCCACTTAAATCAAAGAATAGTTGGGAAAAAAAGGGGGGGGGGACAAAAGAAGCACACCGGGGGTCAGCCACTTAATAGTGGGAAAGGATGCAAATCCTTTTTGTTATATAACCCTCACACACTCTAGTAGTGTCATGCTTCATCATCGGGTTCACCCTGACTCCTAAAGGTCAGGGTGGGCTCAATCGTATTTCAGGGAGCACTTAAAAGAATAAGGCCAGGGGGTTTAAAGATTAAAACTCCTCCTGCGGTTCCAGGTATCTCTTTATTAGCGGAACCGTAGGGGATATTAAAACTAAAAAAAGTATATGTGGGTCGTCAGGAGGTGATGGTCCTATGACCCTAGTGATAACATGTTTCAGCCCGTAAAAAGCAGCCCATCAGGGTCCTGGACTTTCTTCACGGCAAAAATAATGTCCTCCCTGGTCAATTAGGGATAAGGATAGTCCTATATTTTAAGTTTGTAGAGGGCAGCGGGGCAGGACCCTTGGAGTAAGTCTGACTAGAGGGCTACCCCCCACGGCACTGCGGTTTCTTGAGACGATCGTGCTCCTCCGAATTGGGATGGAGTGAAGACATACTCAACAGGAGAAGAGATAAGTGATCTGTTCCCCGTTTTTCGTATAGGTGCAGCTTTCTGCCCTCTACAAGCTTAAAATATAGGACTATCCTTATCCTTAATTGACCAGGGAGGACATTATTTTTGCCCTGAAGAAAGTCCAGGACCCTGATGGGCCGCTTTTTACGGACTGAAACATATTGGCATTAGGGTCATAGGACCATCACCTCCTGACGACCCACATATACTTTTTTTAGTTTTAATATCCCCTACGGTTCCGCTAATAAAGGGATACCTGGAACCGCAGGAGGAGTTTTAATCTTTAAACCCCCTGGCCTTATTCTTTTAAGTGCTCCCTGAAATATGGTTGAGCCCACCCTGACCTTTAGGAGTCAGGATGAACCCGATGATGAAGTATGACACTACTAGAGTGTGTGAGGGTTACATAACAAAAAGGATTTGCATCCTTTCCCACTATTAAGTGGCTGACCCCCAGTGTGCTTCTTTTGTCCCCACCCCCCTTTTTTTCCCAACCATTCTTTGATTTAAGTGGGATACTTACAGTGTTATTGAGTTTGACTTGGGAGGACGTGTCCCCACCAGGAACCCCTCTGCTTCTGAGGGGTTATAGAGGTGCTGCTGTTATTTACTACTGTGCATAGGGACACCCACCCCGAAAAGAACATCACCCGGACCTCCCAGACAAAGAATACGGACTACGATTATACAGGTTTACAATATAATTTTTTTCCTCTGCGAATCTTATCTGTAGAAATGTAAAGTAGCAAAAATTAAACTAACAAAAATTAAATTAAAGCAGTGTATTACGTTGCTAAAGTACATAAATCCTAATATTAAATTCTAAACTTTGAGCTTAATATTGAAGTATGGACAGTTTCTGGCTCCGTTAGTTCACAGAATGTGCAAGGTATGAAAGTGGTTTGCTGAGGATCACACAATATTTAATATCAGGTAGAGGAGCTGAGATTAAAACTGTTGTGTTGCACTTTTGACGAGATTTGGCACCTAGTATCTAGGCTGGTAATAAGTAGCCAGCAACTCCGCTGACGGGGTCGAACCTGCGGCCAGCAGATGATGACGCATGTTCCTAATTGAGGGGTGGGGGTGTTGGTGCCGCTGAGCCACTTCAGCTTCTAGTGTTGATAAGTTAAAGTATGACTGATGGTGACTGATGGCGCGGTACTTGCAACCAGGGCACAAGTGCTAAAAAAAGAAGTGGGGGGACTAACCTAGTTAATCAGTATGCAAGTGGCATCGCAGCGCGTGACATCGCGGTGCGTGACACCGTGGCACGTGACATCACAGCGCGTGACATCACAGGAACTGGCATCACAAGAAGTGACATCAGATCTTAAGCCCTCACACATATGTTTAGCAGGTCTATCATGAGTACATTTGAGCACATTTCGAGTATACTTGCAAACCCTCCTGATTTAGGCAGAAGATTCACACTTTTGTAGCTACACATAAAGCAATGTTACATTTTATCAGCGTTAAGTTTTCTCTAGCCATAGTGCTTTAAAAGAAATAGTGATATTTAAATTATTACAACGTCTCCTCAGGGGTAGTAAGCGCTATATAAATGCTATTTATTTTGTGCAAATGCTGGGAAACATCAACACATCTGACGTTCTTACAGTGCATGCATATCTCCTAAACAGAGCCTGAACAAAGTTAAAAGCTGCCTCTCTTAAGTATGTGTGAAGTGCTAACAAGGTGTGAGCCTTTGTTTCACCTCTGCTGCATTTGCATCAGGTGTGAGGCTCCTGACTGCTCCCAGCCAGGAGACTCCAACAAAAGGAGGCCTGATGACCTCTCCGATTCGGCCTTTGTTATGGGCCCAGCAGGAGTCAGAACTAAGAGAGCCCCGTCCCCGCCTGCACGTTGTTGCAGATAGAAAGCAGATAACAACGTGCAGGCGCTGCAGGATGTGTCCCGGTGTTTGTAAATTACACCGGGACGAATTCAGCATATTTTACAGTGGGGCCACACTTCTTGGCAGGGTGGACGGTGTCCACCCTGCGAAAAAAGTGGGGGGACGCCGTCCACCCGCGTGTACCCCCGACTCGTGCCCTGCTTGCAACTAAAATCTTATTTTATAAACGCTATATACTAGCTTTCTGATTTTTAATATAATCCCTCCTAAAAAAAGATTCATTTGCCAATCACTGAATATTTACATGCTTTTAACACCAGCACTTTAAACACTAGCAATGAAAATGTGATATTAATAGATTATTTACTGCCACGGGTGTGTAGCGTGTAAATCGCATGTGCTATTATTCCAAATTGCTGGCATATATTCAGTCTCCTAGGGAGAATCTTCCCTTTCGGGATTTGCATTTGTATTTTATTTGCACAGATATCTCAACAACACAATTTCAATCCAATTAGCTAATTGGTTTTGTATTTTGTATTGTATGTTTTCTACTGCCCCCTTGATCAACGCTGGTCGAAGCAGCTCAGCTAATTTAAATTTGAGCAGAACCGAAGAAGGGCCGCTGCCAGTAGTTAATGCCCACAATCAAGGCCTTCTGATTAGTGCAGACACTGCCACGTTGTCCAAATGTATTTCCTACATTTAAGATGCTCTCTTTTACCACAAAATACTCATTTTTAGCAAGTGTTGAAAAAAAAAAACTACACATCACATTATTTTGATTTGCCCCTGTGACATTATGAATTACCTTTGTGACTTTACAAAAGTTTGTTCCCTTGTAATATATCAAATGTGCTACCTTAAATTTTTTATTCCTGCACGTCCAGACCCGATCCTTTTAGAGTAACATTCCCTGCAACAGCTGCACCACACAAAACCAAAGTTACGTTCCCAATATTTGCTCACGCACTAGCCTTACCACAGTCAGGAGTCGCCATATTAACTGTGAATTTAGGTTTCTCTGCATGTAAATGATGAGCAGCTTGTAATAACAACATTATGAGAATTATTACTGCTTTTACGTCCCTGTAGTTAGCAACCACTTCTTTGTAGCTTGGCATGATGTTATAGTATTGTAACACAGTACTCCTCGGTGCATTTCATATACAATCGCCTTCAGTACATGCACATAAACCTCTGCCCAAAATCTCATGCACCGGTTCAATGCTACGTACGGTGTTAATGGTTGAAACGTTTTATTTATAAAAAACACAGGGATTGGTGCACCAGCATGACCATATGCAGGGGCATAAAACTTCCCCTGCAGCCCTCACAGGTGACCACAGGACTACATGCCGCATGCTTAGTGTGCCCTTGTGAACCCACGCTGGACTCCCTTAAAATGTTTGTCAGTTTTCCTAATGCTGGACCGCAGGCAGTTACAGGTGGAACAACTTGCTCAATATCACAATATGAGTGTGCATGTGAACCAGGACTGGCGATCAGATCATCCGATGCTGATTTCCAAAGTGACAGTGCACTCTGTAACATGGAGTAACAGGGAGTTAAACATGTGCAAACCTTGCCCACAGTTATACGGGCCCCTCACAGGACACACTCCGTTTCTTTTTTTTAAACTTTATTTATTGTTTTTTTTTGTAACATTAGGACTGGGAACTGAAAGCAGCCCTGGCAAATTTTGCCAAACCAGCCCCCTTCCGGCACCGAGCGAGCGCAGCGAGCGAGCCCGACCACTACTAGGGGCGTTTGTGGGGGTTCTCCCCAAGAAAATTTTGGAAAAAGACAGACAAAAATGGTGAATTTTACAGCACATTTTTCATTACATATTCAATTGTATCAACTTTCAAAGCACAGTAAATAGTAGATGATGACCTTAAAGAGTCATATGTACCCATAGACAGTCTAACAGAGAGCATCAAAAATAGACACGAGTAGTGAATCAGAGAGAACAAAGTAAAAGCGAGACCAGCCCCCATATGGTGTGTAGCGAGCAAGCGCAGTGAGCAACCACTACTAGGGGGAGTTTGGGGGGTTCTCCCCCCAAGAAAATTTTGGAGACAGAAAGGCCAAAACAAAGCATTTTTCAACACATTTTTCATTACATATTAGATTGTATTAACTTTTAAAGCATAGTAAATGATTACCTTATGGAGCACAAGGATACCCAGTCATAAATCACAGACATTCCTAAAGAGAACACTAAAAAATGAAATGTCGAGCACGAAACATGAATTTAAATATAACCAATTTGGAGGAATCTGAGGCCGACAAGGACTTATCTAACCATGTCTCAGCAGTCAGTATGAACAATATGTATCTAAAAAAACACTTCATAAGGGAGGCCTGTGGAAGACTAGTGCTACAGCTTACCATCCTTGAAGAGCATCTCCCCATGAAGTCCCAGTATCATTTTGAATGTTTAACACAGGAGAGAGTTTACGGATGCATATTCTTTAAAGTTCTTTTAAAGTATTCTGAGTGTTATGTGAAGCAGATTAGCAGATACGTATGTCCATTTATTTTGAGGAGTTAATAATTGGCATATCCCACTGCCATTGTATCAGCAGCAAATAGTTATAGACCCTACCACCAACCATTTAGCCCAACCGTGAACATGAAGCATAGGTTGTCCTCAAGGGCACTTATGTGACAATTCACTTGTGTGACAACTTGTAGGACACTTTATGACAGGCATGTGCTTTACATGTGCATCGCATGTGTGCAGCCTTTTGAATCTCAAAAGAACCTGGAGGTGACTACGGAGAGTAATCCCATTTAAATGGATGGATATATGGATGGATGGATGAATGAATGGATAGATGGATGGATGGATGAGCTTTGATGAGAGGACAAAGATGCCTGCGAAGGACATTGTAAGAGTTTGGCCCGACAGCTTTATCACTGTAGAACTAGGGTTCTTTCCCAAGCGCCCCCTCTCGCCTCAAAGGCCACCTCCTATTAGTATCAAATAATAAAAATAGGTTCCCTCTTGCTTGCCTAAATCGGTATGTTTCCTGATGAGAATGTTCCTCCAGCAGCAGGATGGCACACGAGTGAGAGAAGTTATGGCTTAAGCTGCACAGTACTTCCATTGCACAATCTACTTGGAGGTTCCCTGTGCAACAAAGTAACTTCATGTCTTCTCAAAATGCAGATGTACAGGGTTACTATCATGCCTGGCATTAGGCAGTATACTCTCTATGCACGGCTTCCACTTCTATTGCTAGTGGCGCTGTACGCATGTCCCTGTGTCGCTGCTGACTGTACTGGAGTGCACGTACTGACTTTGAAAGTCATACATACAATGCAGACTTACTGTAAATATTTATACAGCACAATTGTGCTCACACGTGGGGCATCAGAGCACGCGCTATGACATCACAGCATGGGCTTGGCTGGTATCATTGGGCAGGACTTTGACGTTGTGCAAAAGGGAGGGTGACTGGCATGATTGCCTCACATGACTATGACGTGCTCTGCTGGAAGAATGTGGGTGAGGTGGTGTAGCATTACCTAGCTACGCATGGCTCATGGATAGCACTGAGGGTGGCATATGAATATTTAGTCTAGTGCAGTGACAGGCTGATATGGGGTCTCAGATTGACATTACCGGGAGAGTTACACAAACCACGGCTCATCAGTGACTAACAACTGCCAGTTCTACCCTTTGGGCTCCCAGCCAGGGCACTCAAAAGAAAGGGCACACCAATCATGCTTCTACCCTAATATCTGTCCTCTATAGGCTCCCAGTTATAGAGCATAGGATTTTTTTAACTTCTTATTATTATGAATCGAACACTCTGTGGTCATTTCTGCTTTTATTCGTAAATGCTTTGCCATTAACTCCCTCTTACAGATTGTCCTCTTTCTACATGCTGTCCATTCCAGGCTGAAGGAAATCTTGTCTAGGAGGTCACAGATTTTCAGGTTCAAATCCTTTAAAATCAATAGCCCTTAAACCTACGTACAATGCTCTTGGTGAGAGCTTTTACAAAAGCCTTGGAACCCTGCTCTTTGACAGAGCGTTAATCTCTCTGAATTCTGGGATTCTCTGGCATCCTGAAAACCTTCTGGTCTACGTGACCTTCAACAGTGGCCATAATGTGAAATAAGGTAACAGTGGAGTCAGAATCATTCGGTTTGAGAGGCAAGTCTGTGGAGATGGTTGATTTGTAAGTACGGGTCTCATGGCCCCAACACCGCCAGCTGTCCCTCAAAAGTGTCACTTGGTCTCAATACCTTTGTTAAGGCGCTGGACGAGAATGGAGCCCAGCCTCCAGTGTAGGCCATCCAGCCTGAACAGACAATACCACTGTGTACTCTGATGGTAACTCATTCTGAGAGGGATGCTTATAATGCCCTGAAGAACGCTGCCTTAACATCAACTAGGTCTAGTGATTGTGCGTAGACTGAACGTGAGCATGGTGTCCTAGCCGGGTTTCATGAATGACTCTGGCTGTCTGCATTGCAAGGACATGTGGGTGACCAAGACAATATTGGTTCTAAGACTGACCACGCCTTGGGCCTACGGTCTTCTTGCCGGGGCTTGGACAGATTATCCAAAACTCATACTTTGGGTCAAACTGCGCCAGAGGGTAGACTTACCTGAGACCCCAGAGACCAACTTACATCTGGACTCCGACACTTAGCCAAGCACTGAAGCCAAGACTAACACTCTCTGAGTTTGCCTGGCTGTGCCCTCTCTGCAAACAACCACATATAACTCTTTCATGAAGACAAAAACAGGACAGAATCCACAAATTACACTATGAAACAGAGGAACCTTGCACATGTCACTGCCTCTAATAAATGCTAAAAATGTAACTATGCTTAAAAAAAGCATGCTTATTATTTGAAGAAAAAGCCCCACCCATCTAGTCTCCCTCCCACATGCACTCACAATCACACAACCTAACACCAGACACACGCGCCACACTTGTCCTGAAGAGGAAGCGCTCTCCTTGGCTGAGTTGTAGATAATGCACATGAAATGTAGGCGTTATTAACTACAAATCCTCTCTTTATTCTGGAATATACCGTTTCTTGCTAAGGATGCTACCTGGTTCTGACAGAGGGGACATTCCTGGTCAAGTGTAACATTGCCCAACAGGGGCATCCCGGCCATTGCAACGCAGCAGGGTGGTTTTTGGATAGCATGAAAATGTGAAGTAGTAACACATCTTGTGTGTGATGGCGTCCGGGGGGGGGGGGTTATGCTTCATTCAGACTGTGAGTTTAAATGTGTGTGTGTGTAAGTGAAACTTGTGAAATATCAGTCAGATGGAGGCAGTGCTTGTATGAAGTCTGGAGTGAGCGTCTACTCTGCATGAGGCTACCTACGTGTGTGTGTTTATTTAAGTCATGTAGTGTGTGTGTGTTTTAGATTGTGTGTTTGATGCAATGTCTGCTTGACAACGTCTGATTGCTTATGATTAAGATTGTGTATGTGTTTGTAAAATGTAATGTGTGTGTTGGTTTGATAGGTCCAGCATGTATGTGTTTGATTGAGCGTGTGAGTGTGCCTGTGTGTGTGCGCATGTGTGTTTAGCTGTGGGTGTCTTTTGCTGAGACTGTATGTGTTTAATTTACACTATGTGCCTTTCATGGAGGTCGTGTGTCACTGATTAAGATTGTGTGTTTTTATCCAGGTTGCCTTACAGTGTGTGCTTCAGCAGTGCTCTGTGTGTGCTTGTTGTGTGTGGCTGTATATTGTTACCCAGCTCAGTGGTGCTTCCGTGTGTGCTTGATGCTGTATGTGCACTTGATACATCATCACGATTATGGTTGTGTGCAGTGTTAACATACTTCATTTTGCTGCGAGTGCAGGCGGCAGAGCCTTCCTCTGGGTGTGTTGTGTGGTTAACCGACGGTGTGCCTCAGTGAGGCTGTGTCACCACCTCGCTCCGCCCTGCTCACAAATCCACTGCACTGCGCAGAACCGGGCCGGGGCCTATAAGGCTATATACCCTGCTTTATTAAATTGCTGGGCTGAAAAAGAGGTGTCCGGGTGGCATGAAGTCACCTGGTAACCCCAATAAAAATAACATCCCTTCTTACAGACATGGGTGCAATTTCTATCTTTTCAGTGACATTTATTGGGACAAATATTTTGGCAGTAGCATATTAGAAGTCAAGTACTTGAGTGTCCCTTTAAAAAGAACAGCTGAACATAACCACAATGTTCAAACCGTTCAGCATGTTCTTAGCTGCTTGTCGGCGCAGTATCTTGTACAACACCTTCAGACACTCCCGGTATTTTAGCCTCCTGCGCATTTTGCATTTTGGGACTTTCATATTTAGCAGTGTAGTGTGAACTCAAAAATACGAAGGTGCAAAGTCTGTTCGGCTAAAAAGCTTTGTAGTCGGACTTGGATGAAGATGTGACCGCTGGCGTTGGGCCATTTACTAGCCGGATTTAATGTGAAAAAATAAAAGACCAGAATGCACATTAAGTTTGGTCAAAATTCCTTGGACAGTATATAGCGGCTGTTAAAACAAATAACATGAGGCCCTGGGATGAGTTTTAGTGAATGGGTGAAACCTTGAATCAGTTCGACGCAATGATTATCTATGGCTCGAGGTGTGGTTCAAGTGATTTCACTCCAGTGGTGTTTACCAGCTGCACGGACACGGACGGTGCAGCATTATTTATGCAGATAGTTGTGCTTTTAGACGCGGAGTAGTACAGTAGTCTGTCTGATGACCTCAGTCAGGCTACTGAACTGACTCTGACTCACGGTCACGGACCGAAAATCGGCCCCAGCAACAAAATCGGCCCCCTGTCAAAAAACCGGCCCCCACCCCATCCAGCCTACCGGGGGATTGCCCGGTGCCCGGAATTACCAGTCCGGCCCTGAGTATAAGCAACAGTGCGGCAGTACTATTGTCACATTATTCTGCACAACATCATTAAAACTATTACATATAAATAACAGCGCTGAAATATATAGTTATGCTCATGAGTTTCGACATGCAATACGTTTTCATTGCCATAACCAGTTTCTTCTCCAGTGGCTTCTGATACAAAACGTTTCCGACAAGCCCAATCCTCATCTTGTCCCCCCAGTACCCCTATTCCCTCTCTGGCCCGCCATCTAGCACAGAATGCTCATTGGTTACTGTTGTCCTGCTCCGTTGCAGTCAGATAGTCTCTCAGCGGTTGCCAAATGTCTTTAGGCCTGGATGCAATCGGCTGTAGCTCTGCAAACAGCTCGCTGTTGGTATCACAGTACATTAAGCTTTTAAGCCCGTGTTCTATAGTTGGTACACTGCTGCACCCCCAGTAGATAGCTAGTCCCCTTTTAGCAATGAGGAGCGCGATGCCTACCAGTCTACGCATTGCCTTGGGGATCTCCGCTGTGTAACCCAGTAACGCCAACAGAGGAGTCGGCCTGATTGTGAGACTTGTCATTTGCTGCAGTTCCTTGAATATGTGTATGCAGTACCCAGCCACCTTACCACAGGACCAAGTCATATGTATATAATCTGCCTCCGGAGCCCGACATTTGGGACAAAGTGCCGTGCGTGAGGGATCAATGTGAGCCATCCGAACCAGCGTCATGTACACCCTGCGCAAGTATTTATAGTGCATCAGCTTGTGTCTGTAGTTCCCAGAGACCTCACGAGTCTAGGCACTCCATACATCATCGGAAATGGGGTGTCCCAAATCTGCCTCCCACGCTCCTCTGAGTTTACTGTCATGAGCCGGCATATACTCTAAGCTAGCCTGGTATATTTTGGATACTAGTCTGTCCCCCTCAGCGTCGGATATGAGTAACTTTAAAGGCCTATAACTGTCTGGCTCTAGGGGTTAGGAGGATACACGGCTTCCCAATGCGTTTTGGAGTCTGGTCAGTATAAACTGGCCCAAGAGAGTGGCATCTGCAAAGTGTGTGTCCTCCGTGCGTGAGTATATATGCCCCCGGGAAAAACATTCCCAAATGTTAATAATCCGAACCGTCGCAATGTATGCTTGACTAAAGGCTCAGATGTGATGGGTACCCAGGGGTTGTCAAGCAATGGGATTTGGGAGGCATAGAGTTCCGTGCCCCCAGTCACTCGCAGCATCCTCCTCCAGGCCCAGCAGGTATTTGACACTGTTTGAATTTCCATTTTATCAGTTGGCAACCCGGCCGGCAATAGCCCTCGTAACTGCACTGGTGCAGCCGGGTCCGTTTCTGGCTTCGTATATGGCAATCTAGCGTCCGGGTGGTACCAATGCCATGAGTAGCTACACTGTGCAGCCAAGTAGTGTAGCAGCATGTTTGGGACTCCGAACCCCCTCTTCTCATATGGTAGCATTAGAGTGTCCCATCAAATCCGTGGTTGCCTTCCACGCCAAACCAGACGCGACATGAGAGTACGTAGCTGGGTAAAGAAAGAGTTAGTAAGTGGTACGAGAATATTGTGAAAAAGATAGAGCAGCTTTGGTAATAGGTCCATTTTAATTATTGCTATCTTTCCAGCCATGGATATAGGCAGAGCTATCCATCTGTCAATTTGGATTTTTAACCGTTCCAGGGCTGGACCATAATTAAGTCGCTCAATCTGTTCCCTGTCCCTATGCAAAATAATGGAGCGATATCTAGTCTCAGCGTCGCACTATGTTAACGGGTATCCCTCACATCTCCGGTCACCAATCTCCGTCAGCAGGAATGCTACCGATTTTGACCAATTAATATGTAAACCTGAGTGTTCTCCAAACCGGGTGATCTCTTGAAGAAGTGGGGCTAAATTCTCAGTGGGGTGCCTGACATACAATATAATGTCATTCGCGTAAAGTGAAATCAACACTGGGCCAGTTTTAAATTGTAATCCCCTGTGCTTATGGTCTTCCTGCAGGCGTCTTACCTGATGGTCCATGGCAATAATGAACAATAATGGTGACAGGGGGCATCCTTGTCTAGTTTCCACACGTTATTGCATGCGCCTGGGTTGTTGTGCTATTCACACGTATTCGCGCCATTGGCTTAGCGTACAGCAGAGTAATGAGCGAAGAATACCCCGCAGGTATCCCCAACTTGCGCAGTACTGCCTGCAGGAAAGGCCACTGGAGCGAATTGAAGGCCTTCTCCGCGTCTAGCAACACCGCAATCGCCGGTACCGAAGGCGCTATTCTATGCAGGATTGAGAAAAACGTACGGAGATTTAGCGCAGTAGACCTATGTGGGACGAACCCCGACTGCGCGAGGGAGATTATTTGCCCCATAAGGAGCAATAGCCTAATTGCGATCATTTTAGCTAATATTTTCGTATCAAAGTTCAATAGCGACAGCGGCCTATACGAACTGCATTGTGACAGATCTTTCCCAGTTTAAGAAGCAGCACAATAATGGCCTCACGTAGCGATGGGGGGAGAACACCGGCCTGTACTGCTTCCGCATACACCTCCAGCAGCATTGGCGCCAAGAGATCCTTACAGGCCTTGTAGAAGGCCCCTGTGTATCCATCCCCCCCTGGGGCTTTGCTGCCATCCATAGCTTCTATAGCTTGTTTTATCTCATCCACCGAGAAAGGCTCACTCAGAAACTGTTGCTGAGCAGAAGTGAGCCACACCATGGCTAAACTGTCTAAATATTTGGTCATGTCTTCCTTCGAGCGTGCTTAGTAATGTATAATTCTGTGTAGTACCTCACCAATTCGTCCTTAATGCCCGGAGTATCAGGTATGTATTCATTCTGTGGTTCATTTAGCCCTGGTATATATGATTGTGCACGTGGCGGTTGTAGCAATCGAGCTAGGGTGCGACCCGGCCTCTCCCCCTCCCCATACCTCCTTGCTGTGGCATATTTGCTGAGATTCTCGTTCTGCAGTCTCCTGGAATTCAGCAAATAACGTCGCCCTTTCTGATAGATATGTTGGGGAGGCCGCATCTTCTTGTCTCTGGTCTAAGAGCCATATCTCTCTCTCCAACTTGGAGAGCCTACCCCAGAGATCCCGTAGTATCCCAGCCCCTTTGGAGATGCAAATCCCCCTTAAGTAAGTCTTAAAGACCTCCCATAGTGTGCTATGGTGCGGGACCGAGCCAGTGTTCAGCTCAAAATATTCTATTATTGCCTGTCGAAGTTCATTGTGAAAAACTATGTCCCTCAGTGCCCTTTCTGGGAATCTCCAAGGTCTCTCCACGCCCCCCTCCCTCGGAACACGTAGCCTGAGACTCACGGGAGAGTGATCCGACAGTGTGCAGGCATGTGTACAACCTCATGCACCCAGGGAGATAGAGTGCGGGATATCAACCAGTAGTCCAGCCTCGTCCTAGGCTTGAGAGGTTATGCAATCGCCACGCATCATGCAACACATATTGCTTGCAAAAAATACCCAGCGCTGCGTGAGCTCTGGACTTCGTTTGGGGCGCCCTAGATGTGCTGTCGAGTGTAGGGTCTAGTATTATATTCATATCCCCTCCCAATACTATCTGTTCAACCTCCAAAGTGGCAACGTGTTTCTGTATCTTGTAAAAAGAATTAGGGTCGTCAACATTCGGGGCATATACATTAACCAACAGAAAACGGTGGCCCAATAGCGTCCCCAACACCAGCAAGTAGCGGCCCATGCGGTGTGTAATTGTATGTATGTGGTGGAACGGCACATTTTTACGTATCAGAATAGGCACCCCACGCGCATATGAACTGTAACATGAAAAAAATCTCTCCTTCCCCCATGTGGATCCCAGTGTGTGTGATCGAGCGGGTGCCAAACGCGTTTCCTGAAGAAACACCACATTCAGTGTGTGCCTCCGCATGTATTGTATCACCTGCCGGCATTTCCTTGAATTATTGAGTCCCCTAACATTCCACATGATGAACACTAATTCAGCAAAATTTCTAACATTAGGCACTGTCATCGTGCAGTTCAAACAGTGAAATCATTTTGACATTAATGGCTGCTATTCCTGCCCGCTCCTTCCTCTGCAAATCAATCCCCACGCTAACAACTTGGTCCAGTGCCCCCTCCTTCAACCTCCACCCAAGCCAAGTAGGTAACAACTTAGCAAATACCCAAAGAGGTAACCAAAACATGTATTTAACTTCCCAGCAAAACATTTCTCAGTAGTGTGATCTTCACAGGGGAGTGACAATGCTACGTCGGCCCCCGCAATTCAACATGCAAATTTATACAGTAACTTAAATTGTGCGTGGTGAAATGCACCAATGTCCAACATTTCTCTCTCTGTGAGTATGCCTGAGTATAGGAACATATCAAGTCCAGCCAAACTTATCTGTGAGTCGTAGATCATCGATGCCATCCCATCAGTTTACCCAGAAGGGAACAAGTCCAAGCTGGTGCTGGAGTGGATGTCAGGCTGCGATCCCCCGGTCTGCCCTCGTTGGTTATTGTGTTGTGTTTCCGAGAAGGCTCTGCAGAACTTCTGCACCTCCGTTGGGCTGTCGAAAAAGCGTACCTTCCCTTGCACGTCGACCCTCAGTCTTGCAGGGTATAACATACCATAACGGAGGCCCAGGTTACGCAGCATAACTTTGACTCCCATGTACTTTTGTCGGGCCTCTTGCACCATGATTGTGAAGTCAGGGAAAAGAGACAGGTCTGAACCCTGCCATTTTAGTGGACCTTTCTCCATAGGTCGTTTGAGCGCAGTGTCCCGATCTCTGAAATTCAACAGCCGGGCAATTATGGGGTGAGGAGGTAGTCCCGGGTTCGGGCGTGGTCCTAGAGACCTGTGAGTACGTTCAACCACAAAGGTAGAGGTGAAAGACTCAGCTCCAAACAGGTCCACAAGTAGGCGTTCCATAAAACGGTCGAGCCGGCCACTATTCGTCGATTCTGGCACCCCCATAATGCGTAGGTTGTTTCTCCCCCTCGCTTCGAGGTCTTCAGCCTTCATAGCTAGCATCTTAACCTGTCTCTCCAGCGTTTCCATCTTCCAGGACATTTGCGCTGCACCGTCTTCCAGGTCCGACACCCTGCCCCCAGCCACATCCGACCTTCGCTTGTGGCTCTCCAGGCTTTCGTTAATTTTGTCCAACCTCTTTATCTAGTGAGTCAAACCTGCCATCTAGTGCCTTAAAGCCAGAACGCAGTTCGTTTAAGAGCTCTTCAGCTCTTGATTTTTCTGCTTCCTTCCCAGGTGCCATGACGGAGTCCGTGCCTTCTTCTACTGTATGTGCGTTGGCAGTTTTATCCTTTGCAGCATCAAAAATCAATTTGCGCTGTTTGGTGTCTGTCTTGGCCATATTTGTCCAGATAAATATTACGATCGTCTGTGTATGCTGTGCCCCCAGTCACTTGTGGATATAAGTGGCAGCGCCTAGCTGAAACTCTCCACCTGTTTATAAGGCTTCCAGGAGATACCTCTGCTCAGCTCCTCAATATCGGTTTTTCCTGTAGCCCCCTATGAGATGCAGCCCTCCTGCCTGGTAGGCTCCGTCGGCCTCTGAGGGGGGAAGGGGAGAGGGCTGACCAGTGCCCGCGCCTCAGCAAATCCAGGCCAGACTCCGGAGACTAGCCCCCACAGGCCCGGTCCTGACAGAGCTGTGCTTCACCTCACGGGCCTCTCGCGGCTCACCGCAGGCCGTGGCTTCACAGGCCTACTTTTCTCCGGCCCAGTTCTTCTTCCCCGTGAGCGTCGCGGATGCTCTGCAGTGAAGGTTCTCGCCGGAAAGGAGGGGGGGGGGTTGCACACTCACGTCTCAGTCCTCCGTGGTCCCATACAGCCTCAGTGATTGGGCAATCGTTCAGAGTGCCGCCCTGGGAGGCCTCCTCGTCACTCCGCAGCCACTACGTTCAGCGCCGGCGAAGCTCTGACTCAGGCCGCCATCCTATCGCACACCATACACTTTGTTCCGGGCCCTTAAGGATCCTGCCACGGCTCTTTCACGCCACCCGCTGAGACCACGGGTCAGGCGTATATTACCGCTAGGCATTCATTATTATTCAGCCACCGCAATCACCCCAGAGGGAGTCGGATCAGCGGGCTGCCGGCGGAGCTTCAAGCCTGCACGGCCATTACGGTCGGCGGCTTGGCCACGTCCCCACAATACACACTAAGTTAGCGTGGGTGACAGGCACAAACCACTATTTTTTTGGGCAGTTTAACATCGCTTGAGCCTTGCCCACAGAGATGCATATTTAAATCTTTTGATAATACTGAAATTGAATGCTGAAACGGGCCGTAAAAGAAATTATTACTTTTAACTTTCAACTCCGCATTCATCTTGTCCAATAACATCTTCAAGTCCTTCCGTACTCACAGAGGCACATTTCTAACCTTATGAACAGTAGGTATTGCCTTTTCTTTTAACTGAAAAACCCTTCACACACCCAACTTCATCCTTAAAAATAGTTGTATTCATTTAGCAAAACATCAGTATCACCATCAATAGCTGTATCAACTTTCATCAGTTTGCCACTGACCAGATTGATTTGTTGTAAATCTTCCTCGACCCAATCCGTATTCAACCGTTCTGGAACTGTAGACCCAGGTTTGAGTATAATTCGCAATCTAGCTTGATCAACCCATCCAAACACATCTTTTCCTTACACAGCTACATAGAGTTTAGTGATAATCTTCCTTCCCCTGAATGACGCTACGTTCTTAATCCATCCCAACATTTGAATCTCAAATCCTCCAAACGCTTTAGGTGAAAGGTCACACATCATGCAACTGCTCATCATGCCAATTTTTCATGAAGGTAGATTGATCTAAAATGGTAATGGGAGAGCCCAAATCTGTCATTACAGGCACCTCTGTAGAGCCAAAGCCTATAAAACAAAATGCCCCCTCCCTGTTCCTCGATTTCAGAGGTAATAGTGAGAAAAACATTCTTACATTTATCTTGACATCCACTCCTCATCAATTTGTATAGTGGACACATTCGTATATTTTTTTTCTATTTCCAATTACTCCCCCACAATCTTTTGATCTGAAGCCCTTCGCAAAGTGACCTATTTTATCACATTTTAAACATTTATGTTTTACAACTGGGCAATTGGGAGCATTTCCGATATGTGCTTGCGATAACAGTAACTTGTTTTATGATTGTCACTAGTGTCAATTTCCACTTTTTTCTCTTTCTTTACTTCAAGACTTACTGCTCCTGCACTCACTTCTTATTTGCTACTACTCGACAACAGTCAGTTGTACTCCTCAGTTCAAGCAGCAAAACTGTGGAAGTCCCTTCTGGATCACTGGAGGGGAGGTCTGGAAGTGCAGCACTCACTCGTGGAGCGATTGAGCTGGTCTGACGTGCCTGGCGCAGCAGTTGCAGAGTGGAGCTCCGGCGGGGAGCGGCTGCAGTCGGTAGCGGCTGCCGAGAGGTGGTCGGGGCGAAGAGGAAGACCCCCAAGAGGAAAACTCCCCCGTGACCAATTTCGGTAGGTCCGTGGTCTTGCAACTGCCTCACCCCCACGTCCACGCGCTGCCCGCCTGCCTGCCTGAACTCGAGCCTGAGCCCTCATTGTTGCCCTAAGGGAGTCTGCGGGGGTGAAATCTGCAGAGCCACAGCGTAGCCCTCGCGGAGCACAGCAACTCTTACCCCCCCATCCCCTCTCCCTCCCCCCCCCGGTGGTGGACCGGGTGAGGCTTGCGGGTGTGTGGGTGTGGGTTGTGGGGTGTGCTGCCGAGTCGGCTTCTCCGTGAGGACCATTGACTAGGTGGTGGTAGGTCAGGAGGTCAAGGGTGTTCTCCTGCCTCCCCCCTGCCTTCGACTAAGGAGAGGCCCGCAGAGGCAGAGGACACAGGCACAGGACATAGGTCACTGGCGATCTTGTGGAAAAAGAAAACAGAAAAAGGAACACCCCCTTATAGGCTAAACAGACTCTGAAAGCTCCAGCCTTCGACCAGCAAGCTCTGAATACGCTCCTTCCGAGCTGGGCAGCTTGGCAGCCTACAACATTACAAGATTAAGGAAATAGAACTGCTAGGACGCAAGGCGTACGCTCAGCAAGGGTGACAGGGGCAAGGAGTGAAAACGGAGTCAAGGAGATAAGAGGAGAGGGGATAAGAAGACGATATGCTGGAAGTGGGGGTACTGCTAACAATTTTATGAAAACCCAAACTCAAACCTCGCAACAGCAGTTAATAGCTAAGCAAAGACAGCTAAAACAATGCGGTCAGGGAAGACAAGGCAGCAGACGGCAGCAAACCATGCTAAAAGAACACGGAGGGCATCCAGGAAGGCACTCATGAAGGGAAGTGATGACCAGGCGAGGATAAATGAGGAAGACGTCCACCTAATCTCACCGCTTATCACCAGCCCGCAGTCCCTAACTGACACCATGGTGAGCGGCGCAAGTAATGTGCCAGCCTTGGCCAAATCAAGTGACCAACCTAAAATATATACAAAATTTTCCTTCATAAAGGACGCCGGGCCAGCACTGTGTCTAAGCAGCAATAAAGTGACTAACCTTCCCGCTCCACTCCAACCAATCAAAGCACACCTGATGGCACATCAGAAGCAAGACTGCAGTGAGATAACAGCTACCGGCAAAAGCCACGCAGCAAGTCCAACAGGTGCAAGCAAAGAGGCGAAGATCAGAGGCCCAAAAATATTGCCACATCAGAGGGGTGTGACAACGATGTACTTGGGCAGGCCGAGAGCCATATAGCGGCAACCAAGGAGGAAGGAAAAGAAGGAGAAGCAGGAAGGGAAAGTACTATCAACTACATCCCTCTTAAGTATACCAAGGAAGGGTCCTCGGACAATACGCCACCACTCCGATTGCAGGAAGAGGGGGAGGAACTGAAATCACTGGAGTCACACGGGCATCCCCCCAATATCAATAACACCGCCCCAAACGCACGCGTAGCTCGGCCAGGACTCTTGCACTGACACAAAACTCTGTCAGAGGTTAAAGCCGAACCCAATTCAGAAGAGCATTTTAACCTCTCAGCCAGGTTTAAGCACGGTCTGACGGACCCCAGGGAGGCCACCGCGTCTGCGGCCTCCTTGGCGTCTGCGGCCTATGTGGCCAAGGTGGGCAGTATAGACCCCCATAGTACGACAACTAAAATCAAAGCAGGAAAAGCAGGAAAAGCACAATCGACCCTACAGCTGTTAGCGCAAGAATGGTTTGCCCAACCAAATCTGGGACAACAACAACTACAAGTACAACTTGGACATGACACTGCCTTCGTCCAACCTAATAGAAAGCTGCAATGGGCACCAACACCATTGGCTCAAGACATAGAACCAGAGTCATCATATCTCACACCTGAGGAATGGGAGGAGTTGGTAGCCTCATACTCCACTGCACCTGGAGGCGAGCCACAAGAACGAAAGAACAGCTCTCCAAAACCCAATTCCGAAAAGGACAAATATCAAGACAGAGAAGACATCTGGTCCTCACTGCTACACACGATGCAAATGTCCGTAAACGCAATACAATACCAATTAGACAAGATGGATCTTCAACTATCAGTCCTCAACTCACTCTCTATCTTTGTCGCTAATATAGACGACAAGTTGGCGGATCTCAATCACCTGATCAAGAGGGCTCAGTCAGAAACACAACTTATTCAGGCCGGCTGCACCTGCATAACAATTGTGGACAAGCTGGCGACACTACCATCAGCAATGGACAATCTTCTTGCTGACATAAGAAAGGCAGTGACAGATAAACCAGCCAACGGATCTGCGCATATGAGTAACGGTGAGCAACCTAATATAAGTTTAAGAATCCAAACTCAGGCCCAGTACTTTGCCGCGGGGTCACCAGAAGCAATGCAGCCCCGGGAGGCCATGGACCTACCAACATTAGGTACAGACAACACCTCATCGAGCCAAAGAACAACAGTGCAGCCGACGAGTAACATCTCATTTATAAGCATGTCTCCTCAAAAACCTGCAGCGACTAAAGGTGCACAAACCTCCAAACAGCGGAGAAAACAAAGGAGGAAGGGGCGAAACCAAAAACTAAAACAGGCTCTATCATTTAGCAGGGGAACGATCCATAGCCCCGGGAAAGTGCCAATGGACGATCGGCAAGTGCCAATGGACGATCAACGAGCACCAACGGACAATCGACGAGACACCCCAATTAGGGAGGGAGAAGCGACGGACCCAGGCCGGGATATAAAAGAAAGGCTAACTCAGGAAGAGGCAACAGGAAAGAAAGGGTGCACACCCCCCAACAGTCCTACAAGTGACGACCCCGAGGACAAACCGGGGAATGGAAGAGGTCGCATAACAAGTGACAAACGCATGACAGTAAACTTACGATCGGCAATTGACTGGGCACATGACAAGAGTGCACAAGGCGTAGTAACAACAATAATAAAAGAACCTAAAGAACCAGCAGACAAGCAAACAGCTAAACAGGGCAGAGGACGCACGAAAGGGGAGATGATTATTACTATAAGCCCAAGCATAGAGACAGACTTGGCAAGTGAAAGCCGGCTTCCTGGCCCTGTAAGATTGTTGTGCGGTCCAACCACGCCATTAGAAGCCTTAACGGCAATACAGAGCTGTTCGGACGAACAAAAAGTGCTTCCTGGTACAACAACAACAATTGTGTTCTACCTAGAGTATATATCGAAGGGACGGGTCGATATTTTAAACAGGGGCAACATCCTACGACTACTAAGGTCTATTAACAGCCTAATGAATATAAAAACAACCGACCTTGAGTCAGTCGAATTCATAGAGTCACCAGACCGACCAGGTTTAGAAGCAACGAAAACAGTCTGGGCTACACCAGACCTAGCTGAGAGAATCTTAAAGGAACAAACCAAACTCAATTCCTGGGGTATCAAACTACGTCCGTTTACCAAACTACGATACCCAGACCCCTTATTGACCGACCGGGAGAGCATAGAACATCCTGGGTTGGCACAACCAAGCACATCATTCTCAGTACTGCGAGGAGCACGTAGCAAAAGTCTTGAGCACAGAGAAACCAGAGAACACAATGATCACAGGATAAGCTCAACCAGAAGCACAGCCACACAAGAGTGGAGCTGGTTATCCAGGACAATAAACATCAAACCTCGAAGACCGTGACATACCAAGCTCAATGTAAACGAAGCTAAAAACTCTGTGAAAATCTGTTCCTGGAATATCAATGGCCTGGGGGACAAGACTCTGGATCCGGAACTGCAAGCATATCTAAAGGAATTTGACATCATTACGCTCTAAGAAACATGGTGCGAACTGCCAACAGCAGTGCACGGGTTCAACCTGCTCTATTTACCTGCAACAAGAAGTGCAAAATTCGGCCACAATAAGGGAGGCCTTGCTGCTTATAGCTCTATAAAGAGCATTTATGCTGTGGACCTAATGCCATATAACTTAGCACCCCCCAATGCTATGCAAGCAGTCCAAATCACCATACGGGGACAACAAACAAAGAATATATAATACTTGTAAACCTCTACCTGCATCCACGCGATAAAACCAAAGGCAGTCAACAACTGAAGGAGGAACTAGTGAAAATGCTATGGAGGAAAAAGCAAATAGCTGGATCATCACAGGGGAATTTAATCTAAACATGCTCAACAACAGAGCCGAGGACTTTCACCCAGAAGAGGATCCATTCGTATGGTAAGTAATACAGCAAGATAACAACACAGACGGTAGATCAACAAAAACCTCTCATAAGCTTTTGCTGTTTTTAGAGCAACTGGGCTTTCGCGCATTAAACAGAAGATTTCCAGGTGATTGCCCACAGACAGCAACATTTCACAATACTGTAGCAAGTACCACACTAGACTACACATTCTGTTCTCGCGGCATGTTCTCAAAAGGAAAGGACTACTGTATCGGAAGTTTAGATTTTAGTGATCACCTTCCCCAGGAGATCACAATGGAAGCACCGTTAACATGCAAATTACCTCCAGTGAACACACACTGCCCCGAATTTACCAACAACGAGAAAAGAGTGAAATGCAGAATAAATGATCCAGAAGGCCTTTGTTCCCTCGCAAAGCAACTCCTTGGAGAAGTGCAAGTAGCCAATCCAGACAGAATAGGAAGCTGGGAGGCGTTTGTAAAAATCCTACGTAATAGTTATGAAGACACAAGCGGTCGCTCGCAAAAAAGGAGATCGGCTCATCCGCAAAACCAATACTCATACGACAATTTTAGGAATAACGCCAAATTAAAAAAGTTAAAAGCATCGATAAACCACACACTACGGAGGCTGAAGAAAGACCCTACGGCACTGCTAGAACTGAGGCAGTTAAAAGCCACCCGCAGGAAATTAACCTGGCGCCTCAGAAAAGAAGCTAATGAGTCTCTTTGGGCCAAACTCCTGCACGATATCAAAAATAACAACAGCGCGCAATTCTGGCAGAAGATTAACGCTCTGTCTAACCCCCGGAGCCAGGGCATCAACTCGCATGTTACAGAAGAGGCATGGACAACCTTCCTTGAATCACATTTTAATAAAGAGGAGGATCCCCGAACCTGCACAACTAACTTCTCGCCCACCCTGGAAACACAAGCATCCCAGTTGAACTACCAAGTAACACCGGAACAGGACCTCATAATCACGAACAAACAAATCTGTAAAAGAATCCTCAAGGGCAGGCGCAAGGGCGCTCCCGGCCCAAACGGGATCCCGCCCATTCTATTCAAACAAGATCCAGAATTCTGGGCTTCAGTCCTAAAACCAACCTTCGAATCAGTTCTACAAACATCGATAGTACCATCATCTTGGAGGGGATCGATCATTTCACCCATCTACAAAAAAGGTAATAGAAATGATCCGAAAAGCTACCGGTTAGTAGCTTTACTGGACAATGAAGCCAAATACTTTGCAGGACTAGTTCTTCAAGAATTAACGTCGTGGGCCACAGAAATCGCAGCAATACCATACAACCAGACAGGTTTTTGTAAGAATATGGGTACTGCTACTAACATTTCAGCCCTCTCACTAATGTTAGATGCTGCTCTTGTAATAAAACAGCCTCTGTATTTGTGCTTCATCGACTACAGCTTGGCGTTTGACCATATAAATAGAAACATTCTGTGGCAAAAACTAAAAAGCCTGAGTATTCCGCCACTGCTATTAAAACAAATAACACTCCTGCATAGCAACACCTGGGTGCAAGTAAAGCTGGGGGCAGGAGACTACTTAACCAAAAAGATTCATACAACTTCAGGATTAAAACAAGGCTGTGTGCTTGCCCCAACACTCTTTAATCTTTTCATGGCCAAGCTATCAGTCCTTCTCAATGACTGTAACTCACACGCCCCCAAGCTAGGAGGTCGCCAGTTATCCAACCTTCTATACGCAGATGATCTGGTGCTTATCAGCCGGACACCCATAGGTTTACAACGCCTGCTCGACATCACATCCCAGTATTTGGAGACCAACAGACTAAGTATTAATCTAGAAAAAACAAAAGTCATGTGTGTAAACTTCCGGAAGACAAAAACAAAGCATAACTGGTTCCTGGCAAAACACAAACTGGAAGCAGTACAAGACTATAAATACCTGGGAGTCATCATCGACAACAGAGGTAATTACACAGCTCAATGCGAGGCCATAAAAAAGAGGGGATTAATGACAGCTGTGGCATTAAGAAACCTAAACATCAAGACCTCTGGACCAAGCTTTCTCCCACTAATCAGGGTGATACAGGCAAAATTAATTCCATCAATCACCTATGGAAGTGAAGCCATGAGAGGCAGAGATGCTGAAACGCTGAACGGCACCATAGCAAGAGCTTTGAGAATGATCTACTGGTTGCCATGATATACATCTCCTGCACAACTGAGGCTCGAATTCGGGCTACAGAGACAAGAGCTGGCCCGCAAAGGAGCTTTCATTAAAAATTGGTACAAAATCAAAATAGGGCAGCCCGATACACTAAACACCTACCTGTGGAAGGAACTACAAGCCTCAGAGTCCTGCCCCGCCAGACATTAGTTGGACACTACACTGGATCAGCTGGGGTTACGGCAACTTTGGGAATCATCGTGGGCTCTAACAAGTTTCAAATAAATAGTAAATAAAATCGTCAAAAAAGAATCCATCATTCAAGACAAAGCCGTCCTGTATGAACGTGCCCACGGCTGGCTTACTATACAGTCATACAGCAAAGCAACCCCGCAGGCATACTTCCAAACCAACTTCTCTAAAACCTCAAAATAAAAGTTTCTGAGATTTCGGCTGGGCCTATTGCCATCTGCACATCACCTGCCGCCGTGGCTACGCCCCCCGAAGGCAGCAAGCTGCCGTCTTTGTGGGGAAGGAGAGGAGGACATAGTGCATATCATCACCATATGCAGAGAACTAATACAGGAGCGCCGGTCCCTCCTTAGGCCACTCTTCAATAAGAAACAAATACGGACCTGTAGGCAAGCAGTGCTAGCGAGTTTCTCTGGCGAAGATATTCAACTAAGTTGTCGCCTGGTAAAATTCTTAAATGCCGCTGAACTCCGCATTAAGAAACAATCGGATCACCTGTATGGTGGTAATGGTGCGGGGCTGGAACCAGTTCCCTGATGCCCCATATGAAAGATCCAGACAGCACCCTTATTATATCAACTACCAAGTACCCTTGCAAAGTCAATCCTTGAAGGAATACATCAACGGGATAACCTTTGCCACCTTCCCCTGAGTTACAAAGGTCGATGCTGCACTACGCACTTTCTTCTACTTTTTACGGCCTCACAATTTTTTAATTTGGACTATGTCCTGGGAGGATTTTTAAATATTTTTATTGCTGCTAAATCCCCGTTCGCAAAAATCAACACTCGGACTTGGGCCTAGCAAGGCTCGGGGGCTCCCTCTCTTGCCTCTCCTCTTTTTTTTTCTTGCTATTGCTACAATGTTTTTAATGGTGGCTATCAGCCTTTTAAATTGAAGCTTGTTTTTCTCTTTCAATTTTATTAAGAGATGCTCGTTTGTAATGGTTTTTATTAACTGTACAATAAATATATTACTTACTTACTACTCGACAACATTTTTGAAGATATCATAGATCTCCTGATTCCTCTGGAAATCCCAATTAACCCAGACAAAGAGGGATTGCACACACAATAGTCTTCCGTGAATTTTCTTGCTGATACAGCCTAAAACTAACTGATCACAAAGATAAGTATCTAGCCTCTTTCCAAACTCACAGTATTCTGCTAAAAATCAGAGATTCGCAGTAAATTCGTCAATTGCTTCCTCACTACCCTGTTTGTGTGAGAAAAATTTAAATCTCTCAACAATTACAATTAGGGGTGCACCAAATTGTGTTTCTAATCATGCAACAGCTTCACCAAAATCATTCCACGAATCATTCCACGAAACATCCTCAGGTGGTTCAACCTCCAGCAAATTATCAAAAATTTCTTGAGCAGCTGCACCCAAACAGCGTAATAAAATCGCTTTTTTTCTCTCCGGACGGAATTTCCTAGAATCAATAGCTAAAAGGTAATTTTCAAAATTTCTATACCAAGTTCACCATTGAATCACTGGTTTACCTGCACACTGTAGAAAGGTTGTGGTTGTGCCACAAACTGTTTTGAGGCCATATCCTCTCTTTTACTTCTTCTGTGACTGCTGTTGAGTTAAACAACAAGTTTGTTACATTCAACAATCTGCATAATGCAATGTAGAATATGAATATAGCAATCACAATAAGTTATTAGTGAAAAGGCTGTTGTTGCTACTAAAATGGTGCTCCTACCAAGAATATTTTATGACAGTACAAATAATATTATTCTAGGTACCTTTGGAAAATATAAAACAGTCTATTCTTTGATGTGCCGAAAAGAAGGGTAAAAAAGGGTTCCCCAGTGCTCACTTGAGAAATGAATATAGCATGTTACTACGCATGCTATCACATCGCGTTCCTTTACAACGCAGTCGTTACAACGACCTCGTTGTTGGAACACGATACCTTTACAACGCAAGTCATTAGATCGACTTGCTGTAGGGGGCGCGCTGGACTTAGGAATAGTATAATTTACTATTCCAACTCCAGCCTGCGCATCAGTAGGGAAGGTGTTGGAATAGTAAATTATACTATTCCTTATGTTAGAGTGCCCCCTACAGCAAGTCGATCTAATGACTTGAGTTGTAAAGGCATCGCATTCTAACAACGCGGTCGTTGTAACGACCACGTTGTAAAGGAACTGCGATGTGATGACTGCGTTGTAAACGCTGTCTCCCTTGTGAAATACCACAAATTATTTAAACGCAGACCAAGTAAACACAGGGCTCACAAGGGAAGAATGTTCACCCAACATTCACAAATTAGAGCCCCTCTCTATGTTCTATGTAAACATATATATACACGTGTTGGACTTGGCCCTTTTTGCAGGGTCATCCCTGAACTTTTTGCCTTCCTCCTGTATTTTTTCTGACCTGTTGTTGGCTGTTTTATGACTCTGGGCACTTTACCACTGCTGATCAGTGCTAAAGTGCATATGCTCTCTGTTATAAATTGATGTATGGATTAGTGACTCCATGTTTGGCCTATTTGATTCACTGTCAGACCCTAGTACAGTGCACTGGTTGTGCCCAGGGCTTGTGACTCAAATGCTGCTGGTGGGCTTGCAGCACTGGTTGTGCCACCCACAGAAGCAGCCTGTAAAAGTGTGTCTCAGGTCTGCCATTGCAGATCCTGTGTGCAGTCTGGTACTGCCATGTTGACTGGGCAAGTACACCCACTTGCCAGTCCCTAAACCTTCTCTGTTCTTCATATCAGACACCCCTATGGTAGGCCCAAGGGCAGGGTGCATTGTAAGTAAAAGGTAGGACATGCCCTGGTGTGTGTGGCATGTCCTAATAGTGAATTACAGCCATTTTCGTTTTTCACTATTGCAAGGCTACCTGTTCCCCATAGGCCAGAATGGGCAGTTTGATTATTACATCTTATAATCCTAACTGACCCAGGGAACATGGTAGAAAAACGAATTTAGTATGCCTGAACTCAGAATGATAAAATACATCTTTTAGTGAAGTTGGTTTTAACATTCTGTGTTTGAAAATACCACTTTTAGAAAGTAGGTATTTTCTTGCCTAACTATCCAAGCCTGCCTCTGTAAGGTTGTGTATTCCTTGTCTGGTTTGTGAGTGACAGGGGCTGGGGGATTCCAGGAGACAGGGTGTGAGTCAGCACAGGGCTGAATAGAGAGATCTGCATGGAGATGGGTGGGAGGAGTTGCACCTGGGACCTGAATAGGGCTGTGCCTTCCCTCCACAATGCTGGCTCCACCTCCTGTGGTGCGTCTGATGTCCCTGGCCTACACTGTGAAAGGAAAGAAGGAGTCTTGTCAACAAAGTGCTCCAGGACTGACCAGAACTGGTTTGGACTAGGCAAAGGCCTCTCTGCCTTCAGAGAACAAAGGGAAAATGGTATAAAAGAGGGGACCCAAACCCCAGAACTTTAGATCACTTTGGGAAACAAGAAGAACCTTTGCTGAGGAGAGGAACCAGAGAAACTGAGGAGGAGACTATCCCTAAGCTGAGTGCTGTTTGGGGGATTGGCTTGCAGTGGTTGCCTGACTGCCAAAGAAAGGAGAAAGGAACTTTGTGTGTACTTTCATCAACTTGTAAAAGATCTCCAAGGGCTTGAGAGAAGAGCTTGCCTCCTGCTGAAGTCTCAGGGACAACAGACTTCACCAACCAGCTCCCCAAGAGTCTTTCTGTAAAGTGCCTGCTGCTGTGCTGGACTTTCTGAGGGACTGCGTGTCGCAAGGAGCTGGAAGCGCGAGTCACGAAGAAGAAGCGTCGCCGCCGCAGCCGAAGCGCCTCGCATCGCCGAAGAAAAGGATTGACGTCGCATCAGACGCCGCCGCATCAACGGAGAAGAATGTCGCCGCCGCTGCAGCTGTCTCATCGTTGCCGAAGCGCCTCGCATCGCCGGAGAAGAGGACCGACGTCGCACTAGATGCCGCCGCATCACCGGGAAGCGTGTCGCAGGGCCTGTCGCGGCTCAGAAGAATCGTTGAGTCGCCGCACGGCCGTCGCATCGTTGCCGAAGCACCTCGCATCGCCGGAGAAGAGGATCGACGTCGCATCAGACGCCGCCGCATCACCGGGGAGCGTGTCGCAGGGCCTGTCGCGGCTCAGAAGAATCGTTGAGTCGCCGCACGCCCGTCGGGCGTGCACGCATCGTGGCGCATCAAGGAGAAGACGCCATCTTTGTTTCATTGCACCGGATCTTCATCGCATCACGGCGTTGCTGGCCGCATCGCCACGGAAGCGCAGTAAGAAACCGACGCATCACCTCCCCACGCCGAGAAGAACCGATGCATCCCCTACGCATCCGTAGGGCCCCGACGCATCACCGTTCTTGCGTGTAAGGAACCGACGCATCACCTTCCCTGCAACACTTTCGTTGTATAGCGTTACGCATCCAAAGGTACATTGAACTCAAAGTGTCGCATTTACCATCTAAAGAGAACTGAGCTAATTCTACCATTTTTGAAGTACAGTATTGTGGATTTTTGTCGTTTGTGGTCTTGTGTTAAATCTATATAAAAGATACTTATTTTTAATATACAACTGGTGTGGTGTCCATCTGTAGTGTTGTCACTTGATTACTGTATGTGTTCACAAATGCTTTACACACTGCCTCTGAGATAAGCCTGCCTGCTTGTGCCAAGCTACCAAGGGGGTGAGCAGGGGTTATTTTAGGAGTGTACCCCCTTACCCTGACTAGACGCAAGGGTCCCTATTTGGTCAAAGGTACCTACCTCTGCAAACTAGAGACCCCCAAATCTAACATTGGTGGTCAGCGGTGAGTATTCTGGACTTGCATTTGTGACTCATGTACAGTGATTGGTGAACACTACTAGTGAGTGCAGACCAAACGCAACCACATACTGTTTTTTCTGTTTTCTGGTGTCCTCCTGGAAGTAGTTTTGATACAAGGACTCTAGTTAGTTGTTGTAAAATGGAACTTAACTTCTGGCACATGTTCGTCTACACAATGAAGGAGCTACGTGTGTTTTGCAAGGAAAGGGGGCTGCCTGTGAGGAGAAGGTCCAGGGAGGATCTAGAGGCATCCCTATTTCAGTTTGAGTTACCATGCTGGAAGGCAATCCTACCAGTTGAGTCTGTGGAGGAGGAATTCCCTGAGAGTGAGGGAGAAACAGAAAAAGATAGCTGGCTTCTGGCTTGTGAGCAGAGGCTGAGAGAGATTGATGAGGAGCTTAGAGAGCTTGATGAGGCTAAGAGGGCCTTAACCCAAGAAGAAGAAATTTGGGTAGCTCAAGAAATGAGCTCTGCTGAGTTGGAGGTGGAATCCAGCTCAGATGGTGGCAGCAATAGTGAGTTATCTAGTGCTGAGGGAGTAGTACACACACCCAGAGATGTGGCACGTGACTTGAAGGAGGGGGTTAATATACACCAGGAGGTTCAAGGATATGAGGTAGCTCCAGTGGTGCGCAGTGTCCCTGAGGTGGATTGGGGAACTGGCACGGGGGTTCATAGTCCTAGTGGTGGGAGGGACACTCTACTGACTCTAGATGAGAGGTGCAGGGAGAGGGGTTCCCCCATGGTTGAAGTCCTGGTGTGTGAGTGTGAAGACCACCCAGAAGAGTGTGGGTTGAGTGACAGAGACAGTCAGATACTGTCTTGCCAGTCTCAGGAGAGTGGTGTGGGGTACGTGTGCAAGGCACTCGATGGTGAGGTGAAGGATAGTTTGGTGGGTCTGTGTGATCCAATTTTGGGAGAGCATATTGTAAGTCCCTATTTTCCAGAGCTATGCCAACACCTGGTGGAGTGTGAGTTCTCTGACCCCAGGGAGCTCACAATGGAGGCAGACCTTTTGGTGGATTCCAGAGGGTCTGAAGAGGCATTGGGGAGTGACCCTAAGAGGAGTGGCTCAGGTGTCTTCCAACCCAGAGTGGTGGGAAAGGTTCAGTGTAGCCCAGCTAGGTCCCGTGGTAGTGGAAGGGGTGTAGGGGCTCACGTCCTGTCTCTGCAGAGAAGGAGTGAGTGTGGGACTACGTGTCCCAAGGTGCCCGAAACCCAGTCTCAGGGCCTTGAGGGTTCCTTAAGGGAACACCAGGTTGGGGGCCTAGACTGTACTGGTAGGCCATTTGAGGGGGATCTCCCAGGGTCTAGAGAACCTGGAGAGTCTGTAAATGGAGCTCCAGTGGTTCTGGTGTCTGGCAGTGCCGCTCCAGTTGGGAGGGTGCAGAAGTCCAGATTGATGGCTGAGAGGGGGATGTGTTCCCCAGTGGGAGAGCCAGTGGGTCAGGGGCCAGCCAGAAGGGCTGAGCCTCCTAGGAGTGACCATGGTGACACCACTTCTGTTTTGGGGGGTCTTCACGCACTGTCAGGTGGACAGGGGTCGGGAGATCAGCGCCAGGCAGACTGTCACACAACACATGAGAGATGTGTTACCCTCTGGGGGGCATGCGTGCTCCCCAGGAAGTCCTGGTGCGCCAGGCAGATTCTTACACAACTCTAGAGGAGTGTGTTTCCCTTGGGGGGGTTGGTGTACCCCCCCGGAAGTCCTGGGTTGCCAGGCACAGGTCCAGCCTAAGGGTACAGACCCGGGGTTGGAGGGCCAGGTTCAGGGTGTCCCCCATGACCTGGAGGAAGGGGCAGCTGCTAACAGTGCCCCTAGCAGTTTGTCTTCTGGGGGTACCGCCCCTGATGGGAGGGGGCAGTACTCTGGAAGGGGGTGCAGAGGGAGGGAGTCCTCGCCTCTGACCCCGGTTCAACTGGAGAGTTTAGACCCTAGATTGGAGGACCAGGTTCAGGGTGTCCCCCCTGACCTGGACCCCCAGTTGCAGGATAGAACCCCTGAACTGGTGGGCGAATTGAGCAGGACACCTGCCACAGGTGCCCTGGCAGTTCTGAAAGGGGGTACCACTCCAGGTGGGAGGGTACAGAGCCCCAACAAGGAGGAGGAGGATCGGGTGTGGGAAAGCCCACCCCAGTCTCCAGTCCAGCCGCCGGGTACAGACCCGGGGCTGGTAGGTCAGTGTCAGGATGTCATACCTGACCTGACAGGAGGGAGAGTGGACAAAGGGTGCCAAGCACCTGGGGCTACTGCCCCCGCTCTCTGAGGCCACAGAGGGTTGAGAGGCCTGAGAGGCATAAGGCCTGGGTCTCATCACTGACTATGGTCAGTGGCCACTGTGGCTGGCTGTCTGTCTGTTGGGACACACCTGTGAGCAAGTTAAGGTTAGGTGTTGCACAGGTGGTGTCCACAGGTGAGGAGAAGGGTTCCCCATGGATTAGCTTGGTGGGCCCTGAGAGTATGGACAGAGGGATCCAAATAGGTTCGGATTGGCGTAGAACTGGAATATGCCCCTGCTGTTGCGGGCCAGGTCCAGGTTCTATCGCCCAAAGCAGGGAAACCCATCAAGGTAGTGATTGGTCTACCCTGCGTTTTGGCTGGAAGGGTGTTGTGTTGGACTTGGCCCTTTTTGCAGGGTCATCCCTGAACTTTTTGCCTTCCTCCTGTATTTTTTCTGACCTGTTGTTGGCTGTTTTATGACTCTGGGAACTTTACCACTGCTGATCAGTGCTAAAGTGCATATGCTCTCTGTTATAAATTGATGTATGGATTAGTGACTCCATGTTTGGCCTATTTGATTCACTGTCAGACCCTAGTACAGTGCACTGGTTGTGCCCAGGGCTTGTGACTCAAATGCTGCTGGTGGGCTTGCAGCACTGGTTGTGCCACCCACAGAAGCAGCCTGTAAAAGTGTGTCTCAGGTCTGCCATTGCAGAGCCTGTGTGCAGTCTGGTACTGCCATGTTGACTGGGCAAGTACAGCCACTTGCCAGTCCCTTAACCTTCCCTTTTCTTCATATCAGACACCCCTATGGTAGGCCCAAGGGCAGGGTGCATTGTAAGTAAAAGGTAGGACATGCCCTGGTGTGTGTGGCATGTCCTAATAGTGAATTACAGCCATTTTTGTTTTTCACTATTGCAAGGCTACCTGTTCCCCATAGGCCAGAATGGGCAGTTTGATTATTACATTTTATAATCCTAACTGACCCAGGGAACATGGTAGAAAAACGAATTTAGTATGCCTGAACTCAGAATGATAAAATACATCTTTTAGTGAAGTTGGTTTTAACATTCTGTGTTTGAAAATACCACTTTTAGAAAGTAGGTATTTTCTTGCTTAACTATCCAAGCCTGCCTCTGCTAGGTTGTGTATTCCTTGTCTGGTTTGTGAGTGACAGGGGCTGGGGGATTCCAGGAGACAGAGTGAGTCAGCAGAGGGCTGAATAGAGAGATCTGCATGGAGATGGGTGGGAGGAGTTGCACCTGGGACCTGAATAGGGCTGTGCCTTCCCTCCACAATGCTGGCTCCACCTCCTGTGGTGCGTCTCATGTCCCTGGCCTACACTGTGAAAGGAAAGAAGGAGTCTTGTCAACAAAGTGCTCCAGGACTGACCAGAACTGGTTTGGACTAGGCAAAGGCCTCTCTGCCTTCAGAGAACAAAGGGAAAATGAGTATAAAAGAGGGGACCCAAACCCCAGAACTTTAGATCACTTTGGGAAACAAGAAGAACTTTTGTTGAGGAGAGGAACCAGAGAAACTGAGGAGGAGACTATCCCTACGCTTAGTGCTGTTTGGGGGATTGGCCTGCAGTGGTTGCCTGACTGCCAAAGAAAGGAGAAAGGAACTTTGTGTGTACTTTCATCAACTTGTAAAAGATCTCCAAGGGCTTGAGAGAAGAGCTTGCCTCCTGCTGAAGTCTCAGGGACAACAGACTTCACCAACCAGCTCCCCAAGAGTCTTTTTGTAAAGTGCCTGCTGCTGTGCTGGAGTTTCTGAGGGACTGCGTGTCGCAAGGAGCTGGAAGCGCGACTCACGAAGAAGAAGCGTCGCCGCCGCAGCCGAAGCGCCTCGCATCGCCGAAGAAAAGGATCGACGTTGCATCAGACACCGCCGCATCAATGGAGAAGAGTGTCGCTGCAGCTGTCGCATCGTTGCCGAAGCGCCTCGCATCGCCGGAGAAGAGGACCGACGTCGCATCAGACGCCGCCGCATTACCGGGAAGCGTGTCGCAGTGCCTGTCGCGGCTCAGAAGAATCGTTGTTGCCGCACGGCCGTCGCATCGTTGCCGAAGCGCCTCGCATCACCGGAGAAGAGGCTCGACGTCGCATCAGACGCCGCCGCATCACCGGGGAGCGTGTCGCAGGGCCTGTCGCGGCTCAGAAGAATCGTTGAGTCGTCGCACGGCCGTCGGGCGTGCACGCATCGTGTCGCATCAAGGAGAAGACGCCATCTTTGTTTCATTGCAGCGGATCTTCATCGCATCACGGCGTTGCTGGCCGCATCGCCACGGAAGCGCAGTAAGAAACCGACGCATCACCTCCCCACGCCGAGAAGAACCGACGCATCCCCTACGCATCAGTAAGGACCCGACGCATCACCTTTCTTGCCTGTAAGGAACCGACGCATCACCTTCCCTGCAACACTTTCGTTGTATAGCGTTACACATCCAAAGGTACATTGAACTCAAAGTGTCGCATTTACCATCTAAAGAGAACTGAGCTAATTCTACCATTTTTGAAGTACAGTATTGTGGATTTTTGTCGTTTGTGGTCTTGTGTTAAATCTATATAAAAGATACTTATTTTTAATATACAACTGGTGTGGTGTTCATCTGTAGTGTTGTCACTTGATTACTGTATGTGTTCACAAATGCTTTACACACTGCCTCTGAGATAAGCCTGTCTGCTCGTGCCAAGCTACCAAGGGGGTGAGCAGGGGTTATTTTAGGAGTGTACCCCCTTACCCTGACTAGACGCAAGGGTCCCTATTTGGTCAAAGGTACCTACCTCTGCCAACTAGAGACCCCCAAATCTAACAACACCCATATGGCACAAGCAAATTCATAGATGCAACAGTATTTAGTTATAATGCAGTCTCCAACAGATGTTGTTCCTTCAGTCTTGTTTTACAAGCACTTTAAAGCATTCCAAATGGTCCTTCAGAATATCCGACACATGTTTCGTTGTATTCACGACTTCATCAGTGCTACAGATACCAAAAGAAATAACAAAACATTTTTTGTCTAATCTCAAATAACCTATAAAAAACACTGATATACCACCACCAGTGACTTCAAGATGCAACATATCTTGCATGCACACACAGTGAGTAAAGTGTAAGCAATTCATGTCAGCATTTGTATTCACATATGAATAATGCACTGGATGTCATATAAGTAGTAAAGAAAAATGAATTATTTACACACCACTAGTAGTGTCATAAACCTTGATCAATATTATCCAAATATCATGAGGTCAGGGCAAATAAAGGCCACCAAGAACTCACATGCAGGTGAAAAGCAAAAAGGCCATACAGCCATTTACCTCTGAATCTCAATTCTCAAAATAAGCACAATGTTGCTTTTAATTAGCACAAGCCAAAAGTCCACCTAAAGAAATAACGCGCTGATAAAAACCATGTACGCACTTAAGACCGCTATGTACTACTCGCGTCCTGAGTTGTCCAATGCCTACTCACCCTATTCAGAGAAAGAATAAACTCAATGGTGGAAACGTTAAATTACAATATTTGTAGATCCAATTAAAACCTGTAATAGACCAAAATATTACTGGTAGCCTTGACCTAGGTGGCCACCACACACCAACAAAACGACTCCGGGGCTTGGCCGGGGCTTCACCTCTTTCACTCTCATGTATTCCATCCTCTTCGCCAATATTTATGTGGTGTTCGAAGATGAATCACGACACAGTGAGTATATGAGCATACGTTGATTCCTTAAATTAAGCCCCGCACTAGTGGTCGCATGCTCTGCTCAGTCCGCTCCTCAACCATCTCCGTCCTGAATCCCTACAATCCAATTCATATACACATTCCACACAAGAGACTTTCGCAAGCCAGACTGATCCAAAGTCACAACTATGACAACATAACATGGCAAACAGCAAACTTATGCAATAGAAACACAATGGAAAGCAAATTAATTGAAATTGCAAGAAGAAAATGAAATTTAATTAGGAAAGGAAGAAAAAAGTGTAAATTTACTTTCCTGCCAATTGCAAAGCTTATAAAAAAGTAACAAATGTATCTGCAAGTTTGGCTTGCCTCTGGTTTGTGATTGTGCCCGTTCAGTGCTTAGAACATAATCACATTCTTTCTCTAGTTTGCTGAACAAACCTTGATTACAGTTGTTTTTGTCTAGAGAGACTGCTAAATTGTATTGCTTTAGATGTCAGCACGGAGATCAACAAATGAAGCATTGTGTGGGTGGGGGAGGGGGGGCAGTACTTCTTCCACAAATGCCCATTTAGGTACTTCTATCCCTATCCCGTTTCTGCTGCAATTTGAAAGGAAGATTAACCAGACAGACACATTTGGCAGCTTGCTTTAGATCAACACTGTGTCTCTACTTATCAAGTAATAAAAGAACATCTGTGCTGCTGCCAGAGAAAATAACATATACATTTTGTGCTTATCTGGGACACTTTAACACCATTACAGAGACATTTTGTGCCTCTGAAAGTTCAAGTTCATTCCCATTGTAAGACTGATACTTAATACATAGCACCTTTTTTGTGGACGCATACAACTTGTGCCCAATCAGAACATGTATTCCTGGCTCGCAGTCGCAACATGTGGGCAGGCTGATTCTTTCTCACATAGTTGTCTGGCGACATCCGCGCTGTCAAGCCAGACCTTAAACAATAAACACCAAGCTTCTCAATCAGCTGATGAAAACGGCTCCGTTTGTTGACTCGTTTATTTTAAGGCTGGTTATTTTTCCTATAGCAGTGCTTTTGAATTTCTTCATTTCAAATGCTTTTTGTTCCTTCGCGTGCTGTCCGAAGTTTGCGTGACTCATAATTTGAACTTTGACTTGATAGCTAAAGCAAGAGAAGAGGGTTTGTGACTGCTGTTTGCTTTCACCTTATTTTAGGAAAAAGAAAGAAAAAAAGAAAAAGAAAGAAAAACTCCTGCGATTGGTCCTCTCCAAATTGTAAGTCATGTAACATGGCACTTTATTTCTTCAATTACCTTATGTGGAACTTTCTAGCAAAGTTGTATTGTTAAACTGCACATTCATGTACACATTTCAAATTCAAGAGTACCCTATAATTTAGAGTTATAGTAAAAATAAGAAATAATAATATTTATTATGACCTATGTATTCTACAAACATACATGAAATCATATTTATTCAATAACAATAAACAAGCATTCAATAGAGCTCGGCTTTGAAAGGCGTTAGCTGACCTTTTTGGCTTTGCCACTGTTTGTTACCAAAGATGAACAGCATCAGCAAAACAATAAAAAAGGCAAATTGGTCAACGCCGGCATGATGACATATGCACATGTCTGTGTCACTACACAAGCTCACACATGTTTTATGACCCTGCAACAAATATTTTTCCCTTTTTAGGTCTCGCCTGAGCTAGCGCGCATGTGCTGCAAAGCGAGGCATTAAGTAAGGGCTTTTCAGCATTGAACACACGCTCGTGCATGTGCTTTTTTTTGGTAGCCCGCAATTGGCCTGTGCATGTGTGTGTTTTAAAAACACAGCACGCAATTGGTGCAAGGTGGGTGATTGTCCCACCTTGTTTGGTCGATGGCCTAGGGTCCGCGGGAACGAGCTTTAACCCCATCTGTTGCTTGCGGTTACCCGCACGGGCGACATCTGTTTTGAATTATCGTGCCCAGATACGGGCGCGATAATTGAAAACAGATCGCTCGCTGTGGCGCGCGCGCACGCGCACCACTCGCGGGCTTGTTTCCTTTTCTGTTTCCCGTGTCTGCTTTTTCTTCTGTTCTTCGAGAATCTCTCTTTTTTCTCCTATTTCTCCCTTCCTCTTCTACTTATCTCTATATATCTTATATGCCTACAACTTTCTTCCGCTTTTGCTTGCCTATTTATTTCTTGTTTGTGTTGTGCCCCCTGCCCGTTTCCAGCCTGGCCTGTCAGTCCTTCACTCAAAGTGGGGGACACAGTGCCAGAGCCTGAGTTTGTCCTTCCCGTGCGAGACATAAGTAGCATCCGGGACCTCATGCATGAAGGGTGCACTGCAAACATCTTCAGACCCCGTCGGGGCGGATGCACAAACAAAGTCTAGTGACCTTTAAAGAAAATGCAGTTGTAATAATCTTGTAACTGAAGTTTATATTGGATTTCAGACAAAAACATATTAAAAAATAGATAAGACGGCTCGGTGGGGCAATGCACCTGCTCCAGAAGTCTGTGTGCACTCTGCAGGGCGCAGCTGCCCATCCCGGCAGGGCATATGCCCTTTATCCTTCTGAGGCCGACAGCAGGAGGCCGCCGGGTGTGATGGCTCTGCGAACTGAAGTTTCCACTGAAGGTGCATGGGTTTGACCTGTGGTCACGGGCTCGACTCCTGTCCGGTCTTTTATCTTCCACTCACTTGGGTAACAAACATCTGTCATACGGCGCCAGGAAACCCCATGTGTGATCGTGTGCTTTACAAATTCATCTTACGTCTCTGCGCCATTGTCAGTCACTCGTAGCGGTAGGAATCCTCAGACGTGGTTAGAAAGCGCTGCATGAAGAAACGTACTGTTGACTCTGTTTTCTTTGGCCTCTCAGAGGCGTGTACAGTCCTTATGAGGACTCGCGCACTCCGATGCGCGCACTGCATTTAAAGATTGATTACAGCACACCTGTGCTTCTTGGCACTTGCAAACGAGGCAGAAGCAGTCGTGTATAGAACACACACAGCACCCACCCCCCCTAGCGTGCACGGAAACACAGAGCCTGTGAGAAGTTAGCCTGGTATATGCTGTCCACTAGTTATAGTGGGCACCTTGCACCAGTCCAATCGACCTTTATTGATGATAGGTTTAAAGACAACCTGTATTGAAAGCTATCCTAGTGGTAGCTATGGAGAGCAGCCTTCAGGCTAAGTCTTGAAGGAGTGTTAAGCTGTTTGTTTTACCAGTCTGTAATCTCATGAATGACCAAATGAAAGGAGAGCCACACCAAGTATATATATAAAATATATGTATTTATTACTAAACACTACCCAATAGTCTCTTTATGAGGCTAGAGGTCAAAGTACACAAGTTACAAGTCAAATAGCACAGTAAAATAGCACAATATACGATTAGCCCTAGGGGCGTACCAAACCATATATTAAGAAAGTGGTATAAGAACCACGACTTAAGTAGACACAAGGCCTAGAGCCTGTAGAATCGCTTGGACCCCAAGGAACCACCCAAGGTAGTGACACAGGGGACCCACGGGGGCTGTGTGCAGTGTGTGAACACAGCCGCGAGCTCCGTTAAAGTCTATGGGAAAGTCGCGGTTATCGTTTTAGAGATTAGGGACACTTAGAATTGGACTAGGACCAAACCCTCTTGGACTTGAACAGTTCTAGGGTCAACACCCACTGGAGCACCGTAATACTCGAGTTACCTCATCCAGGGAAGCCGGGTGCATAGGTGTCAAATGGTGTTGGGTCGCGTCGTCGTTTTCAATGGCAGCCTGCCACGAGAGTGCTGCTGCCGGGAAGATGTGAAGTGTCCGAGGAGATCCAAGCCTGGATCGGAGATGAGAAGAACCTGAAAGCAGAGGGGACAGAGTCTGGGTCACTTGCCAGTGACCAGGGGCACGATAGTCGAATGCCCACCGATGTCGGGTGCTTCAGGTGAAAGAGGTGAAGCTTGACTCTCCAGCCACGAGGACGACGACCCAGGAGCTGGATTCGAGCTGTCCCACGAAGGATGTCGAGTGCTGCAGCGTTGGTGTCCGGATTGAACACAACAAGCCTTGGCAACAGCAACCCACGCAGAAAGGAGAAAGATGCTTCGGAGCAGACCAGCAAGGTCTGAGGGACTCACCACTTGGTGGGGAGTTAGGGCACGTCTGGAGCAACCAGAAACGCCCACTGAAAATCAGAGTTGCCTTCACAGGGACCCACCAGTCGACAGACCAGGGATCGCAAAGGAGCCTCGAGCGGAAATGCAAGAAGCGGGCCCACGGAACACTCGTGGAGTGTAGGCTCACAATCTTCGGTGCAGATGGTGCTCGGGGCCTGGGCTATAAGTAACCCAAAGCAGGACTTCAAGGGTCGTCGAGAAGTCAATGCACTAGCAAATGTGCATGGTGACCAGGGGTTCCGGTTCCACGCTACTCACGAGGGCTGCGGGTCTCAGCTTTGCTGGGGACTCGGGTCGGCCTCTGAGATGTTTGGAAATCCTCTTCCTGGGCTGCAAATACTTCGGAGTCCGGCGGGAGCTTCGGAGATGCAGACCGGCAAATGCTTTGTTGGTGCCTGCCAAGCAGCGGAGTCACTCCTTGACCCCAAGGGAGATTTCTTCAGTCCTCTAGTCTTTAGTAGAGCGTCGAAGTTCCAGGATTCCGCTTCAGAGTTTCGTCCAGGGATATCTAAAGTCCTGTTGCCAGGGTTCCCTTACTTATACCAAAGAAAGGGGTTGGACTAACTCTGGGGACCCACCTATGGGAGGGTTTGGAAAAAGGGGTGGCTACACCCATTTCCTTTGTCCAGTTTCGCGCCAGAGCAGGGGCTGGTAGCCCCTGCAACCGGTTTGAACTGGGGTATGCACGAGGACACCAAATGTGCCCCCAGTGCAGGACTTCAAAGCACTCTTGGAGTGCACCCACCCAGCCCCAATACACTAAAGCCTGTCTGGGAGGTGGTTACACCTCCCTGTGACAGGAAACCTATTGTCCAGGCCTCCCCTGTTGGAGTTTCGGTCAGCAGCAGGAGGCCAGTCTCGTCTCTGTGGCTGCAGCATCCATTTTGTGATGCCAGGGCTCTTTAAGGTTTCTACCGGGTATACCGGTGGGGTCATGTCTCTCCCTCCAGAAGGGTGGAATTCTACCCCCGCCGCCAGGATTGGCAGGGGGGGGTAGGATTCCAAGGTGTTTGACACCAAACACGACATGTTTCGGTGCAGCCAGTCCAAAGTTAGCATTTTACCGCGAGGATATAATGCACTTAAGAGTATATGGTCAGGCTGCACCACAGACAGCTCCGGGTAAGGGATTCCGAAAGCTGCAGAGGGGCTCAGCTCATGCCAGAGCACCCTCTCACATAAAACCAAGCACCCTGCCTTCAGGATTGATAAGACCTGCCATAGGGGTGACTGATAGGTTTCTATGTGCAGTGATAGGTGAGATATAGTGAACCTATATCTCAGTGAGGGGTGCATGCACCACCTCACTTAGGCTGCAGTAGTAGTCCTGTGGTGTCATTTTGGATGGCCTTCCAGGGGTGGCACAATACATGCTTCAGCCCCTGGTAGGCCTCTGGGGTACCTATGCCCTGGGTACATAGTATACCATATACTAGGGACTTATAAGGGCACCCCAGAATCCATTCTGGGATGTACCTATAGTACATGGAATCAATTTAGAGAGGAAGCAACTAGTCTGGGGTCCTGAATAGCAGGGCCCCAGCCAGACTAAAGTCGAAAAACAGTGTAACACCAGCAAAAAGTGGGGGTAACCATAAGAGGCAGATCCTACTCTCCTACAGACCCCCCCAACGCAGGGACATTAAACTAACCTTGACCAGTTGAGTCTTCATGTTCTAAGTGGAAATATCTGGAGAGTCCATCTGCATTGGCATGGTTACTCCCAGGTCTATGTTCTCACTGTATAGTCCATCCCCTGTAGGGAAATGGACCACCTCAAAAGTTTGGGGTTTTCATCCTTCATCTGTTTTAGCCATAAGAGGGGCTTATGGTCTGTCTGAACAATGAAGTGAGTGCCAAACAAGTATGGCCTCAGCTTCTTCAGAGCCCAGACCACAGCAAAGGCCTCCCTCTCAATGGCTGACCAACGTTTCTCTCTAGGGGTCAGCCTTCTGCTAATAAAAGCTACTGGCTGATCCTGACCTTCATCATTTAGTTGTGACAGTACAGCCCCTACCCCCAACTCAGATGCATCTGTTTGCACAATGAACTTCTTGGAGTAATCAGGACTCTGTAAAATGGGAGCAGTGCACATGGCATGCTTCAGGTCATCAAATGCCTTTTGACAGCTAACTGTCCACTGAACCTTTTTTGGCATTTTCTTAAAGGTTAAGTCATTCAGGGGTGTCACTATTGATCCATACCCCTTGACAACTCTTCTGTAGTACCCAGTCAGGCCTAAGAAGGCTCTCACCTGAGTCTGGGTAGTTGGAGCAACCCAGTCCATGATGGTCTGGATCTTGCTCTGTAATGGTTGAACCTGGCCTTCACCTACAAGGTGGCCCAGGTACACAACCTGACTCTGCCCTATCTGGCACTTTGTGGCCTTGATAGTGAGGCCTGCCTTCTGCAGGGCCTCCAAAACATTCCTGAGGTGGACCAGGTGATCCTCCCAGGTGGAGCTAAAGACAGCAATATCATCTAGATATGCTGCACTATAGGCTTCCAGACCTGTAAGGACTGTGTTCACCAACCTCTGAAAAGTGGCAGGTGCATTTGTCAAACCAAAGGGCATCACCACAAATTGGTAAAGCCCACCAGGGGTAGAAAATGCAGTTTTTGGCTTTGCATCATCAGCTAGTCTGATCTGCCAGTAGCCAGCTGTTAGGTCAAATGTGCTTAGATACTTGGCTGAGGCCAAAGTGTCTATTAGCTCATCTGCCCTGGGGATTGGATGGGCATCAGTCCTAGTGACTGCATTGAGGCCTCTGTAGTCCACACAAAACCTCATCTCTCTCTTACCATCTTTGGTGTGAGGTTTTGGCACCAGGACCACTGGAATAGCCCAAGGGCTATCTGAAGGCTCAATGACACCCAGTTCCAACATTTTCTGGACTTCTGTCCTGATACAGTCCCTGACCTGGTCAGGTTGCCTGTAAATCTTACTTTTAACAGGCAGACTGTCCCCAGTGTCCACTTCATGAGTGCACCAGGTGGTCTGACTTGGAGTCAGAGAAAACATGTGTCTGAACTGATTGAGCACCTGTCTACAATCAGTTTGCTGCTGAGCAGTGAGGCTGCCTGCCAAGGCTACACCATCCACTGACCCATCATCAGGGTTCTGTGAGAGCAGGTCAGGAGTGGGTCACTCTCCTCCTCCTGTCCCTCAGCAGTTGCCATGAGCAAGCCCATGTCAGCCCTGTCCACATATGGCTTCAGCCTGTTGACATGGAGCACCCTGTGGGGGCTCCTGGGAGTTCCCAGGTCTACCAGATAGGTAACCTCTCCCTTCTGTTCAACAATTGTATGGGGGCCACTCCACTTGTCTTGGAGGGCTGCTGGGGCCACTGGCTCCAACACCCACACCTCCTGCCCTGGCTGGTAAACAGTCAGCACAGCCTTTTGGTCATGCCAGGCTTTCTCTAATTGCTGGCTGGCCTCAAGGTTTTTGGTTGCCTTTTTCATATACTCAGCCATCCTGGAGCGGAGACCAAGTACATAGTCCACTATGTCCTGTTTAGGAGGTTTGAGAGGTAACTCCCAACCTTCCTTCACCAGACACAATGGACCCCTAACAGGATGGCCAAACAAAAGTTCAAAAGGGCTGTAGCCAACCCCCTTCTGAGGCACCTCCCTGTATGCAAATAAAAGGCAGGGCAAGAGTATCTCCCATTTTCGCCTAAGCTTTTCTGTGAGCCCTTTAATCATGCCCTTTAAGGTTTTGTTGAATCTCTCAACTAAACCATTGCATTGTGGGTGATAGGGTGTGGTGAACTTATAAGTAACTCCACACTCCTTCCACATTGCAGTTAAGTAACTGGACATAACGTTTGCATCTCTGTCAGATACTGCCTCCTTAGGAAAGCCCACTCTTGAGAAAATTCCCAGGAGGGCCCTTGCCACCACAGGTGCTGTAGTGGTCCTAAGGGGAATGGCTTCTGGCTACCTGGTGGCATGGTCCACCACCACCAGGATAAACCTGTGCCCAGATGCTGTTTGAGGATCCATGGGACCAACTATGTCAATCCCCACCCTCTCAAAGGGAACCCCCACCACAGGTAGTGGTATCAGGGGGCCTTTGTGGTGCCACCTGCCTTCCCACTGGCTTGGCAGGTTACACAGGAGCGACAAAACTCCTTGGTGTCCTCAGACATGTGGGGCCAGTGAAAGTGAGGGACAATTCTGTCCCAAGTCTTGTTCTGGCCCACGGTGACCTGCTAAAGGAATATCATGGGCTAGGGCCAATAGGAAGCCCCTGAACTTCAGAGGTATAACCAACCTCCTGGCTGCTCCAGGCTTGGGGTCTCTACTCTCTGAGTACAGGAGTCCATCATCCCAATATATCTTATGGGTGCCACTAGCATTCCCAGCAGCCTCAGCAGCAGCTTGCTGTCTGAGGGGTTCAAGAGAGGGGCAGTTCAGTTGCTCCTGGCTCAGATCTGCCCTGGAAGGGCCCGTGTCGCCAAGAACTCAACCTGATCAGGTTCAAGCTCCTCTGGGACAGTTCCTTCTTCAGGCCTCAGATCATCTTCCTCAAAAGACTGATCTTCCTCCTGAGCCAAGGGGGAAGGCACTGCCTTAACCCTACTGCTCCTCCTCTTGGGAGGCACCTGGTCCATTGTTCCAGAATCCAGGGCCTGTTCAGCTTTTGACATTGTTGCCTGTGACCTAGTCACAGCAAAGACATGTGCAGGGATCCCTAGCATTTCTGCATGAGTCCTGAGCTCCACCTCTGCCCAAGCTGAGGTTTCAAGATCATTGCCAAGCAAGCATTCAACTGGTAGGTCTGCACTTACCACAACCTTCTTAGTGCCAGTTACCCCTCCCCAGGAGAAGTTAACAACTGCCAGAGAATGGTCTGTTCTGACATTGCTAGCATTGGTCACTTGGTACATCTCACCAAGTATAATCTGCCCAGGTGCCACAAGATCTTTTGTCACCATGGTGACACTTGCTCCTGTGTCTCTGAATGCCCAAGCCTCTTTTCCATTAATCAAAGGCTGCTGTCTGTATTTGCCCAAATTATTGGGACTTACTATGGGGGACATATCCATGCCCCCATCACAGACTAGGACAGCCTGAGTTGGTACTCTGACTGGGCCAGAGCCCATCTCAGTACCCAGGTTCAACCCTACTAAACCCTTATTCTGAGTACCTCCACCACCATTTGTAGCTGGACTAGGGGGAACAGTTGCCTTAGGGGCAATGGTGGCTGGAGTATAGTCTTTGGACTTGGTGCAATCACTGGTCCAGTGAGTCTTTTGCTTACAGACTTTGCACCAAGGTTTCTTTTGGCCTTTTCCTTTAATAGATTGGGATTTCCCACCAGATGCAGATTTTTGGGGGCCTTGAGAAGACTTCTGGTCTTTACCCTTCTCCCCACCCTTATCAGAGTTTTTGGAATCTTGCTTCTTCTGGTCACCACCTTGGTTCTGTACCTTCTGCTTCACCCTGGTTCTGACCCATTTGTCTGCCTTCTTACCCAATTCTTGAGGAGAGGTCAGATCAGAGTCCACCAGGTACTGATGCAACATCTGATTTTGACAGTTATTAAGAATCTGCTCCCTCATGATTAAATTATACAATCCTTTGAAGTCACATACCTAACTGCCCAGTAACCAACCTTCCAGAGCCTTAGTAGCACAATCTACAAAGTCCACCCAGTCCTGTGTCTGTGCCTTTTGGGTATCTCTGAACTTTAACCTGTATTGCTCAGTGGTTAGGCCAAACCCATCTATCAGTGCACTCTTCAGGACATGGTAATCATCAGCATCCTCTTCTCTTACAGTGAGGAGCTTGTCTCTACCTTTGTCTGCAAAGGAGAGCCACAAGATTGCTGCCCACTGCTCCTGAGGGACCCTCTGTACCTTACAGGCCCTCTCAAGTGCAGTTATCCACTTGTGGATGTCATCCCCACTCTGGTAGGGAGGGACAATCTTGCTCAGGTTTCTATGGTCATAAGACCTTTCCCTACCACTAGGGAAGTTGCTGCCACCATGGGACTCTAGTCCCAACTTTCTTCCTTGTCTATGAAGCTCTAGGGACTCCTGTCTATAGCCAACTGCTCTCTTCTGATCCTAAGCTGAGCTTCTTCATACTGGAGCAGTCTCTTTTTCCTTTCATGAGAGGATTCCCTCCTATGAGAGGAAACAGAGGTCCCTACTGAGGTGTCAGAATGGTTAGACTCCTGAGAAGGAGATCTGGACCTTCTAGGCACACTCACAACCCTTCCTGGTGGGACAAAGAGGAGGTCATTCTGATCCTCCTCCTCATCTGCAGGAGGAGCTGCATTGTCCAGGCCAAGATCATTGTCATCTTCCTGGCCAGTTTCAGAGGTCAGGATCCTGGGTATTTTCACCCCTGGTCCCTTCCTCATCTTCTGCCCCACCCTCTCTGCCTACCCCTTGAGACCCTAGGGGTCTCCTGAGATCATCCAGCAGAAGCATCTCCATGAGACGTTGGGTGTTGGCACTTTTGCCTGTCTTCAGCTTCCTAATCTTGCACAACTCTCTCAATTCCAAGAATAGGAGGTTGTCATATTTGGAGGGTAGGTCCTGGCAGGGACCTACTGGTTCCTGGCCCTGAAGACATCACTAGTGAGGTGTGGTGTATGCACTACCTACTCTAGTGTGGCCTACTAAACTCTCTTGAGTTGTAGAAAGGGTGTGCTAAGCCCTTGACACACAACTCTAAGTTCAGTAGAGTAGAACTTACTGTATTTCTAAGCTTGAATGTATATGTACCTCAGGTACCTTTAGTGGTTTTCAGTTAGTCACACACTTGAGATTATCTGGTAAAACAAAGGCAAGGTTGAATCCAACCGCTGCACACCATCGTGAGAAGTTGGCCTGGTATATGCTGTCCACTAGTTATAGTGGGCACCTTGCACCAGTCCAATCGACCTTTATTGATGATAGGTTTAAAGACAACCTTTAGTGAAAGCTATCCTAGTGGTAGCTATGGAGAGCAGCCTTCAGGCTAAGTCTTGAAGGAGTGTTAAGCTGTTTGTTTTACCAGTCTATAATCTCATGAATGACCAAATGAAAGGAGAGCCACACCAGGTATATATATAAAATATATGTATTTATTACTAAACACTACCCAATAGTCTCTTTATGAGGCTAAAGGTCAAAGTACACAAGTTACAAGTCAAATAGCACAGTAAAATAGCACAATATACGATTAGCCCTAGGGGCGTACCAAACCATATATTAAGAAAGTGGTATAAGAACCACGACTTAAGTAGACACAAGGCCTAGAGCCTGTAGAATCGCTGGGAGCCCAAGGAACCACCCAAGGTAGTGACACAGGGGACCCACGGGGGCTGTGTGCAGTGTGTGAACACAGCCGCGAGCTCCGTTAAAGTCTATGGGAAAGTCGCGGTTATCGTTTTAGAGATTAAGGACACTTAGAATTGGACTAGGACCAAACCCTCTTGGACTTAGACAGTTCTAGGGTCAACACCCACGGAAGCACCGTAGTACTCGAGTTACCTCACCCAGGGAAGCCGGGTGCATAGGTGTCAAATGGTGTCGGGTCGCGTCGTCGTTTTCAATGGCGGCCTGCCACGAGAGGTGCTGCTGCCGGGAAGATGCGAAGTGTCCGAAGAGATCCAAGCCTGGATCGGAGATGAGAAGAACCTGAAAGCAGAGGGGACAGAGTCTGGGTCACTTGCCAGTGATCAGGGGCACGATAGTCGAATGCCCACCGATGTCGGGTGCTTCAGGTGAAAGAGGTGAAGCTTGACTCTTCAGCCACGAGGCCCGGGAGGCGTCGACGACGACCAGGAGCTGGATTCGAGCTGTCCCACGAAGGATGTCGAGTGCTGCAGCGTTGGTGTCCGGATTAAACACAACAAGCCTTGGCAACAGCAACCCACGCAGAAAGGAGAAAGACGCTTCGGAGCAGACCAGCAAGGTCTGAGGGACTCACCACTTGGTGGGGAGTTAGGGCACGTCTGGAGCAACCAGAAACACCCACTGAAAATCAGAGTTGCCTTCACAGGGACCCACCAGTCGACGGACCAGGGATCGCGAAGGAGCCTCGAGCGGAAATGCAAGAAGCTGGCCCACGGAACACTCGTGGAGTGTAGGCTCACAATCTTCGGTGCAGATGGTGCTCGGGGCCTGGGCTACAAGTAACCCAAAGCAGGACTTCAAGGGTCGTCGAGAAGTCAATGCACTAGCAAATGTGCACCGTAACCAGGGGTTCCGGTTCCACGCTACTCACGAGGGCTGCGGGTCTCAGCTTTGCTGGGGACTCGGGTCGGCCTCTGAGATGTCTGGAAATCCTCTTCCTGGGCTGCAAATACTTCGGAGTCCAGCGGGAGCTTCGGAGATGCAGACCGGCAAATGCTTTGTTGGTGCCTGCCAAGCAGGGGAGTCACTCCTTGACCCCAAGGGAGATTTCTTCAGTCCTCTAGTCTTTAGTAGAGCGTCGAAGTTCCAGGATTCAGCTTCCAGGGGTGGCACAATACATGCTTCACCCCTGGTAGGCCTCTGGGGTACCTATGCCCTGGGTACATAGTATACCATATACTAGGGACATATAAGGGCACCCCAGAATCCAATCTGGGATGTACCTAAAGTACATGGAATCAATTTAGAGAGGAAGCAGCTAGGCTGGGGTCCTGAATAGCAGGGCCGCAGCCAGACTAAAGTCGAAAAACAGTGTAACACCAGCAAAAAGTGGGGGTAACCATAACAGGCAGATCCTACTCTCCTACACAGCCCACGCCTTCACAGTACTGCACAGGACACGGCAGACAGAGTGGACACCCAGCCAGGGGCGTAGCTTCCATGAGTGCAGGAGGTTCAGTGACACCGGGCCCCAGACACCTGAGGGGCCACTGACCCTTGAAGATTCCTGTATTTAACAGTTCAAACAGCAGCCAACAGGCCCATTTCCTGCCTTGCACTAGGACCCACCACGCACTGACCACGCCACAGTGTCCAGGGGGCCCTTTGCCTGCCTTGCACTAGGACCCACAACGCACTGACCACACCACAGCATCCATGGGGCCCTTTGCCTGCCTTGCACTAGGACCCATGACACACTGACCATGCCACAGCGTCCAGCTGCGCACACTGTGAAGTCACAGAAACCAACCTCTCCTTCGTCTCTTTCCTGCACCCATCTCTTTTTCTCTCTCTCTCTCTCTCTGTCTCTCCCTTTCTCTGTCTCTCTCTGTCTCTCTCTCCTTTTCTTTGTTCTCTTCTCCTTTTCGTGTTTTCTTTCTCTACCATTTTTCTCGTTCTCCCTCTACCTTCTGAGTCTGTTTACGTTATAATTCCTTTCTTTATCTTTCCTCTTACCTCCCGTTTTCTCTCTTACCTCCTGTTTTCTCTCTTCCGATTCTCTCGCAGGCTCTCTCCCCACGCTCTTTCTCCCTCTCCTGCTCCGTCCCACCTTACCTGTACCCTCTCCTCTTCATGCCATCTGTCTCTCGACCCTTTCTTGCGTTCTTTCCTTTTATTTCTCCCCTTCCTTCATTTTTCTCTTCCTCTCCCACTGTTCTCTTGGTCGTTCTTTCTCCTACCTCTTCCTTTATATGTGCCCCTCCATATTCCTTTCCTTCCCTTCCAGTGGGTTGCAGTGTGGCCCAAGTAATTACCGGAGGCTGAGATTAATTCCAGCATTTTATTCTGTTTTTTTAGTTCACTGCACATCAGCATCACAGCTTCCTCGTCCTGTACACCTACAGCACAGCTGTTTTCTGCTTTGCACCGCTGTCTCTCCTCTCGCACAGCTGCCCCTCCTCCTGCACATCTCTCGCACAGCTGCCCCTCCTCCTGCATATCTCTCGCACAGCTGCCTCTCCTCCCACATCTGTAGCACAGCTTCCCCTCCCACATCTGTAGCACAGCTTCCCCCTCTCGCACATCTCTAGCACAGCTGCCTCTCCTCCCGCACATCTCTAGCACAGCTGCCTCTCCTCTCGCACATCTCTCGCACAGCTGCCTCTGCTCTCGCACATCTGTAGCACAACTGCCTCTCCTCCCGTACATCTCTAGCACAGCTGCCCCCCTCTCGCACATCTGTAGCACAGCTGCCTCTCCTCTCACCCATCTCTAGCACAGCTGCCTCTCCTCCTGCACATCTCTCGCACAGCTGCCTCTCCTCTCGCACATCTCTCGCACAGCTGCCTCTCCTCTCGCACATCTGTAGCACAACTGCCTCTCCTCCCATACATCTCTAGCACAGCTTCCCCCCTCTCGCACATCTGTAGCACAGCTGCCTCTCCTCTCGCACATCTCTAGCACAGCTGCCTCTCCTCTCACCCATCTCTAGCACAGCTGCCTCTCCTCCCGCACATCTCTAGCACAGCTGCCTCTCCTCTCCGACATCTCTAACACAGCTGCCTCTCCTCCCGCACATCTCTAGCACAGCTGTCTCTTCTCCCGCACATCTCTAGTGCAGCTGCCTCTCCTCCCACATCTCTAGCACAGCTGCCTCTCTTCTCGCACATCTCTAGCACAGCTTCCTCTCTTCTCGCACATCTCTAGGTCAATAGGTCTCGCCTTTGGGACCATATAAGTGTTTAGCCATTCAACACTTGATGTTGTTGCACCAAGGATATTGTGCTGGATAACTAAACACTTATAAGGTCCCAAAGGTGAGACCTATTGGCTATGCCAATGCTTGTTTATTTTGCCAATGCTGTTTACCATGGGCAACAATGATTAGTGGGATTTTTTTTGTTCTTTTAGATTACCGTTCCAAAATAATGGATGCCCGTCTTGGAGTGATGCATATAATTAGTACATGAAAACGAAAGGAGTGCCCTGGTAGCAAATTGCAGTTTCTGGGTGTTAGAAATTGGGGTCTTTAGTTGGCAGAGGCATGCACCTTGTCTAAGCAGGGACCCTTCCTTCTAGTCAGGATAACGGAGTTACACACTTTAAATAATCCCTGCTCAACCCCTTGGTAGCTTGGCACGAGCAGACAGGCTTATCCCAAAGGCAATGTGTGAAGTATTTGCACCCCGACACACAGTAACACAGTAAAAACACTACAAATGGACACCACACCAGTTTAGAAAAATAAGTATTTTTATCAAAACCAAACAAGACCAAAACGACAAAAATACAACATACACAATTCAAAATATGACTTTTAAAAAGTTTCAAGCAATTCTGTCCATAGAAATCTATGTATGCGTGATTTTACACAGTGTACCTTTAGGTGCGTCTAAAATTCACAAGGCCAAACAGCCACAGAGAAGGGAAGCGTAGAAAAACACAGCGATGCGTCAGTTCCTGAGTCCTTGGGGAGGCGCGATGCAACAGTTCTGCTGCACTCAGGAGAAGTGATGCTTCAAATCCGGACTGTAGGGGGGGGGAGTGATGCGTTGATACCAAGACGGTTCTGGTCTGCGGGTGATGCGTCGGACAATTTGCCACACAGGTGCGATGCGTGGAAATCCGGGATGCGCTGGAAGTCGATGCAGCGGCTGCAAACAGGCGCAGCGTTGATTTCTTCAGCCACGGTCCCACGATGCGTTGATTATTTCAACCGCACAGCAGGGCCTGCGTCGTAGTCGGTGAGGGATCTTGGACTTTGGAGGTCGGTGCACTGGACTCGGCGTGCAGCAGATTTTTCAGCTGCAGACAGTCGCTGCATCAATTCTTTGGCCACACGGCGATGGTGCATGGAAATTCTTCTTGCACGGCGGTGCAATGTCGGAAAAACAGGCGCTGCAAGGGCGATGCATCAATTTTTTTGGTTTCTTCAAGCTTTTTCAGCTTCCAGCAACAGGCATAACCTCCAGAGGCCCAGAACTGGAATAGGCACCTTCTGACAGGTCAGAACTGCCAGCAGTGGAGTTCAAGGAAGCTGGTGGTGAAGTATTTGTGTCCCTGAGTCTTCAGAACAGGAGGCAAGCATACACAAGCCCTAGGAGATTGTTCACAAGCAGGTTCACAGCAAAGTTCCAGTCTTTGTCCTCTCCTTGGCAGAAGCAGCAACTGCAGGCCAACCCAGAAAAACAACACACAACAAAGGGCCAGTCTCCTCTTCACAGCTCTTCAACTCTTCTTCCTTGGCAGAGGTCCCTCTTGATTCCAGAAGTAATCTAAAGTTCTAGGTATTAGGTCTAATATTTATACCCCATTTTCTCTTTGTAGTCTTTGTTGCAAGAGTCTCTCAGCTCAGTAAAAACCAGTTCTGCCCTCCCTGGTCCAACTTCACTACAGGAGGTGGAGACAGAATTGTGCAGAGCAGACACAGTCTATTTAGGTGCTAGTGAAAGCTCCACCCACCACTCTAAATGCAGAAAGGTCTATTCAGCCTGGCAATGAGTCACCCAGGAAAGGCAAGACACACCTCAACTCCCCTTGTGACTGTCTAGAGTGAATGCTCATCCCCAGCTCCTGTCACTCCAAAATCAGACATGAATACACAAACAGGCAGAGGCACACAGCATGGTTAAAGAAGAAAATGCCCACTTTCTAAAAGTGGCATTTTCAAACACTCAATTTAAAAACCACCTTCACTAAAAGTTGTGTTATTAAATTCTGAATTCAGAGAGCCCAAACTCCCAATCTCTATCTTGTCCCAATGGAAAGTTACACTTGTAAGATGTTGCAATAGAGAAAAACGAAATGCACAGTATTTCACTATCAGGACATGCAAAACACACCAGCACATGTCCTACCTTTCACATACACTGCACTCTGCCCATGGGGGTTCATTGGGCTACCTGAGGGGTGCCTTACATGTAAGAAAAGGGAAGGTTAGGGCCTGGCACGTGGGTGCACTTACCAGGTTGACATGTCAGTTGAAAACTGTGCGCGCAGACACTGCAGTGGCACACCTGAGACACATTTACAGGGCTTCTTATGTGGGTGGCACAACCAGTGCTGCAAGCCCACTAGTAGCATTTGATTTACAGGCCCTGGCACACTCAGTGCTCTTTACTAGGGTCTTATCAGTAAATCAAACATGCCAATCATGGATAACCCATCATAATAACAATTTACACAGGGAGCACTTGCATGTTCACACTGATCAGCAGTGGCAAAGTGCCCAAAGCATCTAAGCCAGCAAAAAGGAAATCCAGTACACAGTCAAAAATGCAGGAGATAGAGGCAAAAAGTCAGGGGAAACCACGCCAAGGATGCCAAGTTTATCACGTGTCCCCTCCAGCTGAAAAGTGGGGAGAACTACCCACCCTCCTGGGAGTTCTCATCACTAAGGCAGAAGAATGTGGACAGACCATCAGCATTGCTGTGTTCTGTATCCGGGCAGTGTTCAACCGTAAAGTCCATCCCCTGTAGGGAAATTGACCACCTCAACAGTTTTGGGTTTTCACCCCTCATTTGTATCAACCATCTGAGGGGCCTGTGGTCTGTCTGAACCGGAAGTGAGTCCCAAACAAGTAGGATCTTAGCTTCTTCAGCGCCCAGACCACAGCAAAAGCTTCTCGCTCAATTACACTCCACCTCTGTTCCCTGGGGAGTAGCCTCCTACTAAGGAAAGCTACGGTGCAGAACGCCAAAGGTCATGCCACGATATGAATGTTAGAGGGACCGTACACGGACTCTCACGTCGTCTTTACCCCAGAAAGTACTGAGTCACTACATACGCTAGGATTTTTGCCATTTATGATAATCTCACCCGAAATACTACCGAGGATCTATATTGATACCCCTGGAACAATTGTTACGATTACGATGACTAATCATATTTGACTCTCATTATATGTTTACCTACTATTACCTACCCAATCGGCACAGCGAGAATACTTCCTGTGTGGCTTATTGACCTTCAAATTACAGCCATGCCCACCGACTGGCCTTACTTTATTTATTTATATCAGCCCTGATGAAGTCGCTAAACCGACGAAACACGTGTTGGCTACATGAACACTGAACAAGATCTGCGATTTAAAGATCTCTGCTGAAGCCAGAAACTTGGATGAGTGTATTATTCTTGTGGAACATATTATCTTCCTCATGTTAATGTCTGTATTAGTATAACTACTGCACGGGAATTTAACCGTATAGAATCTATGTTTAGTGTGTGCCCAAGGTTTGTTTAAATTTATACAGGACTCCCACGTCAGGGAATTCAGTTTAGAAGCGTAGGGTAAACACTCCTTCCTTGTGTGCACCACTCTAAGACTATTTTATCTTAAACACTGTGTCTTGCTATCAGGTGAGCGTCACCTCTCAATCCCCAATTTACCCATGCGTTTTTCTTAATGAAAGCTACGGGTTGGTCCAGGTCCCCATTGTTCAGTTGTAAGAGAACTGCACCCACACCATGCTCTGAAGCGTCTGTCAGCACGACAAATTCTTGGGAGAAATTGGGTGCCTTGAGCATGGGCGCCGTGCACATGGCAGATTTCAGGGCATCAAAAGCGGTCTGGCAGGCACCAGTCCAGATTACTTTCCTTGGCTGCTTCCTGGATGGCAGCTCAGTCAAAGGGGAAACAATGGTGCCATACCCATTGTCAAATCTCCTGTAGTAGCTGGTGACGCCTAAAAAGGCTCTCACCTGAGTCTGAGTCTTGGGGGGCTCCCAAGCCAGAATGGTGTCAATCTTTGGTTGTAGAGTCGCCACCTGGCGGCTTCCCTACCTGGTGCCCTAAGTACACCACAGACCCCTGCCCTATCTGGCACTTACTGGCCTAGATCGTAAGGCCTGCCTTCTGCAGGGCCTTTAACACTTCACAGAAGTGATGCAAGTGTAAGTAAGTAAGTAATATTTTATTTGCAGATTAATTAAAATAATTGCAATTTACATAAAATGTCTGGGTAAGAAAACATTTACAAGTTAAAATAATTAATTCATTATTACGATTTCATTACTTTACAAAAATATGGTAGTCTAAAAGAAGCGATAGTCCATCAAGTGCTCTGAGAATTTTGACGACGAGGGTTTTTTATTTAGCAATAAAAGGAAATTGACGCTCGGTCAATTGGCAGCTTTCAAGATCCTCATTTCAAGGTTCCCTGCCCTGGGACTGCTATTGTCTTTCTGGGGTGGCCCATTTGGTGGAAGTAAAGTATTCACTTGTAAAAGGAACTTGGTGGCCCTGCAGGAAAGCTGAATTGATTTGCTGTTTAGTAACGTCAGCACTGCAAAACGGCATGATCGTATATTGAGTGCCCGGAAAGCAGGGCAGAGTAGTTTCTGCCTTAAAGAGTTAACTGCCGGGCAAATGCACAGAAAATGTAACAAGCTTTCGTCAAATCGACCGCAAAGTCGGCAGAGAGAGTTCGACCTTCTTTGTTTCCAGGGCGGCTCCTGGTCTTTTGAAGGAAAGGCACCCATTCTTGTTTTTATATAAAAGTGCTGGATCATTTGAGAAATGTGGCACTTAAGATATGTTTGGGGCCCCCAGCTGCCGTAAGATTGTAAGACTGACCAGCTGTGTTTTTTCCTGCCAGTTAACCTTTATCCATCGACCATGATTTTAATTAGGCGGCTTTATTGGCGAGTTTTTTAAATGAAGCATGGCTAAAGTTTAGCTCCCAGGCCTCGTGTAAATTGAGGGATGACAAAGCTTGGCGGAGCACTGTTGGCCAGCTGTGTTTGATGGTATGCTGGCTTTCCATTTCGGACCAACACAGAGCAGCCAAGGACTCCGGAGGGGTGGCTCTCAACTTCCAGCACAATTTAATTAGAGAAGCCATTCTCACCGGCAACTGATGCTTAAGTCCAAATTCCATGCGCACTTGAGCTTGGCAGGTGTGTCGTGGTATGCAGTAAATGCTTTTGAACAGGACAGCCTGCAGAGTGTTAAGGATCGTTGCGTCTTTGCCCTTGAGGAGTACTGAACCATAAGCCCAAGACAGTAAAAATTTAGCGCTGATAATTTGCAATAAGTATGACTGAGACGAACTACCCATTTTTTTGTTTATTAGAATGTGTGCAAAAAACTGTTTGTTTGCCAAGGCCCTTCATTGTGCAAGATACTTTTTGAAGTTTAGTCTGGAGTACAGTTCCACCCCTAGATATTTGTAGGTGTTCACCTGTTCGATCTTACTGCCAGCGACATTCCATTTGAATTTGAAGTCTTGCTGTCTGTTTTTTGGCAAGAAGCAGATGACTTTGGTTTTACTGTAGTTTAGCTTCAGGCCTAAAGATTCGATTATACTATGTAGAGTGGTGATTTGGCGCTGCAAGCCGATGGAAGTCCGGCTGCATAAAACGATGTCATGTGCATATTGTAAGCTCCGCACTGGTCTTAGTGCGAGTTTTGGAGGGTCACTCGAGACTTCAGATAGCAGAGTGTCCAGGTCTGCTGTATAAATATTAAAAAGGCACTGGGCGAGAACACATCCCTGTTTAAGGCCATTGGATGTGGGAATCTTTCTGGTCATCCTATCGCCCTTACCTATTTTGATTTGTACCCAGGTATCGGAGTATAGATTAATGATAGCTTTGAGCAGGTTTGGGGGCGCTCCCCATTTGGCCAATTTTGCCCATAAGAGGCCTCTCGGGACCATGAGCTGATTTTAGGTCGACGAAACAGGTGTATAGATTTGAGGCCTTATGGGTAACTTTTTCAATCATGAGGGTGAGAGCCAGGAGGTTAGGGATTGTACTCATGCCTGCACGGAACTCCGTTTGGGTGGCCGGGATACATTTTTCAGCCGATGCCCATGCTTCCAAATCTGTCAGAAGATAGTGGCGTAGAGTTTTGCTTCAACGTCAATCAAGGCGATTAATCTGTAATTTGCCGGATTTGTCCGTGAGCCTGATTTAAAAATGGGGTGAAGAATGCTACCTCTCCATGATGGTGGAATTATATTGGAGGTGAATGCCAAATTGAATAGGGGGGTGAAATACGATGCCCAGAAGGCCTGGTCGTATTTAAATACTGCATTGGGAAGTCCGTTCGGTCCTGATGCAAGTGTTCTTCCCTGCTGAATCTGAACACTGCATTGTCATCCAGGTAGATGGCGCTGAAACACTTCAGCCCGAACAGTACCTGGTTGACCAGTCTCTGGAATGTGGCTGGGGCATTCTTCAACCCAAAGGGCATGACCCGGAACTGGTAGTGCCCCCCTAGCATTGAGAACGCAGACCTCTCCTTGGCCCCAATCAATTAAGGCAATCTGCCAGTACCCAGATGTCAAATCAAACGTGCTGAGGAACTTGGCAGCTCCCAATCGATCTATTACCTAAATATGAGCAAAATCGAAATCCAGTACACAGTCAAAAATGCAGGAGGTAGAGGCAAAAAGTCAGGGGAAACCACACCAAGGATGCCAAGTTTAACAGTGGGCCGTAAAAAAGAAATAAAAAAAATACATATAAAAAAAAAACTGGGAGGGACGGTCAGCACCAGACGAGCGGGGGACAGGCAAGCAACTCAATACTGCCGAGCAGCAGGAAGCAACGATGGAGCTGCACAAGCAGGGAGGAGTGGTTGAGCAACAGAGGAGTTGGGAAGTAAGAAAATTTAAATAAACATTTAGAAAAAAGCAAAGCTAGATGGGGTGGGGCAACCAGCGGACGAGTGGAGGAGGTGGGAATAACATAGAAAGCATAGGGGCGGGACCCATGGGAGGAAGCAGTATCTGGAAGAAAGAGCAAGAAACACACACATGCATGGAATGCTGAAAGTAAAAGAAAAAAGTAGTTTCCTGAATGTAAGCAGTGGAAGGAGAAACTCATTCAACAAAGAATATGATGTAGCTAAATGATCCTTATGTATGTAGTGTAAGACTAAGGGCCTGATTTTTGACTTTAGCGGTCCTACAGAAGACGATGTAACACACCGTCTACTGTAGGACCGCCAAAGCCGAGGTGTAATCTGCTGCCAGATTAGGATTTAAATCCTGGTCTGATGGGCGGTCCCGCCAGACCAGAGGTCCGCTAGGCTCATAGAAGAGCCCATCATGCAGGCCGCGCCAGTCAGAACTCCGACTGCACCTTGCTGCACGGTGTGAAATATATGCCACACTGTGCAGGAAGGGAGGGTGCAACTCCAGGGGGGGCACTACAAGAGCCCCCCGCATGCACCCCCACGACCAAATCTGGCAGTTGTTGCCATTCCGCCACCATTTTTATGGTGGGTTCACCGCCATGAAAAGAGTGGTGAAATGGCAACTTGGAATATGCTTGGCATATTGCTGCCGTTAAAAGACCGCCGGCCCAGCGGGATCCTTGATCCCGGCGGACCGCCGCAGTTGGTTGGTTGGTTGGACCAACTGCTGCAGTCATAATACTGCAGGTGGTCCCACACTGTGGCGGTCGTCGGACCTCCACCTCGGGTACAGCGATCCTATGGACCGCCATACTCGTAATAAGGGCCTTATTACGACTTTGGCGGTCCTCCTGCGGCACCGCCATCGCTCCATCCGCTGGAGGACCACAAAAGCTGTGGTGTGCCTACCCGCCAGATTCCAACTGTAACCCATGATGGGAAGGCAGTGCTGCATCGGTCTTATGGCGGTGGGCTGTTAAGCTCATAGGAGAGCCTAACATGCAGCTCGCCGCTGTGACGGCACCTGCAGCACATTCCTGCACATTGTGGTATGCATGCTACATCGTGCAGGACGGGGGTGCAATTACAGGGGGGCACAACATACACCCCACGCATGCACCCCCAGGCCCAAAACCCGTAGAGGGCCCTGTTAGGGCACCCTTAGTTGCCTCTCTGCCACCCTTTTCATGGCGGCCTCACTGCCATGAAAAAGGTGGTGAAAAGGCAACTCTTAATATGCTTGGTGGTGCCGGCAGCGACACGGCCAGCATATTTGTGCTGGTTGCAGACCACCAGCCCAGCGGGATCCTTGATTCAGGCAGAGCCGGCAGTCTTGTCGCGGTCCAATGCCACACTCTGAATACTGCGGGCAGACCGGCTGTTTGGTGATGGTCGGACCGCCACCACCAGTAGACCGCCGTACTTATAATTAGGCCCTAAACTGCAAACTCAAGATTTTTTAGAAGAAAATCTTAACCCACTTTTGTGGCATGCTTCCTCATAGAATTATCTCCCTGGATAGAACTGTATGTCGTTTATTGAGGCTCACCAGTATTTGGGAGCTCGATATATCAAATGTCTTATTAATATTGGGACCAGAGCATTACCTAAGGGTACCCTCCAAAGAACCTTTATATCCTGGGTCCCTGGTGAGTTTAAAAAGTAAGTGTCTGATGTGGTAGGAACTATAATGGTTCCTGCATCCTAAAGTCAACATATATCATCCATGTATATAAATCAGGGCTGATTTGTCCATGGTCTAATGCTGTGCAGGAAAAATGCATAAATATAAAGAGAAGTATGCTCAGTAACTGTATGCAAGGGTATTTCCCTAGACTTTAAGGGGCTTATTACGAATACGGCGGTACTAGGACCGCCGTAGTCATGGTGGCGGTCCGACCACTGCACTCCTCCTGCTGTATTAGGAGTGCTGTGGTCGGACCTCCAGCAGCCCGCTATAACACCACCGGCACCGCCAGGATCCTGGATTCTGCGGTGCCGCTGGTGTTGAAAGTGGGGAGGAATGGAGGCGGTGCTGATCCCGGCACTGGCGTCTATATTACGACTTGCCCTTCCGCAAGCCTTTTCATGGCGGTGATACCGCCATGAAAAAGTTGGCGGAAAGTCAAGGATGGGGCCTCCAACAGGGCCCGAGCAAATCTGCTTATGAATGTGGGTGCGGGAGGGCACGTTGTGCCCCCCTACAATTGCACTTCCGTGCGTGCACTGTGTGGCATGCACAACATGGTGCTTGCCACACAGTGCACATACGTGCAGCAGGCTATTTCACTGTGGCGGTATGTGGTATAGGCTGTCCTATGAGCCTAACATACCACCGCTGTGAGACCTCCGCAGCACCGCCAGCCTGCCCTTGATTACAGTATTAATCCGGCGGGCAGGTGCACAACGGGCTTGCCAGTCCTCCTGTGAGCGCAGCGGTGGCGGTCTCATATGAGGACCGCCTAACTCGTAATAAGGCCCTTCTCTTTTTCACCTCTTTGGAGGCACAGAAGGCCGCTAAGTGTGCAGGAGATTAAAGGGATTACCCCATCTCTTCCCCATCCATGAGGCAAAACACTATAGCAAATGCACCCATCCTAATATTAATAAGATTCCCCATCGGTGTACACACATGAAGGATAGACTCATTCAATCAAAACTTTTTGAGGCTGAACCGGTACTGGGTGGGACAAACACAGGAACAGGGTGAAAAGCCACTAAATCAGCAGCAGCGAAGTGAGATAGATAAGAAAGCCATCCAGTCATGAGTAAGGGGCTGATCCAAAGCTGTGTCTTGTATTATTCACAATAGGTATTTGACAAAAGAAAGCAAAACTGTCAGCAAATGCAACCTACAATTGTGCAATGCAGCATTAAAAACCTCTGAGACAGTTGCTGAGCAGTCCTAATGGTATTTGGGCAAAATATTGAGTCATAAATATCGAGTGGCACTAATATCGGGTTTTTAATATTGTGTCACAGAAATATCGTGATGCAGGAATATCGTTGACAAAAATATTGATTTTTTTAAAGGTAAGTAATATAGTTTTCAAGAATATCATTGTTAATATTGTTTACAATAATATAGTTGTAAAATATATCGTTTTTTAATTATCTGTGTTTTGAATGATATTTTATTGCATATGTTATATTTTGTGTGTATAATTGTTGTTAATGTTTTTCAACATAGTTTGTAATTTTAAGTTATTTATGAATATCATTTAATTGTTAATAGTAATTTATAGTGTCGTAGCGGGTTTTGAGGTTTGTAGGGGTACATGGTGGGAAGTTAATTAATCATAATTAATGAATAATTAACTTTTAATTAATATTAATTATTTAATTGATAATTATGTAAATTATCGAATTTTTTTTTTTAGTTATATGTTATGTTCATGTTGGGTTTGTAGGGGTACAGGGTGGGAAGTTAATTGGGCAATAATTTATTATTAACTATTTATTAATTTATTATTAATTATTTAATTGCTAATTATGTAAATTGTGTAATTATAATTTTTGTAAGTTATATTTTTGGTGCAAGTTGTTGGGTTTGTAGGGGGTAATGGGTAGGAAGTTAATTACGTAATAATTAATGATTAATTATTATTTTTCATTTATTAGTTAATTGATAATTTATCATGCAAATTGTGTAATTATACTTTTTGAGTTATATTTTAGGTGCAGGTTGTTGGGTGTGTGGGGGTTTAGGGTGGGAAGTTAATTCATGAATAATGTATTAATAATTAGTTATTAATATTAATCATTTAATCGATAATTATGTAAATTGTGTAATTATATTTTTTAGGTCATATTTTAAGTGCTGGTTGTTGGTTTGTAGGGGTATAGGGTGGGAAGTTATTTAAGTAAATATTATATTTTAAGTCATTAATTTTAATTAAAATCTGTAATTTATTTATAATTATGTAAATTATTTAATAAATATATATATTTCATGTTATATATTAGGTGTGTGTTGTGTTTTAGGGGGATCTGGTGGGAAGTTATTTAAGTAAAAATGAATTAGCAATTAATTATTCATCTATTACTAATTATTTTATTTATTACTTAATATGTTAATTGTGTTATACTTTTTTATTTTAATTACATTTTTAATTTGGGCTGCTAGGTATGTGGGAGTATAGTGTGGGTCTTTAATTAAATAATCAATTAATAGCATATTTTTATTTGATATTTGAAAAAATATAATTATGTGAATTGTTTAATTGTTTCTAAGTGTGTGTGTGTATATGTGTGTATATATATGTATGTGTGTATATATATGTATGTGTATATAAATATATATAAACATATACATACATATATATATGTATATATATATATATATATATATATATATATATATATAAAATCTTAATAATAGTTTATATATTTTTTGAATTGATACAATTATTAAAATATAGGGCCTAATTACAATGGTCAGAGGCTTTCCAACCGACATTGTAGGTTTAAAGTCCGACCGCCGTATTATGATGACGATCGTCTGAGTTTAAACTGGCCGGGGAATCCGACTTGGTTCCGACAGGCTCATGGAGCCCGTCGGTCAGTCGGAAAGACCTCATAATCCCTTAAGGACTCCGTTGCCGCTGTTGGGATTATGATGTTGGTTTCCGACAGCCAATCCATGTCGACCTTTCCGGCATGGAATTTCGGAGACTGACTTTAGGGGTCCCTAGCAGGGCTCCCTTCCACCCTGGCCCTCTGCATTTGGCCCAACATCCCTGCACCGTGTGGCAGGCACCGTGAGGTGCCTGTCACACGGCTCAGGGATGCTTGGAAACATCCCTTTTTCTACGGGAGTTTATGCTTCGGGCATTTTCCGCCCACCGCACAAGCTCCCATAGAAAAATTAAAGTTTCTGACCGCACTGTGTGCGGTCGCATGCAAATGCTGAGGTCGAAACCGCCAACCAGAGGTTGGTCGGTTCCCATTCCGCAACGGTCCGCCCGACATCGTAATCAGGGCCAAAGTATGTGTTTGAAGTGAAGTACTTTCCCTACTGCTGCACATACTGAAGTGGGACTAGTAAATTTTACCCCTCCTGAGCCCAACGCTTTCCCTACTGTTGCATTGACTGGAGTGAGAATAGTAAATTTTACCCCTCCTGAGTCCAACGCTTTCCCTATGGTTGCACCGACTGGAGCGTAAATACTACATTGTACCCCTTCTGAGTTCAACGCTTTCCCTACTGTTGCACAGACTGAAGTGCAAATAGTAAATGTTACCCCCTGCAGTATAAACGCTTTTCCCTATTGTTTCACCGACTGGAGTGGGAATAGTATATGTATTATTTCTAAAATGTAATCGTTTTGTTAATATTGTTTAAAGATATATTATTATTATTAATTATTATTATTGTTATGTATTTGTGTTTTTAATTTGATATTTTTGTTATCTTTAAGAGTGTTTGGTTTTTATGTAAAATTAAATTGGCAATGTTTGTAAAGTTTTTTCCAGTTTATTTGCTATTGTGTGTGTATATATATATATATATATATATTATATATAATATATATATACAAATATATATATATATTTACTTGTTATATTAGTAAATTAAGAAAAATAGAAAATCATAATATAAATTAAAATGAATAAAAAAGTACATACACATACACACTTACATATAAATGTGTGTGTGTTTAAATAAGTATATGTTTATATATATATCTGTAAATATTATTTAAACATATTTCATTAACATTATATCAATGTTACAAGTTAGAATATTTACTATTTTTAACTATATATATATATATATATATATATATATATATATTTATTTATATATCTTGGTGCACAATAAAGTATTGTGCAAGTCCCCTGTTGTGCCGCTTTGTTTTCTTTCTGGAGGAGAATACGTGGTGTAAAGGAATATATATATATATTCCCATGCATACTGAGTATTAGACAATGAATCATAGTCTCTTTTAATTCTACCCGATATCCACTTAATCTAAGAGGAAAGTGTGATAGAACTACCATACATGAGAATGAGACACTAGACATATGTAAACATAGAATTGGAAAGCCTGCTGCCTACAAGTTTAATTTATTTTATAATTTAAAAAAAAAAAAACTCAAAAAGTTTTTATAGATGTGAAACATCATAAGCATTAAAATGAATTAATATGTTGCACTTAACTCATAATTGCACTATGACACACCTGGCACTTTAAGCACTTTGCACCAATAGGGCAGCTAGGGAGCACATAAGCACTTTAATAGGATGAATAGGCCCATTTTGCACATTTGACAGCGCTAATGTTCAAATTTTAGACTTCTTGAGGATGGTTTAGTATATATTTATATATTGCTGAAGATATAAGTTCTGTAGTGTACCAATAGAGGATAAGATTTTAAAAAATTGCATTTATGCAGTAAGAAAATTGACATAACATTTCCCTGGTGTCTACATATCATAGGTACAGCTACCCGTTGGATCTAGTTTAACGGATTATACAATGCAAAATATATACATATATTATGTCAATGTATTTATTTAGTTATTTATGTATAGATTCTAACACTGGTTTGTAATACAGATAAATAATGAATTGTATATGTACATTTTGAGTTGGAGTCTTATCAACATTTGTTGGTAGAAACGCTGAGTTGTAATGTGACCATACGAATAATGGAGTCTATTCACTATGTCCGTTGTTGTCACGTGACACTTGTGGGTTGTTCAAAAGAAAATACTGCATAGCGTTTTAGTATGTGATCAAGGTCCCTCGGTGACGAAACGCGTTATGACAAGGAATTGTGAGGAATAAAAGATATCGCACAAAGACAAGTGGAGTTCGTGCTCTCTTTTTCGCCGAAAGGGAAGTGAAAGTGCGCATTTTTTTAATTCGATATATATATATGGGTCAGTTGCCTTCACCCTGATTATGAGCTAAGAAAATTAAAAATTGCTAAAGTCCTATGTGAGTGCGACCCTCTTTCTTCCCTGTTGGGAAGGATTTGTGATGAATATATATATATTTCTGATCGTGCTGGAGACGGGCATTTTCATGGCACTTGTGAACAATTGAGCACTATGTGATAAATACGAACATGCAGGACCAGTTGCATTTTTATTTTCCACACTAACATCGTGCAGGTAAAATGAGAAAAGGATTACCTTACCTGTATTCAAAACAGACCTTAACCTGCATTATGGGAAATGTATTTCTAACTAACTGGTCATGTGACTCAATGGTTTTTAAGTATGCACGCTTGCACTTTTTATTGGATATTGCTTTCACCTGTGAGCAAGGCGGCATTGATCGCCGAAACGCGTAAGGAGACGGATGCTTTCTTGTGCTGCTGTGCCATGAATAAATGCAATCTTTTCCAGTATTGGGCCTCTGTTTGATGCTTCGTGTTGGGAAATTGGTGGGCTGCTCCGTGCCCATTTTTAAGAGGTCGCCCTGAAGGGTCGGGGGCTCCTGTACTCGGAGGATGTTTTTGGTGATGTTAAATTGGGAGCATGACCCACTTGCCCTCTCATGACCTACCTAAGGAAATGCTATTTGAGCAAACTGAGAGAGCATGGAAGGGATTCGGGAAGGAGGACATCCTTTCTGATCGTGCTGGAGACGGGCATTTTCATGGCACTTGTGAACAATTGAGCACTATGTGATAAATACGAACATGCAGGACCAGTTGCATTTTTATTTTCCACACTAACATCGTGCAGGTAAAATGAGAAAAGCATTTCCTTACCTGTAATCAAAACCTACATTATGGGAAATGTATTTCTAACTAACTGGTCATGTGACTCAATGGTTTTTAAGCATGCACGCTTGCACTTTGTATTGGATATTGCTTTCACCTGTGAGCAAGGCGGCATTGATCGCCGAAACGCGTAAGGAGACGGAAGCTTTCTTGTGCTGCTGTGCCATGAATAAATGCAAACTTTTCCAGTATTGGGCCTCTGTTTGCTGCTTCGTGTTGGGAAATTGGTGGGCTGCCCGGTGCCCATTGTTTAAGAGGCCGCCCTGAAGGGTCGGGGGCTCCTGTACTCGGAGGATGTTTTTGGTGATGTTAAATTGGGAGCATGACCCACTTTCCCTCTCATGACCTACCTAAGGAAATGCCACTTGAGTGAACTGTGAGAGCGCATGGAAGGGATTCGGGAAGGAGGACATCCTTTCTGATCGTGCTGGAGACGGGCATTTTCATGGCACTTGTGAACAATTGAGCACTATGTGATAAATACGAACATGCAGGACCAGTTGCATTTTTATTTTCCACACTAACATCGTGCAGGTAAAATGAGAAAAGGATTTCCTTACCTGTATTCAAAACAGACCTTAACCTGCATTATGGGAAATGTATTTCTAACTAACTGGTCATGTGACTCAATGGTTTTTAAGCATGCACGCTTGCACTTTGTATTGGATATTGCTTTCACCTGTGAGCAAGGCGGCATTGATCGCCGAAACGCGTAAGGAGACGGAAGCTTTCTTGTGCTGCTGTGCCATGAATAAATGCAAACATTTCCAGTATTGGGCCTCTGTTTGCTGCTTCGTGTTGGGAAATTGGTGGCTGCTCCGTGCCCATTGTTTAAGAGGCCGCCCTGAAGGGTCGGGGGCTCCTGTACTCGGAGGATGTTTTTGGTGATGTTAAATTGGGAGCATGACCCACTTGCCCTCTCATGACCTACCTAAGGAAATGCTAATTGAGTGAACTGTGAGAGCGCATGGAAGGGATTCGGGAAGGAGGACATCCTTTCTGATCGTGCTGGAGACGGGCATTTTCATGGCACTTGTGAACAATTGAGCACTATGTGATAAATACGAACATGCAGGACCAGTTGCATTTTTATTTTCCACACTAACATCGTGCAGTTAAGATGAGAAAAGGATTTCCTTGCCTGTATTCAAAACAGACCTTAACCTGCATTAAGGGAAATGTATTTCTAACTAACTGGTCATGTGACTCAATGGTTTTTAAGCATGCACGCTTGCACTTTGTATTGGATATTGCTTTCACCTGTGAGCAAGGCGGCATTGATCGCCGAAACGCGTAAGGAGACGGAAGCTTTCTTGTGCTGCTGTGCCATGAATAAATGCAAACTTTTCCAGTAGTGGGCCTCTGTCTGCTGCTTCGTGTTGGGAAATTGGTGGGCTGCTCCGTGTCCATTGTTTAAGAGGCCGCCCTGAAGGGTCGGGGGCTCCAGTACTCGGAGGATGTTTTTGGTGATATATATATATATATTCCCGTAAAGAAATCCGGCCACATCCACCAAGCGGGGCAGGTGCAGTGTCTCGGGTACGGGTCCTGTGTAATAATTTCAAAAAGGCACGCGTTTCGACCTGAAAAGGCTGTGACAAAGACCTTTTCAGGTCGAAACGTGCTGCTGCAATAAATGTTATTGACTGAGAACACTGTGTGCGGTCCTGCGCTTCCTTTGGATTACGGGGAAACGCAAATTTTTTAAATACATATATATATTTATATATATATATAGTAAAAAACAACATTTTGTATATAGTGTTTCAATATTAGTGTAAAACAATATTTTTTTCCAATATTTTTTAACTTACCTTTATATGGATCGAAAAACGATTTTTTTGTGATCGATATTTTTGACACGTTTTGGTAGCACAATATTTATGATTTCGATATTAACTCAGTGAACCGTCCTAATCCTGTCTGCCCCAACTCCCTATAGGGGCAGACACATTCTTCTCAGGATCGTTGGGCAGACCTCCTCTCTAGCTGAGCCTGAGAGTTGGTCCAAACTAACCTTCATATGCTATAGTCTTGTCTCAGCAAAAGCATTTGTTTCCAAACATTATTAGAATCTAGGATTGCCTTTTTTCTTCAATAGGCTGTAGCCTGGTTGAGTTGTGCAAGCCGTACCCTAACCTTTCTCTGTCAGACTAAGGCACTGAACTATTCATGTTTTCTCAGGCCACTCTATAGAGGGTATAGTCAGTGTAGTCAATGCCTGTCTGAAGATCTTTCAAAGCCAGTGCTAAAGATCCCTTCTTATACATTATTTGTCCACCAACAACTATAAGAAGAACCATGTTGTAGCATCCCAGCTTTCTCTTTGAAAGGCCCTTGCAATTTGGCCGTCTCATTCCTCTCATTTGCTCACTGCTGCAGTTTTTATAGTAAAACCTACCAATAATCTTGGAGTGTACATTAAATATGTATATATGAATGTAGTAGGCAAGGTTTATTGTGGATAGGTACTACAATGTCTTGTGTCCATATTTTGGGGACATTCTGACTTTTAAGTAAGTTATTGAAATTGTATCACATGACAAGGACTGAAGGTGGAGGATAATATTTGGCACTTTGCTAGGGTCTTAAACCTTACATTGCTTATATGCTGCCAACGCTTTACTCATCATATCTTGGAGGCTGAATTGTCGGAATGTAGATTTGCCACCCCTGTCAAACCTTACCCGCCCATCAGCCACTTTTTCTGCGCTCTAGGGCGTGGGATATAATACTGCAAAGTGTGACTTGAAGGTGTGACAGATATGGATGGTTCATGTTTGATGGAGGCAGCTATTTCGGTGGAGAAAATGCTGACCCCTAGCTGACAACCCAAAATGTGGCACATTTTTAATCGCCACCTTGTAGAAGTTATATATCCATTGACATCACAGATGTAAACCTTGAATCAGACCATCTGTCATTGAAATTCCTACCTCACCGCAGTATAACAAAGGTGGCTATTTTACCCATCCTAGACTGTTTAATTTTATTTTAAAACTCAGCCAGGATATCTGGTACTTCCGATAAGCCATCTATCATAGTTGTGCAATTAACACATTAATAATGTTAAGTATCTGGCAGGCACTTGACAGCCCACTAAAGCAGCCTGTTTTTGGAGCCTATCCTGCCACCATTTCAAATGAAGCTCTCAGAGTATTTGAAATCCCCATCTGCAGCCCCATTTAAGAGGACATGTTCTCCTTTTTGCAGGCATGTGGAAAAATACACACTGCTCCTAAGGGAGTAAGGATAGTGGCCAATTTTCGTGTAAGAGACGAACATTAAAATCTTTTACAGATTACAGTATTCATCCTCTAGACTTGACTTGATCCCTACCATGTTTAAAAATAAAAATTTAAAACAATGGAAAATGTGGGGTGGGGTTCTGTGTCCAGTTAGCGGTCCACGGGAGCTTGGCTGTGCACGGTGGGGTGTTGGCTACCCATGGGGTGGTTGGGAGCAGCGGAAAGCTGCAGGCCAGGACCTATATCCAACCCTCTGCTGCACACCATCACAAGGTGTGCTCAGTGAGGGTGTTGGGTGAAAAATCCAGAAGTTTGCTGAAAAAACCCCAAGGTTAAAGCAATGTTATAGTTGGTTATAGTAATGAGATCTTTCTTTATGATAAAATACATTTTAGAAATTCACTGAAAAAAACAAAGGTTAAAGTGACATTATAGTTGGGTATGATGATACTATCTAGCTTTACTTTAAAAAAGCCTAGAAATTCACTGAAACAAATAAAGGTTAGAGTAATGTTATAGTTAGGCCTTGTAAAAATATAAAAATATCGTTTTAAAAGAAAAAAAGCCCTGTTATTTACAAAATGTGTTCTAAAATTGTATGCCACTGTGCACTCTAAAGTTGTTTGCCACTGGACACATTACAGGATTTTCTGCAGTGCATCTTACTAAACTAAGGTGTCTATTACGATGGCGGTCGGATGTCCACCGCCGGGCCGGTGGTGGCGCCCGCCGTACCGGCGGTGGGCATCCGCCCGCCATCGCAACCAGGAAAACCGCCGGTCACATTAGGATGGCGGTGGTGACCGCGGCGGTGGGAAATTCCGACCGCCGCTTAACCGCCGGTTGCCATCCGCACTCCTGCCTGGCGGACGGAGCAGGACCGGGATAATGGTGGCGGTGCAGAGCAGGCTCCGCCGGCAGGATTATGATGCCGGTGGTAGCCAGCCTTTCCTCAGCGGCCAGACCGCCATTGAAAGGCATGCGGTGTTTGTCTTCCGGGGCCCGTTGCGGGCCCCCAATGTGTTGGGGGGGTGTAGGTGCACTGGGGGGTACCCATGGTCCACCCTATAAGTCCCTGTACCAGGTGGCAGGCACTGTGCAGTGCCTGCCACGCAGTGCAGGGAAATGCAGGACATGCTCCATTCGGCATCGCGGCGGTGCTGCGGGCAGCAGCAACCGCCGCAATGTTAATGCCCACGATCCGACCGCCGCGGTCGGATTTCGACAGCGGGTCATCGTAATTCGAACCGCGGTGATGTCGCGGTATATGCGGGCAGTCTTTTCCCGCTACCATGGCGGTCAGGGAGGTTTCCCGACCGCCATCGTAATAGACCCCTAAGTACTGTGGTCCATAGTACCGGAAAGAAAGTGTCTTTAAAGTGGCACATGTATACATGTACACATGTATACTTGGCAACCTCTTCACTCAAAATTGCAGATCATGTGAAGTATTTAAGTGGGCAATCCTATTCAGGTGAATAGAAAATCGTCACATGTGTAGAATTATTTAAATGCTAAAACCCTATTGGACGGTGTGACAGTGATTGTATGAGCTTTATATCAACAAAAGAGCGAGAAAAGAGGGAATTATTAGGGCAGCACGAGGAGAAACCTCTTTATTTAAAAGAACCCTCACTCACCAACCTAGTTGCTCACGGTTTTGCCATTGCGGCCTTGTGGGATTTCCAAAAAGCCACCGTACTGTGAAGGCGTTATTGGCTTCACGTCATGGGTTCTGGGAGGGGGTAAAGCTACCTGTAAAAAGTTTTGTATGGTACTCTCCCTCACAAGACCTGCCTGTTGCCTGCCACGGACCCGAATGTCCGCGGCTTTTTGGAAATCCCACAAGGCCGCAATGGCAAAACCGTGAGTTTTGCCTTTCACACAACCCCCACAGGTTAGGATACGCCTTAGCGTGCGTATACCGCCGTGGGGATCCTGGTCCTGAAGAATGCTTAGCTAAAAGTGCATCCATAAGCAGAAACATGTTGACCAACTTTCACTTCATTGATTAAATCGGACTTTCCTGGTAAACCTAACCAGCCAGCTCACGTCCGTCTCACTTGTTTTAAACGATCACTGGTTTTCCGCCATTAAAATTACTTTGGGATAAAACCAGCGATCTTTTAACCTGCACTACCCTTACACTTACACCACCCCCAAAAAAACCTGCTCCGCTGTAATTCAGGCGTCGTAGCACACCAGGGGGACATTCGGTCCCTCTGGTGGGAACCCAATGATGAAGCATGTCACCAACTAGGTTGGTGAGTGAGGGTTCTTTTAAATAAAGAGGTTTCTCCTCGTGCTGCCCTAGTAATTCCCTCTTTTCTCGCTCTTTTGTTGTTATAAAGTATATTCGTCAGGGGGACAAAGAGTGAAAATTCCCTCACTCTCTAGTTGTTAATATAGTGATTGTATGAGGTCATCAGAAATATCATAAATGATGTAATTTGAGATGTCATTGGTGATCTAATCAATAATGTGATTTAAGGTCATGAGCGATGTAATATGTGAGATTATTGCAGTGCATGGCGTGGGTGCAAGTTATAGATAGCTCAATATATTGTAACTGATGAATTTCAGTGTTTTTTTTGTTCTAAAACAATATTTTGTATATTATTACAAGGCCCAACTATAACATCAGTTTATCCTTAGTTTTTCAGTGACTTTCTAGGTTTTTTTTTTAAATATAAAGTTAGATATTATTACCATACCTAACTATAACATCACAAGAACCTTTTTGTTTTTTTCACTGAACATAAACACCCCTCCACACACACACATTCATACACTTGTCAAAGTGTGTGCGCTTACTTGTGTAAGATAATAAAGATGTGTTTGTCTGTCTATTTGTACATGTATGTGCTTTTTGTGTAGACGTGTTACTTGTGAGTTGCCTTTTGTGTATTTATACCTAGATGTAGGCAGAGCTTTATTTGTAAAAGAATGAGTGCCTGAACCCAAAGTATTGCTCAGAAGCATACAGCTGGTGCTCTCAAATGTCCGAGGTACTGAATACTAAGGCTGTGTAGTCTTGATTCCACCTCATGCCGCTTTCATCCACCACCATCTCACTCCTTTAGGTTCTTTTTTATCTGTGGTTTCTACTGTGGTCACTATTTTTCGATCTTTCTCTTCCTTGTTCTTTCCTCCTTTTTTTGTGTTCTTATCTCCCACTCTGGTTCAAAGTTTGATGAGAAATAATAAGTACCGGTCCCCAAAAAAATAAATGCCACTGGATGTAACTTGTCTCTTAGCACGCGTGTGCCCAGAAGATTGCCTGTGCAATAGAGTATGCATGCTGCGAGTTGTTCATGCGCTATAACAAAGACAGACCTATCAGCTTTGCCAGTGCTTCACTATCCTGTCACCTGAACATCACTGCCCTCATACAGGTAAGAGGAGTCTCATCTTCTATCACTGGCCTCATACATTTCACTGGCGTCCCATACATTGCATGTCACTGCTCTCATTCACTTCACTCGAGTTTCAAGCATTGCACATCACTATCCTCTTGTGTTTGACTATGGTCTCACCTACAGATTACTGACCTTGTACTCTGCAGTGGGGTTTCATCTTCCCATCACTGTCCTCATACACTTCACTGAAGTCTCGTTCATTGCACATCACTGTTCTCTTCACTTCACTAGCGTTTCACTTGTTGCATATCACTGCCCTCGTACAATTCACTGGAGTCTTACTTCACATGACTGCCCTCATACACTTTAGTGGAGTCTCACCTTCTTATCACTAATATCCTATACTTCACTGGAATCGCACACATTGCACATCACTGACCTTGCTAAATTTCTCACAAGTGTGGATTGCACCACCAATTCCGAAAGTAATTTCGTCCATCCACTGTTTGTATCACAAAACTTTCTTTATTCTTCTTTTCCAACAAAAATCAGCCAAACAGCCAACGCGTTTCGTCCAACTTCCGTGGACTTCATCAGGGCTTGGTAAGTAAATGTAGTCTTCTAAGGTTGTAGATCTTTGTAGATAAAAAAGAGTCTTAGGTAAGATATATGTCCTTCATTGGAACTGTTCCCTCCTGGATCCAGGGTCAGTTCAATATTGCTCGGATCCTGTGCCGTGCTGAGCAGCAATTCAGACCTTCATTTTCCACGTCCTCGGTTCTGCGGTTCTTGCTACACTCCATCGCATTCTCACTCTAGTTTGAGCTCTCTATCCCCTTGAGTATCTGAGACTTATTGGCGATACAGTTGGCCTCAGCCCCAAATTGATGCCCATTAGTCCTGTTTCCCTTCTGCTCAGTAGCGGTCCTTACAAGAGGTGGGTAAATGAAGGTATGAGTGCAGGAATTAATAAGTGTTTGGGTGATGAATGATTTAGTACATTGACGTTTACATTGACGGGTGGATGAGTGACAACGTGGATGGATGTATCCATTCACCTTGTCATAATCAAGACCTATTGGCTTTGCTAGTGCTTGTGTACTTCTCTATACAATCTCATCTCTTCTTGGAGTGTAGTGTTCACCTTGCTCGTGGAGGCTCCTCAGCGTATGCTAAATCAGGCAGTCTCAGACGAGCTTATGTGTATTATTAACCTGAAGTTGACTGAGCAATTTTATCAGTATGTAATATCCTTTAATATAATAGTATCGTGTGGAAACAACATTTTACTAAACCAGTTTTAGATCTCCAGTTCTATATACCACTACTTTCACGTGTTGAGTGTGTTTAGTAAAATCTGCAGAATACATCATAATTTTATCCAGGTGTAGGGCCATGTAGATATTAACATTCATTGGTAAAGCCAATAGATCTGTCCTTGGCAAACAGGTGCAGTGGTTATTTTTTTATTTTTACTTTTTATGTAAATTAAAACATAGATTGCATATAATTTTAATAGAACAGTACAGGTGCTTCCGAGCAGGTGGGTGTACTTACCAAAAAGAATCAATATAAATATGAAAAAGGAAAATATGATTCCTATGGGTGCAAAGGAAAAGTGCTAGTGGCTTTCCATTGCAGTAACCTGCATGCTTAATTTAAGCACAATAAAGATAAATAAAAAAATGTCATAAAAAGATGAAAGAATGGAAAGAAAGCATTGTCAAAGTATAGTGTTGACCACCATCCCTGGCACTTATTGGTAGCTGTATGTGCACGTGTAATCAGGAAAACGCCGTCATTCACAGTGCAAGTGTGCCAATGACGGAAGTTCACTAACCCATTTCCCCAAGTGAAAGCAACATTTAAGTGAACAGAGAATGGATGAAAAGGGCTAACCCAATGGCCCTCTATATATGTACGTATTATATTTATGATTTTTTAAATTATTTTTTATTATTATCAACAAGGCTGGCGAGACCTACCAACAATGGCCATACCTAAAAATGATATTAAACTGCACAAGGAGTTATGCAGAAGCCACAGGGATTATTATTGTAAAAACACATTTCAATATGTTGTAAAGAATTTACATCTCATGAGCATATTGGGAAACTTAATGGATAATGGAAATGCCTATGTACAGTCAACTGCACCTTGGCCACATTGGCCTTTTTCTGCATAAACACGTGTCCGAAGATGTGCTTGAGATATATAACCAGGACACATGCCTCTCGGAATGTTACATATCCTTCCAGTTATGCAATGGTTATTGCGTCAGCACCAGAAAGCAGCCTCAGCCTGAGTTGTAAAGTATGAAATGCTTCAGATGTCTCGGTACAGTGGGCGCATGACTGCCCTTTTTAGGTCTCGGCCTGCACCAGCGCTTGCGCTGGTCTGGCCGAGAGTTTTAGTAAGCGGGTTTTGGAAGTGGAAACACTGGCTTTCGGCTGGCGACCAGCTTAAGTTCACGATGGCGTGCACGCGCAGCTGGCATCTGGGTTTCCTATCTCTTCCTCATTTCCTCGTCATGGCTCATTAACTCTCTGGACTCTGATGTTTCAATCGCAGCAGCAGCTCACATTACCAACTGAGGGCCCTGGACTACAGTCACATGAAAAACAACAGCGATTAGCATTGAAATGCAAGCTTTTTTTTTTTGTCTAGTTAGAAATATTGCTTCGGTGGGTTGATTTCACCGTATATCGCTATTTGTTTTATATTGGGAGTCACAGCCTAATTACCAGTATTTTTGTCTCTCACTGTTTTGTTTTTTAGGTCTCGCCTACGCAGCGCGCATGCGCTGCAGAGGCAAAAAGACCTTTTGTAATCGATTCGGCTTTTCAGCCAAAAACGTGCACGCGTTCCATTGCCTTCAATGGCAACGCGTGCACGTTTGGCGATTCACTTGCGGGAGCGAGCAGCTGGCGCCATATGGTAGCAATTATCGCTCCTGGCGCCGCTCGCTCCCGCAAGGGAATCGCACTCCCCCCACCCCTCCCACTTCTTTAACCCGGAGTAGTGTCAGTTTCACTTTCGCGGCCCCAACGCGGGGCCGCACTTGTGTTTCAGTGCTTGTTGCACATGTCCTGCACACGTCAACCATCAATGGATGGGGTTTTGTCAAGGAATGATGGATTTTGGGACCAAAGACTCCACAGGCAGCCTCCACGGGTCTGACTCTGAGAATGGGATCCGCTTGGGCAGAAACGGGCAGAGTACCGCTTTGAGGGCAGTGAGCAGGACAGGCTGGTTTATATTGATGTGGAAAGGTCTGTGGGGAGGACATGTTCTGGCAGCAGGTTTGGGGGTGTCGTCGACGCCGTCGACGCTTCTGCTGGCGGCCTCTCTTCGTGGCTCTTGGGGTGGCTGCCTGTCTCTTCTATACTCTGATGACGAATGGGACTAAGCCATGGATTCTGCCCTCCGTTCCCAGCATCTCACAGGACCAAGAGGAAGGGGCGCCCCCCACCTCTCCGTGCAGCCTGTCCTGGGACCAGCGGCAAGCAAAGCAGCAGGTAAGAGTGCAGAGCCCGGGTGTTTAATAGACGTGAGTACCGGCGCGAGCAGCTGTGGGCAGTGCCAGGGCCATGCGGATCCGGGAGTCTAGCAGACATGCGAGTGACGTGGTTAATGCCGATAGCTACTGCCCTGCACCTCAGCTCTCAGAACTCCCAACTCTGAGGACGATGAGATGTATCACAGATCACAGCCCCCAAACCATTGCCTTGGACCTCAGTTCTCAGAGCGTCACGTTCAAGGTAGTCAGATGCGTGACATGATTACTGCCCATTGCTACTGCCCTGCACCTCAACTCTCAATGTCTAATTTAAAAGACAATTGGACATATGACAGATTACTGCCCAAAACCACTGCCCTTCAACTCGACTCTCAGAGCGCCCTACTCTGAAGACAGTCAAGTGACGTAATTAGTGCTCAGATACACTGTCCTGCACCGCAACTTGCACAGCGCCCAAATCCGTAGATATTGAGGCAGGTTACACGATTCTGCCCTGGACTCGCTGTCCATTAGCTTTGGGTATCACAAGTCTTTCTCAAAGTGCTCAGCTCAGAAGACACTCCCTGCGCGTGGCAGGGTTACTTTCCATAGCTAACTAACGGCATCTCCCTTGCTTCGAGCGCTTCTTCTGAAGACAGTGAGGCATGTGACATGATAACTGCCCTTTGATAACAAAATGCTCGCTTTCCCAGAATGCCTCTCTCTGGAGCAGCATGCCAGCGGCTGGGCAGACCCCAGGATCTGCATGAAATCCCCCCGCAGCGTCAGCTGAACTCTGAGCATGACAACAGAAAACCAGTATCTCACAGCATGCCACCGAAACACCCAATCCAACTTTATTTCACAAACCTGATTTTTATTTGTTAATACATTAATGTAGTGGACCACCAAAGGAAACAAGCATTGGCATAGCCAATAGGTCTCGCTTTTGGGACCTTATAAGTATTTAGTTATGCAGCACAATATCCTTGGTGCAACAACATCAACTGTTGCATGGCTAAACACTTATAAGGTCCCAAAGGCGAGACCTATTGGCTATGCCAATGCTTGTTTATATTTATTCGCGCAAAGCACAAAGCTATATTTAAGGTTACTTTTTCCGCGTCACTTCTTCACTCTATTTAAACTCCACACCCCCACTCTTATTGTCTCTCTCCTTCTCTCTCTCTCCCCTCTCTAATTCTCTCTCTACTTAATTAACTCTCCCCTCTATCTTTTTTAGCCTTTCATTCTCTCTCACCCCTTTATCTGTTTCTCTTTCAAACTCCTTCATTCACTCTCTCTCCCCTTCTTTCTCTCTCTCTATCCCGCTCCACTCTTTATTCTATGTACACCCTTTCTCTCTCTTTCTCTCTCACCACCCTCTCTAATTGGGCATTATATCTTCACTCTATCTCTCACTCGGCAATACCACAGCATCACTCAGCGCAACCACAGCATCAATCAGAGCCAGCACAGCATCAATCAGAGCCAGCACAGCATCCCTCAGCACCAACACAACATCTCTCAACGCCATCACAGCATCACTCAACGCCATCACAGCATCAGTCAGTGCAACCACAGCATCACTGAGCGCAACCACAGCATTACTCAGCACAACCACAGCATTACTCAGCACAACCACAGCATCACTCAGCGCCACCACAACATCACTCCGCGCCACCACAGCATCACTCAGCACCACCATAGCTTTACTCAGCGACACCACATCATCACTCAGGGCCAACACTGCATCACTCAGCACAACCACAGCATTACTCAGCACAACCACAGCATCACATAGCGCCACAACAGCATCACTCAGCGCCACCACAACATCACTCCGCGCCACCACAGCATCACTCAGCACCACCATAGCTTTACTCAGCGACACCACATCATCACTCAGGGCCAACACGGCATCACTCAGCACCACCACAGGATGACTCAGCACCACCACAGGATGACTCAGCACCACCACAGCATCGCTCAGCACCACCACAGCATCGCTCAGCACCACCACAGCATCGCTCAGCACCACCACAGCATCGCTCAGCGTCACCACAGCATCGCTCAGCGCCACCACAGCATCGCTCAGCGCCACCACAGCATCGCTCAGCGCCACCACAGCATCACTCAGCGCCACCACAGCATCACTCAGCGCCACCACAGCATCAGTCAGCGCCACCACAGCATCAGTCAGCGCTACCACAGCATCACTCAGCGCCACCACAGCATCGCTCAGCGCCACCACAGCATCGCTCAGCACCGCCACTGCATCGCTCAGCACGGCCACTGCATCGCTCACCACCACCACAGCATCACTCAGGGCCACCACAGCATCACTCAGCGCCGCCACAGCATCACTCAGCGCCGCCACAGCATCACTCAGCGCTGCCACAGCATCACTCAGCGCGCAACAGCATCACTCAGCGCCAAGACAATATCATTCAGCACCACCACAGCATCACTCAGCGCCAAGACAATATCACTCAGCACCACCACAGCATCACTCAGCACCACAGCAGTATCACTCAGCAACACCTGAGTATCATTCAGCATCACCTCAGCATCGTCTCCGCAACAGTCACCACCACCACCACTCCCACCTCAGCATCACTCAGCACCACCTCAGCCTGCTCTCGGAATCTGGCATCTGTTTATTCTCCCCTAGCGTCTGGCCGCTGCTAGTGTTATAATACAGGTACTAGTTCCCAACTTTCACCCTCCGATTGTTTATGCCGCCTCAAAAAAAAAGCTTTAACAAACAACCATTGCAATAGGCAGAAACAGGTTGCCAGCATTGCAAGAACAAAAGAAAACTGAGGAAATTTTTTATTGTAAATACTTTTTTTAATATGGTCGTTCAGTTTTACATAATGCCTTCTTGGTCATATATAAAGTAACAAAAATGCTTCTGACACTTTTTTATTATAACTTTTCGGCATGCCGCACAGCAGCCACACTTCTCTACAGCACAGCTTGAAGACATTGGCAAAGTCAATAGCTCTGGGCTGGCTAAACACTTATAAGGCCCCAAAGGCGAGACCTATTGGCTATGCCAATGCTTGTTGCTCAAAGATGCGTATTTTCCCGGCATTGATTTTAGCAGCTGTTTTAAACGCGCAGTGTTGTCGTTTGAGACGTTTCTGTTTCATGATTCTGTGCCCCTACATGTACCTTTCTGTCTGTTTCAGTGTGGTGGTATAACCAGGAGGGAGCACCTTTATTGGTGCTACGGGGACACACTACACGAAATAATAAAAACAGCCACAGAGTTTCTTTAGCTCTGAAGCAAACATGATTAAAGCATTCCGCATGCTGGCAGATAAGGGAATTGAGATGCAGAAAAGCACGAGACGCGTTTTAATATATACCCACAAGAAACGGAATCTTTTTGTTTTGTTTCTTCGTACTTTGTTCACCTCCCCTACCCCTCCCTTATGACCCAAGTGCGTCAGCACACACAGACTCAGAAACGCGGCTTACTGGGTCACCTGAGGTGAGCGGAGCTCGCTCCCACTCCGTGCTTTGGCGTTTTTTCCTGTTCGTGAAAACAATCATTACCAGCACCAGAGACGCCAGGCGCCGCCCTCTGCAGATAAGCAGGAGCCACGCGAACTGCTACATCCGCCGAAGCTGGACAGGGCGTTTTTTATAAGGGGAAAATGTAATAGCCAGGTTTTAACCTGCGGTGGATTTCTTATTCACATTTTTTCAACTTAAGCAAGGACATATTCACTATTAAATCGTTTTATAGAAAATCAGCAGCAGAGAGAGCCTCACAAATATCCAGTCAGGAGGAGTATTTGCAACATTTCTCAGTTTGGTCTCAGTAGTGTCAGTTACTAACCTTAACAGCTGCAGAATTATTATAGCCCCTGAAAATAAACTAGCTGTACGTTGGCTCAGAAAGAGCCCAAAGGAGAAAGTGATAGGATAGTCAACAAGCATTTGCAATGCAATAGGTCTCGCATTTAGGATAGTTTGAGCTATTGGCATTGTAAATGACAATGCCGTTTATCTATGTGTTGTTTTTTAAAACTGATAAATAAAAGGCATTATCATTTCGAAAGGCAATAGCTTAAACGCTCGCAATGCGAGGCCTATTGCATTGCAAATGCGTTCGGCACCTGTGCTATAAAGATTTTTTTTTAACGAGTTAGGAGAGAGTGTGTCCTGCCTGCGATAGCAGGCATGACAAACCTATTCTAGAAAATAGTGCTCGTCGGCTGTAAATAAAGCCTACAGAGTAACAACACAAGTAACGGGGTGATACTAAGGAGGGACTACTAAGCCTATTGACCAATGAAAACCCACAGTTTACAGTGGACGATGACACAAGCCAATGAAAAATATGGGCGGAGAGGGGGCTGGGCTTCAAGTCCTTACCTGAAAACAGCATGCATCACATCGCAGCGCAAGCGCTGCCCAAGGCTTGACCTAAAAAGGATTGCTTTTGTATACGAAGCCTGTAAGAGATAGAATTAAATATGATTAAAAGTCCGATGGCTGAGTGTACTTTTCATAAGCAAATTCGTCCCTCAAACATTCCACTTTTTAGGAGGCGAAATAATGCACCAAACAGCCAAAAGCAGGATTGTCAGACTAAAATACAACTGGTTTGTTCTGTGAAAGTAATGTCTGGACAAAACTGACCCAAACAGGTCAATAGTTGAAGTATGTTGAACAAAAGCCCGCGTTGTGCAAATTGTAAACAAAAAGCCATGGAGATTGGTGTGAAGCCAGACCAGTGTTTTTCAAAGGTTCATTTCTTTATCGGAGTCAAATGAATTGCCCACTGTGTTGTGTTTACGTATTTGAACTCATGCAGCTCGATTCTCATGCCAGAGGCTTGTCACTGTTCAGGGTGGTTTAAAAAAAACAAAGCAAATAAAAACAAGCATTGGCATAGCCAATAGGTCTCGCTTTGGGACCTTAAGTGTTTATTTAGAAGTAATTTTGTTGCAGAGAGTGGTATTATGTGGGATGTATGTTGCATTTATTCTTTTGTTATTATGTGTTATGTAATTATATGGTTGTGGTAGAAGGGTAGAAGGGTAGAGGGGTAGAGGAATGGTAGAGGGGTAGAGGGGTAGTAGAGGGGTAGAAGGGTAGAGGGTTAGAGGGTTAGTAGAGGGGTAGAAGAGGGGTAGTAGAGGGATAGAGGGTTAGTACAGGGGTTGAGGGCTAGTAGAGGGGTAGAGGGGTAGTAGAAGGGTAGTAGATGGGTATAGGGGTAGAAGGGTAGAAGAGGGGTAGAGGGATAGTAGAGGGGTAGAGGAGTGGTAGTAGAGTGGTCTAGTGGAGAGGGGTAGTAAAGGAGTAGAGGGGTAGAAGATGAGTAGAAGTGGGGTAGTAGAGGGGTAGAAGAGGGTTAGTAGAGGGGTTGAAGAGTGGTAGTAGAGGGGTTGAAGAGGGATAGAAGAAGGGTAGTAGAGATGTAGTAGAGATGTAGTAGAGATGTAGTAGAGATGTAGTAGAGGGGTAGGCGAGTGGTAGAAGGGTAGAGGGGTTGAGGGGTGGTAGAAGAGGGGTAGAAGGTTAGAGGTGTAGTAGAGGGGTAGAAGAGGGTTAGAAGGGTAGAGGGACAGAAGAGGGGTAGAAGAGGGGTAGTAGAGGGGTAGTAGAGGGGTAGTAGAGGGATAGAGGGTTAGTACAGGGCTAGAGGGGTAGTAAAGGGGTAGAGGGGTAGTAAAGGGGTAGAGGGGTAGAAGGGTAGAAGAGGGGTAGAGGGATAGTAGAGGGGTAGAGGAGGGGTAGTAGAGTGGTAGAGGGGTAGTTAAGGAGTAGAGGGGTAGAAGATGGGTAGAAGAGGGGCAGTAGAGGGGCAGTAGAGGGGTAGTAGAGGGGTAGTAGAGGGATAGAAGAAGGGTAGTAGAGATGTAGAAGAGGGTAGTAGAGAGGTAGAGACATGTTATAAATAGGGTAAACTTTATTTAATTTAAGAGACTTCCTTGTGTAGAAAATTTGACTTCTTTTCTAATTATATAGGCTTGTGCTTAAAAAATACAGTTCATTTAGTCGTTTATTTGAACACATCTTCTGAAATGAGTTATGCCCTCCGGTTTGTGCTGGCTAACGAAGAAAAGATAAAATATGGAACTACTCTTAGTACAGGTATTTTGACAGCAAATCACTTATTCTCCATGTGCCGACCAAAAAGTAATGTGACCTTAACTGGTGCTCAAACACTAGTGTTAATTATTAAATACCGCCGCTAAGCACCGTGAACCACTGGCTCCAATTAAGCGCTGGTATTGTATGTAAGCCTGGGCGTAGTTCGCGAAGTAGCGCCACGCGAAGCTACGCGAAGTGCAGTTCGCACTACGCGAGCTACGCGTAGCACTACGCGAACTGCGTAGTGCGCTGTTCGCGATGATTGCACAGTGCCGGATGCTTATCCGCACTGTGCAATCATTGAAAACGGCATCTTGCACAGTGCGAGCTGTCTTTTACTGCCGCTCGAGTAGATTTTTACTCGAGCGGCAGCTTTCAACGCGGACTGGTAGTTTCTCATCGCGAGCGGTCGCGAGCATGCGCGACTCACTCGCAATGAGAAACCTGACCTCTTCGCGTTGAGAATCTCGCCGGAGGTTTATTTTCCACGCTCGCGATCGGCAACTTGATGTTGCTGATCGCGAACGAGGAAAAGTCTCGCCGGGATGTCATTTGCTTGCTCGCAGTCGCCAACTTGTCGTTGAGGACCGCGAGCAGGCAAAAAATGACCGCTGCACTACGCTACGCTACGCGTGTTTGCACTGTGCTACGTGCAATTCGCGTTGTGCGAAGTAGCGCAAACTTCGCAAACTACGCGAGCGTAGCGTAGTGCTTTGCCCAGGGTTAATTGTATGTTGTGCGCGCACTCTAGGCGCTTCAAAAACATTCTGTGCCATTGTGCAATTAAGTGTTCCATTTGCCCCCACTTAATGGGCAGGTGAATATTCCCAATCTATCTGCCCAGGGTGCCCGAGCGAAGGCAATCCGCCTGGAATGGAAGGGCTTCTGAGGCGGACGCTGCATGGATTTCCACAACATCATGCCATACTCAGCGGCAGTAAAAGCGACCTCTCTTATTAAATGCCAGTGCTAAGCACCGGGAACCACCGGCTTCAATAAAGCGCTGCTATTACTTTTTGTGCGCAAGCTCCAGGCGCTTCTAAAACACTGTGTGACATGGTGCAAGTAAATGTTCCATTTTGCGGGGTCTGTTGCTGGCTACAGCGGAGCGGTTTTTGGGGCACATTTTGCCAGTATCAGCCTGTGTTTTGCTGAGAGGTGTCACAGATATGCACTAAAGTTAGCGATTTTGCGACAGGTGGGCAGAGAGCAGGGCAGGCAGAGAGCAGGCAGACCCAGGCAGTGGTACTGAAGCTTGTACGGGCTCGTGATGCTGTGACGCATCTATGGGCAGGAGAGAATGGGTGGGCAGAGAGCAGGGCAGTGGTGCTGAAGCGTGCACAAGCTCATGCTGCTCTTCCCGCCTGGAGGAAGCCCCTTGTCGCTCTGTATGAGTGATGCCTCCTGCAGGTTGTGCGAGCCCCTGCACCCCCCCAACCCCACCCCTCCCCCTCCTGCTTTAATGATGCACCTCTGACCGGCGTGAGACCCCGCAGGCAGCATCAACAGACCCCCACCTGCTGCACTGGAGGCTGGGGAGGGGGGCTGACACTGCATCTTCGGCGCGCGCTGCCTGTGTGTGCATCTGTGCTCCAGAACATGGCTGCACTGCAACAGTGAGTGTTAGTTCGCATTGATGGAGAAGAGGGTCTCACATGACATCCTTGAGGCGTGTGTCTGTTTTAGTGTGTGTGCCTGCGCATCTGTGTGCAGATGCCCCTGTGCTTCTTTGATGGCTGGTGACTGTACTGCATACTCGGTGGTGATCCGGCAGAGGGCCTTCATTGTCACCGATGCCGGCTGCAGACACTGTGCAGCATGGCCGCAGACCTGTGTGCATAGGGTGCAGTGACATCACAAGGGTGCTTGGCAGGACACTGACAGCCCCTGTGTTTATTATCTGGTGCATTAGCACACGCTGGGTGTGTTGTGCACTGTGGTCGGAGACCTGAACGGGTGCTGTGGTGGGCGATAGACATGACACCTTTAATGTGCGCCTGTGTTCACCCTTCTTGGCGCTGAACTGAGGGCACTAGACACCGTACAGTGTGCAGTAGAGTCAGGCGACATCCCACTGTGCTGCTGGCCGGAGTGGGGCCTGCAGGAAGGAGAGGGCGGTCGCCAACCTGACATCTTTGATTTGTGAGTGTGGGAGCGCTCATGTGTGGCGCATCCCACGTGCTCCTGTCCAGACCTTGCATGGTGTAAAGCAGGGTCCGACATTGCTGGTCGAGGATGTTACCGGGGCGCCTGTGCGTGTGTTTGTATCCGGCACGCCTCCCCCGTGGCTTCATAGAGCGCCCAGACACCTCACAGTATGTGGCAGGCACTCCTGACCTGTGCACGTAATAGTGGCGGGATGAGGGGTCGCTGCTGCAGAGCGCGTCGCACTGGCATTATGTTTGTTTGTGTATGTGCGCGCGTGCACACTGCTCCGCACACTGCCCCAGGGTGACAGGCAAGTCCAGGAGGGGTCATCTCACCAGGAGGGGTCACCTCAGGAGGACCTGGGACCAGCATGCCTTAGTCACAAGCACCTCTTTGCTGTCAGACGAACCTCACATAAAACTGGTGTCTTTTCCTCGCCTAAAAGCGCGCCGTTAGAATATAATCTGAGTACGAACATTGCCTGTCTTTTACATAACATGAAATACATGTGATTTTATTTTCACATCTGCTGCGGAGGCGCTTGAAAACACATCAGTGCCGGTGGAATGCGCCCAGTGCATGTGATTTTTGGCAAAATGTAACGAGTTGTCAATGCATCTCGGCAGGAAGAGATGGCTCTGGGGCCCTCGGTGCAGCGCCGGCTCTGGTGCGTCCTGTGGGCTCTCTCTGGATCCTTGCCACTACCAGCTGCCTCCAGCTTCAGTGCAGTGCCAGCTCCGGTGTGTCCTGTGGGCTCTCTCAACTTATTTTACAAAAAGACGGAGGGTAATACATGTTTGCGCGAGCTCCATGCGCTTCTATAGCAACTTCAGCCTGTGTTTTGCTGAAAGATGTCCCACATGTGCACTCGAGTCCGCGACAGTGCAGGAGGCAGGGGAGTGATCAAAAAAACGCGAGTGATCAAAAAACGCGCTGTTGTTTTTTGGTTTTTTTTTAAGTTAGAATGTGCGCGACCTCCATGAAACTGCACGTTTCATGGATAAACAGAGTGGCAGAAGAAAAGGGTGTTCCTTACGGACGTTAAGCTGCTTATAGTAGGGCAGCAGAGCAAAGCAAGCAGACACAGAAGTCCACTTCGGCCAGTGTAGGCAAAAGTGAAAGCGTTTCCCTTGCGGGAGCGAGCAGCGCCAGGAGCGATAATTGCTAACACATGGCGCCAAAGCTCGCTCCCGCAAGGGAATCGCCAAACGTGCATGCGTTGCCATTGAAAGCAATGCAACGCGTTCACGTTTTTGCCGGCAAAGCTGTGTCGATTACAAAAGGTCTTTTTCCTATGCAGCGCATGCGCGCTGCGTAGGCGAGACCTAAACAGATACAAGCATTGTCCCGAATGGCACCTGAGTGTGCTGTGCCATGTGGTCGGTAGTGCATTATAACACATTTCTGAATCAAGAACGGGAAAGATACTATTTTTGAGTTTTTTTTTTATTTAGCTCCTAGCAGCAAACATGAAATATGTGTCGCTAATGCAGAAAAATACCAAACCCTAAACTTTCTTGCCTTATCTTGAAGAGAACATGAAAGCAGATTTTAGCTTTGCAAATTTAGTACCACTGGCAGGCTGCTTTCAGCAGAAAAGAACTATAACGGTAATAACAGACCATTTGCATCATTGCCTGTTATGATGTAATATAATACGACATAAAATGTATACAATATCAACCTATATACACACATGCATATGGTTAAAATATGCGCTTATAAAGGCAAAGGTAAACGTATAGTGTGCGTAATGGGGTCCGGCTGAGTGGTAGTGCTCAGGAGGGGTTCATAGCCTGTGCAATTTGGAGTAGTGGTTGCCCACAAGCAGTGTCAGAGGGGCAAGCCTCTACTACCTATTTTTAGCCTCCATTGCGGAGGTTCAGGGGAAGCCTGCTGTTTCCGGCCTGCTGCAGCCCACTCTGCACCTGCCGGCGGCCACCACCGGGTGCCCGGGGAGCACCCACTCAAGAAACGACCCTTACTTTATTAGGACACAGAGGCCTGGAGCTGCCAGGGATTGGGCGGTGAGAACCGTCCAGAGGGACATGATACCTGACGTTGGGGAGGCACAGCTCTTGACAGGCCCACGTGCCGGGCTGGAATCCATTCCTAAGTGCAGAGCCGGGCAGCTGTCCACACGCCAAGGCGCGGGAGATGGCCTCACCAGAGCACCGAGGCTGTGAGCGCATATCCGATCCGTAGCACAATGAGAAGCCAGAGGAGGAAGCAGAGGAACCCCTGAGCTGCGGGTGAAGTCATTCCTGGCACCGGTTGTGTGTGGTAACGCCGGGATCTAAAGAGTTGCCCACTGACTATGGACAGTGATGGAATGAAGGTAATACTCGGTGAGCTCTCTAGATTGGACACCCCTGCCAGCTAAAACAAGCTCTTGACATTGCGGCTCTGAAGCCCGCGAGACGCCGTGCGTGTGCATGTCTGCTGTCCGGCGCCGGGCACAGCTGTGAAGCACACGAGTCAAAGAGACGCCGTGCGTGTGCACATCTGCTGTCCGGCACCGGGCACAGCCAAAGAGACAAGCACACGAGTCAAAGAGACGCCATGGAATGAAGGTAATACTCGGTGAGCTCTCTAGATTGGGCACCCCTGCCAGCTACAACACGCTCTCGACATTGCGGCTCTGAAGCCCGCGAGACGCCGTGCGTGTGCACGTCTGTTGTCCGGCGCTGGGCACAGCTGTGAAGCACACGAGTCAAAGAGACGCCGTGCGTGTGCACATCTGCTGTCCGGCGCCGGGCACAGCCAAAGAGACAAGCACACGAGTCAAAGAGACGCCATGGAATGAAGGTAATACTCGGTGAGCTCTCTAGATTGGGCACCCCTGCCAGCTACAACAAGCTCTCGACATTGTGGCTCTGAGGTCCGCGAGACGCCGTGCGTGTGCACGTCTGTTGCCCGGCGCCGGGCACAGCTGTGAGGCACACGAGTCAAAGAGACGCCGTGCGTGTGCACATCTGCTGTCCGGCGCCGGGCACAGCCAAAGAGACAAGCACACGAGTCAAAGAGATGCCGTGCGCGTGCACATGGGCTGTCCCCCTTCCGAACAGAAACCGACGACAATACTCTCGCCAAGCGAGCTGCTGCGCTTCGTCGCTAGGCGAGACCTAAAAAGCATAGGTCGATGTAACTAACATATGCGGTCACTGAGTACATTCACACACAGTTAAAGTCACCCAGACCCATCCCTCCTGAGAAGACAACACCTGGCTACTTCAGGCCACGCCCGACTATCTCCCCACCAAAGCTGGGGACACCAGCCCCTGGAAACGTATCACTTTGTCACCTTAGACCTCTGATCCCCTCCAAACCTTGCATAAACAGCCCAGCCACTTTGCTCTGAAAGAAGACAAATCTGTGACCATCATGCATCATCTTCAGCTGGTCTAGATATTCCTGTGACGCCTCAAAACCCTTAGCCTCTGGCGTTTTCTTCACTTTTAGCAACACCTGTTTCGTAAGAATGATAGTTGAAAAATGTCAGTGAAGAAATGAGAGTGACAAATGTTACAGATCAGATTTCCTATGCACTGCCTTTTTTGGCTCTCCCTTGAATCCGAGCAGCCATCATGGTTGTCCCAAGCCCTCCTCTCTTCGAGTTTGAAACCTTTATACTCTATGCATTCTATGCACTTGCATGCTGCAAGTGATCGATGATGCGCTGCGTATACTCGATTCAGGGGAGTTTTGTCTTCTGATTCTTCTTGATCTTTCTGCAGCCTTTGACACTGTCAATCACAACACTCTCCTTAACACTCTTCAACAGAGAATGGGTTTGGAAGTCACAGTGCTTAAATGGTTTGCCTCTTTCCTTTCGGACAGATCCCAAATGGTCAAAATAGCGAACAGTCTTTCATCTTCATTGGCGGTAGGTCAAGGTGTCCCTCAAGGCTCTATCCTTGCACCCACATTGTTCAATCTCTATTTGGAACCTTTGGGAAATCTCCTAAGTAAATCTGGGATCCTCTACCATCTCTATGCAGATGACACCCAAATCTACCTTAAGGTGTCCTCCACACACGATCTCTCAATTCTCAACTCTACTCTATTCAAAACTGGATGTTAACTCATCAACTCATTCTGAATCCCTCCAAAACAAAATTCCTCCTCCTCTCAACCTCTCTCTCTCCTCCCCCTGTTCAATCTTGGATGGATCAGCTGAACCTACTTAACAATAAACCTATCGTTGTCGACAGCGCAAAATCCCTTGGTGTCTTACTCGACAAAAGGCTCAATCTACTCTCCCACATCAACTCCATTGCAAAGAATGCTCGATACCAACTGCGCCTTCTTTGGGGGATTCAACGCTTCTTCCCGGAGCAAGACCTTAAAACCCTGGTTCAATCGCTGGTTCTCTCTAGATTGGACTACTGCAATTCTCTTCTTACTGGCCTCCCCAAATCCCACCTTTCCCCTCTTAAATCCGTTCTCCTTTCAGCGGCTCGTTTTATAGTTGGGGCCAAAAGAAGTGATCACATCACACCCATTTTGTCTTCCGTCCGTTGGCTTCCAATCGAGGCAAGATCAATCTACAAGACGGCTTGTATCACCCACAAAGCCTTGCACACTTCCTCCCCTTGCTACCTGGCGAATAAACTGAAAATCTCTGGAGGCTCTAGACCGTCTCGTAATGCGGAAAAATTACTGCTTGAAAAAGGGAAAGATCGATGGCTCAATCCTTCTCAGGCAATGCGGTGAGAATCTGGAACTCGCTTCCGCCGCAGCTCCGCACCACCACCTCTACCTGGACTTTCAAAACTGACCTCAAATCTCTTCTCTTCCAAAGACACTTCCAGAACTAATACACGCCCTTTCAAGTCCCTCAAGGAAGTTCTTTCACTATTGTAAATTTTGTATTCTATGCCTGTACAAGTGTCATCCCAGTGTGTTTTTGTGTTTTTGAGTGACTGTCTTCTATTGCTGTTTTATACCTCTTCTTGTATTTCATTTGCTTCTGTAACATGTACATTTGTAACATTCTCCTCATGTAACGTAACTGGTCCTATTGTGAAGCGCTCTGACACCTTTGGGTAAAGTCCGCACTATATAAAAATGCATAAATAAATAAATATATAAATAATGCATTGCCCATTGTGTTGTCTCTTCTGGAGACTCCACAAGATCTCTCAACACAGCATCTACCATCTGCAGCAAGAGACTCACAGACTTATATTTTGGCATCCCATGTAGTCTAAGATGGACCGAGCAAGTTGAGGTGCTATTCCCGCTTTGCATGACATAGACAGCACGGTCTTTACTATCTGCCAGATCAGACAGAGCTCCAAGGAAGTTGCTAGCGTCCAACCTCTTAGTTGCCTCCGACCACCTGCTCACCATACAGTTTGGTAATCCTTCCATCTTCTGTCCCACAGCATATATGGTAGTCTCTATTCTGGTTGAGGACTACTCTAAGTTAGCATAAGGTCATTAATAAATTTGAGGATGACGTGTTCACTCCATGCCACCTCCACTGAATCCGAAGAATATTCCTCCCCACTTGTATGTCTCTTGCACCAAACTGACGTCCATGGTGTTGTTTTTTCTCAACCCTAGCTTAACACAGCATGGTAAATCACTCAGCCATCTGCTGTCATGCAGGCCCCACAAGAGTGTCTGAATACCCTGAGGCCAGAAACACCAGACAGAATAGCTCTTTGGGTCCTACTTAGAACTGCAAACTGTCTGCTCTGATACTAGTGCAGGAAGAACCTGTGCCTACTGACCACAAGGTAGGAATGGCCTTCAATGGTCAACTAAGGACACACTTGTGACCTCCGGTCACTACCTCCTCAGCGAGTTCCTCCTCTGTCTTGTGTCACACAGCACCAATATGTTTCTCTGTGATTGGTTACGGTCTGAGGTCCGCAAGTCATGCACATGCTGTAGGCTGCAAAATCCTCCACACTACTTTGCCTCCATCCCAGAAGCAAGGGCAGACAGCTTGCCACCTGTTAGACCTGGCATCATTGGCGCGGGTCTCCCTTCCTCTTTTTGCTTCTTACCTTTTATGTTGGCTGGATTTAGATGCTCTGGGCGCTGTGCCACTGCCAATCAGTGACACAGTGCGAATGCTCCCTGTGTAAGGATAACTGTATGAAGCAGCTTTTAAAGTATGTCTGTGTAGCATGTTCTAATATAGCGAGTTACCCTCCATTTCACTGTTTACTATTGTGAGGCTATCCGTCCTCATAGGCCAGAATGGGCAGGCTGAGTATTACATGCCCTAATCCTACCTGCCCCCAGGAACCTGATAGGAACATCGAATTAGATATGTTTAAGCTCAGGACATTGAGATACATCTTTTAGTAAGGATTATTTGCGTAGCCCGTCTTCAAAAATACCTCTGCTAAAAACGAGGTATTTTCTGGCCTCAGCTTTCCTGTAGGCTTTGCTAGCGTGTGTATTGGCCGTCTGGTTTTGGAGCAGCAGGGCCAGCTGGGTCAGACCTGGCTGGAGAGAGAGATCGGCATTTAGCTTAGGGAGAGGGGTGACTCTTTGATCTGAGCAGGGCCGTGCCTGGCAAGGTGAATGATGGCTCCACCTCCCACTGGGCGTCTGAAAGCAGACCCCCAGATTCTCAAAGGGCAGGATGTCGCCTCGTAAACTAAGTGCTCCCCGACCCCACCGAACTGGTTCTGGCTGGATGCAGTGATTTGTGACTGCAGAGAACAAAGACTTTTTTAGGTACAAAACGCTGCGCTGAAACCTGCTTTGGGGTGTTCCTTCTGGAAGTCAAGACGAAACTCTGTCCGAGCGGACAGAGGAAAGGACTTTGAAACTTTCACCAAGCTTGCTGAAGAAACTACCCAAGGGCCTGAATTGAGAGCGCCTCCTGTTGAAGTCTCAGGGACATTAGACTTCATCCCGTCAGCCGCCCAAATTCCTTTGATAGGAATTCTACTTGCAGGTGAGGCCTCCGTCGAGTAATCCAGAACCTCTAGTCCTACTGTGAGGAACGCGGACTGGTAACCCTTGTGAACTCTGTGTGTGGGCCGCCGCAGCTAAGAGAGAGCTGCCGCCGCTGAATGCCCGCCTTAATTTGAATCTTCAGAACCTTCGCTGAAACTGTGTGGGCCGCCGCAGCTAAGAGAGAGCTGCCGCCGCTGAGTGCCCGCCTTAATTTGAACCTTCAGATCCTTCGCTGAATTGTCCTGTAGGCCGCCGCAGCTAAGAGAGAGCTGCCGCCGCTGAATGCCCGCACTTGTGTCAGTTGTGCAACATCGTGAATTGTCCTGTGGGCCGCTGCAGCTAAGAGAGAGCCGCCGCCGCTGAATGCCCGCACTTGTGTCAGTTGTGCAACATCGTGAATTGTCCTGTGGGCCGCCGCAGCTAAGAGAGAGCTGGCGCCACTGAATGCCCGCACTTGTGTCAGTTGTGCAACATCGTGAATTGTCCTGTGGGCCGCCGCAGCTAAGAGAGAGCTGCCGCCGCTGAATGCCCGCACTTGTGTCAGTTGTGCAACATCGTGGATTGTCCTGTGGGCCGCCGCAGCTAAGAGAGAGCTGCCGCCGCTGAAGGCCCGCACTAATGTCAGTTGTGCAACATGGTGGATTGTCCCGTGAGCCGCCGCAGCTAAGAGAGAGCTGTCGCCGCTGAGTGCCTGCACTTGTGTCTGCTGTGCATCATCGTGATTTGTCCTGTGAGCCGCCACAGCCAAGAGAGGGCTGCCGCCGCTGAGTGCTCGCACCTTAGCTAATTTTGCATTATCGTGATATGTCCTGTGAGCCGCCGCAGCTAAGAGAGAGCTGCTGCCGTGGAGTGCTCGCATCCTTGCTAACTTTGCATCACCGAGATTTGTCCTGTGAGCCGCCGCAGCCAAGAGAGGGCTGCCGCCGCTGAGTGCTCTCACCTTCGCTAACTTTGCATCATTGGGATTTTTTCTGTGGGCCACCGCAGCTAAGAGAGAGCTGCTGCCGCTGAGTGCCCGCGTCTTTGTCAACCTTGCACCATCGTGAATCGTCCCGTGGGCCGCCGCAGCTAGGAGAACGCTGCTGCGAGCCCACCACGGAGCTGCACGAGGAGAGTCATCGCCACCACCAGCCCGGGCCACCGCAGCCGTGTGCTGCTGCCGCTGGGAGTCCGCCTGTCACCGTCTTTGCTTCTTCGAGAAGCTACGTGCTGTGTCCCCGTCCAACGGCAGGTATCTGGTGCGCAACGGGTCGCGTAGACCCAGGCCTTGAACTCAGTCCGTGCCCCGTTCTGGTGAATACGAATTGCCTTTTTAAGTCCCTACTGATTTACATGCCTTGTGACTGGTTAAAATGCTTTTGAGAGTCTCGTACTAAACCCTAGATAAAGATACTAATTTTTCTATACCTACTTGAGTTGTGTCCTTTTGTGGTGTCGTTACTGCCTTATTGTGCATGGTCATAAATGCTTCACACACTGCCTCTGAGATAGGCCTAACTGCTCGTGCTACGTTACCACAGGGTTGAGCAGGGATTATCAAAGGGGGTAGCCCACTTGCCCTGACTTAGGAAGAAGGGTCCCTATTTGGCCATTGGCACCAGCCATGGCCAAATAGAGACTCCCATTTCTAACACCACCGAATCACAGTATTCATGCAACACTCTCCCTCATCGGGATGGCTCCCGAAGGTTGAAGGGGAGTGCTCATGTCTGAATTAGCGGCCCTGGGCCATCTTAGGAATCAAGTTCCATCCAACGCTCCACTGCCTCCACATTATCAGGTCCACTGATCCTCCTGGTGTTTGGGCAGTGAAAAACATAGCTGAGATGGAAACACCAAAGAAGAGCAGCCACCTTGGACCTTAGCCAGTTCCACCCTGCCCCCTCTCAAGCAAGAATATTATTTAGAAGACAGAAATAATAAGATAGAAGAAAGGACACTATGTAAATATATTCCAGAAGTCAGAACATTAAATGTAAGAATCTGAAGAACAACACCTTGCACCAAACTGATGTCCACGGTTCCAAAAAAACATCTCTCTTTGTTTTTTCTCAAACCTAGCTTAACACAGCATGGTGAATACTCAACCATCTGTAGTCCTGCTGGCCTCACAAGGTGGGGCCCTCGTGACAGCTAATTCCTAATGAAGAACAGTGTATTATATTGTTGCTAAACCAGTGTTCCATTTTAGAGAATTATATGAAGTATTAGTAGAAAACATGCACTTCCATGTACTGGTTGGTTTACAACTGTATAATGCTTTGAGGCACAATGCTCTTTATGCGAATTGTAGGGTCTGTTTGTGACACTTGCGGCTAGTATTTCATAACAAATACTGGTTAAACATGGCTAGGTAGGAGGCACAGATTTAATCACAAATGCAGGTTGAGGATTGTTGGTCTTTGGAATGTATTTCTTTATAAATGTAGGACGAGCAAGACATATCTTTCAACTGGCCTAATATCATGAGGGTAACTTAGTACCAGTCATATCTCTTAATCTGAGTTAAATTTATTTATAAGACACACTATACATAGATGCAAATCTATATGCTTTGAACTGACTGTGTTGTCAGGATAGAGATTTAAGTGAAAAAAAGATTTAATTTCATCCCGATTAAAACTTTTGGTCCATGGAGAGAAAGTTCCAAAGCTTTGTTCTGTGAATAAAGAACCTGCCACAACCCATGGTGAATAAGTGGAAGGACGCAGGCAGGTCACACACAATACTTATTAACAGATTTTAAGACTTTTGGCTGGGAACAATAGTGGGTTATAGAATCAAGTACTAACAAGTCTTAGTTTTGAAGGGGAGTTCCCTCATTGTTAAGACAGTCCCTGGGAGACACTTTCAAGCGCCAGACACTTCCAAGCGCCACACACAGGCTCTGGGGTTCTGTAATTTTTAAAGACACCCCTCCTCCAAAGCAAGGGTTACTGGGAACAACAGAAAGTACTGAAGAAGTCATCTCATTTAGTCATGGATATTTTCTCTAGTTTGCACCCTAAATTATCACTATTCACTGGGTAGTGTGAGCTTGAAGAAAAGCTGCCCCCCTCCTCCTTCTCAGAATATAACTGGACTGGGCAAGAACAGCAGAAGAAGAAGCTATTGCTGTGTTTTCATGACAGAGAATTGAGGTCTGGACGCACTCTCCTCTCTACTCCAACTAGTGATGTGCTCTCAAGGGTTGGACCTGCAAGCCTTCGGTTGCCACATGAAGATTCAAGGCTGAAGAGGTACATTTGCAAGAAGAGCCAGCAAACCAGTGGGCACTAGATACTGTGCTTTAGCCATGGTTGGAGCGAGTGGTTGAGCCTGGCTCCTACTGTTTAACCGTGGCCACGATCTTAGAAGCCTTCCCCAACTGTTTTGGTGCTTTTCGAGTGACCAGAACGTGATTTAGCATCTGAAGAAATTGGGACCCTTGAACATAGGAAGAAGCTCCTTGGAGTAGTGGCTTGAGTGTCACATAAGTTTCCGACAAAGAGCGCAAGTAAAAATGAAAGCATTTCAGGGTACTGGCCTAAAAGGAAACTAGCTTTGACCATGCCCTCCCACCCTCTGTGTGCTAAAGGTAACTGGTTCTGCCTTGTCACTCTCGGCCTCTGTGAGGTGGTTTGTTGGTAATTTGTTCTTGTTTTCATTTTGGTGAGTCTCTGGTAGTCACTTTGGGTAATACATATGAATTAACATAGACTTTTACAACCCCTTTGTTCCAATGGGTGTTTTTAAAATATTTTTCTTCAAAAAATCATATGATTCGGTACTTTTATCCACTTTTTATCATTTCTCTCTTGTTTAATCATCAACTGTATCTTGGTTTGGAAATTATACTTGTTTCTTTCTTTGTGTTTTAATGTTGCTTTAGTACTTGATTTACACTTGGGAGTACGCCTAGTGATTTGTTCCATTGATGCCATAAGTGAAGCCCAGGGTTTCCCATTTAATCTTGTTTTAACCCCCCCCCCCTTTAGTTATTAATCAGGAATCTCACATTGCTCATGATTGGAAGTCCGGCAATCGGCTGGAAATTGCTTAGTCCCAGGGGGGTCAAAGTACTTTTTTAATGTAATGGGGTTTTATTGCATGTTTGAATGCTGACTGAACAGTTCCAAGCTTCATCAAGGCGTTCATGAATTAAGAAATAAAAAGAACACGTCTGGAAAAGAATCCAGTATCCTGGCACATTCTGAATGTAGATATTTTTCTTTAAATTCAATAAAGACACAAATAGAACGGCTATGGTATACTAATGCTGCACACTGTATAGTTTCTACAAAAAACACAAATGCTCGCTCCGAGGGCCAACCGTTGTGAATGGTCCGTTGACAGAGTACTTCGATGCCCTAATCAAGTAGGGGCCGTCGGAAGAAGGCCATTACACCGCCCGACCTATTTAGGATGGACGCTGAAATGTCTTTGTTTACCCCTGTCTGTCACTGGCAGGAAAAGCCTGGTGGTGAGGGAAATGAAAAAACAAATAATGACCCCTATTCCCTAGGAGTGAACTCCCAGGGTGTAGGTGTCATTCATTTTTAGGTTGAGCATTCGAGACCTCTTGTATATACTTTAGTATATACTTATTATTATATACTTATATGTGTATGTACTTTGTGGGGTCTGGAGATCAGCCCTAGGACTTGTCTGCTTCCGCTTAGGGACTTTTTTCTGTTCAACTGCCTCTATTTAACTGTCTTGATAGAAAACGACCAGTACAGGTCAGTAAAATACCAGAATTGCTTTCTGCTGAGAGACTTTCTTTTAAAACATTTCTGGCAACTGCTTCTATTTAACTCTGTTGATAGAAAGCGACCAACGGAGGTTAGAAAAATACCAGGATTGCTTTCTGCTGAGAGACTTTCTTTTTTTAAATTTTTCTGGCAACTGCCTCTATTTAACTTTCTTGATAGAAGACGACCAGCTGAGGTCAGTAAAATACCAGAATCACTTTAGCATTCTCTAGATTCCAGTACATAGAAATTGTCTTCCATGAGCACCCGTAGACAATAATATTATTTTCAAATCTTGTATTTTCAGTAATATTACCACTGAAGGCCCTATATTAAAAACAGAGCTTTGGACTATACCATTTTCTGCTGAAAGGCAATATTTCTCTCCATGTGTTCCCATACCTGGCGTGTCACGCAGTTTGGTGCTTACTTTCCCTCCATGTTAAAGAACAGTAGATGTTTCAGCACCCAGGCTAATGTGCTGTATAGCGAAATACATATATGGTCCCAAATGCGAGACCGATTGCATTGCAAATGCTTGTTTGTTTTCGAAAGCAAACTACAGATTTGTGAGTTTGTTTTTGAAAAACAAAAAAAAAGTTTAAAATTTGGTGAACAGCTGTCAAAACTGATGGTGGCTGGCCACAAACTTTTAGTACATTGAAAGGAACCGCCACAGTGTTTGCATAAAGCCGAAGATTATAAGTGGGATGGATGAGGTTTGACTTCTGTTCTGAGGTACAAAACATTCCTCACAAAATGGTGGCCCTTTTCTCTTAGGGACGAACGACAGGAAGCAGATTCACTTGTTTCACGTGGGTGGCATACGCTGAGAGGTGCTTTCTTTGAGCCATGACTAGTGTTACATGGTGACTCCATGTCACCGGGATATCATGTGCCAGTCCTCCGCTGTCATTTCCGACTTGTTCTGATCTGGTTCATTTTGTCCCGTTCATGCATTAGACATGAACTAAGACTAAGGCTTCCAGCAGAAAATATCTTTTTACTTGAGAGTTCAGGATTTAAACAATTCCTAAGTGATGTGGAGTCATCCATGCATCCTAACCAGGAGGAAAAGTAGACACAATTGTGGTGTTTGACCCATTGAATGTCGCACACAACAAACAAAGTTTTCTCCTTTTGCTTGAAGTTATAGATGTTCGTAATAATCAACGAAGAAGCATCAAGCAAACAACCCATTGAGCTAGCGCACAGGGTTCGGCGTATGGAAAACTCACGTTTTTTAAAGTATTTGTATTTCTGCACACATTTACCCTCCCTGTGAAGTTCTCTGGAAACTCAGGTGCATATTTTTGTATTCATGAATGTATTTTATTACTTTTTGTAGCACAGGTTTATATATTTATGTCATAGTTATCAATTCGTTATTGCCATTTATCCATCTGGGTATATTATATTCCTTGAAAAAGCTCTTTTTGAAACGACCTTGTGGTCACAATCCTGAACCTAAAACCCCAAGATACCATCCACTTATTGACAGGTAAGCTAATATAACATCCCCAAATACACTGCTCAGAACCCCAAACATGCCTTCACTCATTATCTCACAAATTACCTGAGTGACTTCATTCGTGACACCACACCTGGCATTAAGAGACTTAGCTGTCCCTTTTTGCAGTTTAAATTTGCTTCATAAGTTTGCCTGTTTATTTTTTCATATGTGCATTTTAGCAGGCATGGTATGCAAGTGTCAAGTTTATGCCTTCTTGTGTATGGACGTGTAAACTGTTTTGTGTTTTGCAGTGCGAGGCTTAAAAGTTAACATTACGACACATGGGAGGAACGGAACATGCTTCATGTCCAATTACTTTTGTGAACCTGAGGTCATTTGCATCCTAATGTGCCAAACACTGCACATGCAGGAAGTCCCTGGTTGACTTGCTGTTTGTCTTTTTAAAATATGACACATAATATGACACGTGCTAGAAATAGGGGTCTCTAGTTGGCAGTGGTATGCGTCCTTCTAGTCAGGGAAAGGGAGTTACATACCCAAGATAACCCCTGCTCACCTCCTTGGTAGCTTGGCACGAGCAGTCAGGCCTATCTCAGAGGCAATGTGTAAAGCATTTGTACCAAACACACACAGTAATACAGTGAAAACACTAAAAATGGACACCACATCAGTTCAGAAAAATAAATAATCTTTATCAAAACCAACGAAGACCAAAACAACAAAAATCCAACATATATAACTCAAAATATCACTTTTAAAAGGTTTAAGCAATTTTGTCTATAGAACTCTATGGATGCGGTGATTTCTCACAAAGTACCTTAGATGCGTCCAGATCCACAAAGAAAACAGCCACAGAGGAGGGAAGGGTTGTAAAACACAGCGATGCGTCAATTCCAGAGTCTCTGGGGAGGCGATGTCTCAGTTCTGCTGCATGCATGTTAATGTGCATGGATGCCATTGTTTGTGAACAATAAGAGTCAAATACTGTGGAAAGAATCAAGTGAGATTTAACTCGTTGTTTAACTTGCTTGGAGAGGAGGAAGTTGTAAGCAGAAGGAAGCTAAATAACATCATGCTAAACAAGCATTAGCAAAGCCAGTAAGTCTCAGCTTCAAAGGCTAAGCTATTGGTTTTGACAGTGCTTATTGCCACTGGCATAAAGTATAGAAAACATTGCTTTCTATATTTTGAATTTGGCTGCCACTTTGCGTCATGCAACATGGTGTTCCATTACCATGTTTATAGTCGTCATTAAAGTATACAAAACAGTGTTTTCACTTCTATTCAGGCCGTTGCCACTTTGCATTTTGTTGTTGCATCAAGCTTGGAGGCCACCATCTTGAAAATGTAGAAAACAATGTTTTCTATACATTTCACATTTCACTTCTTTTCAGACCGCTGCCACTTTGCTTCTTGTCATTGCGTCAAGCATAGAGACCGCCACCTTGACAATGTAGAAAACAATGTTTTCTATGTATTTCAGTCAGCTGCTGCGTAGGCTTGTGATGTTGCGTCACACAACATGGTGGCCATCTTCTGTTTAGTTTCAGTTTATTTTTATTAAAGTGCACAGTTAATTAAAACCATTGCACTAAGTGCGTACATAAAACGATTTAAATAAAATCTTGTCAGGAGGAAGACATGAACAATTACCCAAGATATTAAATAGCAGTTTAAATAAATAAAAACATAGTGCAAGGTATTACAAAGATAAAGTGCTTATTGTGATACATTGACATTGGGATAAAAATGTAGCAGTTGAACGTAAGCTGCCAGTAGGCATTAAAGTGGCGGTGCAGCACAAGTATAAAAGCAAGGCGTGTGCAGAACTTGATCAGAGAGCTTGAGTAGCCTTGGAGATCATAGCTTCAGTTAGCCGGTTGATTTTTTGATCGAGTGTGATCAGATATTTTGTGAGCCTGGAAGCAACTAATGAGCTGGTGGAGAGGGGACGAATAGAGAGTGTAGAGCGAAAGGGGCAGAGGAAGTAAATATGAAAGCAGCACAAGGAGAGAGAACAAGAAAACACATGCACTCCCATGCAGGGCTGACATGAAAAAGAAATATTTAGCTCCCTTAATGTAAATAACAGTGAGCAGTGGAAGGATACAAGTCAACCAATCTGAACAATATGAGACCAAAATGCTCCTTAGTGGGACAAACATATGACTAGCGAGGAAAGCCATTGAATTAAAAAGTGTCATCTGAGATACCTCACTGACAAGGCCTAATAAGGTTGAAACAGGTGCGGGGTTGCTTATGGTCCCTTCTTGAGGGTTCTTCACCTGTCAGTTTGGGATAGACTGTTCCCATGAGGAGCAGGGTCAGTACTGATTTTCATAATATGGGCTTCTCTCTGGGGTGGCACAGTGGGTGAAAAACATGAAGGCTACCCAGAGCTACTGGCAGACTATCTGCAAGCATTCCACCCATCATCTTTTGTGTGTTTGACAACTGAGATAGACATAAATGCTATCCAATCATGAGCAACGGGCTGACTCAAAGCCCATTCTATTTATGCATTGAAAACAATGGATCTGGCCAACAGCAGAGATTTGAAAACGCAATAGCCTCCTGCCTAAATTGAAGTGTTGATATGTCTGAATGTGTGACAGTTCCCTGTTGCAGTCATAAACTAAAACTACTTCCTTTGCAGAGTGACAGCTGATTTGCAGCTGTACTCATTTCCATTACAAACATCAGGTTAAGAGGCCGCTCTGGAAACTGGAAAATATATCTACAGTTGCTATTAGAAATTATGTCTTTAATTCTCTATTTTAACATCACTTGTAGGGGACAGACTATGTGTATTCCTCCAATTATGCACAAGTTTCAGCACGGACAAGCATGGGGCATAACAGAAAAATGCCAAAACAGGGTGTATGTGTAACAGGTACAGACCTGCCAACTGGAAGAAAACTCTCACCCTGTTAAGAGGGGGCAGGGCCTGTGTGAGAAGAACCTAAAAGGCGATTTTGTCCTCACCTGCTCCCAAGCCCCTCCTCCCAAAAAATAAAAAATAAAGCTTGCTGAGACTGGTGCCGATGTCCTGGGCTGTTTCGCACCCCTTAATGGACATCGGCAGCACAAAGCCTCGGAAAACGAGCTGAAATCTACTATTTACCGTGGTTTTCTGCTCGTTTTCCCTGCCACCGTGTGATATCGGCTCCTCACCAGTGACCGTGTGATGGGAGCCGATATCGTGTCACACGGTGGAACTGCGTGAGTTGGCAGGTCTGCAGGTATACAACCCATAAGTCTGCAGACCCCAACCCAGAACCATTTACTCATTCTCCTTGATTCTCTTCTATCGCTTGATTAGAATACAATAAACCAAACACACCAGAGCTATGAAAACACGAAAATAAACACAGCTACTCAATTACAGCACATTGCCTTATATGTCCTCTTATCGACTCCCTTCTGGCACGTGATAATTTCTGTTATGCCTGCTTCTTGGCTAGACGGTCGTTCATCCATCATCACAAACATTTTATTCATTGATTAACAAAAATCATTATCATAAAAGGTATGTAATAGATAGAACAGCAGTAATATGATTAAAGAACATCTGCCTGAGTCATCAGTGATTGAACACTAAAACAATAAAACTAGCATAATTAAATTCAACCAGAAGTTGAATCTGTTTCTTGCAAGTAACATCGAGAAATGTAGCCACTTTGGATAGAACCAGTGGAACTTAATCGCATAAGCTAAAGCGGTCTGCAGCCTTACGCGTTCTTATTCCCCATTGTAAATTGCATCTTATTTCCGACAAATACATAATGGGCCTGATCCATAAAGGTAAACTTGCATGTTTGTGTAAGATTATTCTTTTTCGGTATTCACAAAACTGGTAAACTTATGTCTGCGGAGACTCCACAGACAGGACGGAGAACTTCACACATAAAAGATAGGACGCCCCCAACTCCAGAGTCTCCACAGAATTTACTATTAAATCACAGGTTTGTGAATACTGAAAAAGAGTTAACTTGAATCCGGCCCAATAAATGCTGTAATGATTAATTCCTGTAATAACACAACCTGCATGCCGGATTATTACAAAATGATGCCAACTTTGCTCTAAATTCCTCTACTGGAGACAAAAGGAAAGCAATCTGATTATTTTATGCCTAATGGACTTTGTGAGTGCCCAACAAATTGTATTAAGAGAAAAATGTAAGAATCAATAACAGACGCATAATGTTTCTTAGATCGAAGATCGGTGCGGTATGGGCTGTGGATATTAGTTTTGAGTGATTGTTCATTTCTACCTTGTATGTATTATACGGAACACCAGTAGAACAATGTGGCCTCATTTGCAGTATTTCAAGTGGACCCTGGAGTGTGGCTGACCGTGCATTGTTTTTTCATTTCCTGTGCACATTTGCATCGGATCAGATCACATTCCACACAGCAGATTTTAATTTGCGATCCCGTGCTGCTTCTTAAGTGGTGGCAGTATCTCGAAAAGTCCTCATTTACCACAACTATTTGCCCAAGTAGGCCAAATTCGACCTTTGTGCTTGACTGATGGTAGACGGTAGACCAAAATCTGCCCTGTACAGTCTTATTGAAGCGGATTCAAGGAGGCCCCCACCCAGTCCTGATAGATAAATTGCCCATAGCATAGAGTTGGAGTTCTTATGACCTTCAGTATTGGTGTAGCAGAGGGATTATCCATTTTTTATACAAATGTCAGAAGACAAAATTTAGCCTGGAGCATTTTTCTTATTTCTAATGAATGGGTATGTTGGGAGCTCATGTTACTAATCTATCTTGTTAGAACGCACTTGCTTATTGGCCAGTTATCCTGACATTTCTGACAAAGATCTTTACTTTGTTTTGATGAAGTTGGCCACCAAACGGTTCTCAACAATATACCTATCAAGTAGTTTTAGGGATCTTAGCAGACCTACATGGCCTAGTCCAAAATTACTAGGTCATTAGCAATTTGAGAATCTGTATTTGTTTTATCCCCAGCTTTGGTGCATATGCTCTTTGTCTGTAATGCAGCCTCAAGATTAGCCATTGTAAGAAATTGAGTTGTTGGTTGACTGGAGTGGGAGCCCTGGTCAAACAGCAACGACAATCCTTGTCAGCGTGAAGCACAAGCCAACCCTAAATTAACCTGTGCTCAACCCTCTGGTAGCTTGGCATAAAACAGTCAGGCTTAACTTAGAGGCAATGTGTAAGTATTTGTGCAATAGTTCAAACAGTAATAAAGTGAAAACACCACACAAAAAGGATCACATACCAAGTTAGACAAATTGAGCATTCTTTAATAAATAAAACAAGACCAAAATGACAAAAATCCTATTAGTAGAACTGGAGATATTCAGTTTTAAAGATTTACACGAAACGGTAACTGTGGATATCTGGTCGTGCCTGACCAGGACAAAGTCACAAGTGTGGGCCGATGGCGATAGAGCACTTGCCGGCTACAGGGATTCAGTTAGGCCCTCTGATTAAAGTACCTTAAATCCTAGTTTGCGGAGCTTTGCAAGGATCCGTGTCAAAGATTCGTCATGCATGTGAAGTGATGCGTCGGTTCCGAGATACGGCTAGGCTGCGATGCGGGGGCCTGTGTCATTGTCGAGGATCTCGTCGACAGGGTTTGCAATGTGAAGTCCTGTGTTGAGGATGTGCGTGCAGTTGGGGCAAGGTGTTAGTTCCGAAGAGCTGCAATGCAGAGTCTGGCATTCTCGTCGAGGCTCCCGTCGACAAGGGATGTGAGGGCCTGCGGCAAGGATGCATTAGGCAGTTCTGAAGGTGATGTGGGCTGCTGAGGCGATGCGGGTCTTTGCGGCAGGTCCAATTCACGCTGCAACGAAGATGCTTTGGTTCTGCTCGGGGTTGCGTCACGCAGCAGAGGTAATGCATCGGTTCTGCAGGTGCAAGGTTGTTGGAAGCCTGTGGTGTCCCTGAGGCTTCAGATCAGGAGGCCGACCAACTAGCCCTTGGACTCACTCTGGGTTCAAGAGATGCAGGTCCAGTACTTCTCACCCAGGCAAGAGGGCAACAGGTCAGCACAGCAAGGCACAGTTCCTTCAAAGCAGCAGTCCAGCAGTGTGTCAGTCCTTTCAGCAGCACAGCAGTTCTTCTTCCTGACAGAGTACCCAGAGGTCCAGAAGTGTACTGAAGTGGTGTCTGAGGTCTAGTATTTATACCCATTTGTGCCTTTTGAAGTGAAGCAAAGCTTCTAGAGGCATGCCTTTGAAGTGCACAGGTGCCCTTCCTTTTTGGCCCTGACTCCAGACTAATTGCAGGGGGTAAGCAGCCCTTTGTATGGAGACAGGACACAGCCTTTTCAAGTGTAAGTGGGACTGGGTCCAGCTTCTCCCGCCTATGTGGCCTGTGATGGCCCATCCAGTCCCACCTAAGCTCTCTTTTGTGTGTGGCTTTCTAGGAGGAATACACAAAGCCAGTGCTTAATTAGTAAAACAATAAGTGCCAGCTTGCACCACACATTACTCCTGCCAGTGCTGACAATGATAATAACAACACAATTACTAATCATCGCACTCCTACAGTTGTGACAATTCAGACTATTACAGGCCCCCAAAGCTATAAGAATGGCTTGGGCGGCAGGTAGTAGTAATTTTTAGTGTATACTTAATTAATAATTAACTTTTGTCGTGCTAATTTTTAAAGTAGACAGACTGCGCCACCATGTAGTAGACTGTCACAAGCGCCAGTGTTGACAAACCACAGGCTCAAATTAAGCACTGCGCAAAGCCCAACTATCACCCATGCCTAGCCATGTGACCCAGAGACAGGCGCAGGCACCATATGGCTAATGCAAGAAAATGCCAACTTTCCAAAAGTAGTCTTTTCAGCATTGTAATTTAAAATCCAACTTCACCATATGTTAGGATTTTAAATTGCGATTCCAGAGACATCAAACATGAAGGGGTCACCTATTCCCATTTAGAAATTACACCTATAAAATGTAATAAGGTACTTCCAATGTTAACCTAAGTGAGAGGTAGGCCTTGCAGTAGTGAACAACGAATTTAAGAGTTTTTACTACCAGGACATATAAAACTTAAAAGTACATGTCCAACATTTCAAATATACTGCACCCTGCCCTTTGGCTATCAAGGACCTACCTTTGGGGTGACATATATATTAACAAGCATTTGCAATGCACTAGGTCTCGCATTTGCGAGGCTTTGAGCTACTGGCATTGTAAATGACAAACCTTTTATCTATGTGTTGGTTTTGAAAACATATAAATAAAAGGCATTGTCATTTACAATGCGAATAGCTTAAACTCGCGTAAATGCGAGACCTATTGCATTGCAAATGCTTGTTTAGTGTGTGAAGAGAGTGGAGAGGACATGGTGAATACTGTTCAACATATAAGTTTGTGGGTGTGCACAAACTCAAAGGTCATTCGAACCCTACAACTACGCTTTATTGGAAACTTAAGGGTCTTTTCCCCAACAGGCTGACACCATCAAAGTAATATGTATTTAATTTCACTTTCACCAAGCTCCCGAATGGGGTTAATCTCACAGTCAGCAGCTAATGCCAGCAGCCCACAACCCACAGGGTGCTCAAGGTAAGTAGTCTGTTCATTTCACAAGGTGGTGAATTAAGTGCCTTTTGGTGTAGATCTATTACCAAGTAGTATAAAAATCCCCTCAGGTTCCTGGGGTCCCCTTCGACTTGGACCCCTAAGTTCCGAGTGAGATAGAAGTGGGAACGAGAATAATAACTCCCAGTAGAACAATAAACATCCAAATTAAACACCCACTATTCAATTTAAGAGGACAGAGAAAAACAACAGTGATAGTATGCAAATGGTCACCAACATGAGGTTGCCGAGTAGAAAATAAGTGCTGATTAAGCTGTCAACCAGAAAACACAACAGTACTAAGCTGCCACTAGGTAATGTCATGAGACTCGTTTTTTTCACAAAACGTGTCGTTTTAAACTCTTATAAGATGCTCCTATTGAAAGAAAAGGCTGCTGTTTAGCCAGTAAACAATGTTACAGCATATGCCTACCGGCCAGTCTGGACATAGAATTGCACAGTACAGGTCCACCAGCCTAATGTATCCCTTAAAAATAATCTACTATCTCCCTCATTCATACAGCCCTTTATGTGCCTCTGAATGTAAGTGGCATGATTATGGCTGTGGCTACACGTCTGGGTGTCTACATACTCTGAAGAGTAAGTAATCGTGATATCATGTTCCCTTCCAAGTTGTATTCAGCAACAATCTATGCGAGTTGCTCATGGAGAGACAAAGTAAGTCAGAAGAACATCAAGCAGGGTTTGGGAAGGCATCCTATTAAGACTGGAGGAGTGCCAGGAATGAAGAACTGCACTCACAAAGATACGTTCTTGGTGTAATCTGTGCACAGTAGAATTTCGGTCCTGTGTGTTAAAAGTGCTCAAAATCTCATTAAACTTCGTGGTTCCAAAAGGTGTTATGCGCTGCTTGCTTTTGTGATTGATATTATCTTCACAGTAAGACCAGCAAGATCTATTCTTTTCTTTTAAAACATGTCTTTTTTAAAGTAAAAGCAATAGTTTATCCTGGGCATTGAATTCACTGTGTGCGATTATGTCATGCTGAAACTAGGTTGAAAATGTACGGTTAGCTTAAGCTTTCACTTAAAGATTTAGCAATCCATGGAATCAAATGTACACATGTAGCCCTTGTTTATCCAGTTTGTGTGACTTATTAAATAAGGCCATCATATAAGAGTGGTAAAATAAAACAAATACCTACCGAGGCCCTGTATCTGCCAACTGCCACCGGACCAATCGAAAAGGCCTCATAACTGTATAGACCCACGAGGAAGCTTGTGATTGCAGGTACAAGGATCCTTATTCAAACTTAAAGACTATAATTATGTGGTGACTTTAAGTCCCCAACTAGATATTCTCCTTCGTAGTGTCTTTAACGGGTGAGCATGGCACTTGTATTACCAGTTAGTACCAATAAGCAGATAACACTCCACTTTGGGTGAAGAATTTTAGTATCAAGTAATACAACGGCGCCACCTGCTGCACACAACTGATATGACAAATGGAGAGTTTACCCAGCAAAAGCAACAAGCGCGGTCACGCTAATTACTAACAAATGGCCCCTGCGCGCCACTGCTCTCTCCCGCAAGGTGCATGCCGTGGCATGCACGAGTTTGTTAAAAGTGCAGACCGATTCCAAAAGGTCATCTCCTAGAGCAGCGCATGCGCACTGCCTAGGCGAGTCCTAAAAAGGAAGGTTTGGGCCTGACAGGAGGTTTAAAACTGCACACATACAGGCTGCAATGGCAGCTTGAGACATGTTTAAAGTGCTACTTAAGTGGGTAGCACAATCAGTGCTGTAGGCCAACTAGTAACATTTAATTTACAGACCCTGGGCACAGGTAGTGCCTTTATACTAGGGACTTACACATAAATTGAATATGCCAATTGAATTTAAGCCAATCTAACATGTTTTAAGGGAAGAGCACAAGCACTTTAGCCCTGATTAGCAGTGGTAAAGTGTGCTGAGTCCTAAGGCCAACAACAACAAATTCAGCAAAAATTGAGAAGTGAAGGCAAAAAAAAGTTTGGGGATGATCATGCAGAAAGAGCTAAGTCCAACAGCTGTGTAAAGGCTAAATAGAAGGTGAGCTAGGAAACATCCCTGCTTCAGCCCTTTGTGAAAATTATTTCAGATAGTTGTTGTGATATGGTTTTGCAGCTTTAGAAGCAAATACTTCCCAGTTTCAGAAATCCTGAACTTTCTGGCAAAGTGAAGGCTTAGCCAATTAACCGACCAGAGCCAGGAAATCTGGCAGACTTTAACTCACAAACCTCCTACTTATTATTTTCATGACTCAGGGAAAGAGCAGATGAGGGTTGGTTACTCGAGGAAGAAGAACATTGTAGAAAAGCAGAATAAGAACACTAAGATCCTGGAGTCTGTGGAGACAAGTTTATGATAGGTGTGGGCTGAGAGACAGAATCTGGTTCTTCCAAGTCAGACAGAAGAGGACAGCCAGTCAGCTTGACAGTAGGACCACATGCCAGGTATTTGAAGCAGGCAGGTGGCAGTACCAAGTTGCTTCTTAACTGTTTAATTGTATGGTTCTTGCGTGCTTAATTCAGTCACTATTTTGGCATTTCCCTGCACCTTTGTTTTGTTCTACTATGTGCCCTCATGCTGTTACTTTGTATGTCTCTAAATGCCAGCATTCAATTGACTTACACCTCCTGTGTGATATTTGGTGCAACCACCACTTCTCAGTGTTTCCAGGTACTTCCAAGCTTGGGAAGGGTTGCTGGCGGTTACTTACTTCCTTCGTTATGAAGTCCCTTACGAAACATCGGGTTAGAGCAAAAATCTCAATGGATTGTTACATAATTGTATAGTATCGCCACTGCTATTACTTACCATCTGTCTTTGTTGTAGTAGTCAGACTTGCTGTACCTGTGGTGTGTGTGGTTTCTCTAAGACCTTTAAGAGTACAAGCCAAGACATGAAATATCTAAAACACATGGTAGATGCGGCATCTACTCTAATGTGTTTTATCTCTTTTCCTCAATCCTCATCCTCCCGTTTGTAGGTTGGAGGTTCGTATTCTTCTACATAATGTTCTCACGTAAGTAAGAGTGGTGGACTAGCATTGAAATTCCCTTCTTCCACACAGCTCCAAATGGGGTTGTGACATTTATGGAGGGTGTTGAGACTGGAATGCCCCCTGCATGGTACACGTAGTGTACCTCTACCCTATATCACCGACTGCATATGAAACTGGTACCCTGATTTTTATTTCGGCTTAATCAGCCCACTAATCTAGCGGTTGTATGGAAACTAAGGTATATCTATGGTAAAGCCAACTTTCCAGAAACTGTTCTGTTTTCTAGGAGGGTGCACAAAGTGTACCCTCTGTATAGACTTGGCCTCCTGTTCCATTCTTGGGTAGTTGTTAATATGCTGCATCGGTAGCAGCATACCGAGTTTTAAGAATTAATTGTTCTGGGTAGAGCCATCTGTGTCTGTCTCAGAAGAGTGCAGCCTACCAGCCCACTTGTGTAAAATTGGTTACTGTGAACAGTAGGACCTATTTTAATGGCCATTGGTTTAACAGGGCCTGAACTAGAGGGTGGAGCTTTTTGACACGGGGGATGTACATTGCCTTCATTCCTGTGACTGAAGGGTGAAGAATAAGATGCTGAAGGGAGGAAGTATTGAGATAGACCTTCCCTTAGAAATTCTATGAGAGCCTTTCATCAAGGGTTTGCTTATTAAATTTGAAGAAGTACTGCCATTTGGTGGACTGGAGGAGAAAGCATCGGAGTCAGCAGATTCTGTTATTAAAAAATTAGGAAGATTCTAGACATTGCTTACCATTTTGTCTTTCCTTAATTACCACTTTAAGAGGGCCTGTGACAGCCAGATGCAGATATCTCACACATCCTTGTCCCTTTGTTTTGTATACTCCTAATTGGCGGCAGCATCAACACTAGTTGCTGTGAGTGCCGTCACAAAGATTGTATCTGCACTACAGTTTAAAAATGACTTTTGAAAGGGAACCACCCCAAGCTAGTTCCAACATCTTCGATTAGAGGGTCCACATCTGCCATGGAAAATGAGAATAAAAGTGGGATCCAAACCACCCAACTGTCTTCCAGTTCCAAGTTCTTATTGACCATGAAAGGGGAGCTCTGCAGAGTATTCGTTGAGGGGAGCATCACCTGCATTATGCGTCCACTTGCTGGAGATGCTGTGGGTCTGCCTAGTGCCTAGAATTCTTCTTGCCTGCTCAGAGAGGGAAGGAGAGTATCTGACTCTGTGGAAGAGAGTCTGTATAGTAAGAGAAGCCCAGTCATGTGCCCAGTGAGAGGAACACCCAGCAGAAGCCAACTTGAATGTCGGAGTGTGTCAGGTGCTCACCTGTTCTGAGAGTGGGCCTACTCTTGGCCTCCCTGCTTTGTTAATTTGGCAAACTATGTGAAGCAACCTTAACTGTCCTCATCAGTGTATTATTTGGCATCCCTGCCATAACCTGAGCAGCCTGCCTGCTGCCGCTGATTAGTTGTGTGTCCAGACTGCTGCTGTCAAGAACTTCCCCGATGGTCAGAAGGAAGAAACTGCCAAGGAGAGGCGATCGCTGATCGTGGCCTGCCAGGTGGCATCTCCGCCAAAACCTGAGGGGCATGCCTGCTGCTGAGCTGTATGTCCATTCCTGCTGCAGCTGAAGACTTATGTAATGGCTCAGATTCGGCAGGTGACAAGGATTTATGACCACTGAGCCCGTCCTGCTTTGCTGCATTTCTGGCATGACACACAAGATGGTGCTCCCTCTACGAACCTTGACCCAAAGCCGGTGGACACTGCCATATGACCACCGTCTTAGGTTAGGGACCTTGGCTTAAATGAATTGCTACCTGCCGTTTTGCTACTAATGTGTATAGAGCTATATGTTTATGGTTCAGTGGGTGGGGGTGGAACCTTCAACATTGCCTAATAAGGTAATATCCACTGACTGCAGCACCACCTGGCCCACTATATCTGCTAGTGTTTTCAAAGTTGCTACCCAACAATCTTAGAGTTGCAAACAGAAACATGCCATGTGTATGAAATCTGCATTCATGTAGCCATATCTAGCATGGTGTGTATCTTTTCATAGACACATGTGGTGTAGGAAGACGGAGGTACAAAATATCCAATCAAGGAATACATTCCTGGGCATCCCCCATGGTGTACAAACAATAGACCACCCAATTCTGAGTAATTTGATGATTCAAGATGTGGTTGATACATCTACTCTTCTTTTTTTGCTTAACAGAATATGAAGATGACCCAGTGAATATTACTACCATTTAATTTGCTTTGGGAATTGATACGGAGTTTAATCTTGATAGTGTATTACGCCTAAAATCTAAATGGACCCCAACATTGTCTCCTGATAATAACTGTACTTCGTTTTTTAAGAATGTTTTTATGGATATTGACCAACTGATAAGATCCAATAGTAAATTGAGTTACATATCATGCTGGAATAATCCGACACATTGTGAACAATTAGTTTTGAAACTACTTCTGGATGATAAAGACATAATTATCAGAGAAGCTGATAAGGGAGGAAGTGTAGTCAATATAAACAAGAATTACTATTATATGGAAGTTCATAGGCAACTGAGTGATGTTTCCTGCTATGCCTCCCTAGACTCCAACCCTATTCCTAACATTACTACTCGACTTAATAGAGAACTTAAGATCTGGTATGAAAATGAACTCTTGACATATGAAGAATTTCTATACTTGAAAATTGACAAACCTAGATACCTGTGCTTGTATACTCTTCCAAAGACACATAAAAGGGGTTGGTTTTTCCCTGGTAGACCTATTATCTCAGGTATAGGTGGACAAGCTGAAAGGATCTCACAGTTTGTTGATATCTTTTTACGACCATTTGTCTTTAACTTATCATCCTTTATTAGAGACACAGAGAATATACTTAATCTCTTGGGTGATATCTCTTGGGAAGAGAATATGCTATTGGCTACTCTAGATGTGGTTTCCTTGTATATTAATATCTTATATGACTTTGGTTTTTAAGCAGTAGAACATATCTTGAATAAGAGACCAATAGAACTTTTGTCACACACACAAATGATCCCTCATATGATTTGTTTGATTCTGGAAGACAATGTGTTTATATTTGATGGGAAATTATACCATCAGACGAGCGGGACAGTGATGGGCTCCAGATATGCCCCTTCCTACACCAACCTCTTTATGGCCTGATTTGAGAAGAGGCAAGTCTGGGGCCCAGGTGGTGCGAAATGGATAGAACATATATACTACTGTGGTAGATTCATAGACGGCATTTTGATTATTTGGACTGACTCTTCTGAGAAATTGTGAGAATGTGCCCTCTTTCTGCATGGTTGCCCCCACCTTTTGCTGAACTGCTGATGTACTTTGACTGAGTGTGCCCTGAGCTCCTGCCAATCAGGTACCCAGGGCCTATGTTCTTTCCCTAAAACTGCATTGAAGGACAAACCCAATTGGCACTCTCTGGCCACAGGTCAGCCCCTGGGAAATGGTACCACAGGTACCCAGGGCACTGTGACCAGGTAAGGCCTCTAAGGGCTGCAGCACTTATTGTGCCACCCTGAGAGGCCCTGTACCTTTGCAGGCTGCGTGTTTTGGTGCAGCACAAAGTGAAGAGTCGACATGGCACACATCCCTGTGTGCCATGCCTACAACCCACTGCCCTGGCATAGATCAGCCACCCCTCTAGCTGGGTGCACTATACCAGTGGTGAGGGTACAGGTGCATAAGCCCTGTACTCCTACAGTGTCTAAGCCAATTCTTAGACATTGTAAGTGCAGTAATGCCATTATGAGTATATGGTGCTGGGAGTTTGTCATTACGAACTCCACAGTACCATAATGGCTTTACTGAAAACTGAGAAGTTTGGTATCAAACTTCTCAGCACATTAAACCCACACTGATGCCAGTGTGGGATTTAATGAAAAGTGCACACAGAGGGCATCTTAGAGATTCCCCCTGAAAAATGGCCTAAAACTAGTGTTCAGGCTGAGTGGCTGCTCCCCAGCTGCCACCACCAGACATGTTTCTGGACCCCTGGTTCGAGAGCCTGCTGCTCTCAGGGGCCTGAAACAATGCATATCCTGGGACGAGGTGCCAAGCCTCCTCCCCCAGGATGGGCAGGGTCGACGAAGGGGAAGCTTCAAAGGCTTGCCGCCTTTGTGATCTTCCCCAGGCCTTTTGCTCCTTCCAGCAACTGGTCCCCACCGGTTCTGACCCCCACTTTGGGCGGGAGAACCGGCGGGAAAACCAAGTGAGGAAGGGAGGTGTGCCCACCTTTGCCAACCCCACCCCTCAGGTGGGGAGGCGAGGTGAAGCACAACCCCCAGTCCCCGCCATCTTACAGATGGGGGCTCCCAGCTAACCGGAGTGAGGCATATGCCCCCCTCCCACTGGAGGGTGGCATAATAGGGGGTGTACCCACCCCAAGGAAGGGACCCATTGGTCCCAACCTTTTACTTACCTGTAACGCCCCTAAATCTAGTATTTAGGGGCACCCCTGAACCTCGCCTCCTCAGACAAGCAACGACCAAGAAGAAAAGAAGAAGAAGGACTGAACAGCCTAGCCAAAGCTAAGAAGAGGAGGACGCCCACTGACTTGGTCCCACCTTGAACCTGCACAAGCAAAACTCCGGTGTGTCCTGCTGCCAGCAACCTCAAGAACCAAGAAGACCTGCCCTTACTTTCTTTCAAAGAAAAGACTTTGTCTCCCGTGAACACCAGATTTGTTCAACCACATCCTCCAGCTCCGGCAAAATCCGCAAGTCTGCACCACTCTGCTCTCGTCGCCCACGGCCCAAGTTCAAGTGGCCAACACCACAAGGAGGTCTCCCCGGCAATTCTGACCCGAGATCTGGTGATCTCTGACCAGCCTCAAATCTCCCAGCGAGGCCTGCAGCCTCTTTCTGGAGGATCCCCCCGACCGCGACCGGAGCTGGTAAGAGAAACCCGACACCTAAAGACACCCCTGCACCCGAAGCCCCACGGCCTTGGGTGACCCAACCAACGGTGTTCCAGCATCCCCAGGCATCCCATCTTACCTCTCCAACCGGTGGTCACCTTCAGAAGATCTCCGTCCCCGAGCCTGCAGTCTTTGTTGAAGCCGGAGAATCCCCATTGAAACCAACAGGGCACCCAATGCCAAAACAGTACTCTTCACCCAGCCGCCCCAGCGCCGCTGTGGGTGCACTTTTTGTGCTAAAGATGATCCCCCTTTGCCCTGAGCCTAACACCAGGAGCTTTGCTCCCACAACCCAGTGGCCTGCTCGTAAACAGCCACCACCCGAAGGCCCCCTATCCCCCATTGGAGAACATTGGGCCTCAGCACTCTGCACCCGGCCGCCCTAGTGCCACTGAGGGTGTAACAAGAGTGCATCCTTGACCCTGGGGGAACCCTTGTTCTAACCCCAGAAGCTTAACCCCAAATACTGATTACTTACCTGGTAACCCTTAACTTCATTTCTCTCCATAGGAACCTATTGACTGTTTTTCTATGAAAAATGTAGTGTGGAGTTGATTTGTATGGAAACCTAAAAAAGTACAATTGTGCAAAACTGTTTTTATTTACCTTTTCTCCAGGAAATGTCCCAGTGTAATATCTAGGCCTATCACACTGATTATAAAAAGTAATCTAGAAAGTAACCCAAAAGTAACTAAAAAGTAATCTGTACAGTAATTTCAATACCTTGACTTACCTGTATTTCAAACAATTGCATTTGAACTTGCATTCACTTGTAAACACTGCATAATATATTGCAAAGCATTTATTTAACTTACCTGTGCCAGGCTTGGCTTGGTTCTAGAAATAAAATAACTGAACAATATTTTTATACAAACAAAATTGGTCTGAGTTCAGTCTTTCAGTGTGTGACATAATTTGCTGATTGAGTGTGTACAACAAATGCTTAACACTACCCTCTGATACAACCTTACTGCTCGCCCACACTGCCACAAATAGAGAGTAAGGTGCTATCTACTTTTACCTTAGCCTACCTTTGGGGTTCCACTGGACCCTGTGCACACTATACCTCATTTTCATATAGTATATACAGAGCCAGCTCCCTACAGAGATGGATTGAGTTTGTTGCTTATTTAAACACACACCCCTACAATATGTCTTTTACATTGAATTATAGTATAGAAAGAATTCATTTCTTGGACATGGAACTAAATGTTACCAATATGACACTTCGGAGTTGAATGTATTGAAAGAGTCCTCATGTAATCCATTATTACATGCATCTAGTGCACACTCGAGGAATCAATTAACTGCAGTCCCATTTAGCGAAATGGTATGGGTGAGAAGAAATTGTAGCTCAGATCTGGAATATAAACAGAACATTAATGATACTGTGCAGAGGTTTCTGATGAGGGGTTATGATAAACAAACAATCAATCAATCAATACATTTGTATAGCGCACTACTCACCCGTGAGGGTCTCAAGGCGCTGGGGGGAGGGGTGCTGCTACTGCTCGAATAGCCAGGTCTTGAGTAGCTTCCTGAAGGTAAGCAGGTCCTGGGTCTTCCGTAGGAGGATGGGGAGGGTGTTTCAGGTTTTGGCGGCGAGGTGGGAGAACGATCTGCCGCCGGTGGTCGCTCTTCGGATGCGGGGGACGGTGGCGAGGGCGAGGTCGGCGGAGCGGAGCTGGCCGTTCGGGGTGTAGAAGGTGAGTCGTCTGTTGAGGTATGTCGGTCCGGTGTTGTGGAGTGCTTTGTGTGCGTGGGTGAGGAGCTTGAAGGTGATCCTCTTGTTGACGGGAAGCCAGTGCAGGTCTTTTAGGAGGGGTGTGATATGGCTGCGGCGAGGGATGTCGAGGATCAAGCTTGCAGAGGCGTTCTGTATGCGTTGTAATCGTTTCAGGAGTTTAGCCGAGGTTCCTGCGTAGAGGGCGTTACCGTATTCCAGTCTGCTGCTGACGAGGGCCTGGGTGACCGTTCTTCTTGTTTCAGTGGGGATCCATCTGTAGATCTTGCGGAGCATGCGGAGGGTGTTGAAGCAGGAGGACGAGACGGCGTTGACTTGCTTGGTCATGGAGAGTGTTGAGTCGAGGATGAACCCTAGGTTGCGTGCATGGTCGGTGGGTGTTGGTGCTGCTCCCAGTGCGGTCGGCCACGAGGAGTCGTCCCACGCCAAGGGAGTGGAGCCGAGGATGAGGGCTTCCATCTTGTCTGAGTTCAGCTTCAGGCAGCTGATCTTCATCCACTCGGCGACGGCTTTCATTCCTTCGTGGAGGTTGGTTTTGGCGGTGAGGGGGTCCTTGGTGAGGGAGAGGATCAGCTGGGTGTCGTCGGCGTAGGAGATGATGTTGAGGTTGTGCAGTCGGGCAACGTGAGCGAGTGGTGCCATGTAGATGTTGAACAATGTCGGGCTGAGGGATGATCCTTGGGGTACGCCGCAGATGATCTCGGTGGCTTCGGATCGGAAAGGGGGGAGGTGGACGCTCTGGGTTCTGCCGGAGAGGAAGGAGGTGGTCCAGTCCAGTGCTTTGTCTCGGATTCCAGCTTTGTGGAGGCGTGTGTGTAGGGTGCGGTGGCAGACCGTGTCGAAGGCGGCTGACAGGTCCAGGAGGATGAGGGCCGCGGTTTCGGCGTTGTCCAGTAGGATCCTGATGTCATCAGTGGCAGCGATGAGGGCAGTTTCGGTGCTGTGGTTGCTGCGGAACCCGGACTGGGACGGATCCAGGATGCTCTTCTCCTCGAGGTATCGGGTCAGTTGTCTGTTGACGGTCTTCTCGATGACCTTCGCTGGGAACGGGAGCAGGGAGATGGGTCGGAAGTTCTTGAGGTCCTTGGGATCCGCCTTGGGTTTTTTGAGTAAGGCGTTGATCTCGGCGTGCTTCCAGCTTTCCGGGAAGGTGGCGGTCTCGAAGGAGATGTTGATGGCCTTGCGGAGATGGGGTGCGATGGTGGAGCTGGCTTTGTTGAAGATGTTGTGTGGGCATGGGTCTGACAGAGAGCCGGAGTGGATGGTGCTCATGATATTGATGGTGTCGTCGTCGTTTATGTTGGTCCAGGTGAGCAGGGGGTCGGTGAGGATGGCGTCCGTGCGGTCGGAGGTCTCGGTGACTGTCAAGGTGGTCAGGGTGTTGAAGCTGTCATGGATGTCTGCGATCTTGCGGTGGAAGAAGGTGGCGAGGGCGTCGCACAGGTATTGCGAAGGTGGGATGTCGGTGTTGGAGCTGGGGTTGGAGAGCTCCTTCACGATGTTGAAGAGCTCTTTGCTGTCGTGTGCTTTTTTGTCTAGGCGGTCTTTGAAGGAGGCCCTTTTGGCAGATCTGATGAGGTGATGGTGTCTGCGGATGGCGATGATGTCTGCAAGTGCTAAAGCTATGAACGTTTAAGTGATGCTAAGACAAATTAATTTGAGGACTCTAGACATTATTAGACTTATTAAATCATATGGTAGAGAAGTTGGTAAACTTAGTAAATTCTCAGTAAACATTGGTATCTCCTGAAGAATGATAATTTGACTAACTCCTATACCTCAGCTTTTTTAAGTGTCACTTTTCGTAAAGGTCATACACCGAGAAACATTATTCGTTTTTTTTGTCCTAGTTTTATGAAAATGTTATGCCTTGGTGGTCTTCACTGACAAGTGATTACGTCACTGTCCTGTTTGTAGACTAGCTAAAGACAAAACTACATCCTTCAGTTATAACAATCGCCCTAAATTTCAAATCAGAAGTAATATCAATTGTTGTACAAAATTTGTAATATATGTTCTTTTATGTGAATGTAATGTTATATATGTTGGTAGCACAGTTAAACTGTTACGTGATAGAATTTCTGAACACTTTAGGGCAGTCAAGCAGGGTAATCTAAAATACCCCTTTGTGTTACATACTCTTAAATGCAAGATACAGGATAGTCACCGTAATTTCCAGTTCCATGGACTATAAATGGTAAAACGTGATACCAGAGGAGGTAATAGAGAGCTAAAACCGAGAAGGCATGAGGCACTGCAGATTATAAAGTTGAAAGCAGTTGAGGAAGGCCTTAAAATTGACCATCAATTACATTATTTTCTCAGTGATCCTTAAACGTGAAATAATCCTGTACCTGGTGTATCCCAACATGTTATTTAATGACACACTTACTGTAACGAGGCAAATATAATAATTCTGTATTTTGTTCTATATTTAAAATTTATACTGTATTTACAGGACAATGTACCACTTGAGGATGTATGAATATACCATAATCGAGGAAGACATTACTATTTTGATCTACATCATATTTGAATGTTATTTAGATACAAGATCTTGTACCACTTGGATTTGAGTGATCACACCACACCTTGACACCCATCAATATGAACTTTCTTTCTCTTTTTTAATGGATTTAGGTTTCCTTCATTCTCCACTAATCTTTTCAAATTTGATACTATATTTATTAATACTCCTGTTTTCACGTATTAGATCCCAAAATGCTTTAATATTAAAGTGGTACTTTTTTATTGAATTTTAGCTCTCTTTTTTTGGATAAGTTGATGTAGTTATGAGAGGGACTTAGAATGACTCTAATATTAGCCTGGCATGGTGCTGATTAAATATATATTTGATATAATTAATTTACTGCTGATTTAGTTTGTTATTCCAAATTCAGATCCTTTTGTATTACCACTGTATGCTGTAATAAATTAACATTGTATGGCACTGGTTTGTGACACCTATAGAAGATGAGACTTAAGTTTGTTCTTTTCTAATGAATCATGAGGACTTTATAGTACTTCAATATGGCGCGACTTTGGTCCGCCGTTTTTTTGGGTCAACTTGTAATATTTATTTGAAGATTATAATATAAAACTTCCTAGCTATTGCAAAGGAAAGTTTCAATTCTTTTAAAGGACAAGGAGGCAAGGATTAGCCTTAATTCTTTCATTTATTTTTACTCAGCAGCCTTAAACAATAAAAAATTTTATTAAAAGATTACATATCCCATCAGTCTTTGCGAACGTTAATGCCATAGCAACCATAAAGGAAGTCCCATATAATCATCAACAAGGAAAAGCACTTCCTCTTTCTTCGAGTGAGACAACCAGACCCCAGCGTTCCTATCTGAATTCTTGATTCTATATGATCCTAAGGAAAACAATACACTCAATCAATCTGCATTTGTAGAGAGCAACACTCTCACCCCTGGGGGTATCTGGGCGCTGGGGTGTGAGGTTCCTGTCGAGAAGCCAGGTCTTGAGGAAACGGTGGGAAAAGGGAATAAATGAGCAGAAAAAGGCAAAACAGAGGGCTTAAAAATGAGCCAGAAAGGCAAAACTGAGCAGAAGAGGGCAAAACAGAGGAGAGAAAAATTATCAGAAAAGGCAGAACAGAGGGCAGAAAAACAAGCCTGAAAAAGCAAAACAGAGCAGAAGCGGGCAGAAAAACTAGCAAAAGAAGCAAAACGGAGGGCAGAAAAACGAGCAGAAAAAGCAAAACAGAGGGAAGCAAAACTAGCAGAAAAGGCGGAACAGGGGGCAGGAACACAAGCAGAAAAGGCAAAACAGAGGCAGAAAAACTAGCAGAAAAAGCAAAACAGAGGGCAGAAAAACAAGAAAAAGCAAAACAGAGGGAAGCAAAACTAGAAGAAAAGGCAGAACGGGACAGGAACATAAGCACAAAAAGAGGCATGAAAAGGCAAAAAAGAGCAGAAGAGGGCAAAACTGAGGGTAGAAAAACTAGCAAAAAGGCAAAACAGAAGGCAGAAAAACAAGAAGAAAAAGGCAGAACAGAGGGCAGCAAAACAGAAGGCAGAAAAGGCCAAAACAGAAGGCAGAAAAGGCCAAAACAGAGGGTCAGAAAAACGAGCAGAAAAGGCAAAACAGAGCAACAAACGAGCAGAGGAGGCACAAACAGGGGGCAGCAGGTAGACAGGCAGCAGAGGGTAGCGGACTGCAGGCAAGCTGGACAGGAGAACTGTTGCAGGGGGAGCTGGCATGAGGACCTGCTCAATGGGCTCGGGCTGCAGCCTCTATTAAGTAGGTCCTGGGGGAGGGCAGGGCGCTTGGTGGCAGGAGGAGAGAAGCAGCACGAAGAAGGAAGAAACAAGCAGAAAAAGGCAAAACAGGGGGCAGCAAAATGAGGAGAAAAGGCAAAACAGAATGACTCTAATATTAGCCTGGCATGGTGCTGATTAAATATATATTTAACAGAGGGCAGAAAAACGAGAAAAAAAGGCAAAGCAGCAGAAGAGGGCAGAAAAATGAGCACAGAATGCAAAACAAAGAGCAGAAAAATTTGCAGAAAAGGCAAAACAAAGCAAAAGAGGGCAAATCAGTGGGTAGAAAAACGAGCAGAAAGGCAAAACAAAGCAAAAGAGGGCAAAACAGAGGGCAGAAAATGACCAGAAAAGGCCAGACAGAGGGCAGAAAAACGACAAGAAAAGGCCAGAGGGCAGAAAAACTAGCAGAAAGGCAAAACAGGGCAGAAGAGGCCAAATGAGAGATAAAATCAAGAAGAAAAGGCAAAACGGAGGGCAGAAAAGGTAAAATGTGAGGCAGAAAAATGAGCAGAAAAGGCAAAACAGAGCAGAAGAGGGAAAAACAGAGGGTAGAAAAACTGGCTGAAAAAGGCAAAACAGAGGGTAGAAAAATTAGCCGAAAAAAGCAAAACAGAAAGCTGAAAAACGAGCAGAAAAGGCAAAACAGAGGGCAGAAAAACAAGCAGAAAGGGCAAAACAGAGGGCAGAAAAAAGAGCAGAAAGGGAAAAATGGGGCAGAAAAACAAGCAGAAAAGGCAAAACAGCGGGCAAAAAAACAAGCAGAAAAGGTAAAACAGAGCAAGAAACAAGCAGAGGAGACACAAACAGAGGGCAGCAGGTAGACAGACAGCAGAGTGTAGCAGACTGTGGGCAAGCAGAACAGGAGAACTGTCGCAGAGGGAGCTGGCACGAGGACCTGCTCTTACACAGTGGATGAATCCTCAAATTCTGATACTATAGTAAGCAATAGAAGAAGTTTATCAACAACCGAAATAAAAGAACAGCAGTAAATATTCTAATCCCTGACTTTGGAAGAGTTCTAGAAATGGTGGGTGATGATATGATTCACATTGGAAGGGATAATCCTCACCTCCATGTCCTTTTAATAGTATTGAAACTTTCCTTCACGATTGCTGGGAAATGTTATATTCAATGTCAGGACCGGAAGCTTAGAGTATGCTAGTTTAAAGCTGGCTGATCACCAGTGATGCTATCCATGTGATTGGCTTGAAGTAAAAGGTCTTAACAGTAGAATATGAAGACTAATGTGCAGCTCTGAGAGTATCTTTCAGATGGCCCCCTACGGAGAAGGCCTTCCAGGCCATAGCTTCCCTTGTGGAGTGGGCACCAAAAGCAGATGTGCCAACCCCAGCTTCTTGGACAATACATCTTACCCACCTTGCAATAGCATTTGCTGAAACTGGTCTAAAAGGTTTCTTAAGGGATATGAAGAGTTGAGTCATCCCAGGTGTGGCAGTACTCTTCCTTACTGGCTTCATGTGCCCTCAGACAGTGAACCACACACAATTTGGGATGGCAAGGAAAAGCAGGATAATGTACCACTCTAGTGTTGGATTTAGTTCGTCTAGAAATGGAGAATGATACCCCTTCCGGAGTAATCATGCGTGCTGTAATATCTAATGAGCACACATCAGTCACTCTCTTAGGAAATGAGACATAACAGTATTGCCAACTTACCTGTTAAGGCTTTATGGGACAGGTATTGGTCATTTTGCCAAGATTGAAGCAAGCGCAGTACCACATTAACATCCTTCGGGAGACTGAGGGGTAACCAAGTATGGTTTCAAAATGTAACACCCTACTTACTGATTTTGTCCTTGGGAAATTCTGATGGGTCTTGAAAGGGTCAATGGACCTTTGCCACCGTTTTAGAATAGAGCTAGAACATAAACATAAACTATGCATATATCATCAACAATTAGAATTTTAAATGTTCGGTCACTGTTGAGAAGTTGGTGAAATTTTCAACACCTTTATTTATCTTAAAAGATTAGTATTGTTTTGGTCATCATTTTTCAAATGAATCGGTTTTCAGAAATATCGATAAAAGATTGATTAGTGACAGCATACATCAATACACAATGTTCCATAAAGGAAAGCATCACTAAACTAGCTAAGGGACCTAACCTATTCTAAATAGAACCCATTGAGTTCCATTCGGAAAAGAGCAATGTGAGAATATAAGAAGAACTTCCCATAAAGAGTCTTTCTGAAAACTCAGCCGAGTTCCCTACAGTTGCAGTAGCAACCGTCAATCAAAGAATGATCTCTGCAGTAGCACTGATCAGAAAGGGCCTTAGATAGAAGAAAATAGGTCACCTCTAGCAGTAACTGTCTGTAACAAGTCTCTCCAGGAGAAGAGTTGAAAGGCAGGGATGATAGATCTGGGTCGCTCAGTCTCGTATCAGGGTCTGGGAGGTCCCTTCTTCGCATCTGCTCTGCTAACTAGCTAGGAACACTCATTAATATAAATTCACACAAAATTGTATCAAACATATTAGGCGTTGACTCTTCTGCTCCAGTGGAAACCCCTCATCTGATAGGTGTCGTCAAGTTTCTGATGTCTCTTCTCCCGATTCCCACGGTAAACATTCACGTCAATATAGTGTTTAAACATTGTTTCAGGACTGTGTTACATGGAGGAAAGTTCTCACGAGAACCTTCTTACCTAAGCTAAAGGATGTGCTATGAGTTTCAGTGTGAAGACAAAGACTTGTCACAGATGTGGAGCCAAACTAGCAATAATATTCTGATGCAGCACACATAAGATATCTAAATCATTATTTATTATCACAAACACAGTACGTCTCATTGTATTAAGGTAAATGACGGAATATGAGATGAGGGAATTAAATGTAACATAGATTTGAAGTCAGCACATTCTTAAGCAGGTTGTTGGTGCTAGGCAAAATGTTCTAAATAAACGTCTATTAAGCTGTGGGCAAGAGACTAGAGAAAAAGGCTTTGAGGCCTAACCAAAAGTGCACATTTAAGAACAATAGCTGAGTACAATTTGTTTTGTACATTTTAATCCATTTTCTACAAGCAAATATTTTTTTCTACATTATTAATGAAATATTTTCCGTTTATTAATCATACATTAGAAGGATTCTTTCCCGTTATGAAATGGGCACAATTTGTCTAATCATTTTCTATGTGAAAACATTTCTGCATCAATTTATATGCATTCTAAAAGTGCATTTCTTTCATGGTCTGCAAGTCAAATCTTTGGGGCCGATTATGATTGCGGTGAATCCGCCGCGGCAGCCTGCCGGTGGCAGATTCACCGCAATCGTGCGGCCAAATTCCGCCCGCGGGCAGTGTGCATGGCGAATGAAAAGTCCGTCCGCCACGGGTCCGACTACAGCAATTGTAAAGATTGCTGCGGTCGGACCTCTCCCATCATAAGAATGGTGGCGGTGCCCAGCAGGCACCGTCCACCAAATTACGATGCTGGATCCTGCCAGCCTTTCCATGGTGGTGAAATCGCCATGGAAAGGCTGGTGGGAATGTACTTTGGGGGCCCGTTGCGGGCCCCCCTTGTGCTGGGGGAGGTGGGTGTGCACTGGTGGGGTACCTATGGTACCCCCTACATTTCCCTGCACCAGGTGGCAGGCACCACGTAGTGCAGGAAAACGCACAACATGCATTTTTTAACATTGCGGCGGGTGCTGCAGCCAGCAGCACCTCCCGCAATGTTAAACATGCACAGTGCGACTGCCACAGTGGCGGTCGCATTGTAATCCCACGTGCGGGACCGCCGCCTTACAGGTGGGCGATCCCACTCCCCGCATCGATGGCGAACGAACATAAGTCCGTCCGCCATCATAATCGGCCCCTTAGTTTTTGGACTAATTTCCTTTAAATCCCTCCCTTTTGATTATTTTAATCATCACACAAATTGGTTTAACATACAAATTTAAGTCTAGAGAACACTTTCCTCTTCAGATGGGTCTCGTCTTTCTCCTTTGATTCCCCTAGAGAGTTGTAGTGATTTCAGATAATCGTCCTTCATTATTCCCCTTAACCCCTTGCCTTTCTTGTACCTTTCTCTTTGAAAACCGTCCTGTCTTTTGTGTAAGAAGTATTTAGAGCTCAGAAATAGGACATAAAGGAATATTAAGTAAAGTCCTATTATCAATATTGGCATGAGTATGGCTTTTATTATACCCTTCCCAGCTGTCAAATAACCAATTTCCAATTGTGCTCAAACCTTTCCCAAAATTCTTTTACAAACTTGGTGTTTCCAAATCATGTTATTCTGATTCCAGATCTGATATGTTCCTTGCAAAGCTTTCTCTTTGTTTGCTCTCGTCCGGTATGAATGCACAGCAGGGGGTTAGTTTCAGCATGTGACAGAACCCTCCCTTTTCAGCGAGGAGGATTTCTAAAGAAAGACGGTCTAGCAATTAATTTAGTGTTAATTAAGGGTAAAGCTCCTAATGTGCTTGTCGTCATTTTGTCAACTATGGTTGCTAGCTTTCTGATCTTTTCATCATTTAGTATACCTACTGTTGGTAACACTGCTCCAACTATGTCTCCTACAAAAGCAACTCCTGTTTCTGTATTTCATTTCTGTCTATGTGATAGTACTAATGTTAGTGCTTCTATGCTTGTAACATGGTACATCTTTGGAAGTAGTATGCCTAAATAACCGGTTTCTTCCCAATCAGCAGGTAATAGGAAATAAGCATTCAGTCCACATATATAATAAACTTCTGGTATTGCATTTTCGTTTCCCTGTAGAATTTGCCATGATCCTCCCATTAATTCAATTGTATGTTTGCAGCTGCTGATCCATACAGGTCTTGTCCTTTTTAATGTTCTTCTTTTATAAAAGCAAATTTTCCCCTTGTGTCTGCTGTCTAGTCTGAGTTTTCGATAAACCATTTTTTTTCAGAATATCTTTGACAAGGTACTCGAATTCTTCTAGACTGCCTTAGAATTTGATGATTTGGATTAAAAGAGCTTTCATCTTGTGTCTCACTGTCTTCAGGCACTGTCTCTGGGATCCGTGCAATTGATGTACTTCTCCTTTTCTTTCTTTTCCAAGGCTCTTTGGCCACTCTGCTTGACGATGTATTAATTTTGTCCCAGATTTTGTTCCTTCACTGGGATCTTGTTCTTCTCCTTGTTCAATTGCACAGATACTTACAATTTGCGGTTCAGCTTCTGCTACTTCTCCACTTGAAACCTCAGTACCACTTTGCGTTACTTCATGAGCCTGTATTTGTCTTTCAGTTAGTTGATCTTCACCCCTTTCTTCTCCTTGAGCTTCTCTTTGCACTTGTGCTGGTGCTGCAGGTCTTGGTGGTCTCTTGATTGGAGATTCAACCACTAATGCTCTTTTCTCTGGATCATAGACCAAAGATGCTTACTCTGGATTACTCACTCTCATGGTGTGTGAGGCATGTATCCAGTTCGGAATCCCAGCACATTTACCAGCAGAGTTTGTTGTCAGTATGATTTGGTAGGGGCCTTTCCGTCTGGGTTCAAGACGAGTCTTCCGAACGTGCTTCTTGATCACGACCCAGTCACCAGGACTAAGATCATGGCACTGTTCTTGATGAGGATCAGCTGACATCTGATGAGACCATTATACAAAAAATGGGGAAACCCAATAATCCGTAGGACCTGGGTAGCATATGTTAAAGAACACTAATGGTCCCAGCAGAGACAATTAACATTTCAAAGAAAAAATTATTCATACTCAAGAAACAGCACAATATATATAAGTAGGAATTAATTCACCTTTTTAGTATTGAAAATGTTTATCAGAGCATATATTTAAATTTTAGAAAGATGTTTTTAACAAAACTATTCGAGCAGTTGCTCCTATGTAGGTGAAAAAGGGTATGTGTTTGTTAGAGTGCTCGTGATTAGATGAAGATTAAGAAGAAGATAAGAATACAAATAATAAATATATAAATAAAGTTGTTTAAAGTCCATAGGTATGGAACCTGTCTGAGGATATTAGACACATTTTATAATCCGTAGTTTAGAATATGTAGACTACAATTCTTGTTGTCTAAACATGGATTTTGTTCCAGTACAGGTCAGTATGTTAGGAAATGTCGACATTTCGACCCCAGGTGGAGGTGAAGGCCAATCGCTCCTTAGAATAGGGTCTTCATCAGGACGGAGGTGGGAGCAATGTACAAGGTAGGTGGAAAAGTACCAATGAGTTACTAGATAAAATGTGAGTGAAACCTGGGTATGGTAGTGGTGGTAATAAGGCTCACCTAAGAAACACTGTACTGCGATCAGTGAAATGACATCAGTGAGAAGGGCCCGTAGGCTCCAAGTCAAGAGGAGACAAAAAACCAATTTTCACAGTCCATTTGGGATCAGTAGAGATGTAGATATGCTGAAATTAAATTAAATAGCATATGACCATATGTGCTTATTGGAAATTGAATTACCTCATATCAAAAACAGTGGGGATCTAGGTACTCACCCATCCATTTCAGTAAAAGTAATTACTTTCTTGGTACAAATTGAATAAAGTGGTTCAGGCGTAGGCCGAATTAATCGGGTAGTATATCTCTACAGAGGAAAGATAAAAACAAGGAGCAGCGCGTTAGCGATATGCTCAAGTCCAATTCAGAGAGGAATAAGACAATACAAGGAAATTAATCAGACGGAGATTCCACGGTAAGGCATGACCGCAGTGTTACCTTTGGGGACGTCTCCGGTACGGACTTGCAGCTTTGCCAGTACGGCGGATACCGTGCCTTGATATAGGCACCGGGGAGGTCAACGTGCGTTCAGCTGTGCTCTCGTCGGGAGCACAGTGCTAGCTGCAGCCTGCAATGACATGTAAGTATGTCAACTGATGACAATGTAAGTGTGAGATGCGGGTTGCAGGACATCCCAGCAATGCGGGCATGCATCCAATTGTCCAAGGAGATAAATCATGTTGTGCGTCCACAAGAGACAGTGCGACAGAAGGAATGTGTGCATGCAAACACTTACCCTTTTTCACCTACCTTGGAGCAACTGCTTGAATAGTTTAGTTAAAAAAAAATCTAAAATGTAAATGTATGATCTGATCAAATTTTTCAATAAAAAAAAGGTGAATTAATTCCTACAGATTATTGCGTTTCCTCAGTTTTGTGTAATGGTGTATCTGAGCAGGTACATACCTGCGAGGGATTTTTGCTAGGATTGATTCCTTCGAGTCACCACTCATAACTAATTATATTTGCAATGTCAGAGAATGAGGCACAAGCCTATACAGGGGAATACATCAATAGACTTATACAAGAGCAAGCTGCATCAGTGTTCCTGACTTCAACATCCTCCAACATTGACGTATAGAAAAGACATTACGAGATTTTGATACTAACACACAGGCACACAAGTTAGACATTCGGTTTTATTACAAAAAGATCACATACGCGTACTTACAAGAGGACTATTACAAACAAGACACACATGGCAGGTACCCCACAAGAGGAAGAGGAGGTTATAGAGGTCACAGAAGATTTACGACCTTTTCTGAATCCTCAGGAGCAAGCAGAACGGGTAGTAACACAGAACAACCAGGCACTAGTTCAGGACAATACAATCAAGGTTACAGATACCAGGAACAGTCTCAGGGCTCTTTTTTAGGGGTTGGGGAATGGAGCCCACCCAGGAGAAATGGCAACTCATGGAATCAGGGTCAGCAGAGAGGACGGGATTGGGGAAAGGGCATGACAGGGGCCAGAAACAGGTTTGTTTCCAACAGGAGAGCCAAGGAGACAACATTACCGTTGGTAGGCCTTGATAGAACTAATCCTATCATCAATTTACCTAACTATGAACTGTCCCCTAATGAACTACACATACTAAGCAAAGGCTAATCTTTTGTTCCCACAACCTTGCCTAACTCTTTCAATCTCAAAATGGAACTCCATCAATTTTTCCTCTCAGTACGGTTACGCTATTATTTCAACAAAGTACCCTCTAATCCAGTCACCTCAAGTAAGGTTTGAGGTGTCCATCGACCTTCACACCCCCTCCCCATTTCATGCCCCACAAAATATTAGCCGATGAACAAGTAGTCATGAGCGATGTCATAAACCTAATTTCCCAGAGGAAGTATGTTAGCTACAACATTTTGAAGTCTGAACGAGAAGCATTGACATCTTTAAAGGACAATAGTGACATTGTCATCAAGGCAACTGATAAGGGTGGTGCTATTGTTATACAAAATACTACTGATTACAAAATGGATATCAACAACCAACTCACTGATGGGATCAGTTACATTAAACTGGATTCGGATCCTGGAAAAGAAATCAGCAGACTAATCATGGATATCACAATTGCTGGTGACTATAGAAAACCTCTAAACTGACCTACATTGCTTTTACTAATGGCATAAGGGCTCATACCAAGGACATATCCCCAAATGATTGTCTTGCAAGATAAATAATTCAAAAACTGTATTTTATTGCATATAAAAATATTTTTTACTTTTTCTTTTTCAAATATATATCTGATTTATCATTGTTAATAAACATTCATATAAATACTCAAAATACCATCACATTTATCACAGGAAAACAAACAAACACCATGAGTCTGTATACTCGTTCCAGTATTGTGGTACAAAATCATTGTCAGAATTGTAAACAAATAGTATCAATACATAAATACATCTTTCGCCATGGCTACAAGGTTTGCTTGTTGGATCAGTTCACCTGAACTAGATGTGATATAACAAACAATACAATATTAAATATCATAATTCACAAATACAAAAGTAACCCCACACACATCCATCAACACTACAGTCTCACCTATCGAACCTACTCAACCATACTACCATTCATACTACACAAAACAATCAAAAACATTTGGGGGATCCTGTAAGAGTTGACAGAGACACTTGAAATTTGAATTTGATGCACAAATACGTCCCATCAGTTTCTTCTCCTATGTGTGTCTCAGAGAGGATTCCCATGTATCTAAAAAATGGTCTACGCACATTTCGGTGGAACCTTAAATTAAACCACCTTCATCAGGACCAAATATGAGTCATATTAATCTCAAAGGGAAGTGGACCGGGGTTATCTGTAAAAGTAACAAAATGTATTAAGCAAGAGATTATCATCAAGGGAAGGTCCAAACTAATTATAATACAAAACAATTTGTAAAGATTCTTCATACATAGTTTTACCCGTGATAATATTATAGGACATGTGTGTTCCTAGTGCTTCCTTAGGTGCTTCTTGGTAGTTACCACATGCATACCAACAGTGCTGTGCACACATTTTCATACCATGTGTCCAAAATTTGGCATTATACTTAGTAGTGGCCAAAAATACAAAGACAAAGAATGAAAAATAAGATAAAGTAAGATAAGATAGAATTGCCTTCACCAAATGCTTGGTCTACAGAAGATTCTATAAGAATAATATAGCCCGTGAGAAAGATCTCTAAAATAGAATAGAAATACAAATACAATTTACACCTGAATAAATCTATTTAGCTCCCATTTAATGGGGATGACTAAAAACGTATAGGCCACAAATCATGTAAGACCCTCAGCTGGCGTAGTCCGTTAAAGCATCAGGCTGATTCTATCTAAAAAGAAGAAAATAACAATAAATGGGAGCTGTCCTAGGTATTTGACAAGCTCTAATATTCCCAAACTATGCCTATTGTCTCTCACCCTGATTCGCAGGCTGAAAAAGCATCCGACTACAACCGTAGTCTAGTACTATTAGAGTGGTGCCAATTTTGCTCGCAGTCCAATTAGATCGTCCTGAGCTACAAAATGAATAACAAAAACTCAGTATAAGTCAAAAAATATGTGTCCTCATGTTGTGTTACAATAATGAATTAACTGATTATCTCATGCATTATCGCAGTTGTACATAGATATTAACGGCGTAAATAGATATGGATTGATTACGAACCCATATCATTCCCGTGATGTTACTTTTAAAGGGAGGATCATTTCTCTATATGTACGCTGGTAGATAGAGAAAATAAAATAATACATCAGAATCCGTACCAAAAAGAAATATTGGCAAGTACAAAATACCGGATAAAAACACACGCACTACTAAGCGTGCTGCTTTGTTACTATGCGAAGAACACTCCGCATGCGCTTAGTTAATTCTGCATGCTTGCATAACAACTTAAATTCCACAAGCAATTTAAGACGACTTAGGCTCAGCAAACATATAATAAATTTTACATGCTTGCCTAGCAACTTAAATTCAAAAGATACGTACACGCAAACTCTAAGGCAGTGCACATATATATACGAGATAGGCTGCGCAAGCTCATACTTGAGCTTGCGCAGCCTATCTCGTATATATATATGTACACTGCCTTAGAAATGATCCTCCCTTTAAAAGTAACATCACGGGAATGCTATGGGTTCGTAATCAATCCATATCTATTTACGCCGTTAATATCTATGTACAACTGCGATAATGCATGAGATAATCAGTTAATTCATTATTGTAACACAACATGAGGACACATATTTTTTGACTTATACTGAGTTTTTGTTATTCATTTTGTAGCTCAGGACGATCTAATTGGACTGCGAGCAAAATTGGCACCACTCTATTAGTACTAGACTACGGTTGTAGTCGGATACTTTTTCAGCCTGCGAATCAGGGTGAAAGACAATAGGCATAGTTTGGGAATATTAGAGCTTGTCAAATACCTAGGACAGCTCCCATTTATTGTTATTTTCTTCTTTTTAGATAGAATCAGCCTGATGCTTTAACGGACTACGCCAGCTGAGGGTCTTACATGATTTGTGGCCTATAAGTTTTTAGTCATCCCTATTTAATGGGCGCTAAATAGATCTATTCAGGTGTAAATTTTATTTGTATTTCTATTCTATTTTAGAGATCTTTCTCACGGGCTATATTATTCTTATAGAATCTTCTGTAGACCAAGCATTTGGTGAAGGCAATTCTATCTTATCTTATTTTATCTTATTTTTCATTCTTTGTCTTTGTATTTTTGGCCACTATTAAGGATAATGCCAAATTTTGGACACATGGTTTGAAAATGTGTGCACAGCACTGTTGGTATGCATGTGGTAACTACCAAGAAGCACCTATGGAAGCACTACGAACACACATGTCCTATAATATTATCACGGTAAAACTATGTATGAAGAATCTTTACAAATTGTTTTGTATTATAATTAGTTTGGACCTTCCCCTGATAATAATCTCTTGCTTAATAAATTTTATTGTTACTTTTACAGATAACCCCGGTCCACTTCCCTTTGAGATTAATATGACTCATAATTGGTCCTGATGAAAGTGGTTTAATTTAAGGTTCCACCGAAACGTGCGTAGACCATTTTTTAGATACATGGGAATCCTCTCTGAGACACACATAAGAGAAGAAACTGATGGGACGTATTTATGCAACAAATTCAAATTTCAAGTGTCTCTGTCAACTCTTACAGGATCCCCCAAATGTTTTTGATTGTTTTGTGTTGTATGAATGGTAGTATGGTTGAGTAGGTTTGATAGGTGAGACTGTAGTGTTGATGGATGTGTGTGGGGTTACTTTTGTATTTGTGAATTATGATAATTAATATTGCATTGTTTGTTATATCACATCTAGTTCAGGTGAACTGATCCAACAAGCAAACCTTGTAGCCATGGCGAAAGATGTATTTATGTATTGATACTATTTGTTTACAATTCTGACAATGATTTTGTACCACAATACTGGAACGAGTATACAGACTCATGGTGTTTGTTTGTTTTCCTGTGATAAATGTGATGGTATTTTGTGTATTTATATGAATGTTTATTAACAATGATAAATCAGATATATATTTGAAAAAAGAAAAAAGTAAAAAATATTTTTATATGCAATAAAATACAGTTTTTTAATTATTTATCTTGCAAGACAATCATTTGGGGATATGTCCTTGGTATGAGCCCTTAGGCCATTAGTAAAAGCAATGTAGGTCAGTTTAGAGGTTTTCTATAGTCTCTTTTGTTTCCCCCTCCGCTTGGACCTGGAAGTATATAGGGGGTACCTTCCCTTTTCCTTTGATATCACCATTACTGGTCACAGCGAGGGGCACCTCAGTGAATTGGAATATGATTTCCTCAACAAAAAACAGCTTTGAGTGCCGACGATTTATACCCTTCCCAAGGTTCACAAGAATCTACAACACCCACCGGGTCACCCCATAATATTTGGCTTGGCTTTGGGTCGATATTGGAACCCTTATGCAAATATGTGGATTTCTTCCTCAAACCCTGTGCGAAATCCACTAAAGCCTATTTAAGAGCCACAATGGAAACCAACAGATTGATTGATAAACTTGCCTTTGACCCCACGCAACAACTACTGGTAACCATGGACATTGCATCCTTTTACACCAACATCCCACAGAGGCCAGTGTTGGAAGTTATAAAGATTGTCCTTAATAGCAGACCACAATCTGTCCAGGTTCCCACTGAATTTATTGTACAACTGTTGGAAGTGGCTATGATAAAAAATGACTTCTTTTTTCAATGGGATTACTATTTACAAACGAAGGGAGTTGCTATGGGCGCCAGTTTTGCACCGAAATTGGCCATATTATATATGGACAACTTTGAAACCAACTTTATTTTCAACTAGGATAACCCACACGGAACAACAAAACCCATCGGAAGCGATACATGGACGATGTCCTTCTCATATGGACGGGTAATAAATTGGACCTCCAAGCATTCCATATATGGCTAAATGACAGATCACAGGACATCAAATTTACAATAAATCCATCTCGAACAGCATTGACTTCCTGGGTATCTCAATCAAAGCAGGGGAAGGTCAACTCTACACCACCTTGTTCAGAAAAAGTACTGAAAGGAACACCCTTCTTCTCTACACTAACCATCACCCCAGGGGCCTGAGGGATAAGTTGCCCGTTAGATTACGTAGGAATTGCTCCTGTAAGGCTGATTATTTCAGGGAATCTACAGATCTGCAACACAGACTCGCAGAGAGAGGATATCCAAGGAGTCTGCTTAAGAGGGCATGCAAGAGGGCCTGGTTCAACCCTAGAGAAACTCTTCTGGAACCCAAACTACGTTCCAGAGGTACCATGAACAAGATGATCTGTGTTACCACCTACTGCACACGTAGCAAGGACATAAGACGGATTATCAACAGCCATTGGAGATTGATCTCAAACGAAATTGACATAAGGGAGCCACCAATGCACTCTTTCAAAAAAGGCAAAAGCATAAGGGACCATATAGTCCATTCCCTTCTGTGGGGCCCCCCACAGCCCTCTATTGAGTCCATGTGGAACTTACCCAAAATTCTCGAACACTATAAATGTGGACACTGTAAAGCGTGAAAACTCACGACAGAGACCAAAAAAATTCACTCATAAAGAACACACTTTTGAGTTGAAGTTTTATACAAATTGCAACAGTGTAGATGTCATTTATGCCATCATATGCCCATGTGAGTTACTTTAGATTGGCCAGACCCGCCAGAAGGTTAAAACACGAATACTACAACACTGTAGCTGGGTTAGATGTAAGGTATAAGGGGCCCCTTTAGTGGAACACTTCCACACACTTAAACACCCAGTTGACAGCTGTTAGATTTGGGGGTCTCTAGTTGGCAGAGGTAGGTACCTTTGACCAAATAGGGACCCTTACGTCTAGTAAAGGTAAGGGGGTACACTCCTAAAATAACCCCTGCTCACCCCCTTGGTAGCTTGGCACGAGCAGACAGGCTTATCTCAGAGGCAGTGTGTAAAGCATTTGCGAACACATACAGTAACCCAGTGACAACACTACAGATGGACACCACACAAGTTGTAGTATAAAAATAAGTATTTTTATATAGACTTAACACAAGACCACAAACGACAAAAATCCACAATACTGTACTTCAAAAATGGTAGAAATAGCTTTGTTCTCTTTAGATGTAAAATGCGACACTTTGAGTTCAATGTACCTTTGGATGCGAAAGTGTTGCAGTGAAGGTGATGCGTCGGTTCCTTACACGCAAGAACGGTGATGCGTCGGGTCCCTACTGCTGCGTAAGGGGTGCGTCGGTTCTTCTCCACGTGGGGAGGTGATGAGTCGGTTTCTTACTGCGCTTCCGTGGCGATGCGATGAAGATCCGGTGCAATGAAACAAAAATGGCGTCTTCTTCTTGATGCGACACGATGCGTGCATGCCCGACGGCCGTGCGGCGACTCAACGATTCTTCTGAGCCGCGACAGGCCCTGCGACACGCTTCCCGGTGATGCGGCGGCGTCTGATGCGACATCGATCCTCTTCTCCGGCGATGCGAGGCGCTTCGGCGATGCGATGCGACAGCTGCAGCGGCGACACCCTTCTTCAGCGATGCGATGACAGCGGCTGCGGCGGCGACACGCTTCTTCGTGAGTCGCGCTTCCAGCTCCTTGCGACACGCAGTCCCTCAGAAGGGCCAAAACAAAAGCAGGCACTTCCAAAGAACTGTTGGGGAGCTGGTGGGTGAAGTCTGTTGTCCCTGAGACTTCAGCAGGAGGCAAGCTCTATCTCAAGCCCTTGGAGATCCTTCACAAGTTGAATGAAAGTAGCACAAAAGTCCTTTCTCCTTTCTGGCAGTCAGGCAACCACTGCAGGCCAATCCCTCACGCTTAGGGATAGTCTCCTCCTCTGTTTCTCTGGTTCCTCTCCTCAGCAAAGGTTCTTCTTGTTTCCCAAAAGTGATCTAAAAGTCTGGGGTTTGTGTCCCCTCTTTTATACTCATTTTCCCTTTGTTATCTGAAGGCAGAGAGGCCTTTGCCTAGTCCAAACCAGTTCTGGTCAGTCCTGGAGCACTTTGTTGACAAGACTCCTTCTTTCCTTTCACAGTGTAGGCCAGGGACATCAGACACACCACAGGAGGTGCAGCCAGCATTGTGGAGGGAAGGCACAGCCCTATTCAGGTCCCAGGTGCAACTCCTCCCACCCATCTACATGCAGATCTCTCTATTCAGCCCTGTGCTGACTCACCCTGTCTCCTGGAATCCCCCAGCCCCTGTCACTCAAACTCCAGACAAGGAATATACAACCTAGCAGAGGCAGGCTTGGATAGTTAGGCAAGAAAATACCTACTTTCTAAAAGTGGTATTTTCAAACACAGAATGTTAAAACCAACTTCACTAAAAGATGTATTTTATCATTCTGAGTTCAGGCATACTAAACTCGAATTTCTACCTAGTTCCCTGGGTCAGTTAGGATTATAAGATGTAATAATCAAACTGCCCATTCTGGCCTATGGGGAACAGGTAGCCTTGCAATAGTGAAAAAACGAAAATGGCTGTAATTCACTATTAGGACATGCCACACACACCAGGGCATGTCCTACCTTACACATACAATGCACCCTGCCCTAGGGCCTACCTTAGGGGTGACTAATATGCAGGAAAGGGAAGGTTTGGGGACTGGTAAGTGGGTGCATTTGCCAAGTCGACATGGCAGTACCAGACTGCACACAGGCTCTGCCATGGCAGGCCTGAGACACACTTTACAGGCTGCTTCTGTGGGTGGCACAACCAGTGCTGCAAGCCCACCAGCAGCATTTGGTTTACAAGCCCTGGGCACACTCAGTGCACTGTACTAGGGTCTGACAAGTAAACCAAACCAACCAATCATGGAATCACTGATCCATACATTAATTTATAACAGAGAGCATATGCACTTTAGCACTGATCAGCAGTGGTAAAGTGCCCAGAGTCATCAAACCAACAAAAGCAGGTCAGAAAAAGTACAGGAGGAAGGCAAAAAGTTCAGGGATGACCCTTCAAGAAGGGCCAAGTACAACACAACCCCCTTCCAGCCAAAACGCAGGGTAGACCAATCACTACCTTGATGGTCTTCCCTGCTTTGGGCGATAGAACCTGGACCTGGCCCGCAACTGCAGGGGCATACTCCAGTTCTACGCCAATCTGAACCTATTGGAATCCCTCTGTCCATACTCTCAGGGCCCACCAAGCTAATCCATGGGGAACCCTTCTCCTCATCTGTGGACACCACCTGTGCAGCACCTAACCTTAACTTGCTCACAGGTGTGTCCCAACAGACAGACAGCAAGCCACAGTAGCCACTGACAGTGGTCAGGGATGAGACCCAGGCCTTATGCCTCTCAGGGCTCTCAAACCTCTGTGGCGTCAGAGAGCGGGGGGCAGTAGCCCCCGGTGCTTGGCACCCCTTGTCCACTCTCCCTCCTGTCAGGTCAGGTATGACATCCTGGCGCTGACCCACCAGCCCCGGGCCTATACCTGGTGGCTGGACAGGAGACTGGGGTGGGCTTTCCCACACCTGGTCCTCCTCCTCCTTGTTGGGGCTCTGTACCCTCCCACCTGGAGTGGTACCCCCTTCCAGAATTGCCAGGGCACCTGTGGCAGGTGTCCTGCTCAATTCGCCCACCAGTTCTGGGGTTCTATCCTGCAACTGGGCGTCCAGGTCAGGGGGGACACCCCGAACCTGGCCCTCCAACCTAGGGTCTAGACCCTCCAGTTGAGCCAGGGTCAGAGGCGAGGACTCCCTCCCTCTGCACCCCCTTCCAGAGTACTGCTCCCTCCCATGAGGAGCGGAACCCCCAGAAGACGAACCGGTCAGGACACTGTTTACAGTTGTCCCACCCTCCAGGTCAGACAACACCGAACCTGGCTTCCCAACCCAGGGACCAACCCCTGCGGCTGAACACTTGCCCGGCGCACCAGGACTTCATTGGGAGCACATATGCCCCCCCCCCCGAGGGTGACACACAACTCATGTGTCGTGTGATAGTCTGCCTGGCGCAGATCTCCCGACCCCTGTCCATCTGACAGCGTGTGAAGATCCCCCAGGACAGAAGTGGTGTCACCATGGTCATTCACCGGTGACTCAGCCCTTCTGGCTGGCCCCTGACCCACTGGTTCTTCCACTGGGGACTCTTTCCCCCTCTCACCCCTCAATCTGGACTTCTGCACCCTCCACTTAGGAGGGGTACTGCCAGACACCCGAACTGATGGAGGCCTGCTTACAGACACTCCCAGTTCACCTGACATTAGGAGATCCCCCTCAACGGACGGCCCCTCAGGACAGCCTAGGCTCCCTACCTGGTGTTCCCTTAAGGAACCATCCAGGCTCTGAGACTGGGTTTCGCGCACCTTGGGACACGCAGTCCCACACTCACTCCTTCTCCGCAGAGACAGGACGTGAGCCCCTACACCCCTCCCACTACACTGGGACCTAGCTGGGCTACTCTGAACCTCTTCCCCCACTCTGGGTTGGAAGATACCTGAGCCACTCCTCTTAGGGTCACTCCCCAATGCCTCTTCAGACCCTCTGGAATCCACCAAAAGGTCTGCCTCCATTGTGAGCTCCCTGGGGTCAGAGAACTCACACTCCACCAGGTGTTGGCATAGCTCTGGAAAACAGGGACTTACAATATGCTCTCCCACAATTGGATCACACAGCCCCACACAAGGGTTAACCAAACTATCCTTCACCTCACCATCCAGTGCCTCGCAAACGTGCCCCACACCACTCTCCTGAGATTAGCAAGACAGTATCTGACTGTCCCTGTCACTCAACCCACACTCTTCTGGGCGGTTTTCACGCTCACACACCAGGATTTCAACCATGTGTGTACTACTCCCTCAGCACTAGATAACATAATCTTGCTGCCACCATCTGAGCTGTTTTCCACCTCCAACTCAGCCAAGCTCACTTCCTGAGCTACACACATTTCTTTTTGCTGGGCTGAGACACTCATGGCCTCAAGCCTCTCGAGCTCCAAATCAAGCTCCCTCATTCTCAACTCATGCTCCAGTTGCATCCTCTTTTCCTCTAGGGCCAATTTCCTAGTTTGCAATTCAAATTCTAACTGCCCACTTAACTTGAACTTAGCCAGCTCCATCTCATGCATCCTACACTCCTTACTGTCCTCCAACTCCTCTGGGGACAGGCCTCTGGCAGAAACACTGCTACCTACTGGGGAGGTTGCTCTCCTCCCCCCTGGACCCAATGGCCCATCCAGCTGCTCCTCTGCATTCTCAACCCCTACCTCATTCTCAGGGGTATTCCTTGCTTCGACCCAGGCCCTCAGCGCCTTTTGGAACTTATCCTTCTTGGTGAGACCGGTCATAGCAATTTTAAATTTCCTGCAGAAGTGCTTTAGCTGTTTCACATTGTAGCATTCTAGTTTCTCCTCTTCCCAATCAAAATCAACAGATGGTATGGATGCTGCTTTATCCATTGTGGTTAAACTTGCCAGTTCTTTGCAAAAATAGAAAATCCCAGGAAAAACAATCTACCAAAAGTATGTGGTCGCGTTTGGTCTGCACTCACTAGTAGTGTTCACCAATCACTGTATATGAGTCACAAATGCAAGTCCAGAATCCCACCGCTGCCACCAATGTTAGATTTGGGGGTCTCTAGTTGGCAGAGGTAGGTACCTTTGACCAAATAGGGACCCTTGCGTCTAGTCAGGGTAAGGGGGTACACTCCTAAAATAACCCCTGCTCACCCCCTTGGTAGCTTGGCACGAGCAGACAAGCTTATCTCAGAGGCAGTGTGTAAAGCATTTGTGAACACATACAGTAACCCAGTGACAACACTACAGATGGACACCACACAAGTTGTAGTAAAATAAGTATTTTTATATAGACTTAACACAAGACCACAAACGACAAAAATCCACAATACTGTACTTCAAAAATTGTAGAAATAGCTTAGTTCTCTTTAGATGTAAAATGCGACACTTTGAGTTCAATGTACCTTTGGATGCGTAACGCTATACAACGAAAGTGTTGCAGGGAAGGTGATGCATCGGTTCCTTACACGCAAGAACGGTGATGCGTCGGGTCCCTAATGCTGCGTAGGGGATGCGTTGGTTCGTCTCCGCGTGGGGAGGTGATGCGTCGGTTTCTTACTGCGCTTCCGTGGCGATGCGACCAGCAGCGCCGTGATGCGATGAAGATCCGGTGCAATGAAACAAAAATGGCGTCTTCTTCTTGATGCAACACGATGCGTGCACGCCCGACGGCCGTGCGGCGACTCAACGATTCTTCTGAGCCGCGACAGGCCCTGCGACACGCTTCCCGGTGATGCAGCGCCGTCTGATGCGACGTCGATCCTCTTCTCCGGCGATGTGAGGCGCTTCGGCGATGCGATGCGACAGCTGCAGCGGCGACACCCTTCTTCAGCGATGCGACGACAGCGGCTGCGGCGGCGACACGCTTCTTCGTGAGTCGCGCTTCCAGCTCCTTGCGACACGCAGTCCCTCAGAAGGCCCAACACAACACCAGGCACTTCCAAAGAACTGTTGGGGAGCTGGTGGGTGAAGTCTGTTGTCCCTGAGACTTCAGCAGGAGGCAAGCTCTATCTCAAGCCCTTGGAGATCCTTCACAAGTTGAATGAAAGTAGCACAAAAGTCCTTTCTCCTTTCTTTGGCAGTCAGGCAACCACTGCAGGCCAATCCCTCACGCTTAGGGATAGTCTCCTCCTCAGTTTCTCTGGTTCCTCTCCTCAGCAAAGGTTCTTCTTGTTTCCCAAAAGTGATCTAAAAGTCTGGGGTTTGGGTCCCCTCTTTTATACTCATTTTCCCTTTGTTCTCTGAAGGCAGAGAGGCCTTTGCCTAGTCCAAACCAGTTCCGGTCAGTCCTGGAGCACTTTGTTGACAAGACTCCTTCTTTCCTTTCACAGTGTAGGCTAGGGACATCAGACACAACACAGGAGGTGGAGCCAGCATTGTGGAGGGAAGGCACAGCCCTATTCAGGTCCCAGGTGCAACTCCTCCCACCCATCTACATGCAGATCTCTCTATTCAGCCCTGTGCTGACTCACCCTGTCTCCTGGAATCCCCCAGCCCCTGTCACTCAAACTCCAGACAAGGAATACACAACCTAGCAGAGGCAGGCTTGGATAGTTAGGCAAGAAAATACCTACTTTCTAAAAGTGGTATTTTCAAACACAGAATGTTAAAACCAACTTCACTAAAAGATGTATTTTATCATTATGAGTTCAGGCATACTAAACTCGAATTTCTACCTAGTTCCCTGGGTCAGTTAGGATTATAAGATGTAATAATCAAACTGCCCATACTGGCCTATGGGGAACAGGTAGCCTTGCAATAGTGAAAAAACAAAAATGGCTGTAATTCACTATTAGGACATGCCACACACACCAGGGCATGTCCTACCTTACACATACAATGCACCCTGCCCTAGGGCCTACCTTAGGGGTGACTAATATGCAGGAAAGGGAAGGTTTGGGGACTGGTAAGTGGGTGCACTTGCCAAGTCGACATGGCAGTACCAGACTGCACACAGGCTCTGCCATGGCAGGCCTGAGACACACTTTACAGGCTGCTTCTGTGGGTGGCACAACCAGTGCTGCAAGCCCACCAGCAGCATTTGGTTTACAAGCCCTGGGCACACTCAGTGCACTGTACTAGGGTCTGACAAGTAAACCAAACCAACAAATCATGGAATCACTAATCCATACATTAATTTATAACAGAGAGCATATGCACTTTAGCACTGATCAGCAGTGGTAAAGTGCCCAGAGTCATCAAACCAACAAAAACAGGTCAGAAAAAGTACAGGAGGAAGGCAAAAAGTTCAGGGATGACCCTTCAAGAAGGGCCAAGTCCAACACAAGCCTTAAATGGTTAGTCCTGGAAAAGGTAATTTTGGGCTGTATAGGAGGCAACATAGCGGATATACTCAACTTACGTGCGTGCAAATGGATGCACATTTTGAACACTGTAAATCAAGGGCTGAATGAACATGAGAACATTTCTATACAGTTGTCTCTTCTCAGCATGGGTTAATATAACCTCATTCCTACTCTGTATTAATTTATTGTTTGTCTGTACTGTTCGCCCTTGCCTGTACTGCATATCATTAGAAGAATATGAGGCCTATATGTGGGTTTTGTGATTTGTCATCTGCATTCCTACACTATCATGCAACACAAGTGTGATTATGTTCTCTGTCGTATGGTCTCTTTAGACCTAATCATTGGTCTTTCTGTTCTATTAATGTTTACACTTGATGAGTAGACAATTGCCAGCATAATCGCTCAAACACTGTTTCTTTACATCCTACTATATTTTGTTTATATTTGATTTGTAATTTTGGCATTAGTATTATATGGATAAAGCAACTTATCTACTTATAAGCTGTGGTCATACTGTCTCATGCATACTTATTAGCCTGTATTACATACATATCAGTTGTGGAAGATTCCGCTTAAATATGCACTTGAGGATTTTCATTATGATTCCAACACCTCTATGGAACTTAAATGTGATTGCATTCCTTGATTGATGAGTATTGAGGACCTAATCATTGTACCCCTCATTTAATGAATTATACACATGAACAGCAGACAATTCCCATTATAATCGCTTTAAATACTGTTCCTTAGCCCCTCACAAATTTTTGCTGTAATCCATTCATGGCGACATCGATTGATCGTGATTGTGGCATTATACTATATGGATTAGGCTATTTTTCTAATTTTCTATGTCTTGCATAGATTATTTGTTTCTTCCAGCTGAAGATCTCCTCCATACAACGGGATCACAAATGCTCCCCTGCGGGATTTCGGACCATGCTCCGGTGCTGACTCACTTTGATATCACATATGTAGGGGATCGCCCAATATAGCGCCTCAATACCTGGCTCCTTGTGGACAACCAGTCTACGGATTACTTGATGGAGGAGCTAAAAGCCTTCCTAGACATAAATGGGGGCACAGTGAAGTCGCCAGGGGTTTTGTGGGGAGCATGCAAGGCCTCACTGAGAAGTATCGCCCACTCCTATGTTACGGGAATGGAGCGTGAAAAAAGGAGCCACATAACAGATTTGGAAGCCTCATTACTGGCGCGGGACTGTGAGAACCACAGTAGTTTGACAGATCTGACACTGCGCCAGCTGGAGCTCGATAGAGCAACGCTGCGCCAATTATGCATGGAGGAAGCATGGAAGTGTTGGATGGCCTTCACGTGAGGAGTGTATGAATGGGGAAGACAAATCAAGCAAGCTCTTGCACTGGTTGGTCACGAAGAACTCGGAAGCTAGGGTGATACCAAGCATAACAAATGAGGCTGGGCAGATAGTTGAGGAATCTCAGTGGATTGCGGCGGTCTTTGCCCGATATTATGAGAAGTTGTATGCAGCACAGATCCACCTGAGATGTGAATCGTTGACACCCATGGTCGCCGATCTTCTAGTGGTCCTGCTGGCGATGGCAGACAAGGCAGCCCTGGAGCAGGCCATCACCCTTGAGGAGACGCACTGGCAGATCCGAACTCTAGGAAGACGACAGGGCTGGATGGCTACCCAGTGAAATACTACTGCAGGCATTGGCTTGATATTCTCCCGCCCCTACTAGACTTATTTACTGAAGCTAACACCATCAGTTATTTCCCTCCGGGCATAGACGTGGCTACGCTGGTGGTCCTGTCCAACCCAGATCTAATAGAGACTGGGGGTGAGTGTCTGAAAAGTTTCAGCACTCCGTCCATCATTGTGTTTGCTTTGTGTGCCCTAAGTTGGCAGGACATGCCCCGACGTCGATCCCGTGCTCACTTTGCCACTGGATTCAAGCTAGCCTGGCTGATGACGGATGTTACCCCTAAACCGGTCCCAGGATGCTTGGATCCGGTCAAGGGAAGACCTGGCTTGGCAGTTCAGGCTGGCCTACTCCCATGACAAACAGGGTCAAGACTGATTTGCTTAAAGTTGTGTCTGAACTGGAGTGGAGAAGTGAGCTAAAGAACGATGATGGATTTGACCCAGATCTAATAGTGACTGGGGGTGAGTGTCTGAAAAGTTTCAGCACTCTGTCTATCATCTCCTTGTGTTTCTCATGCCAGGTCACCATCATCACGACTGTGCATGGAACAGGCCCATCTCCATTGTCAATACTGAGGTGAAGCTATACACTAAACTCCTCAACAACCGCCTGCTACAGGCCATTCCGCATCTGGTCCATCCGGACCAATGTGGTTTTATTCCACACCGTAGTACCAGACGCTGCATTCGGAGGCTGCATTTGGCACAGGCATGCATTCAGGCCCTGAGTGGTCAGGCAGTTCTTCTCTTGATAGACTTTAAGAAGGCATTTGATACAGTCAGTTGGTAGCATTTGGAGGAAACCCTTATTGGAATGGAGTTTGGACCTAAGTTCCTTGCCTTCATCAGTGTCCTTACTCTGGTCCACGGGCCTGGACACATATTAACAGGTTGCTATTCCATAGATCTCCCATCGGGAGAGGCACCAGACAGGGATGTCCCCTCTCCCCCCCTCCTGTTTGCATTGGCCATAGAGCCTTTGGCGGTCTGAATCCAGTGGGATGCCCAGGTATGGGGATTTGATTGGGGCCTGGCAACAGAGGATCGAATAGCCCTTTATGCTGACGACATCCTGTTGTTCTTATTCCGACCGACTGATACTGGACCTCTGGGCTCCTCTGCATCCTAGAGGGTTTCGGGGCACCCTCCGGGTTAAAGGTCAACTGGGATAAATCCCTGCTGGTCCCCTTGAGGGGTGACCACCAGGACGAGACCTGGCATCCCCACATCCTGATACGTCGCCTTCGTTTTTCATATCTGGGGATTTACATGTCCTGGGAACCGGGCCTTACCTGGAGCTTAAATCTTTGTCCAGTGACACGGAGGTCTAGGGAGGACATGGCACAATGGGACAAGCTCCCCCTTAATCTCCTGGATAGTACTGCACTCTTCAAAATGATGGTCCTCCCGAGGTTTCTATATAGGCTATATAGGCTCCCATATGTCCTTAAAAATTACCTCCTACACATCCCAAGGACCTGGTTTAGAGCTATGACAGCCTTAGAGTGCAGATTTATATGGGCTGGCAAACCCCCTAGAGTGGCATTTGGCAAAGGTGTCTGCGTATCCTATGATGTTGGCCTCGCTATGGCAGACATTCGTCTGTACTACTGGGCGACCCAACTCTTGCCCGTCAATGATTGGATGCACGAGGGTTGGGGAGATCCTGAGTATCAGGTTGAGCTGTCCCTCCTGGACTTGAATATGGTGACGAGTATCCTTCATGGGCGCCCATTTTGGCCTTCCCCTCGGAGGTAACGCAAGTGGTGTTTCAGGCATGGAGAGCGGTCCTAAGATGGACCGGTTGGGATTGCAGAATTACACTTGAGACCTCCTTGTGGGCGGGCAGTTGGTTGAACCACGTCTCAAAACTAGTGGGCTTTATAGGTTGGGACCTATATAGGGATATCAAAGCTGGGTGATGTCTGGGAGCGGGACCACATAAGGTTGTTCCAGGAGCTAAGTGCAGACTCCCAAATGCTGGCCCCCCAATTTGTTCGGTATCTCCCACTCCGACATGAGCTTCATGAATATCCCGGGAACCTAGAGAACATCCCAGAATACACCCACTGGGGGAAACACTGCTTATGGGTCATCAGGGAAAGGATTGGCTTATACCCAATTGGCATATTTAATTTTCTTGTAGGTCCCTAGTATAGTGGCCCTACCTGTGCTCAGGGCCTGTAAATTAAATGCTACTAGAGGTCCTGAAGCACTGGTTGTGAACCCTACTTAAGTAGCACTTTAAACATGTTTCAGGCCTGCCACCGCAGCCTGTTAGTATACCTTTTTAAACTGCAATGCATTTAAAACGTTAAAACGTTGGACATGTACTTTTAAGTTTCACATGTCCTGGTAGTGAAAACCAATTTCTCACTACTGCAAGGCCTACCTCTCCCACAAGATAACATTGGAGTTACCTTTTTACATTTTATAAGTGTCATTTCCAAATGAGAATAGGTACCTGGTGTCTCTGGAATCGTGTTTTAAAATACTAACTTTTGATGAAGTTGGATTTTAAATTGCAGTTCTAAAAATGTCACTTTTAGAAACTTGCCATTTTCTTGTCTTAGACATTTGGTGCTTGCAGCCTGTCTCTGGGTCACAAGACTAGGTGTAGGTGACAGTTTGGCTTTGTGTATTCATCCTAGACAGCCGCAGACAATGGGGAGCTTGGGTGTGACAGGATGGGTGGCCACTGACAGGATGGGAGAGAGGAGCTGGGCCCAACCCCACTTACACTTGATTAGGCTGTGTGATGTCTCCACACAAAGGACTGCATACCCTGTAGTTAGCTTGATGCCAAGGCCAGGAAGGCAGGGCATCTGGGCCTTTCAAAGAAATGCTTCTAGAACTTCTCCCCACTTCAAAGGCACAACCGGGTTTAAATACTGGCACTCAGAAAGCCAACTCTTCAGTACACTTCTGGACCTGTGGATACTCTGCCAGAAAGAAGGACTGCTCTGCTGCAGAAAGAACTGTCACTTTCCTGGACTGTTACCCTGCTGTGCTGCACTGGTGCCTGGGGAGGAAGAACTGGACCTGCAACTTCATCTTGAACCCAGGATACCAGAGTGACTCCAAAGGTTAAGTTGCTGGCATCTTGATCTGCGTCTCAGGGACATAAATGGCTCCCCAACATCCAGCATCAGCCCTGGACCCAGCTGCAGCGAGTTCCTTACCCCTAAGTGGTGCTGCTCAGGTCCTGGATCTTTGGTGTGGCTCAGCGAGCAGAAATCAAACTTTTGGGCTCTTAGCAACAAGGAAAAGGCCCATTGATACCGAGACCTCACTGATCGCACCTCGATTTAACGCAAAGCGCTGATAGCCCGATTCTCCAGCATCAACCACTTGAGGGGAACGCCAGCGCGAAACGCCAGCCAACCCGTCCGCGATGCCCAGCCGGCTCTTCGCAGTACACCTTCAGGCTCCCGAGAAGTTCTCCTTACCCCTCGTGGCTCTCTCCAATGCATATGGGACTGTCTGGAGAAGGTAAAACTTCAGCAGGCCAAATCCAATCCATGCTCCATCTCATTTAGCCTGAACTTGTGACTCTGTCCCGGTCTGGTGCAACCAGATATCCACAGTTGCCGCTTTGTCTTTTTGGTGCTATTTTTACTAAAATCTTAAAAATTGAACATTTCTGGTTCTACTAATTGGATGTTTTTCGTTTTGTTCTTGTTATTGTTTATTAAAGAAAGCTCTATTTTTCTAACTTGGTGTGGGATCCTATTTGTGTGGTGTTGTCACTTTATTGCTGTTTGAAGTGTTGCATAAATACTTTAGACTTTGCCTTGAAGTTAAGCCTGACTGCTGTGTGCCAAGCTACCAGACGGTTGAGCACAAGTTAATTTAGGGTTGGCTTATGCCTCTCCCTGCCAAGGATTGTGGTTGCTGCTTGACCATGGATCACACCCCAGTCAACCAACAACCCAATAATTTCTCACAGTATCTAACATCCATTTTTGCTTTGCTGTAGTGAGTCATATCAGTAAACTATCTTGCTTTTTTTAGTGAAGCCTGGAGACAAGTGTCTTTGGTGATGGTATAGATAACAGCTTTTCTCTTGAGCAAATGTAGGCAGGAGAGCAGGGAACTGCTTGTGTATAGCTCAACAAGCTGCCCTCAATCTGAAATATAGGAAATTAACTAGAGCTGTGTGTTCCTTGTGGTTTTTGATCAGATCTAAGGTGAAAAAGGAACCATTAACGTAAATATTTCCTATGGTGTTTATATGTAATGTGTCAAGTCGTACACAAGCTTTGTGGTTGCATGTCAGTGGGAGCATAGAATTGAATGCCATGGTGATAATTAGGGTGAATAGAAATTCATTTTAAGCCCTCCATTGGAGGCCATCCCATACCTTCAGTGTACAGCTCACAGTGTCTACCTCTCTCAGTTGGTGACATACTTGGGAGCAGATGGTTGTTTGTAGTTGGTTAGGGTGAATGAAGTCTGCTTCGAACGCTACACCCCCAGGCACTCACCGCCTGGTGCCTCTTTGTCCGCATCGCAGGTGCTCAGATATCCATTTGTCCGCCCTGTGGTTCTCCCAGACGTAGGTCCCAATGAGTGCCTCCTCTTTTTAAAATAATCTATGTAGCGCCAGCGGCTATCTCTGATCCATCTCCAGGGAGCCTTGCAGGCCCAGACCGACTTTGCAGGCTTCAAAACAGACCCAAGGGCCGCTCTGCATGAACTTTCCCTTCACTTCCTGGTCACCGACCAGGTGAGAGTGTCTTCCTGGCCTCTCATGGACCCCGTGCTGCCCGGCTGCTGGACCCAACCATAGGGCTCCTGTGTTCAGAACAGCTCAGGCTCAAGGGCCTGCACAGTCATCTTTGCCACCACGCAGCCTATGCTACCCTCTCTGCCTGCTCACCTGTCCCGGGTCCTCCGGGTCTGCAACAGAGCCCCGCCTAGAATTCCCAATGGGGCAGGTTATCACCAGAGGCCCTCAGCTTTCCTGTGCCCTTTAGTATTGCTGGATCAGCACTTCTGTCTATATTCTGCAGTTTGGGTACACAAGATCTGGCCAGTCAGGCATATAGTGCTTCTTGTAGTGTATTCCCGGTTTGGAACATCTCTTGCAGCAGGGACTTTTTGGGATTCTAGCCCCAGCATACAGAGCCTAACTAATGTGTTGCCATTTTGTAGCCATGCTTTCTGACATCCCCTGACCTAAATAATTAATAGAACAGCAGCATTAGCTTTTTGTGTAACCTGAGCAAATTTGACAGATAATTCTTGGGGTATCATGCATTTAAATGCTGTAAATTTGTTACTTTTCCAAGTATGTAAGATTTCTGATACTCCAATACTAATATATGCTCTTTAAACACAGGCAAAGTTTGTCAATGGAAAGAAGCATGACAGTACTATAGTATTGTGTTGACCATGATATAACTGGGCTCTACAAGGTTCAAGGCACACCTAACAGTTGACTTGTTTAATGTCGGATGTCGGCCTGCACGGGTGTAAACGATTTAGTCTGATTTGTCATTTTATTACTCTATTAAGATATTTGTAAAGCTATAGAAGAGGAGTGTAGATGGAGGTTACAATCGGAGATGAAAAGAGATAATAGACTAATACATGAGAAAGATAGTAAAACATGATGCATCTGTCTTTTATTCTCCAGCAAATGATGGTTCCAAGATTCCCAAGTTTAAAGCATCTTCAGGTTGGAAATCCCTGTATTTTTGTGATTCAAATCTTTTTGTATTGATTTTATAAAGTAAGAACAACAGCCGCCACCTACATCTTTAGGCCGGTGGGGAATAACTACCATTGTGAAAGTAAGAAAAAACCAAGGGGAAAAAGGGCGATAGATGTAAAGAAAAGACTGAGGAGAAAAGCATGCGACAGCCAGGATAGTTCGACAAACTCTGTCGCTAAGAATCTTATAGTGGAGCCCCATGTTTCGTCAAAGCGTGGTAGTGTGTATGTAATGCAAGCTGTAAGCTTCTTCATACCCACAAGATCCCATATTTTATGTAGCCAATCCAGTCGGGTCGGTGTTGCGTCAGTGTCCCAACGGGATAAGAAGATATGCTTGGCCACTCCTAGTGCCAAGGTAATAGCTCTTCCACAGCAGGATCTTGGAGGGTAGGTCAGGGCGTTAGGCAGACCCCGTAATATGCAGCTTGGGAATCTAGGCAACTCTGTCTCATAGATAGCCTCAATGTTAGATAGGACGGCCGTCCAGAACTGCTGAATCTTTGGGTAGTCCGACAGCAAATGAGTCAGGGTGCCCTCCTGTACGCAGACGCGCCAGCATCGTGGATTTCCCCCAGCCTTCCAATGGGCCACTCGTACTGGAGGATAATACCAATAATGAGCAATTTTGAGGAAAATCTCCTTGCCCGCTGTGAGGAGGCCCTTTCTCTGTGGACGATATCCACCCATTCTTTCAGAGAAAATTTGCGCTCTCATTCAGACTCCCACCTACACTGCGCTGGTGTTTTTGTATGATGGAGAGGAAGGAGTTTATGTCAGAAAGTAAGCATTTGTCAGAGTGGCGAGTGGTAAACCATTTTTCAAGGTTCGTCAAGGGACGACTAGCGTGCAGGCATACCTGGGGTTAGGTGACCCAATGTCGAAGGGCAATATATTGCCAGTAAGCGTCCTGAGGTATGCCATATCCAGCGCGAAGCTAGGCGAATTCCATCACTCCTGCTTCATCAAAGAGGTCACCCAGCCTCTTACAATTAGCGTCCTGCCATTTAATGTATCTATCTCCCTTCAATGCCGGGAGGAACTCCAGGTGGCCAATGAATGGAGTCAAAGGCGATGCCGGCGTGGAGAGGCGTCTCACGACCTGTAACCTATCCCCCACCCCCCACCGTGGCCCTTGTGACAGTTGATATGTGCACCCCCGCGGGCCAGTATTTCTTCACCAGCCAGGGAACTTTCCATATATGGATCCCGGCCACTGCACGGTCAATGAAGCACCAGTACTTTTCAGATTCCGTTCTATACCATTCTACCATATTGCGCAGTTGAGCTGCCTGGTAGTACCTTTCCATATGGGGAACTCCCAGCCTTCCAGCCTTCTGTTTGAAGTATGTCTGTTGCCAGGCCATGTGGGATCTTTTGCCTGCCCACACAAAGTTTCCAATGAGGTGCTGCAACTTAGTTAGGACCTATGGGGGGGGGGGGAGGCTGCAGAGTAATGTCTGCATGACGTATAAGATCTGGGGGAGTAAAGTCATCTTCACCGCTGCCAGCTTGCCCAACCAGGACAAGTTGTACTTCTTCCAGGTCGTGAGTTCCACTTTCGCCATAGCTAGTAGGGTAGCGTAGTTTTACCGAGATGTATGCTCGGGTGTGGAAAAAATCCGTAGTCCCATATACGTCACCCCTTCGGTCGCCCAGGCGAAAGGAAACAGGGCCGTCAGTCACGCTTTATCATCCCTGGGAATCGTCAGGCTGAGGGCCTGTGTTTTCTGAAGGTTGGCCTTGAAGCCAGATACCTCCCTGAAATCGGCCATGGCTTCCAGCAGTGGGGGCAGGGACAGGAAATGCGGAGTTAAAATCAGCAACACATCGTCTGCATAGAGTGAAATTTTGTGTTCCCTGTCTCCCATATGGATCCCAGAGATGTCAGCATGTTGACGAATCCGCTCTGCGAAGGGCTCCATATAGAGCGCAAATAGTAAATGAGACAGGGGGCACCCCTGTCGTGTTCCACACAAGATCTTAAAGGGGCTGGATGAGGTTCCGTTCACACAGACCTTTGCCACTGGGGAAGGGTAGTTACAGCGTATCCAATTTCGAAATCCCCCCCCAGCCCGAATCTGGCGAGCACCACCTGCAGGTAGGGCCAATGCGCCCAGTTGAAAGCCTTTTCTACATCTATTGACAGGAGCAAGGCAGGTGACTGGGAGCGTTGTGATATGTCTAGAAGGTAGTCACCTATTGCCATCACTACAGCTCCTCTCTGGGATAAACCTGGACTGGTACGGGTCTATGAGACCCTAATGTACGGTGCTAGATGGGAAGCCAGCATGCTAGTAAAGATTTTCAGATCTACATTTAACAGAGAGATAGGTCGGTACGACGCACATCTCTCCGGGTCCTTTCCTGGCTTCGGCAGGACCACAATTGCAGACGTCTGCATGAAGGGAGAAAGGCACCCGGTAGTTCTAAACAAATTATAGAGACTGGAGAGCAAGGTGGCAAGGGTAGGCGCAAATGTTCTGTAAAAGTCAGAGGTAAAGCCGTCTTCTCCGGGCACCTTGCAAGGGGGAGCCTCTGAATAGCACGGACCACCTCCTCAGGGCTTATATCAGTGTCCAGTTTGACCGCTTCGGATTCAGGGAGAGGGGTCACTGGAGACTGTGTGACATAATCTACTGCCGCTGTGTCATCAAGTGTCTCTGCGGAGTAAAGAGCAGAATAGAAACGTTCAAATTTGCCTGCTATAAGATTGTCAGATCTCAGTTCCTCCCCTTCAGGGCCCACAAGTTCCTGAACTCGGCGTTGGGCATCTGAGCCCGAAGTCTGTGTCCCAGTATCTTGCCTGCCTTATCGCCTCCTTCATAGTACTTCTGCCTGGTATGCTAGAGAGCGTATTCCGCCCTGTCCATGTCCACAGCCCTCAACTGCTTGCGTGCTGTAGTGAGCTGGCGCCTTGCTTGAATAGAGCCTGTGCGCTGGGATACCCCTTCCAGTTCCCTGACCTTGTCCTCAAGTTGCACCCTCTTCTTAACCTTCCTGTCCCCATTGAGCTTAGCTGCAATAGCAATCAATTGCCCCCTGTGTACCACCTTTAATGTATCCCACAGCAGAGCGATCGGCATGTAGCCGTCAAAATTACAATACGTGTAGTCCTGTATTGACTTTCGTATTGCCACCACATTGGAGTCATATGTGAGCAGACTATGGTTCAGCCGCCATATCTTATGAGGGGGGTGGCCCCCTTGCAGTCCCAGAGAAAGGGTAATGGGAGAGTTTTCCGACAATGCCGCCACTCCTATTTCTGCCGCCACTGGGGCCAGGGACATGTGCAGGGAGGTCAAAAAGAAATCTATTCAGGCATACGTTTGGTGTACTGCAGAATGAAAGGTAAATTCCTTAGTAGAGGGAATTCTCAGGCACCATATATCCGCCAACCCCGCCTCACCCATCCCCAGCCGCGTGGCAAAAGTGCCACAGTCCTCCCAGGCCTCACCACGACCTGTCCATTTGGGGGTCCTGCACAATATTAAAGTCCCCCCCCCCAACTATTATATCCTCGACTGGGATACCAAGATTATACCCAATGCATTCCTAATAAAAGTCTCCTGTGAGTCATTTGGAGCGTATATTGAGGCAATTGCATAGGTGTGATTTCCCCATCCCCACCCGCAGGTACACCAGCCTGCCCAGAATGTCAGCCTGGGTCGAGAGGATCTTCCCCTGCAACTGTGTCGCCAGCAGAATAGCTACCCCGCCCTTTTCCCAGCCATGGAAGAGAAATACTGAAGGGTAGTGTTAACCATTTGCAAATGGCAAAGAGCCCCAATGGAACCCCTACCCATTGTAGAATTTTCCCAAAAATAATTTTTAAGAGCAGGCAGTGGTCCCATGGACCACTGCCTCCTCTTAACAAGCATTTGCATTGCTATAGGTCTCATATTTGCGAGAGTTTACGGTATTGGCATTGTAAATGACAATGCCTTTTATTTATATGTTTTCATAATTAACACATAAATTAATGGCATTGTCATGTACAATGCCAATAGCTCAAACTCTTGTAAATGTGATACCTATGCAAAGAAGCGGGCACCATTGTCCCGGCTGCTTAGAAAGTGGAAGCGCGCATGGCGCACTAAATGTTGCAGGAAAGCATGCCGTGCCTGCAGTAGGAGAAATTACTTAAAGAAAATAGTGCTTACAGACTAAACAAGCATTTGCAATGCATCGGTCTCGCCTTTGGGACCTTATATGTATTTAGCAATGCAGCATATTAGCCTGGGTGCTGAAACATCTACTGTTCTTTAACATGGAGGGAAAGTAAGCACCAAACTGCGTGACACGCCAGGTATGGGAACATATGGAGAGAAATATTGCCTTTCAGCTGGAAATAGTAAAGTCCAAAGCTCTGTTTTTAATATAGTTCTTTCACAGTCTCATCATTTCACAACTGAAGCATTTTTAATATTATATACAATGAATCCATAGTTGTTGCTTATGTTATGCAACTAACAATTATTGACAAAACCAATACTCCTGGCTTGTTGTAGGTGTAATGTTAGTTATTGTATTATATATCTGGGTACAATGACAGAAGCAGCAAAATACCAGTCGGGCGGCCCACTATGCTAAGCACAGATTTTTAGCTTGGGCGTTTTTCAACCACGCCATTAATTATATCGGCCACGCCCCTTTGAGAGAACCCCTAGTTTTTTCATCACACTTAAAGCCCTGTTTGTAGGATTCTTGTAGGAATGCCTACAGGAGAGTAATATGATGACACACCTACTAGGACAAAAATTGTAGGACAATATGGTGTGTCTGCACCCTTTAGGGAGGCCCTAAGCGACCTTCCAGTAAGCATGGTATCCTATAGCCGATTAGTATAAACAGATCCTATACAATGTTGCCTTACCCCTAGGAAATTCCTATGATTGTTTAAAAGGGGGGCTTCGAGGCACATCAGCCTGTGTGGATTACTCCCATAGGGCAGGCATTAGAAGAAAGTATTGTTCCATGAATCCCTCAGCTTTCCAAGCCAGCATTTGTTTTGCGTGTGAACGATGGCGCGCGCGGCTGAACCACAGTTGTGCCTGCAAGTCCACTCAGACTACCTTCAGCGGAGAGGCGGGATCCCGCCATTAGACGACTGGATGTAATGATCGCAGCGAGCGGGGCTGAAATCTTATTGGTCTGGCGTTATGTGACTGTGACAGCGTTAACACTAAATCAAATTCAATTAGGCAACGCTTGCTAATGAGGTATGGTGCTCTCCAAAGGGCACAGCGGTCCACAATCTCGGGACGGCAGCAGCGCGGTGGAGGCCTCAGCGTTACACACAGCACGCAGACATGGTGACGGGGGCCATGGGGGGGGAGGGTGGTGCAGGGGCAGTGGGAAAGTAGTTCTTGTTATCAATCACAGCAGCAGTTTCCTGTGACGATCCGAAGCAATTAAAGGGACGTATTTCTCTCTTTTACTTTGTCACGGGGAAAAAAACTGCTATTTAAAAATCAGAAATGCACAAATAAAATATAAATAAACAAATGTGTAAATTGTGCTTAACCACTGACTAAAGAAGAGGTGACAAGACTATTGCGGAAGGGACAGCCTGAGGGTAAAATAAAGATAACATAAGAGAGAAAAAGAGCGAGAGGAGGAGAGTGGCTATGAAAATGAGAGTGGAGGGGTTAACAAGTTGATTACTGAATCAGAAGCCAACCTTAACAAAGGACAAAGACACAAGCCAATGAAAAATATGGGCAGAGAGTGGGCGGAGCTTCTCTTTTATACTCCAGTACAGCAAGTCTCGCAGAGCAGCGCATGTGCACAGACTCTAGGCTCGACCTAAAAATGTATGTACTTTTTCTAAATTTTGGTTTCTGTATTTGCCCCATTGCACTGGGGTAAAGAGATGTCCTCCTTGCCTAATAATATACCTTTGTTTTAAGACAAGGGATACAAACCTTGCATTGCAAAATGGAGCGGCATAAGAAATGTTCCTGTTGCAGCCAGCCAAACAAATTGCACGGGCTGCAGTCCCTCAAAGGACGATATGAGAAAATTCTCACTCATCCAGTGGGATTCCCTTATGTTTTAAATTTGAGGTCCAGAAAACTGAGTCCTCTCAACATATTTCATTTAACCCTTCAAAGCCCACCCAAAACCTTTTTGTATGCAAAAGACCCTATTCTGATTAAAGTTATACTTTCATCACATGATTCAGCAGTTTGTGCTGTAGTAGAGAGCAAATATTCCCATGGGACTCACAATAGGAAACATAATTTTTTTTAATTCACCTACCCTTAATTACACCCAGACAAATCTGCAGGAAAGTTGATGAGCCAATGTATAGCCACTTGCACTAAACTCATTCCAAATTTCATGCAGATTCGCCAAACACCGTCAAAGTTATTAGCAAACCAAAAATGCATTTTCAATGGAAGGCGAGATTTAACCTTAACTACACAGACGCTGTTGACAATTGTGTAATATATCTCAAAGATGTATCATAAATGATACTGCCAACCGTCTTTCAAAGGTACTCCAATTTCTCTACCTCATCATGTTGAAAGGCTGAGCCTCCTCAGTTGCTGTTGAACTCGGCTGTGATCTGCAATTATATATAGATATTTCTAAAGTAGGCTCAATAATTCACAATATTTTTTTGCCCAGCGGTAAATCAACATTTCAGTTGTGCTTTTAAAAAGTATACCATAAATGTCAAATAGATCCGTTAATAATGTTTTGTTTCTAGTGGATGGTTTTTGAAGCATTTGCCACTGAATAGTTTAAGTGATGTTCTTTAAGGACTTTTCTGGCGGTTTTAGCATTGATGGTACCTTGCTTATATTTTAATGTATGGACAATGCTTTATCATTGACGTTATCGTTTTGTGGCTTGTAATAGCTGCCTATTGAATGAATTCTTCCTTTCTTATGTTTTTGCTGCAGTTTCGGTATGCAGATGGACTGGACATCATCTTCATGATAATTGGAACCATAGGTGCTATGGCACATGGCACGGCTATTCCCTCAATGCTAATCGTTTTTGGAGAAATGAGTGATAGCTTAGTCTGCCGTAATTCATCAATATCAAATTCATGTAAGACAAAATGCATTCATATTCATTTTTGGTTTCCCTCTCAAACATTGTTTACCTCGTGCATTTAGAAGATATTGAAATAGATGTTAAATTTGCCTCCATATGTGTCAAAATCTCATTTGCGATAGTAACTTCTGTTTAGATGGTGGAATGTATTAAATCTGGCATGTACTATTGTTGTGATACACTTGAGGGTTGCGGTGCACTCTGCAAAATAATGTAAATAAATAAAGTGCCAGCATAGGTGATGTATCATTGTACTGACTGTAGAAAATAAGCAGGGGTTAATAATCGGCTAACATTGGGCAACAAAAACGCATTTCATTCTCAAGGGAAGTATAGTATTTTAAAATATTTTTTTAAGGGTGGCGTGGCTTGACATGCCAAGATGGCGATCACTCTTTGTTAGAGTCGTGCACCACTAAAATCCGTACAAATTAAATGCAGAGGTTCAGCATCAGCAGTTAATCCAGCTGCCTACAGCAGTCTTGAAGGTGGGGCGACCAAGTCCCCTCCCCTACGCTGTCAGTGGGGCCATTCTAGGTTGGCGGGGGCCAGTGCGTCGGCGGCCTGGATTTGGGATCCCCGGTCCGATGAGGCCTGGTGACAGAATACTTTGTCTACCCGTGGACTGAGCTCCTCAAGAGGATGACGTGAGCGGGGGAGCCAGAGCGCGGTGGAGCCTCTTACTCCCGAGCCGGGGGCACTTACAGTGGGGAGGGGCAAAGAGAGGAGAGGCCGCAAGGTTGAGGAGGAGACTTGCTTCACCAGGCAGTGGGTTGCAGGGCGATGGCTGAAGTCCACCCACGGGTTCCTGAGCCAGTTGGGGCCAGCGGCGTAGCTCCCCCATCTGACTGTGGCCTGTCACGAAAACTGGCGACCTATGACGCAGGAGCGTAGCAGAGCCAGCTCTCCCTGCCGCATCTTGACTCAGAACTCATGTGGAGGTGTGAGTCGGGGAAGCAGGGGGCCATGAAGACTGAGGAGGTGACCTGCCTAGAACTGCTGGCTGTCGGTCGCCATTGGAAGGCACCACCCGTGGGATGGAGCCGACCTGACTGGGGATTGTGCCCTACTGAGCAGAGCGGGAAGTGTAGGTGGCGATTGGGAGGCACCTGCTTCTCACCTTAGCCCGCATGTGGGTGACAACAAGACTCCTGACATGGTGAGGGACTGCCCGACGGAGCCCCCACTTCAGAGCTTGGCTGAGACTTGACGGGCTCTGGGCCCGAAAAGGAAGCACCGGACTTTGGTTGGAGTCATAACACACCAAAGGTGGCCGCCAAAGGCAGTCCGGCTGAGACTACACAGTGCTTGTTTGAATCCCTGATGTCCTCAGGAAAGAAAAAACAAAAGTAGCACACAAACAGACTAGCACAATGCTCAAAGGTCGGAAGACTTTCGTCCCTAAAATATCCTGGAACAAAAAGGGCTACTCATAGTGCAGACTTTGACACAGTAAATAATTAAATATTAAATTTGCCGCAGCCATTCTGGATCGCAAAGATCAGTACATGAGGGTCATCCACTTAGGCCAAGATGTGGACGTGTATGAGCATCTAACACGTGCAGTTGCAGCAGGCAGGGAATGGGCGCGGGGCCCTCCCAAGCATCGGCTGCATTGGACTTTGACTCACACTTGAGGGCTGGCTGGCAGAGGAGGTAAGTGACAACTAGCGCCTGCAGGGTGGCCATGGCCAATTGTTGACTCTCTTGGAAAGGGGGGGAATCCTGTGCCTATTAATATTAAATATCAGGGCCCATTGTCCACCCAAACGGTATGCAGAGACATTGCTATTGGCCCCTAAGACAATTTGTTAAACTGACTGGGGGTCCTTGCCTCCTCTTGTCAACCACTCTGAAGCAGCCACAGTGGGCACATCAGACCGCTGGGGGACGGCAAGCTCAACGGCTACAGTAAGACATCAGGAGCCTGTTGGGACACGCAAGTTGGCGCCTGAGACTCTCTCTACGCATACCATGCTGGAACTTGTGCAGCTGAAGAGGTGCGGTGGGCCGTGTGGACACCTATACTTAAACTTGCCCAGTAATTGGTATGCTTAGCTGGCGGCAGCCCTTGGAGGCCCTGTTGGACTGGGGTGGAGATTCCTGCTTCAGTGAATCTGTGCTGAGGGATCCTGTGGTCCCGAGGCACCTATGCACCGGGGGTTGCTCTTGCTGTGAGACAGGGGCAGCGGAGTCAGATGACAGTCCTTCCCATGAGCTTGCCAGATATCGACGTATCCCCCATCATCTGATTTCCACAGTTAGTCTTCGCTCGGTGCTGCCACCATTCCTGCAAAAGGCTTCCTGAGAGCAGCTGTGCCATCACAGACACCCTTGGCCACTGATCGGCTTACTGTAGTGCTGGAGACCCCTATACCTAAGGGACTCTCTGCGCTCCCCGGCGCCCACTGATAACAAGTTAGACAGAGTCCTTGTGGCTATTGAAAACTCACAAATCTCCATGGAGAACAAGATAGGCTCTCTAGTGGCAGAGCTCGACCACCCTAAACTCCATAGACCACAGCCAAGCAAAGTGATATCCGAGACTCCAGGACAGAGTGTGTGTGCTTACGGGGAGGGTGGAGGATGTCGAGGGGTGATCCCGCAGGAGTAACATTCTCATCCTGGGCATACTGGAGGGGTTCGAGAGCCATGACCCACTGACTTTCCTGGAGAACTGGGTCAAGTCTTTTGTCGCTGCATCCGACTTTACGCCATTCTTCTCATTGGGAAGAGCCCACAGGGTGCTGGCGTGACTACCGGTCTCCCGAGTGCTGTGGCGCCCCATACTAGCCAAGCTCCTCCACTTTAAAGACCCAGGTGCCATCCTGAAAGCTGCCAGATTAGCTAGATCTCTGAATCTCGAGAACAGCATGATTATGTTATTTCAGGACTACACTCAGGCAGTCCGGCGCCAAAGAGCTTCCTTCTTGTAAGTAAAGAAAAGGCTACGAGAACTAAGCATCCAATTCTCTTTGTTTTTCCCGGCTCACCTCAAAATTCTTGTGGATGGTAAATTCCTCTTCTTCACAAATCCCAGGGACCCATGTGACTGGGCCGACAAACAAAATAGCTAGGTGCTTACTAAGTCAGGTAGGGGCTCCCCCTGCATCTCGGGGAAAGGACAGCAGAGACATAATCAGGCTTGATGGGGCCCTTCCCCGTTGCCCCCGGTGGCCAAGTCTCCTGCGGTGGAACAAATTATTGAGGATCGCGTCGGGCCCTCCACGCAGTGTCGACTTTGGGGGCGGTGCCAACGTCTCGGAAGGGGAGGAGCGTTCGCATCTCCCCGTCAGATGAAGACGCCACAACCCAGACGACTCACGCCGAGACTTTCAAACTCTACTGTTGGTGACTCCATAGACAGCAGATGGCATAATATAGACTGGATCACCAATGGACAGTCGCAGGTGCAGCCGAGTTCAGCTCTGAACACTGAAGGTTGTCTAGCACCACTGTGGCTGCACACTGTCCAAGAACTTTGGTAAAATTAACCCTCAGCACACACATGTCGGAGTGGCCCCCCACCCACTTCACCACAGCTGTGCTCCGTTCAGATCGGATGCTGAAATACACGGCTAAACCCTACTTACACATAGTTATCTATTGTTAAGTCACTGCTCCATTTTACTTAATGGTTTGATGCTTTAGTCAGTTTGGGCGTGCAGTTGTTTCCCGTAGGCCCCATGTGATGTTTTTGTTTGTTTCCATGTTAACGCAGTTCACCACCAAGCAATGAGGCCAGGTAGGCGTGCTTCACTCCATTCGCAGAGGGTGGGTGGTTGCATCAGCGCAGATGGGGAGGCTCACAACCCACTATGGCCCCATCCGCTAAGACTAGGTCCTCACCCTAAATGTGTGCGGTATGCAAATGGGGAGAAAGCGCTACTCCGTCTACTCATATATTAAATGTCAGAATGAACACATCATATTCCTCCAAGAAACCCACACCATGTTTGTGGAACTTCAGCGCTTACAAAAGCACTGGAGAGAGTCTGTTTTTGCCACCACTTGCTCTGCATACGCCCGCGGAGCATTAGTCTGGATTCAGCCGGATGTCCCCTTCCAAGTACTTGACACCGTTATAGGAAGGGAGGGGCGGTATGCGCTGGTCGAAGGCCAACTTGACAGCTCACACATTCTCCTGGGTAGCATCTATGCCCTGAACACTGTAATATTTCTTTATTCGTTTTTGATCAGAAACCATAAAAATACATCAATAGTAAAACTTTTTTTTTTAAACAGCGATATCGCTAAAGCAATGTTATGTTATGTTATAGGTATTTCTAAAGCGCGGCGATTACCCGAGGGTGTCCTGGCGCTAACCACTATTCTCTGAGCATTTAAAATAGGAGGCAACGTTACAGGTTAAAAAGCCAGGTTTTCAATCCCCTCCTAAACGGAAGGAGGTCTGTGGCATTTCTCAAATATAGGGGAAGGTCATTCCAGGCCTTTGCTGCACAAACAATAAAGCTTCTCCCACCCCATGAGGCTTTTTATTGGGTGGTACTATCACCAACGTGGCTCCACAGGAGCAAAGGGTTCTTCTGGGTAAGTACCACCGCATTTGCCGTTTCAAGTAGTCTGGGCCTGTGGCTGGAGTGCCTTGTAAACGGTGCATAGAGCTTTAAAACGCACCCGTTTCCTAACCGGCAACCAATTAAGTTTTTTGATTTCCTTAGTAATAGGGGCAAATAAAACCACATGAATGCAATAAATGCTCATCATACATCCAAATAAAAACAATTCAAATTCTTCACAGTACCTATAAACTATTCAACTTATCAAGAGGAAAAACAGCAATCAATTAAAAATATCCTACAGTGATGCCACTCGAAAACAAAAATATATATGCTTCTCAGTATTATCAACCATGCGACCTGTTCCAATAACCATCTGATTCTATAAAGTGCAAATGCTTAGTAATACAATTCTTTAGCTAAACATGCCCTCTTATGCAAGCTGATATCATTATACGCAGGGGAACAATCATGTTACAAAATATACTACCAGCTGCCACTTATGTCCCTGATGCGGGTGGACTGTTTTGACTTCTCATTCGCCAAGCATACAGTAAGTATCTTGACACAGCGAGCACTAACCAAGATGTGGTATTGCTCTTAAAAATTCTGACACCCTCCTTTAGGTGCCCTAAGGATAGGGTACGACAGATCGGGTACAACCAAACTCTCCAGATAGCTGTGTATTTGTGACAAAAAAACAAGAAATGGTCCAAAGATTCAGGCTTAGCAGGGCAAAAGGGACAGTTTGGGTAGCTAGTACTTCCAATCCATCTGCTCCGAATCTCATTCAATGGAAAAATATCATATCTGAATTTTTAGTATAAAGATCTTGCCTCCAGTGGTTCGATGTAATTAAGAAAGGCCTCACAGATCATTCTATCTTTAAAGACCAGAAATCTGCTTGTTAGCTCACCTACACCGGAGCAGCCTAACCACTGGTTGTTCATATGGTTCCAGTACAGCTTTTTCAAACTGGTGAAGGTCATTTTCTATGTTGCTGCAGGGTTAGTCCATAACTCAGGCATCCCCAGGCTATATAACTATTTGTTGACATGCTTAAACCAGGATATCGTCCCTTCTGTATCTGAAGCAATAATCTCAGAAACTGGTTCTCGTAGAGAGAGAGAAGAGCCATTGGTCCATAGTCTAACTCAAAAAGCCAAAGGCCTAAATGCAGTCACATGAGATACATTTTTCAAACCACGCGAATAGGGGGTTAGTGGCGCATAGCAAGGAAGAGCAAGAACAGTTCGCATGATATTATTTTCAATGATTTCAATGCCACCTATGTTGTTTACACCCCATAGTTCAGCTCCATACAAGGCGGGCGCAGTCCCTTTAGCCTTACAAATTTCAATAACTGGTAGTATGGGTCTAAAGTTTGAATTCTTTAGCTTTTTGGAAATGGCGCACCCCACATGTTGTAGTGTTGCCTGGCTCTTAGATATTTGTAGAGACCAAGATAATGCATTGCTAAGCCTGACCCCGAAGTAATCAAATTGCTTCACCTGTTCCAGACTTGTATCACCCATCCTGATCGTGCCTTTAAAGGGCCTGTGTGGGTTGAATGTCATGAATTTTGTTTTTCCTGCATTTATTTCTAACCCAAAGTCCTTACAGGAAAGCGAAAATCGATTCAACAGGTTCTGCAGCCCCATAGGGGATTCAGAAACTAAAAGGGTATCATCAGCAAATAATAGTGACAATATCCTCTGGCTATTAATCATAGGGGGATCACCAGTACAATTAACAAATGACTCTATCAACCCATTAATGTATTGGGTGAACAGGATAGGTGCCAATACACAACCTTGCCGGACTCTCCTGTCCACCCTAATACGCTCGCCAGTTCACCTTTCTAACCCCATCGTATCTGGGCATAATTGTGGAGTCTTATTATGGCATGCAGCAAATAATCAGGAACCCCCATACGTTTTAGGGAGCTCCACAATTTCCCTCTGAGGATAAGGTCAAACACTGCTTGTAAATCAACAAATACTACATAAATATGTTCTTAAGAAATTAAAAAATGTGGTCCTTGTATATGCTCTAAATTCTATGTTCACCTCAACCGCATTCTGTGTTCCACCTCCATTTTAGAGACTGTTGCTCATGCAGACTGCATGGGGTGCATCATTTCAGACCATGGCGCTCACATAGTGGATGTGGCAATGAACAACCCAGTCTCGCCAGTACCCACGTGGTGTCTCTCCTGGGAAAATCTGGAGGACCCGTTATTCCGTGAATCCCAGAGGTCGCATATCAGGCACTACTTAGAGGTAAACCATGCCACAGCGTCCACTATGGCACTCCAGTGGGAAGCTTTCAAGGTTGTCACAAGGGGGGTCCACATGTGGAAAGTGGCTGGGATTCACAGAGTACTTGAGAGGGATGTTGGGGAGGCTGAACAATTTATACCCATCCTAGAAATAGTGTGATTCAAGACGCCTCCCGAGGTACAGCATTGACAGAGGACACAACTCGTCATGCCACTCTCTTGGAACAACTGCGCTGCTTCAATCTCAGCACCTATATAGTCAGGACGCATTGGGAGGGAGACAAATATCGTCGCCTCCTCTCATGGCTGGTTCAACAGGACGCTGACTCTGGCCCGATCCTGGAAATATCCTTGCCTACTGGCAACAGCTTATACGCACAGCGTGACATCTTGAATGCATTCTTCATGTATTACTCCTAGATATACAAGAAATCCCCTTCTCCAGACGTCGGCGCAGTCGGTAACTTCTTGACAGGGCTCACTCTCCCCGCATTGCCAGTTCTGCCAGAGAGGACATAGACACCTGTATTACAATTCCCGAATTCAAGCAAGCCATCCGGAACTTAGCTAGAAATAAAACCCCAAGCCTAGTTGGGCTACAGATAGAGTATAGAGTACTATAGCACATTTGCTGCAAGCCTCACGCCTAGGTTGGGGGAGATGTTTAATAAAGCCCTGCAGGTTAGGGAATTGCCTCCGTCCCTCCGAGAATCTCTCCTGTTGTCCCTCCCAAAGCCTGACAGGGATCCGACACAAATATCATCACACAGGCCGATCTCCATCCTCGGTGTGGATTGAACGATTTTGGGGAAAATCCTGGCAGATAGGTATGCCCAGATATTACTTGACCTAATTCACTCAGACCAAAACGGTTTTGTTCCAAAAGCAGCACGTCTCATAATATCTGACATCTGTTTCATGTGATGGACCAGGCCCCGGGCGGTACCTGCATGCAGCCTGCCTAATACTGGATCTTGAAAACGCTTTCATACACTCACATGGGATTATCTTTTCAGATGTTGGGCGGGCTGGTGTTGGGAAAACATCTCTTAGCATGCACAAAACTATTATACGCCAAGCCTGCCTCCAGGATTCGCCTGGGCTGACTTATCTCACTGCCATTTTCCATGGGCACAAGCACCAGGCACGGCTGCCTCCTGTCCCACCTGCTATTCGCAATAACTATGGAGCCCCTTGCCATTTGGCTCCGACTGAAGGGCGGGTCTTAGGCTCTTAAACGATGCGACCCACGTAGTGTCTTTCTGTGCAGATGACCTACTCCTCTACCTCCGTGACATCCGCTCAGACCTCTCCCCAATGCACCCTGCATTTCATGCGTTTGCACTGGTGGCGGGCCTCAGGGTCAAATGACCCAAATCGTGGGTGCATCCGCTCAGTTGCAGCGCAACCCCACTTGAGGTGCGACTCGAAGGGACCCTACTGAACTGGAAAGGCGACACTGTCCGTTTTCTTGGAGTTCGCCTCTACCACTCCCCAGCCAATTTATATGAAGATAACCTAAAGAGAGTCCTTTCTGCCCTACTCTCAAGCGCATTTCTGAACAAATGTGCCCTTTGCTACAACTGGGAAATTATAATCTTACCCAGGTTGTTCTGCTATTTTGAAAATCCCTGTTACCCCCCCAAGATGTTTTTTCCAGGAACTCCATACCATGTTATGGGAACTTACCTGAGGAGACAAGCACCATCGAATTGCGCTGAAAAAGCCAGTAGGCAGAGTCAGACTCTGAGCCCTATCGTTTGAAGTTTACTACTTAGCAGCGTAATTACAGTGGGTTTCATGGTGGTTAGCTGGGTGGCTAATAGGAGAGACATGTAACGGATCTGGCCCATTTATACCATCCATGCTTCAAAACTTCCTACTCTCCAAAGTTACACTCCAGACCACATGTTCAGTGCAAGTCATGATTTCCCGTAAAATTCGCGGAAGGGTTTCCCACCACACACGCCACATTCCACCCTACACCCTACTACTCCCCCTGCAGGGCCTGCCACGATTTCCTGGATCCTATTCAGCCGCTGACATAAGGGGCTGGCATGAGCAATCCCTGACCACAGTAGGAGACCTCTGTGTGGATGGCCACCTCCATACCTTCGACCAACTTGTCTCTGACCATTCTATTCCATGGGGGCAGTTTCTCACATACAGACAACTGTGTAATACATGCCGAGCCCTCTGGTCCACACATGGCGAAGAACCTCAAACACAGTCCGTTATACAGACTCTGCTGCATGAGGGGACAGGGCATCACCTGATAATGTGGATATATTTTATTAATTCTTTTTATTTATAAAGTTTTGTATAGCGTGAACGTGACCCTAGTGGGTATCAGAGTGCTTTACTTGAAGGGGAGGTAGGGTGTAATTGAGCTAACAAAACTAGTCACATATATGAACGAAGGACACAACATTGAGAATGAACAGAATAATAAGCTTGACCTCTAAAGGTAGTCAGCAATGAAGAGGTCAGGCATCATAAAAGAATAGCAGGTATGGATACAATCAATAAAAGCCGAGGTGTTATCTTAGGGCAAAAACTTGTTCATCAGAAATGATTTTGCTTCTTTTTTGAAGGAGGAGGTAGACGAGATTAGGCGAACATCCAGAGGCAGAGAGTTCCATATCTTCGGTACGACACCCGAGAAAGCTCTGCACCCTGTTTTCTTTTTATGAAAACATTGAGGTTTTAGAAGCAGAAGCCGTACAGGAACACACTGGGTTTCCGTTGGCGGCTCTGCGGGGCAAATGGGAGGATTATGTGGGACGGGAGCTACATGATACTGAGTGGATCAGGCTCTGGAATTTCTCCAATGAGAGCCTAGGAATGCTCAGTTTAAAAGCATACAGTTCTCTATTTTACACCAAACCTACCTGACGCCAGAGCAGCTCAACCGCTACTTTCTTAATGTACACCTTAGCTGCCCCCGTTGTCATTCGGCTTCTGTCCATAACATGTTGCAAGAGATCGCAGAGCTTACTGACATTAACATGTGGGAGGTGTGCACCCTTGGAATCTCCAAGCGTTGGAAACGTTTTATGGTGTGAACACACTTTGCTGGTAAGGCCCTCCTGCTCGCTAAAAGAGTCCTTACCCTGCAGCAGAGAGGAGAACAAGTCCCACCGGTGGCTGCTTGGCATGGAACGACACGGAAATGGGGGAAGGCCGCTGCCCTATGAAGAAGTCTGGCACCTTCGTAAATGACCAATTTCTATGGCCTGGGATGCTCTCCTTTACCAACTTCAGCAACTTACCAGAAATTATGATTTGACCCTGTGAACTCTTGTATGAAAAGCAGCACTGCGTGCACTCCATCTGGAATTCATTTTGTCCTCCTTTTGGAAGGTCAGGTCATGTCGATACTAATTACCTCATAGGTTTCCACCTGCTGTTGTCCGCGCCCTCAGGATCCATCCTGATATGTAGCCACCCAACATTCTAGTCCAGAGTTGCTGACAGCCCGTCCTGCCATCAACATAACTCATGATGCCAACCACAGCACAGTTGGAACTTCACTCTGCCCAAACTCTAGCATCCTTTACAAATATGACCACGTCTCTTATTGAGTCCAAATCACCATTTCATTTCCCCAGTTCAGGGGTGTCAACCTAGGTAGCTGGATAGGCATATTGACACACAGCTGCTATGTGTACTTACAACTATCACCTAGTACAGCCAGATGTTCAAGTGGCTGTATCACTTAATTCACTGACCTACATATATATAATTGCTTAGCAGCCACTTGAATGTAGTTATATGCTGAGTCAGAATATTACAAGTGGCATGTAATGCTGTCTTTGTTTGCGTATGAAAACCCCAATTATAAACAGTTTAAAAAAAACAAAGCATTTAAAAAAAAAAAAGCAATTTTTTAGTTTTGTGCTCAATTCCATTTGTTTCAATAGAATCTACCGCCAATGGTGTAATTAGTCATTGATTTCACCTCAGTTAAGTATTATTTGTCTTTTACCATATTTTTGAAGATCCATCATTCCTATTCTAGTGACCAGTAAACATTTTGAAGTTATTAAGGGGAGTTGAAAGTGTCGTACTGCTTATTGTTTCTCAGTAAAACTGTGCATTTGTTGGACAACATAAACATCAAAACTGTGCAAGACTGATTCTGAGCAGACCATCAGGATATGTTGGCCTTAATCCTGCTAGCTCACAGTACACCAGCTGTACCCCTAACCTTAGTTGGATAACAGCTGGAATGTGCAACCTCAGAACATGACAACCCTGACTCCCTAAGGAAATCTTGGTAACAGTTCTAGAAATCTTTTCATTTGGTTACTCATGCATACCCAAAGAGATACACAAGAAATGCACAGCATAGCGTTACAATATTTACTGAAGCATTGTGATTTTTTTAGTAAAATACGTGCTCTGCAGTAGCAATAAAAGGAAACAGAATAACGTGATTAGCATTATGAGAATGGTGAAGTAGACAAATAGTACAACCATTTTGCTGTTACAGAGAATGTTTTCCCGCATATAAGTTATGTAATATATTGTGCTCCTACCTAGCGCTACCTATCCTAGTGTACCTAGGGTGGGTGAATCTGCCAAATCCGTGTAGGGTGATCTAACTCCCCTGTTACCTGTGGCTAAGTGTCATCAGGGAGCCTGTCTTGGTAGAGAGCTGGGCTTCACCCCTTGCAAGAGGTAAGCAGGAATAAACTAAAGTGGAACTCCAGCATGAGGTTACCTCTCTGTGCCAGTGAAATGCTCCTCTGTTTAAGCAAGGAAGTGACATCGATTATACAAAAAACATCATCCATGTTGCCATGCAGAAGTCCCAGTCAGGCCGCTATTGTTGATTCTTTCGTGATAGCTCAGTCGCCGAGCGGATAATAACAAACAACAACATTTTGTGCAGTAAACTTAGCTCTTGTACAAAATGTTCAAGGTATTGTGATAATGTGCCTACAAAGTGGAAACATAGGCTAAGCCATTCAGAGAATATTAACCTGCACAGGCACGCAAGCAAATGTGTGTCAAATGTCAGCGTGTTTATGAAAAGAAGGCAGCTTAAAAACGTGAGCATGTAAAATGGTAGTGTTCCTACCTGGGCCTAATGTAACCACATGACAAATGTGCTGGAGCCGGTACTAAGCAATTATGTGGGAGTTTGTTCCTAATTTAGGTGCTACATCAGCAATGGCCAGTACTTTGGCCATCTGTAAAGTGTTGTACCTTTTCTTGGATGAGTAGCAAACCTGATTAACTTGTTTTTATTGGTTACCTGATGCAAACTATGTCTGAATGGTAACATTTGTTTTCATTTGTCTTGTTGACTGTTACATGAAAGAGATAGGTATGGTACACCAAGGAGCCAAAGTATGACTTCTCATGAAAGAACAATATAAAATAGCTCATGTGAAGCAACCCGAACTTCAGCCGGTAAGGTAGAAATACTGAGCTCTCTCCTCCCCATAATGGTCACCATAGCTTTGGTTTCTACTGCACATTGTATGTGAGGAAGTCACTCAGAAGAGCTGCGCTCTAACCTAGGTTTGACCTTACTTTGGCTACTTTGTCTTTGTTTGGAACCAGTTGCTCTGAGCTGTTCAGGGATAGAAATAAATAGCTTATTAGATCCGGGATAGTACGGGAGAGATATGGAATTGATTACAATATCTATATATACATGGATATATATATTTTTTCCCACAATATCCTCCCTTTAGGATAGTTATATCATATACCATTGTAAAAAAAAAACTATCTATATATATTCACTGAAAAAACCACAGGTTTCACTGACCTTATAGTTAGTTGGACATTTCACTCGTACAAAACCAGAGAAATTCGGCCGTTATAGTTAGTTGAGCTAACTATAACTCACGCCCCCGCAATGCACTGCTGATGACGTCACATATTACATCACTCACGACATGGTCAGTGACATCACTGATGACATCTCAAATGACATCACTGATGACAACATCCAGAGACTGGGTGACCAGGTTTCCTGCTCTCGCTTTCATGAATCAAAGCAGTGTTTGCAATGACAGGGCGGGAGTAGTGCTCCTGCCCTGTCATTGCAAACTGCAATGTCCCTGGGGTGGGCACCCCAGGACATTGCTGGAGCTGGCCCTGGGTGGTGGCGGTCCCCAGGGCCAAGGAGGGCTCCAGGAGGGGGGCTGCGCAGCACCCCTCCCAACATGTATGTAGCCCCGGGAAGGTGGTGGTCCCGGGGGCCGGGGACCCCCGCATTAGCATTACTAGTGCCCCGGGGAGGTGGTGTTCCCCGGGGCAGTGTGGGGAGGGGCAGGAGCCCCCCCAGACTAATTTTAATGTTTTGGAGCCCCGGGGAGGTGGCGGTCCCCGGGGCTTGGGATGGGGCCGGCAAGGCCTCCCCGCCCATAATTAAAGAAAGCCCCGGGGAGGTGGCAGTCCCCTGGGTTTGGGGGAGCCCGCGAGACCCCCCGCCCATAATTAAAGAAAGCCCCAGGGAGGTAGCGGTCCCCGGGGCTGGGGGGGGCCCGCGAGGCCCCCCGCCCATAATTGAAGAAAGCCCCGGGGAGGTGGCGGTCCCCGGGGCTTGGGGGGTCCTGCGAGGCCCCCGCCCATAAATAATAAAGCCCCGGGGAGGTGGTGGTCCCCGGGGCTTCGGGGGCCCACGTGGCCCCAGCATATATTTGGCACATTGCCCCCGGAGCCTGCGCTTAGTTTTTTAAAAAAAACTTTGTCCAGATTCGCACACCCAGCGCGAATCCGGCCGAAAATATACAAAAAAATCACGCTTTTTTAGGCCCTGGGTCCCTGTGGGACCCCCTGAGCAGGCCTAGGGTGTGAGGGTGTTTCTACCCTGCCCCCTTTTCGTGTTTTTGTCCTTTTTTCTTGTGACTCGCTTCAACCGAGTCACAAGATGGCTGCCAACACTTTTTGGTTTAGAGTGTTGGCAGCCAATCAGAATCAAGCTCGTGCTCGGGAGGGTTCGTGGATCCACTGCGGTCACCAGATATATAATTTTTTTAAATATGAATATTTCAGGAACTACTGAACGGATTTACACCATTTAAAAACAAGAAAAACAAGCATTGACATAGCCAATAGGTCTCGCCTTTGGGACCTTATAAGTGTTTAGTTATCCAGCACAATATCCTTGGTGCAACAACATCAACTGTTGCATGGCTAAACACTTATAAGGTCCCAAAGGCGAGACCTATTGGCTATGCCAATGCTTGTTCTTTCTTGCCTTTTGTCTTTAATGCCTTCTTTCACAAAGACAAGAAACTAGTAGTGCCAGATCGATAGGCTTTTTAAAATCTGTGTCAGCCAAGACCTTCTGGTTTACTAAAATTATGTGTATAACACAGTTATGCTGGTGTTCATTCATTTGTTCATTCAGTGCCAGACAGTATTATGGTAATTTGAGCTGAGACACAAAAAATAAAACATTTTGCATTTAGTCCCAACAGGTTCCCAAATAATAAAGCTTTGCAAAAACCATGATAAAACAAAAGGCTGGTGGCCAACGCTAGGCCTATTGGCTTTGCCATTGTTTGTCCCTTATTGTGCTTTTCTCCCACAGGCTGACCAAGCCAGATTGTCCACCCTCAGAAGGAGATTGTCCACCCTCAGAAGGCACTATCCAAAAATTAACCTAATGCATAAAAGTAACTAGTTGCGGAGAACAAATAGTTTAACTAGCTGCCCAAACCCAAAACAAACTCCAGTCCTTAAACAATGCCTTACAGACAGCTTACCACATGTATCCAACACACCTGACAGCCCAAAAAAAAGTGTAGAGGAGCGAGGCAGAGGAGAGGAAAATAGGCCTGACACGAAGCCACAGCAGTGCTCTGTGTTGGGGAGATCTGACAATACAATATCACTGGAGGGGGTGAAGACAGAACGAATTAGGCAGGGGTAAAAGGGAAAGAGCAAGAGCTAAAAAAAGTAAGAGAGAGAGAGAGAGAGAAGCGTGGCATGCAAATTCCACGAAGTGCTAAATCACAAACATCAAGAAGAAAATATAGTTCTGATGTCAGCAGTGGAAAGACCGAGCTCATCCGATAAAATACCATGGTAGAACACAAATGCTCCAATGGCGAGACAAACACAAGAACAGTGAGGAAAGCCAACAAGTAAGGAGATGGAAATTAACAAGCAAGCAATCCAATCAAAAGCAAGGGGCTGATTGAAAGCCTACTCTAAATAGTGCTGTGTATAATGCTGTCTGCGACAGACAGATGACGTGATATGTAGCAAGATTGCAAAACACATTTTTTCATTAGTACGTCACTGTTGGTTCGGCAGTGTTGTTGTTTTATAGTGATTGCACACGTGGCGGCCATCTCAAAATGGTAAAATAACAGTTTATGTAGAAGATCGTTCCGTAATGGCTGCACCGGGGAGCAAGAAGTGAAACAAGTGTCACGTGGCAGAGATGTGCTGTCAAGAACCAAACAATAAATAATGAACCCGCTCTCCTTAAAAAAAAGTTATCAGTTAGGTGGAGTTTTAAAGAGCCTGTCATGTGAACTATTCCCTCAGATGTCCCATCCCATACAAGTCACACAAGCTTTGTTGTACATGAAACTCTTGACAGCACAACTGCGACTCCTCGGTAGACGTTTGTTTCGAACTCTGAATATCAATAACACGGGCATTGTCAACATCACAAGGGTGAAACGCCAAGTCAGTCGCGCCGGGTTTCAAACATGCCACTTAGACATTCGGGACATTGGTGCCGCAATTGCATTAACCCACTGCGCGACCTTACCACGAGGGTTGCAGCATTGGGCTGAGCGGCTTATGGAACAAAATTAGATGGGGCATGCAATAGTGGAACTATGGTGGATAATTTCAGTACAGTGAACGAGCCTGACTGTGGGAGCAAGAGGCCATCGAGAGAGAGAGAGAGCCTACCCTCTTACATAACAAAGAAAACAAAGGACGCCTCTATGTGGGCATAACAAATGCCCAGCATTAACCCACTCCTACCCAGCAAGAAGGGGAGGATGGGCAAAGATGAGATGAAAACACAGAAGAAAAAGTAACTTACAGGCTGGGGCATTCTCTCCTGGACTCCAGATGTGACGGAAATTCGCGCAGCAGCAGCCAGCTCTGGAAGGAATTATTCGCGGGAGCCCATCGCCTCTTCCCACACTCTGCCACTTGCTTTCACTTTGTGTTTGAGGGCAGCGGTCCGGTCGGGAGTTCCCTATAACTGCAGCTTCGCCCTCTCGCCTTCCCAACTCGGCCGCTGTGTTTATTTCTCTGCCTTTCAGTCAGAGGGCAGGAAAAGGGGCCGTCCCAGCGTGACTTCACGAGAGCGCCTCTTCGGATTACACTGATCTCCAAGGCTGCACCAAATAGGCCCAAACACAAGCAGGCCTGCCCGCCAGGCGCGCCCGCAGGACTGCGGGCAAAATACACCCACGGGAGGCTTACTCAGGGTTGAGAGGCCGTTCCTACTTTTTACAGAATGCTAATATTTAAATATGTTGTTCATATTGTCACCGGACGGAAATCTGCTGCGGGAAGCTTTACTTTGAAGGGAAATAATGACCATAACATAAATAAAGAAAAACACAGTTACTCACTGTGCATATAATTGTATTATCATAAAACATTTAAACGTCATTTAAATAACGAATTGCTCATCTAATGGGAGGGACTGCAGGCAAAAACAAGCCCGGGAGTGGTGCGCGCGCGCGCTAAAAGGAATTTTTAAACAAGCCCGGGAGTGGTGCGCGCGCGCTTGTGCCCACCGCTGCAGGCGAAAAACCAGCGCGACCAGCACTGACCGCCATCGCGCCATCTGTTTCCAATTAACGCGAACGCGATAATTGGAAACAGATGGCATTAATGCTCGCTCCGGAGCACCCTAGGCCAGGGAACAAAGAAGGCGGGACAATCACCCGCCTTGGACCAATTGCGTGCTGTCTTTCTTAGAAAGACGCATGCAAAGGCCAATTGCGGGTGATAAAAAAAAAAGCACACGCACGAGCGTGTGTTTAGAATTTAAAAGCCCTTACTAAAGCCTTGCTGAGCAGCGCATGCACACTGGCTCAGGCGAGACCTAAAAAGGAACCAAGAGGTACATGTTTGCCAAATTTGGTGTAATTCCGTTCAGCAGTTCAGGCTGTAGCTTTGTCTAAAGTTTCCTATGGAAATTAACATGGAGAAAACGTGTTGTGGGACCCCCCTTTTTTCTCGGCCCCCGCTTAACGAATCACCCCGAAATTTTCCAGACAGGAGCTGACCGGAGCGGGCCATTAGTTTTGAAAATTTCGCGAAGATTCGTCAAACGGCGCCAAGGATATTGGCAAAAGAAAAAACACTTTTTCTGCGGAAACTAGGTCCTAACTATAACTACCTACTGGCGACCGCTAGTAGGTAATATATATATATATATATATATATATATATATATATATATATATATATATATATATATATATATATATATATATATATATATATATATATATATATATATATATAAACATAGAAGTAACCATGCATCCATAATGTACATATCTTTGAATGGCATTACACCATTGCACAGTGTTTAAATGAAATACACATATTGTTGAATAGATACACACCTAGGAGATAATCATTATTCAAACAAAGACAAAATGATATGCTAGTATTCAATGCATTTAAATGTTATAGATCTATAGCCATTAATTCAAATGTTTTTTGTGTGCTTCCTCTTTGTCTTCTTGTAGTCTAAGATATCTGTGGGCTATCTCTGGCTCTGTAGGCGGTAGAACTTTAACTGCAGAAATTGAATGGATGCTCTTACTACAATTGCTGTCACATGGAGCAACAACACTGAAGACAACACAATAGTGTTACTATTGTTATAAAGATACCCATTAGTGCTAGAACTAAGCTCTTCAACCATCCTGTTGGTAGCCACAACCATAGCCAGGACTAATCATCAGAATCTGTAATTTGTTCTGCTCCACAGAATATTTGAACTGCATGCTTAATTTGTGCTACATCCCTTGCTATGTTTACACTTCTATTTAAAAAATAACAGCAAGGGGAGTTCAGTAAAACACACAGTCCTTGTTGTTGTAATGTCAGGAGGTCAATCGCAATTCTATGTTGAATAGTCATGGCAGCCACTGAATTTATTTCCGCCTGCAACTCTTGAAGTGCATGTCTTGTTGCCTTGAATGCTATAGCTAGCTCAGCAGACATGTTAACAAGGGCCATTTCTAAATCAAATACACCACATCCAGGTGTAGCAGTAGCTCATAAATAGACCTTGTCTAGCCTCCAGAATTGGTACATGTATATCTCTTTTATACCTATGAGCGAAACTCCTCAAATTTAATGGCTCATGGACTGCAATATGAGGCACGACTTAAATGTTTGGTGTTAGATAAGAAATAGCACACATGCCTTCCTAGTGCTGGGAAAATACCTTGTATGCTTTAGTGTCACAAATTAAATACATACCGCCTTGTAACTGTGTGTCCAATGTGTGATATTTACTGAGAGGAAGGCCTACCCCCTCAGGAAAAGTGTTTTGAAATTGATCACACCATTTGTAATCAATCCATGCAGAATTTATAAGTGTAACATTGGCCCACGGTGCCATGTAAGAGCAGTGAGCTGACCATAACAGATATTCTAATTTTTTTGAAATCACATTTGGTGCACTGCATAATTATTCTTTTGCCCAATTAATGGATTGTATAGAAGACCATCAGGTGTTATTAACAGTGTCTCTCCAGCTATAGTGATGTTCCAGTAATGTAAAGTGTTGTTAACTTGTTTCCCTTGTGCCTTAGTTGTCCATTTCCTACTTACTAACTGTCGGTTCCTTATATTACAATTACCTGTGGTATCAACAAATTCCAATATGCTAGGACACTTGCTACTTTCTCAATATCCTAAGTATTGGGAAGCAGGGTTACATCCGTAAACATGATGCTTGATGCATAGAGGAAATGCATTTTCCTCGGCCTCGTTTTCCACCGTAGGTGGCACTTGGTATTGGGCTTGAATATTTGGCAGTATGGTACAATATGGGTACCATTCAATCCTTCCTTCTCCACAATCCCAATTTACATTGGATATAAGGCATCCTTTTCCTTGTGCTTAGTTCAGCATAGGCACAGGTGTCCCATATAGGCCAATGGGGTCACTGCGGTGCCTAGATAACTGTCTACAAATCCAGCAATTTTCAAGACCTAAAACTTGGGCTACTTTCTCATGTACTGCAATGAGGGGATGGTCAGCAGGTTGTTGCAATACAGGTAGCACACACATAAGTAAGGTCCTAGAAAATATTGTTTGCACTATGCAATGCATTTTCTTGAAGGTGATAAGTATAGATATGGATTGTCTTTCTGTTACTCTGTTTAAGGGCACTTTATCTAAGTGTCAGTAATGAAAAGGCTCGCAGTGCCCTGTCATCTACTTCTCCTCCTGGTCCATAATAGTCTTGTTCGGGGGTGGTTTCACAGACCTGCCCTGCGATGTCCTCTTCAGTCTGTTTTTTGGCATGTGCAGACCATCACCTTTTTTCGAGACTTTGTTGCATGCTTCACTCAACAGCATCTGTTGGTGTCACCGCCTCTGTGACAATTGATGATGGACCCTCAGCGTGCCTTTTAGGAATGATCTGGTCTGTCTCCCCTTTTTCTTGGATGTCGCGTTGCTCCATGGGTGGCTGGTGCTTATCCGTTACAGGTACTTCTGTCTCAGGCATTGTTGGTGCAGCTCTTCATCTTGTTCCTTGCAGCCACTCAGGACGTCCCTGCACTTTAACTGCCGTCCGTGTCACCAGGAGCATGATGTGGGGTCCGGCCACCTAGAACTAATAGAAACATCTTTTATTTTTCTCACCATGACCATGTCTCCAGCTTTGAAAGGGTCTGAGGATGGGTAGGGTAAAGCTTCCTTCACTTGGAGATGGTGATGCCTCAAGACCACTGACAACTGTACAGCGTAGTCAAATATTTTCATCCGTCCACTGCAGTGCTGCTTGGGATGCTGTGAGAGTCAACCTCAACCTCACTGATGTAGGCTGCTCCATCAGTACCTCATGGGGGGACAAAAGAGTTATTCTAGACGGTGTTGCCCTTAAGGCATGCAGCACTGAAGGCAGAGCTTCAGGACATTTCAGACCTGAAGCATCAGTTGTCTTTGCTAATTTATTTTTTATTGTGGAGTTCATCTACTCCCTCGGACCTGAACTTTGGGGGTGGTAAGGGACGTGCAGTTTCCACTCTATTCCCAAACAGTCACACATCTTTTGCACAACTGCAGCCACAAATTCACCCCCTCTGTCACTATTTATACCTTTGGGAACCCCAACCCAGGATTTATCTTTCATAAAGCATCGCACAACAGTTGCTGCATCATTCTTTCTTGTGGAAAACGCCTCTAACCATTTTGAAAACGGATTCACCCATACCAGCAAATATTTGTTTCCATTCACCAGGGGCATGTAGGCGTAATCTATTTGTATGCTGGCAAAGAGACACTGTGGTACTGGCAAGTGATCATGGGTAGCAGGGGATCAACCTTTAGCATGTTGGGCACAGACAAGACAATGAGAGCAGAATTGTGCAGTGAAAGTTGTTATCCCGGCTGCAAATCACTCTTGTCTAATCAAAGCATTCATCCACCCTTGTGCCTTGTGAGTGGCTCCATGAGCAAGCCTTGTAAGGGGCAGGAACATACTGCGTGGGGCCACATGCCTCCTATCCTGGTGGACCCACAATCCCTCCAAATTCTGCTCACATCCAGCATCAATCCACACTCTTTCTTCAAGTGGTGTTCAGACCTTTGTGCTTCCTTTACATCAGCTAGCACCAATTGTTTCTGAATGAGCTGATTTTTTGGAATGCTTTTTGCCATTAATATCACCATCTGGACTGGCTGTAACATGCTCTCTATTGCTGCTGTGTCAGCCATGACGTTACCTTTGGCTATCTTATTATTAGGTCCTATGTGGGCCTCACATTTTATTACCGCTATCCTGTTGGGTAGTAGTATTGCTTTTGCCAAGTTCTTTACTAAAGTGCCATTTTGAATGGTGCACCCTGCTACTGTTACGAAACCACAATACTGACACAGCTGGCCAATGTTGTGGACAACTCTAAAGGCATAACGTGAGTCAGTGTAAATGTTAACAGTTTTCCCCTCCGCTAGGATGCATGCTCTTGTTACAGCATACAACTTGGCTTGCTGGGTAGATGTGCCAGGTGGGAGAGCTGCACTTTCAACAATGGTGTCTACTGTTGTTATAGCATACCCTGCTCTGTAATCTGTGTATGTTAGTGTGCTTGAGGAACCATCAGTGTATCACTCATAGTCTGTCTTTTTTAGTGGTGTTTGCTACAAATCTGGTCTGGGTGTGGTGCATGTCTCTACAACCTCAACACAGTCATAGTCAGGGGCCTCATCCGGATCATCTGTTGCAGGTAATAATGTTGTCAAATTAACAGGTGGGGATCTTTTAATGGTGATATTAGTGTTAGACAAGAAAGTGACCTCATAACCTGTGCGCCTATCCGCCTAAAAAAGTTGTGTTGCTGCAGATGACAACAACAACTGTACCGAATGTGGCACATAAACAATACAAGGGTAACCCAACACAATGGGAGCCGTCATCTCTACCATCACAGCTGCTGTGGCCCCTGCTCTCAAGCAAGGCAGATACCCAGTCATTGCTTAAGGCAAAGTCACAGAGTAATACGCCACAGGTCTTTATCCTGAGCCATGCTGCTGGGTCAGCACCCCATTTGCAATACCATTTTGCTCTGACACGTAGAGATGGAAGGGCAGTGTGTAATCAGGCAGCCCCAAGGCTGGCACAGTACACAATGTCTCTTTCAGTTTCTTGAAACAGTCTGCAAGTTCATTAGTCCATACACTACTGTTGGGTGCATCTTGTAGTGTACATTGTCACAGGATGTCATCATTGGATCTGTACTAAGGGATCCACTGGCGGCAGTAGTTCATCATCCCCAGGAAGAACATCATTCCTTCCTTGGTGGATGGGTGCTGCATGCTCTGATTCATTTTTATTCTGTCAGGTGATATGTGGCGTGTACCTATGGATACCACATAACCTCTTTTTGGCAGCACTGAAGTTTTGCCAATAAGGCTTTGTGTCCTCTTCCCTGGAGGTGGTTCAGGAAAGCTACAGTGTCTTTTTCACAGGCCTCAAGTGGTGGAAGTGCCACAAGGAGATCATCAGCATACTACAAGACAACGCTACCACCTTCCAGGTGTAGGCTGTCCAGGTCTTTCTTCACTGCCTGCGCATTGACCGTGGGACTCTCAGTGAAGCCTTGAGCGAGTCTTGTGAAATTGTACTGACCATCTTTATTGTGAAGGCAAAGAGGTACTCACTCTCTGGATGGACTCTAATACTGAAAAACACAAAAGAGAGATCTATGACCGAAAAGTACTCAGCCTCTAAAGGTATAAAAGATAATATAGTATTGGTGGCAGGCACAACAGATGCTAAGGGAACCACAAAGTTGTTTATCCCTCGTAAATCCTTTTATGAACCTATACTGTCCAGGGTTACCCTTAGGCAATGGAATGATAGGACTATTACAGGGGCCAGTGGTCTTTTTAATGATACCCTGTTCTAAGAGAGACTCCATCACAGGTTTTATCCCTTCCTCTGCCTGAGGTGACAGTCTGTACTGACGCACATAAGGGAATTCTGCATTTTCCTTAATTGTCACTTTACGGGGAGGGCATGTTTTCAACAAGCCTGCCTCATTTTTGTGTTTTGCTCAAGCCTCTGAGTTCACTTGCTGTAGAACCTTGTTTTTAGTGAGCTGTAAAGCCATATTTCGTTCAAGCTTGCCAAAAACTGCAGTCCTATCATTTCTGAGCATACTCAACGTCCAACACCACCCTTCTCCATCTCCCAACAAAGACACAATTCCCAAAGGAAATGTAAAATCCTTAGTTCTTGGCAAGTCCTGAAGGCATTTGACCATGGGACCCAAATCTTTAGGGTACTAACTTGGTGCTACAGCTATAAACATGTGTGATTCTGAAGCTGGCACTTGAAATAACCTCTCTTCCTGTGGTCCTAGCTCAAGGCTCACTGCACACCCTTCTTTTCCTACATACAATGTGTCCTCGAGCAACTCCATTGCCCAGTGCAAATGTTTGTCTGCCATGACGGTGTACCATTCAGGCACTGGCTATCTGAAAAATGCTGCAGTGAAGTGTACAGGACCAGTTACTAATGTCAACTGCACTAAATGAGTGACCAAGTCACTCTCAATGTCAGGGTATTTAAACAGTTCTTGAAACATGTCATTATATAAATCTCCCTGTAACAGAGTCCATTGGTAACGTGTTGGAGAGAGAGACAAGACGGGGTGCACATCAAATAGAATCCTTACTTAATTTGCAAGCAGTAATTGCTTTATTAGCCAGTTCTAACCTGTCCTCAGGTACTTGTAAGTAAGTAAAAAAAATATAATGTTGCATGCAATTTACAGAGGAGGACTCTCCCTAGCAAATTGATGGGTTCAGTGTGAAGTCGTTAACAGAAACTGTTAGGGGTTCTGATACCTCTTCATGGATCATCATTCCATTTACTGCTATAGTACTGCTGATAGGGTCGAGCCGATGTCTATTAGGAAATCAATCTCTTAACCTCCTGCCTTAATTGGAAACATGGGAGTCTGATACCTTCATCATGAAGTACTGGGCTCGGGTTTCTGCAGTTTGTCCCATCTCCCTCTCCGTGTGGTTCTATGCTGATCCATGTTGTTCCTGGAAAGGATTCCTCAGGGAGCGCTGGGTTTGTTTGAGGTCTCTGGGCATGGGTGGTGCTGTTGGCTAGACCTCATCCCTGTCAAACCTGTCATTCCTGTTGTTTCTATCATTTCTATCATACCTGTAATTTCTCTCATTCCTTTCATTTCTGTCATTTCTACCTCTATAACTTTTAAATTTTTGGCCCCAGTGCCCGTACCACTGGCAAACATAACACCGATCCCTACTCTTGTCTCTTCTCTGGTATCCTTGTCCTTCATCCAGTCTATGCTGCGCCCCTGATAGTACATTACCTCTGGCTCCTCCTCCCTTTGTACTTGCTGCAACATCATCCCATTGTGATTTTTAGCTGTGTCCTTCTTTACCTTGAAAATAGCATTCCTTTCCATAGTTATCAGAAGCGTGCAGAACTCTTGATATCCTTTAGTAGACTGATCAGGGTGGTGCAGTTTACAACTATGGGCCACAGAAGCTAACAATCCATTCATAAGTGTCTGAGTAGCTAATACTTCATATGACCCTGTCGTGCGCAGTACCCCTGCACTATTATCCTATGCTTCACTGTATGTTAAGATGTAATCAGCCACTGACTCGCCTGACTTCTGTAATGTGGCAGTGACTTGAGAAAAATCACCATGTTTCACTACTAAGCCATTAATTGTGTCCCTGACAGACTCTAACCAATTTATCAATCTATTTTCTGTGACATCCATATTATTAGTCAGTATTGTCCAATATCCTCTTTCCTGTGGAATTTGAAACACACTTTTTACCAAAGACCATCTGCTACCATATCCTATTTTTAGTAACATTTCTACATCTCTAGGAAGAGGGGTATAGGCAATGCATATTTTATGAAGCCATTCATAATATTTGACACTGGCTGTTAGTGAGTCAGGCGCATCCTTAGTCATCTGAGCTGCCTCCAAGGGGGTCCATAACTTTAACATGGCTGTCCCCCAAAACTATTTTTGGTGCAGTCATTTTAGTGTTCAATATTATTTGATCAGTATGAGTTCTCACCCTTTCCCTTTAGCGCCCGTGTGCATGATTGTGTATGTATTAGCCATTCCCTGTTATCTATCTTATTCTGCAGTTTATTAATAGAGAGTTGTATTTCCTCATTTTCAGTGTTCATCACCTCCTGGAACTCATCTGCCTCTTTCCTCAGGTGGTCTAACTGCTCGCGTTCCTCCTTGTTATTTGTTTTCTCTTCTGCACTCCGCCCTAAATCCTCCCTGAGACCAAAAGTTAAAGTTGGTGCTGGTTTTTCAAAAGCACGTGGAGTGTCCCCTCCAAATGATAGGTGTCCATTCAGGACGGGGGTTCTGAAACCACCTTCTCTGGGGCTAGTTGGCATGTCAGATACCCTTGTTAAATCACCTTCCAGCCATATATGGAAATAAGGAACGTGATAAATCTTGTGTGTGTTATTTCTTTCACAGTGTATATAGGGGCCTGAAAGTGATGGGTAAATTGAAATTGCTTGAGGAGGGGCTGAGAAATTAGGTGCAGGTAGAACAGGCCCTGCAGAATGGATGCTTTGTCCCAATGTCGGTTGACGGCCCTCATTGTTGTCTCTACCTGTGATCCAGGAATTAAATTCACTATTCGCATCCAATCTATGTCTTTTCCTTTCTTCCTCAGTTAACAACAAAATCTCCTCCTCATTCAATGCACTACCAGTTATCTGCTCCTTCCCCTAGTTTGACATAAAGGCCTAGGGGCTTGGAGGCGATAAACAGTTTTTTAAATTTATTTATGTCAATATTCACTTGGCGGTGTGTCTAAATACACAGAAGCAAAACCAAAGGGGATGATGGACGGAGTGTTGAACATTGCAAGCACTCACCCCCAGTCAACTGATCTGGGTTTAATCCATCATCATTCTTTAGCTCACTCCGCCACCCCAGTTCAGACATGGCCATATGCAAATCAGTCTGACCCTGTGCCTCATGGGAACAGTCCAGCCCGAACAGAAGAGCAGTAGTCCTTCTAGAAGTAATGGCATTTGGTATTGCTTTAACCCTGTCTACTTCAGCTGTTGAAAAACCACAGTGGTGACATAGTGACAAAAAATGCTGCTCTGTTTCCACATAATTACTTAATTCTAATAAACATTGCCTATAAGTTGTGGGCCAGTCCTTTGCTAGTTCTAGCTCCTTTTATTAGTGTTTTTGCACTTACTGTTCACCACTGCTACTGCAGAACAGTCTCTGGACTCTGTGGAAGCATTCCCCTGACCTTTATTTTTTGAAAGGAGAGCTTTATTTTTAGAAATTGAAAGCCATTGCTGCAAGCACACTTTTATATAGTGTGAATCCCATGATGGATCACCCCGTAATTCTAGAGTCTTTGTCAAGTGTTCAAGTGTTCTCTATAGAGAATCAAATCTAGGCCACCGCCCTTCATTCCCTTTCCAAGTCCAGACTAGTGCGCAAAAAGGTGTTGCATATTCTAAACAATTCATATCTTCTACAACCTGAACTTCATGGCTATCTGGTGGTATTTAAAAAAAATTCTCTCCTGACAGTTGTTTAAAAGATGTTTTATTCTTTTTCATCATTTGAGGTCTTACCACCTCCACATTTCTTTTAGATTTGCCATTGCCCTTTGTGACCTTCATTGACAATTCTACACCCTGAAAGACAAACACACCAATTGTATCCTACAAGGAAAACATTGTTAGGTAGTGGATAGAGAGAGAAGAGAGAAAAAAATCAACAGCTGTAGACCACTCAGAAACACCATATAAAAAATGTGCATCTCTAATGCAGTAATGCACTATTTTACATATAATTTACATATAATTCAAAGACACATTGCAAGGAAACATAGCGACACATTACTCTTAAAGATCATCACATAATTTTATACAGTCATTGATCAATGACAGTGTCACGTGGCCCATAAGGACATTGCCGTTTTTCACTAAGTTAGCATGAGCACTTCGCAGCTTGCCTGCTGCTTTTGCGCACGTTACTACACGTCTTTATTTTTGCAATAATTCAATGATGGCTTTCACATGGGAACTCATCGCTGTTTTCACTCTCTGCATGTTCCTGGGATTTTAACTGAACATTATGTGCAAGGTCGAACAACAATGCCCCTTGTTATTTGGTTCTGGCCAGACCTTAGCTCTTAGACAAAACATACCGATGCAGCTGTTGTTTGGACAGCGTACTTGTTTTTTTTAATAGGGTAAACGAATAGGTGAGACACACTTGGAGAAAGACCTTTCCAGGGAGAAGACCTATGATGTAGCTATACCATCTATAGGCTAAGGTATGGGGTCTGCTGACAAAGCCCTGAGATCTTCTATTATATAATAATACTTCTTCTTAGCAAGGGGAGGGAGGTTTGGCACTATAGTCTTTTCTCCATTGTCTTTTTATGATGACATCTCCCTTCATGATATACGGACTAGCTGCCTACGCTGACTATATTTGTACTATGCATTTTCCTGCTTGTTGTGGCACGTATACTGCATGTTAGAGCACGTTAGTTCAAATAAATATATTAAACTATTTCGTGTCTCTGTCAGTTCTTATTGTGGACAAGTACAAGAGGATGTGCGAAAGGGTGTGTCTTGTTACCGCGATTCCTGAGAGATCTGGGAGTGTTGTGTTCTGGGGTGTCTAATCAGTTGTTTCTGCGGGAGTGAGTAGGAGAGCAAGTGAGACACTATAGTTAGTCGGTCCTGGGTTCGTGGGTATTAAGGTGGTAGGAAGACCCAGTTCCTATACACCAAGGTCCCATACTCCTACGCATAGTTCTGTATTTGTGCAGAATCCCTGCAACAACAGACCTGTGCACATTTCAGAATCATTTCCCCTTGCCTCTGGGGTCATATACATTTTCCTCTGGCTCAGGCTCTCCTACATGGGTTACGATGCTCCGAAGGCTACTGCAACTATCAATCAATTTATTCATACAGAGATAACTCACAGTTTTCTCTTCAGTCCCCTGTTTAATTGCCATCTATATTTACACCTCAATCCACTGTTTCACTACCAGCAATATTCTAAGTGTTGAAAGGTCACGACAGCAAGGTATTCAGCTCACTTACCGGTGACATTTAACGCATCCCACTTCTGATGCCATTTGTTAAGGAATAACTCTTTCAACCCTCCTCAGAATGGCGCAAAGAAAACACAGACACCCGGCAGGGCTCTGGAACAGATGAAATGTATTTGTAGATGCCTAGGTCTATTCGCCGGGCAAGGCAGAAGGCAGAAGGCAGACGCACATCCACAGTGTTACGTCTTTTAACAAGCTCCTTCTGCCCTGAGTTGTTCGTGTGGGGTCTTTATATAGGTTAGAAAGTGCTGTCACCAGTAAAACCCCTAAAAGGGACGCAGTCCAAACATGGGTAATCATATAGAAAATAGAATTGCCATGTAAGCACAAGACACAGTGAAAAATATACTTGTTGCAATATAAGCAAACAAGGGAACAGAAAACGGGTCAAGCTAAACTTAACGTAAGAAACAGGAGGCCTCAGAGTGTGGTTTATGTTGGCAACTGTAGGAGGTGTTAGGAGGGCAGTGAAGGGCCTTGGATCAGTCTGGAATAGATTTGTAAAGGAGGGGAGCACTGAGTTGTACCTCAGAGCAACTGGTTCAGGGATAGAAATAGAGAACTTATTAGATCTGGGATACTACAGGAGTGATTTGGAATTAATTACAATATCTATATACACATGGATATATATATGCTTTCCCACATTGTCAACCTTTGTTTTTTTGGTGCCTGGACTTCAGCTAGCCCCACCTTCAGCTTTCATCAGACTGAGAATTGGTTTTAAGGATTTTCTGGGATTTTCTCCTTGGTACTAGCCCAGGGGCTGTTCACTATCACCAACTGCTACTATGTTTGAGAAGTAGAAAAGAGATTTCTTCAAGTCCTGCTTAGACTGCAGATAAATAAGATCTACAGTGATGATCCTCTTGATCAGTGGATGTATTTATTGCCTTTATCCCTATCATATATTGGCTCTGTGCAGCATCTGTAAGACATTCCCTTCAAAGACACTTCAGGGCAGAGGAAGAAGGTTGGCTGGCTCCTTACTTACTGGAAAAGAAGAGACTATCCCCTTCTAAATGGGCTTTCCCCTCCTCTGGGGTAGGGTTGGTGAAATGTGCCCCATCAAGCACCTCCACGAATACGAGGCAAAAAAGGAGACTATGGAACTTCCTCAGCTAAAATTTACTTCAAAAGCATTGTCAGTCACCTCCTCCAGCCATCATTAAAGCCTTCCTCAGAAGAATCCCTAAAATAGGTTGAAGAACAGCCTGTGCAAAAAATTGTCTACAAATCTAGCACTTCTAACATCCAGTCAGACTTGACTCCCAAGTCCTCCACCAAACCTCCACCCTCAATAAGAAAGGCCCTATCTTTGACTACCATTCCTTCAATGGGCTCCTCAACAGCAAATTTTGAGCCCTCCGTTGATGAGCAAGAAGCCATTGTCAATGACCGTAATGTCGACGATAGAACAGTCAATCACAAGACCCTTGTCGACGACAACACCCTCAACAACAACACTGTTGAGGACCCTTTTGACAACAACACCTTACACGGTGACACCTTCAATTTCGTCAGTTTATCCAACGTCAACAGCTGCCACCATCTCATTGATGATCCCATCGACGACGATCCTGTTGGCAACAGGAATTCCTATTCAACCATTAACCTTCCCGCCATTGAAGATTTCTGTGCACCAGCACCATCTAGGGCACATCCTTGAATCAGAGCTGGAAACTGATGTCAATGACCTGAAAAGGGCATTGGACACAGAATACAGTTGGATGTATTCTACCCCCCTGATTTTAAGGGGGATGGATAATGCTAAAAAGAACTGAGCTTCCCAAGTAGTTATGATCAGCCTTACCCACAACTTCCTGACAGGGACCTAACTATGATTCATGTCACTGTGGCCTTCATGACTACATTGCAACAGATGATGAACGCATTACAGAGGTTACTTCCACAGCAGCCTCAACCACTGATAGCACAATTAATTTGCACTTGCCACCTCCTGCTCCCCAGACGCCATTACCCCCCACTATCATCTCATCACAACTAGCGAAATATCCCTTCCCTCCTCCACCTCCTCCCATGATGCCAGAACCAGTCCTGTGCTCCCTCCCACTGAGAGCTAGACACATGGGGCAACAGAACACATATGACTCAGATTGCATATAAGAAATGGAATAAGAAGGTTACTTTGTTTAAGAAGGGCACAATGAAGGTGATAGACATGATGAGCAGTAGGAGGACTACATCCTTCCTAAACAAGGGGGATACATTACCTACTTAAGCTGATTTGCCTCCAGATGACATCACCCACTAAAGTTTGGGTTGTTTCAAATGAGGTATATGTGTTACAAAATAAACAGTTGTTGTAAGCTAAGTATATTACATTACTAATACTGTAAGGTAATATTACTAAGGATTCCAAGCTTGACGAGCAAAAATAGTTCAAGCCTGTGGATATATGAAACTTACCAATGTGAAGAACTGTGTATCCCAGGGGGCATAGCTTCAGGTGATTGAACAACAGTGTATTCAGTTTCAGCCTCATATAGAGAGTACTCAGATATATCTTACCTTTTAGGAGAATCTAGAAGGCAAATTAACATAACAGTACTGTGACCCAAACTGCAGCACCGAATGTTAGAAATCTAGAGTTTTTTGAAGATGAGTTATTAATTGTTCCTCAGATGTAAGCATTGGTTAGAAGAACACACTTACAACTATTGTTTCTATTATGCTACATGGCTAAATGGGCCATTCATTGGGTCTGACCAGATGTCCAGAACCCTAGTTTTGGTGTGACTAGACAACTATGATGTATTCTATATATCTTTTATTTTTCCATCTTTACTATCTTGTCAATTTTGTTCCTTCTCAGGTGACCTTTTGCTCCTTCTCTGGCTCCCCATATCCTTACCTTTACCCCTTGCTCGGATCTTCATCTTCCTTTCATCTTGGGGCGTGATATCTGTCTACTCTATTTTATCCTCCCATATTGTCCTCACGTATTTCTAAGTGCCTTTGGAATTGTTGCTGAGTTTTTACTGAATACCTTACATAACTTGACCTCAATAAATTTTTACATGTTCCTCGAGTACTAGTGCGAGTTTCCTCCTGTCTCTTTTCCAAAAAGATTCATCCTGGGGCATTGGACTGAGTGTTTTAAACTGATCACTCTTTCATCATAGTTCCAGCAATGTGGCATAGTCCATTCTTGATTTTGTTCCTTGTCTTAGGACTCAGGGACTCGTTTCCTGTAAGAAAGAAACTGAATATCCTCCAATTTCTGGAGGACACTTCATGTTAACTTTATCCATCGTGGTTAACCAGTTTGTTTTATATGTAACCTTCTTGTCCCAATTAAAATTCTGCACTTCATTTTAACACCAGTGTCTCCTCACAGGTCCCATCAATTATCATCCACATATGCCTGGACCATAAGTACGTAAAATGTATTATGCTAAGCCACACCCTCAATTTTTGGAGTAGGCATATAATTACCCAGCTCTTACTAAAATATCTCTGCTCCCCACGCTGTGTTTACACCAGCCTCTGTGAGGAACCCTCATAAATGCATTCGGTATAAACACTTTGGCAGAACATACCAAGGTACCACATTACCTATAAAGAGCCCATGCTGTGCGGCCATCCACTCATGTAAGCCAGGAAGGTCCTAGATCCAACAGTGTACACACGCTTGCTGAAGGACATTTAGAGAGGGGGTGCATAATTATTTGGGAACGACTCTCCACGTGATTCTTAACAATACCGGACTTGTGGTCAAAACGATTTTCTACCCACCTTTCCCTTCTTCTGTGTAAATAACTCTGGATTTACGCACGTAATTTGTATATTCTTACTGTCATATGATACATAAAAATAAACTGAATTTTTGTACGGCTTAATGTTTTATTCTTCTCATGTACATCTGGTGCACTGGTGGAGGTATTCACTTGCATCGAATCCCACGGATCTGCTTATTTGGGAGCACCAAAAACTGTCAGTAATAACATTGATAATGCACAGTTAAAAAAGATCATGGAAAACCAAACAATGGCGGACATCTGGAGCCGCACCTCCCACACAGTTCCTTTCAATCAGAGCTTGGTGCACTTCATTCACAGTACCAGATGTTGCATGACACTGCTGCCAAGCAGCAACAAATGAAAATAATAACAGGGAATGGTGCAGCCAAACATTGGAAAGTCCAATTTTTCTTGGTTAAATTTACGAAATACATGGAAATTCATTAAAGGAAGTTTTTAATAGATGCATGTTGGACTTGGCCCTTTTTGCAGGGTTATCCCTAAACTTTTTTCCCTCCTCCTGGTATTCTTTCTGACCTGGTGTTAGTGGTTTTAGGACTCTGGGCACTTTATCACTGCTGTCCAGTGTAAAGTGCATGTGCTCTCTATAGTAAAACATGTTAAGATTTGTCTACACCTGTTTGGCTAATTTAATTTACCTATCAGTCCCCAGTAATGTGGTATTTCATTTACCCGGGGCCAGTAAATTAAATGCTACTGGTGGGCTTGCAGCGCTGATTGCGCCACCCACCAAGCTAGCCTTTCAAACCTGTCTCAGGCCTCTGCCATTGCAGGGCCTGCACGCGCATTTTACTACCGCTGTGACGTGGCACATAAAGTGGGTGCCACGTCTGTGACTCCCCTTCTACTACATATCAGTCACCCCTAAGGTAGACCCTAGCTAGCCCCATGGGCAGGGTGCCTTGTAGGTAAAAGGTAGGACATGTGCCTTAACTGGGTGGCATGTCCTGGTAGTGACAAACGGCCATTTTGGTTTCTCACTGCTGTGAGGCTGCCCTCTCATAGGAATGCATTGGGGATTCCCTGATAAGTGTTTCAGTGGTAATTCCTGATCTGAGAGGAGTAGCAGGATCAAGTTTGGGATAGTGGTAATAAATGCTGCGTAATAGTGTGCGCAGATTTATAATCACTATTTTAGAAATGCCACTTTTAGAAGTGGGCATTTCTGTGTGCTATGTGTCTTTGTGCCTGCCTCATGTGTATTGCATGTCTGGCTCTGAAGTGACAGGGGTTGGGTGAGTCAGCGCTAGGCTGAATAGGCAGATCTGCATTTGGAGTAGTGGGAAGAGTAGTCCCAGTCTGTGCCTGCCTTGTACAATGCTGGCTCCGCCCCCTGTGGTGTGTCTGGGGCCAGGACCTACTCTGTCAATGGGGACTGTTGAGCATTGTATACAAATGTTGGAGTGCCCCCCAGAACTGGTTTGGACCGGGCGCAGAGCCCTAAGAACAAAGACAAATGTGATATAAATATTGGGGCTGTGACCCCGTGTGAGTCGTACCTGTCTTGGAGCTGAAGGACTGCTGGGCGTCAGGAGGAACCGCCGTGGGACCCCGCTGCTAGCTCCAGGGGGTCCCTACGTGCTGGCCTGACTGTGCCCAGCTCTGCCCTATGGAACCTCTGACCCAGCGTGAGGTGCTTGCTGGATTTTCTCCAGTCCATGGCTCAGTTGACTTCGCGCTAAGAGAACGCAGTTGTCACGAACCTGAGGAGGTAGTGGTGCTGGTTGCCCACCCAGCGCTGGGCGACGTGTACTGATTGAGCCACAGCAGGAGGTTCTGCTGGAGTGGCCCGTGCTGTGAGGATCAGTACGGCAGGGGACGCTGCAGATGCCACGTTCGGGCGGGACCCTACCCCGCATTTGTGTGCCAGGGGAAAGTTGGCTCGTTGTTATATCTAGGTTTCTACCTTACATCTTCCCTGTTTCTCTGCCTCTGCTGTTCAGCCAGTGAGAGTAGAATGTTAGTGTGAATGTGATGTCATTGGAATGTTGGGTATGCTGTGAGTGGGACTGTCAGTTGGATCCTGGGCTGAGCAGCAGAGAAGCTGCTCCTGGTGGGGCTTTATTACATCTATACTGGAAAACCTATCTGAACATCTAAGATCAATAAACTTATCATCTGTAACCTAACCAAGACTACTGGAACTACTTACCTACGATATAACATAAATTGGCGACGAGTTGGATTCAAAACCATGCGTGAGGACTTACTTCAAGCTTGAAAAGGTACTTTTATACAAGATTTTACTTAAAAAAGAACTTACCTAAGGATCTTACGCCCTCCCGCCCCACCAGTGTCCATATTCACCGGACAGCCCATAGACAAGGCGTAAATTTCCTGCTACCTGCTTCTTCCTGCCTGATTTCTACTGCCTGCTTCTTACTGGGCATGTTTCCTGCTACATGTCTTTCCAACCTGATTCCTGCTACTTTAAAATTTCTACCATTGTGTGGATCCGGCATCTTCAAAAATTGGCACTATATCTAAGAACCCATTTTACAGGACGCATGTTTCCTGCTACATCTTCTTCCTGCCTGATTCCTGCTGCCTTTGTCTGCCAAATACTGCCTGTACCTCATCCTGTGTACCTACTCTTTCTACATGGGAAACACTAACGTTTGCACCCAGCAAGCAATTTGAGCAAGCGCCATCCATACAAACTGCCGATGTACCCTGGCTCTACATCAGAGGTGTACCTTCTCTTCATTTTGCGAGCACTTCCCAAACCCGTTGTGTATTTTGGGATGCTTTCGTGGAACCAGTGACTAGCATCAACTATGCCAAGAATCAACTTTGGACACCCCAGAGACTGAGCTTTGCTTACTCGCTGACACTTTACATGAATCCTGTTTGGTGGCAAGTATTGTGAACATTTTGAGGTAAATTTTATTCATTTAACTATGGGCCTCGGTTTCCCCTCTACTTTTGGCAGTTCAACCGTCCTGTCGTGGTTTGAAACACAACGCGCGCCATGCTCAGCACGCGCTCTTACCTTCTCGTGGATCCTCTGATCTTCAGTGACGCTTTGGAATCCTTCTCAGTGTTACTGTGCAGCAATGTTGGGTGCACGCACTTGCCTACAACCACCCAGCACTGCGTCACCGAACGTGCCGCCATCTTGCGGTTGGACTCATCAAGCTTGTTCTCAGCATATGAAGTGTCTCGCAGGATTCTACTTACTTCAGCATCTTGCCAACCACGTTTTTCTTTTCTTGCGTGCCAATAAAGTATTTCAAGCGTTGATGTCATGCAGTACCTGGGCTTTGCTGACGTTTTGTCGTTACTGTCGTTGAGCTGGCAGTGGACGCTTTGCTGACTTTACGCGTGAGGAATCATTTTCAAAGGTGTTTTCTTCTTCGTTTGCAAGTTTCTGCGTTCTCCACTCTGGCAGTGAACTGTGCTCGGCAGACACCATTATTTCTGTTCCTTCACTGGATGTAGAACCCGGGTGAGATATCGCTCACCGGTGTTTGCTGTCTCCTGCTTTCGTATTTGACTAATTCATACTTTGCAATGTATTCTTTATATTGTATTGTGTTCATTAAGTTCGTTGTTTCTGGGTTTTATTCTCTATATTCCTGATTCTGAGTGTTCTCTTTCCTTGTACTGCACTAGAGTTTATTTTTGAAGTATTCTTGATTTGCCTGAGATTTTTCTCGTCCTGTCAGGTGTACAGCGTACCTTTGCGCTATTGAGTTATTTGCTTGTCCATTCTCCTTATACTGTGTTTGGAGGCTGTTTACCACCTCTCTTATTGCTTTCTGCTTACATACTTTCCTATGCACTCCTCTTATTAAGTCATTGTTTTCATTCAGTTCACGTGCATGAATATGTGTGTACTCTATTGTGACTGGGGTGCTTTACCTTTTCAGTTTTAAGGCCTAGTTTATACTTCTCTTGTTGTTTATTGAGTTTACATTACTCATTGCAGTCTTTACAGACTTACTGCGCAGTTTATATTTTACGTAATTACCTCTTCTTTGCGGGTTGTGTGTAGGCGTACAATTCAGCTTCTGCGTTTTTTCTTGAGGGTTTGTCTACTTACCACTTAACACGTATTATTTTCTCTCTTCTGTGTCCTGGTACAGCTCCCCCAGATCGCATTTTCTTTGCAATTTCATGTGTGGTCTAATTCGAGGTGTGACTGTACTTTTGCTTTCTAAGTGGTGCAGCTCTCCTTATCGCATTTACCTTGCACTTTCATACGTGGTCTACTTTAGGTGTGACTGAATTTTATTTGCTGTGTAGTTCAGTTCACTTAGATCGCACTTTCCCTGGAGCATTTTTTCCTTTTTCCTCTGATTCTTTACACGATTTTACTTTCAGTGCTTTTGCTTTATTGTGCGCAGGTTTTCATATGTGGTCTAACTTGAGGTGTGACTGTACTTTTGCTTTATATGTTGTGCAGCTCTCCCAGATCGCATTTTCCTTGCACTTTCATGCATGGTCTAACTTGAGGTGTGACTGTACTTTTGATTTACGTGTGGTGCAGCTCACCCAGATCGCATTTTCCTTGCATTTTCTGCTTGGGGATTCACTATTTTGTGTTTTCACCTCTGCTTGATTTCTGGTAGGGTGTAAGTCACCCGTTATTTACTTATGATTGCTTTCTGTTTGGGTGTTTTTCTCTTCCTGCTTTTGTAATTCACCTTTGCTTGCTTTCTGTTTTGGGTGCTGGTCACCTTTGCTTACACTTGTTCTTGTCGTTTTCCTTCTTCCTGCTGTGTTCAGTGTTTCCATCCTCCTCGCCAGTCTGGCCAGTTGGTGTGGTTGTGGTGGTTACATTGGTGCACTATTTCTTTGTTAATTTTTCATGGTATACCTCTTTCTTGTTCATGTATGTACGTTCTTTTACAATTTCCTTCCTTTTGAAACTTCTTGCTTCAATTTTTGCTCTGCTAAGGAAGGAGATGTGTGTCTTTTCTAGTTTTCGATTTCCTTTACTCTATCTTCGTGTTTACTCATTGCATTACTGTTTATATTTTGCAATTTCTTTTCCTTATTGCTTCCTTTTACATCACCTTTCTACTTGCTTATTTTAGCATGTTTTTCATAACTTATGTGCAATTTGTTATACTTCTTCTGGCAAGTTTCTTCAGTATTACTGTGATGTTACTGCAATGTTACTATTTATATTTGCTTTCTCTTTGTTCATTTTATAAAGAGGGAAGGTGTGTTATATCTAGGTTTCTACCTTACATCTTCCCTGTTTCTCTGCCTCTGCTGTTCAGCCAGTGAGAGTAGAATGTTAGTGTGAATGTGATGTCATTGGAATGTTGGGTATGCTGTGAGTGGGACTGTCAGTTGGATCTCTGGGCTGAGCAGCAGAGAAGCTGCTCCTGGTGGGGCTTTATTACATCTATACTGGAAAACCTATCTGAACATCTAAGATCAATAAACTTATCATCTGTAACCTAACCAAGACTACTGGAACTACTTACCTACGATATAACACTCGTCTTCCAAAACACGGCGGGAGCAGCCGCGCCGCAAACCAGATGTCAGGCAGGAGAGCCTGACTGTGGGCGGGGCCGAAGGCAGCAAAGCTGGCAGAGACGTCGCTCCGCAAAGTGACCGGTTGTTTCCAGTGGTAATCGGGATGTGTGGAGGCCCCAAAATCCGTAAAGAATCCCTGGCTAGATACGGGGTGACCTCAGAAGGAGGGCGGGAGCCTACCCCGCATTTTTGCACACCGAGGGCTGCCGTTCGAGAGCGGCCGCATATTGTTGAAACCCCTGCCTGGCAACCAGCCCCGCGGTGGAGCGGCCGGAAGCCAGGCAGAGGCTGTAGCCTGATTGTGGGCGGGGCCCACTAGCCTGAGAGGAAGCAGGACGACGGAGACTTCGCTCCGTGAGAGGAGAGCCCAGCCGCCTCTCCGTCGAGGGAGGTGAGGCCGCCCAGGGTGCACGACCGGAGACGTGGGGGAAGCCGAAGAGCCTGAAGCCAGGCGGGAGCCCACCCCGCATTCATGTGCACAGCAAAGGAGACGGAGTCCGCAAAGTCCCCGCAGAGATGCCCCGGTGAGTGGGGGTTCCCAGGGCACCCGGTTGGTGCCTGCTGGTGCCAGTTGCACATGAGAAGCCCCGTTGAGTGGGGCTGGGAGGGCACACTGTTGATGCCCGCTTGCTTGCCTACAAAGGAGGAGTCCCAGCGAGTGGGGCTCACAAGGCACTGCTGGTGCCTGGTGCAATATACACAGCTGTATGGCCAGGTCGCAGCAGCTGCAACATGGGGGGCATGTTGGTCTCATAAGGAGACCCGGGTGAGCTACACCCTCGCCCCCATTTTTTTTTATACCGGCCTGTTGAGGCCTGTACCCTGCTGCATCGGCAGCCTAGAGCCCTGACTTTGTGGACAAAGGGCGTGCGGGGGAGCCCAAGACGGGCCCCCCGAGGAAGGCCAGTTGGCCTAGGAGCACCTTGTGTTCTGATGGGGCGCAAGGCCCTAAGAGGATGAATGCACCTTTGTAGTGTTACTGTGGTGCCTTGCTAAATGTGATTTATGCATAATGTGTTTATGCCTAATGTGAATGCCTAATGTGGTTTACGCATAAGTGCTAATACCAGTAGTTACTGGTTGTTTTATTACTTACCGGTTCTAATGGTTCTGACAGCGGCCCGATTGACCCTGTCCTGCATATATAGTCCCCTGTGAAGTATAACCTAGTTATATAACCACAACACCCAGACCAAATCTGGGGTAAGGGAACGAGAGGCACGGGGTACTGGGAGTCGGCAGCCTCCAAAATAAACTGTGTACCACAATGAAGCCGCTCCCAGTAGGGTGTCACAAGTACTAGTGCAGTTTTAGTCTGTGAGTGAAGACATCTCACAAAAAATGAAGGACTGGTCTCACACACCACCTGGTGTCATGCTTCATCATTGACCAGTCCTCGCCCTCTAAAACCTTGGTTTGATAGAGGGCAGGCATACACCTGACGACAGGGATCCACTTCTAAACTAAGTGGGGGCCCAAAGAAAATAGTGAGTTAAGAAGCCATTAAGGATGTCAGCTAGATCTGTGCACCACAACGAGGAGCGGAGGTGCACAGATCTAGGCACAGAGGCGGAGATCACGTCCAGTCACACGTTCTGACCTAAGGGGTCTCCTGCCCTCACCCTCCTATGGGGCACAAGTGTCCTCATTTTAGGGCTTAAGAATTTAGCCATATCACAGTGGTAGCGTGATCTTCATCACCCCACTGAGTGGAAATCCTTTCACCATAGTGTGGTAAGAGTGGAGCCCGTTATATAGAACTTTTGTAATATGGTCCTGATGAATGCCGCGGACCCAACTGGGCCTTAGGCAGAAACATGTCGACCCCATTGACAGCGGTGGGGGACAATAATATCCCCATTACACCGATCACTTTGTTTTTAACTACCATATAGATGCCAGCACCATTAAATTTAAGCTGACATCCTTAATGGCTTCTTAACTCACTATTTTCTTTGGGCCCCCACTTAGTTTAGAAGTGCATCCCTGTCGTCAGGTGTATGCCCGCCCTCTATCAAACCAAGGTTTTAGAGGGCGAGGACTGGTCAATGATGAAGCATGACACCAGGTGGTGTGTGAGACCAGTCCTTCATTTTATGTGAGATGTCTTCACTCACAGACTAAAACTGCACTAGTACTTGTGACACCCTACTGGGAGCGGCTTCATTGTGGTACAAAGTATAACCTAGTGCCAGGTGGCACAGTGTACATTTGTGATTATGATCTAGTGTGTTTATGGATAATACAAAGGCTATTTTTATATAACATTGTGTGGAGTTTCTTTTGTGGTGTGCCTAGTGTGTCGCTGCTCTGTGAGTGTGTTGCGCAAACGCTTTTCACATTGCCTCTGGGATAAGCCTGACTGCTCGTGCCAAGCTACCAAGGGGGTGAGCAGGGGTTATCGTCAGTGTGTAACTCCCATGCCCTGACTAGAGTGGTGGTTTCTGCCTGGCTTAGGCGTTTGCCCTGGCCAACTAGAAATCCCATTTCTAACAATGCACAACTGTGGACTTTCCAATTTTTGGGTGCACCATTCCATGTTATTATTTTATTGTGTAAAATTTGTGCTCACTCTTGTGAAAATGTTTTAAACACAAAAAAACTGGTAAGATAATGAAGTATGATTGTTGATTTGTCTGCTTGATACATTAGATTTATGTGCATTGTACGACCAATAATCAATAAGTTCAGCCTGATAGGCATCATTCCCTATATATAAAGTTATCGCCACCCTCCCTCCTAATTTTTCACAATTATTCTCTTAAATTGCCAATGTATAAATATGTCTAAACATATTTAAAAATTGCACATAAGTGCTGTTTTCCTTTTTAAAAATTCAATCAAATACACCTACTTCCAACCAGGAAACAAATGATAAAAGATGTTAGTGATGGCCCAAAGTGGCTTACTGACCCCCATTTCATTCACTTAAAACAAAGCACTGCCATCAGCATGTTGCTTCTCTTGGCCAGAGTCTGGCAGCCTCCTGGGATCAATTAAGCCTCCCAGGGTGGCCCGCCCACCAGTTTTGAAGATCTTTGGTATAGATTGTTTAAATACTTGGGAGTGAGGAGGTAACAATATAGTTGGCGGAAAAGAAAATTGAACACGTCATTAGGTTAAAGGAATGTCATCCAAAATTATTTTGATTTGACGCCTGTTATCTATTACCTTGAAAATAGTAATAAATAATAGCTTGTTATCTTATGTTTCTTGCTACCGCACGTTTTCCTGATTTGGAAGCTGTAACTGAAAAGTGCTGGTACATACAGACCTCAGCATGGAGTGCTTACCACACTGATCTACCTTGCCAGCATACAACAATCCTTCAGTCATCACTTTAGCACTAAAATTACTATTAAAATAAGAGGGTTTGCCTCATTGAGATTGATTATACATTTATACAACCTTGGTAATACTTAATGTGACTACCAGCTAAACTTATAGGTGCATGAGAAACAAACCATTGTGCTTTTCTTTGCTTAATGCTTTATATTTTTATTTTTACAGCTACCTGTGGTGATTCCAAGCCATTTGAAGACCAAATGACAGAGTGAGTACCCACTAAAGCTATACCATATGCAGTGTTGCACCACTAAGAAAAACATTGTTAAAGAAAAACAGAAGTCTTTCATCTGGTATTTTGCCATTACTATCGATCTGCATTCTGACTGTTGTCAGAGATCCTTTCAGAGGACTAAGGGGCAACCAGGAACTACTAGGCCCAACCGTGGGGGTTGAGGCCTTCTACTCCTGATGTCCCATGGCCCGACCTACTATGGATCCTGAGCAACTGGGCTTAGTACCCCTTCAGCCCTTGACTCTCAGCGGTAGAGCGGGTCGAACAGTCCAAGGCTTCTTGGGATGGTGTCCAAATCATTGTGGGGGGAGGGGGAATTCCTCTACCTCTTCTCCTCATGTTCTGGTAGTCAACCCTGGGTCTCCCGAAATGGAACCCAGAATCTTCCATGTATTGTACCGTTCACAGGCACACATACACTCAGCACATGTATGTAGCAAACGTGCTGCACAACACAACATCCTTTTTGTACTGTACAATTCACAGGCACAAATACACCCAGCACATGCTTATAGAATACATGTACTGCACAGCACAGCATTATCCCTGTATTGTACCACTCACAAGCACACATACACCGAGCATATGTATAACGCACATGATCTGTGCAGCACTACACACCAAACCAATGTAGGCTAATGGTGTGTTAAGCACACAGCAGCGGAAATTTAAATAAGTAAGCCTGTAGACCTCACTCCAGTGACAGGTAATAAAGACCTGTTCACTCCAACTGATCACTACACAGTATGCTGCCAACACCGCGATCATGCTGCTTAACTCCTGGAAAAGGCAGTGCTTTGGACGCCCCTCCCTGTCCAAAGGTACCGCAATCCACGAGACAGGATTATGTCATGGTGTACACACAGGATCCATGTTTCCCCATGACAGCTAAAATCAGCATCCGAGATCCACACATCATTACAGTTGGGACAGGGGTGCGCGTCCATTACCATGCGAAGGACTTTTCCGTCCCAACAAACGTTTCATATTATTATTTAGTATTGCACTAATATCTGGCGCTTAGATCTTAAAATCAACCTTTAGAGATTAAAATAATGTAAAGTATTTGGCTTGAGCAGATTAGCCGGGATTTAAGCCTTCTGTCAGTATGTTTACACACAAACGTTTACAGCAGAAAAAATGGCACAGTGACCTGTTGTGCCATAGTATTTGTTGCATAAAAAAAATCACAAGTTAGTTACCATACCACATGCCTCTCTCAGCACCAACACAAACAGCTGTAGTCCATTTTACCCCCGCTCATGTCACTTTACTCTTCTCATTTTATGGGAGCTTTACCATCTTGTGCTAGCACTCGCTCTGCTTTTATTGGTCCAAAATCCAAAATGGTGAGTAGCCATGTATACTCTTGGCACAAAGAAAGTCGCATGTATTTCTACTTACGACCATTCTGGTTCCATGTAAACTGACATTGCCACCCCCAATGTACTTGAGTGCTGAAATGTTCCTATTTTATAATGGATTGTGCCCAATAATGGCGCCTCCATTCTCTGTTGTTTTTTACGCCTAGCAGGCTTTGTCACTCCAGTTGTGCATCGGGCTTGTGTTCCCAAGGCCACAACAACCATTATAGCATTCTCTTAGAAGGTTCAGGCAACCACTATCTCAAGTGTTACTGCTGAGGTAGGATCATATCTATGAAATTGAGCTCCATCTAAAGAAAGGATTAAAAGCTCAGGAGAAATTTGACCTTATTCTTAATCATGAGTGTGATCAAGGTAATTGGAATTCTGAAGTATTGATTGCAAGGAAGCTTTTTTTTTACTCCTGATAATTTTTCCTGGCACCTAGTGGGTAAATCTTTGAGTCTCGAATGTGAGTAGTTATTTCATACAGCTGACAAACACTTGATCAAATGACAATTCATCACAATTGCCAATGAACCCAGAAGATCAGCTCCAATCCATTCGGTGTCAGGAAAGGGACCCAGTCTCTCAAATTGCCAGGTGGTTTCAGGCTTTGGACACCAAGAATTTCTAACAGCTTTCTGTGAAATCAGCATCCTCAGTGTTGAACTGGCTCTTCGGGCCGTCCGGCAGTGACAGATGGACCAACTTGAAAGAGTTGGTGTGTGGGCTGTTTTTTTTTAACATGTCACGGCCTACTGCCGGGAAACAGCGTTTACAATGCTGTCTCCACAACTCGGTCATTACAACGACCGCGTTGTTACCACGCATACAATTACATTGCAAGTCATTACTACGACTTGCTGTAGGGGGCGCACTGGTGTTGGATTTAGAATCCAACACCTTCCTTGCTGTTGCACAAACTTGAGCAGGAATAGTAAATAATATTATTCCTAAGTCCAGCACGCCCGCTACAGCAAGTCGTAGTAATGACTTGCGATGTAATTGTATGTGTGGTAACAACGCGGTGGTTGTAGCGACCACGTTGTAATGGCTTGCAATGTATTTGCATGCGTAGTAACAGTATATATTCCCTACTGCCAGACTGCCTAAAAGGCCAGAGCAACACTGGACCTCTGCCTACATCCAGTTTCCACTTTATGCATTTGAAAAATGAGTTTAGTATCTTTCTTTTGTTGTATGTGGTTTTTGTATTTGTTTTTATTTGGACATGGACTTTAGCCAGGATGATAGTGTCAGAGTGTGTGACGTCACAGGGTAAGTCTGGCAGTTACCCTGACCACTGGGAGAGGGTGAGCTGCACAATATGCCACTGTCATGGCATTCAGTTCCTTATGTAACTTGATTATTGTAAATGGTGCGCAAAAGAGGCTTTCATAATGCCTGCCTATGACCTGGTTCCTGGATATAAGGAACTGGGAAGGCAATCTTACAGCAGCCCCTCTTCTTCTACCTTTCTAGTGCTCTTGCGTTGCTACTTGCTACCAAGCTCAAAAGATTTTTACCAAATCATTCGTTTATACTCGTATGAACACATTGCCCTTGCTCCCAAGTTGAACAACCTTTGGAAAATGTAATTTTTCTGTTTTGTTTCAGGTGTTAGTATTTTTTGTTGTAATGGCAATATGTCGTATGCATAAACGATATCCATATGTAAATGTATATACATAGACAGCGCACATATGGATACAAGTAAGCACAGATGGATGTTGGTTGAATGAATGGATTGATGGACTGGTGGTTACATATACGGAGGATAAATGCATTGATAAGAATGAATGCATTGATGGATGGGTGGTTACATATAAGGAGGATTACATGTGTGAATGGCTTGGGGTACACACAGAAGGGGGTGGGTAGCTAGATGGATTGGTGAGGTTGGGTAGTTGGATCGCTGTAAGTGTGGAAGGATGGATGGATGAATGTTATGTTGGGGTTGATGGATGAGTGCTTGTGCGTGGGTGCATGGATGGCTACATGGGTGAGAGTGGATAATGGACAGTGTCTGTCTGGATCTTGGCCAGGTGAGAGCAAGAGGCTGAGCGGCAAATCTGTGCTCCTCCCAGAGTGTTCCATATCTTATGTAACCTGATTCATTCAAATAAAGAAGCTTTCATAATACCAGCTTGCTACCTGGTTATTGCAGATATAGAGCAGGGTGTAGATTTGTTTTTGCAACAATCCTTAGATCTCATTTTTGGCAGATTGCTTGGTGCTTTTTGTTCTAAAGCTCAAAAAGGTTTACAAAATATATTCTTCTGGCAATAGTAGTAGCCAAGAAGGTCACCAACATGGTCAAATGCAGTGGGGGGGGCGTTCGTACTGTGATGAAACGGCAAAGTCTGTGTTTCCTTTTCAAGGCTTTAATTTAGGAGTTATATGAATTAAAACTGAGGCTAATTAACTAGTGTAACAAGCGTTTGACTTTTCACTTCTTCTGATGTTTATATTCCTTTCAGCTCCAGTGAGCTCTGTGAGAAAACACATAACATTACCAAGTACGAAGCCTAACCTCTATTATACGGGCAAGTACTGATTTTTACCAAAATATGAGTAATCAGAAAGGCAATTTTAATTAACAGCAGTTTGGTAATTCTATTGAAGGGTTAGTTGTTCTTTCTGAGAAACAACAGGATATTCTTGGAGCTTGTAGCAAATGGAACAGTCACTAGTTTCCCTGGCCTGTGTACCGAATTTTATAGGGCCTTTTCAAAAGATCGTAACCATTTTTTGGGGGGGGGAGGCGGGAGTGTGTCTTAAATCAGTCTTGAAATCAGGGCTTTCTGGAAAATGATAGAACGAAGCAGCTATCAGCTTATTCCTGGAAAAGGACAAGGACGCCACTCATCCAGCAATTTATGGAGAAATTTCCATCCTAAATTTAAATCCCCTGTTTTTTTTTGCGAAGACCTTGATATTTAGATTGGATATCATTTAGTCAGTCTTGTACACACAGATTGGTAGAATGCTTTGTACGGCATAATATTTGGAAAGAATATTGCTGATTGCTCCGACATCTTGCAATAGTGCAGGCACTTAGAGGTGGTCCTATTTTGATGGATATTTCTAACTGCAGATTCCTCGCATTTAGAATATCTCTATGTGCCAGACTGGATCTGGAACGCTTTCACGGCAGAGCTCCCGTGCCCCGACTTGTGGTGACGTGTGGCTTATCAGTGACTCCATTCCTCCCTGGAAGAGATAGAGTGAGCCAAATATAAACACCACCCATGTGCGCTGACGTCAGTTGCATTCTTTCTGTGCCTTCGGATGTGGATACAAAGCTCTGCTCCCTTTTTTCTTCATCGATTTGGCGAGATTTTTTGTTTCTCAAAAATTCTCCAACCAGTATTCAAGGGAGCTATAATTCCTACTAAAACGACTGGATTTAAACATTGCCGGACTGTTGCAAATAACTTTTTTGTGACAAACCCACATGAGGTATGCCTGTGGTGTTTGGGCTCAAGGCAGGAATTTAATTCATGTGAAGAATGTGCCCTCGGGAATCCAAAGGTGATCCATGAATGTGAAGCGAGGCAGTATGTTGACGAACAGTGAAAGAAACCATGCAAGTCCTGCCACCATTCTGAGTAGAGAGTTTGGACCCACTCAGGATGTGATTCCTACAACACATTCTTGTTGCGGTTGAAGTCTTCAGGTAAGTTCAAAGCAAAGTTAAAGTGGAAACACAAGAAAGTCTAGTGGGACTGGTCCCCATCCTGCCACTCTCTACCGCCAGAGAAGTTGGGAGTGTGTCACCGTGCCACTCTGCTTCACTCCAGATCCACTGAGGAGCTGATTCCACAATTGATCCTGATGCAGCCCCAAGTTCCTGGCCATCGGCAACGTTGCAACATATGAAGGCTTTATGGAGGCCATATTTTGAATCTTTGGCAGTCTTCTAGTTCCCTCTAGTGTGCATTCATGCCCCAAGAATCCACATGGGCCTCCAGTTAGGTTACAGCGCAGGATCTTTCCTAGGAGCCGTCTGTGCCTCTAGAACCCACTTCGAGTTCTGTACCAGCTTTAGTGCTGACTTCCTTTCTGATGCCAAAATCTGCACCAGTCTCTCCAACTTCGATGCTGGCCCCGACACCACCAGTGCCGGAAGAGGACTCTATCGATACTGGTGTCTGACTCAGAGTGGAATTTGTTGCGGTCTGGACCGAGGTCACTTCCTGAATCCATTTTGACACACCTGGTCCCCATTCAGTCGGATTCAGATAGGACACTGCCTCTGAAATGGAACGGTTCTCAGGTGCTCCACCAATGTTTTTGTTCCGACTCTGATTAGAGTCAGACAGCCTACAGGGATGACAGTAAAGATGAGAGAGATGACGTGCTCCCTTCTTATGGTGACAACAACCTCTACAAGGACTTGCAGGAGGCCAGTAGGCTGAATACTTTCCTTGATGATGAGTTAATTTCCCCCTCCCCCAGACCACCAACGGAGGAAAGTACTTTCTTTGCTCTGGTGATTAAACATGTTGCTTATGTTTTGGACTTACAACTCCCTTCGGTGGAGGTAAAGACTAATGTCCTCACAGACGTGTAACACTTCTGAGCCTTTGCTACCATTCAACAAAGCCCTTATTGACACACTGATGGGCACTTGGGTGAATCCTTATTTTTGCCTTCCAGTGAACAGACAAGCTGCCACGCACCACAGACCGGCACCAAGTGACTCCTATTTTCTGACCCAGCATCTGACTCCAGAGAGTCTGGTGGTTCAAGCTTCTACCACCAAGGGAAACTCCAAGAAAAGCAAGAGAAACTCCAGTACATTCATGACAACCTCCCCCAAATGGGGAGTCAACAATAATTGAGGCATTAACAAAACAAATATCCTCATCGGCCAGCCTATCCTTGAGATCTGCCAATGTCACTTGTTTACTTGGCCAAAATACTCCAGTCCACTGGGACATGGTAGGCCAGATCTTGCATGCAGTCTCTGAGACTTGCAGGCCTCACTGGCTCAAACCATTCAAGATGTTCAGGAAGCAGCCAAATACGTCATTTGGTCTGCCAGGATACTACTGATTGCTTGGGTTGGGCAGTCAGCACCAGTGTGGTGCTCCATCGCCATGCTTGGATGAGTTCTACAGGCATCTCTGGGGATGTCCAGGCATCCCTTATGGCTATGCCTCTTAACTAAATTTGCCTGTTTGGCGAGAAGGCGGATTCGGCCCTGGAACGCTTTTAGGAGAGTTGAGCACAGTGCATTCCCTGGCATTTTGACTACTGCACGTCAGTTTCCACAGCTGATGTGTCCCTTTCGAGGCTACTCCAGAAGACTGTCATTCAGGCAGCACCAGGCACCCTTGCCTCCAGCAACAGCCAACCCAATCCTTTTGGGGTAGGGGGATGGGATTTGGGCAGACACCATCCGTGTCACCAGGGAAAATGATCATCCGAGCACCCCAAGCATGCAGCATCACCTTTGAAGCCACTTTAGCATGCCCTTAGTGGCAAATAACTACCCTTCAGGTTGTTCAACTGGGCTATGCCCTGCCATTCCTTTCTGATCTGCCACATGTTCCACCCACGTCATAGCGGCCTTCAAAAGAGCACCTGGCCATTTTGTTGTAGGAGGTGCAGGCTCTCTTATCCAGAGGTGCCAAAGAGAGGGTGGCGGACGTGGAAATAGGAACTGGTTGCTAGTCCCGTTATTTCCTCATGCCGAAGGAGGATGGAGGCCATTTATCCTATTTTAGATCTCCACCCTCTGATTGCCTTACTGGGGAAGGATAGATTTAAGATGCTCACGCTGGCCCAGGTTCTGTCAGCCCTGTATCCTGGAGACTAGATGGTAGCTCTAGACTTACAGGGCATGTATTTACCTGTCCTGCAGTCCCACAGATGTTACCTACGGTCCAGGGTACACTGGAGTGCTTTCAATTTGCCGTTCTGCAGTTCTCCCTCACTGGTGCCTCTTTGGTGTTCACGAAAGTGATGGCTGTGATTGTGAAACTCTTTCAGAGGTTGGGGGTGCAATTTGTCCCGTACCTCGACGACTGGCTGTTGAAGATGGGCCCACCACAGTTAGTCATAGATCATGTCCAGTCAATTGTGATCCTCCTGACATGTTTGGGGTTCACAATCACCAGACTTCTTCAAATAGGGTCCCTTTTATTGAACACATTTTGGATACAGTGCAGTTACATGCCTTCCCTCTTTCTCAACAAGTCCAGTATATTCGGGCTATGATCACAATGGTTCAGTCTTTGTCGTGGGCCTCTGTGAGACTGGCTCTGGGGCTTCATGGCTTATTGTCCTCCTGCATCCTACTCATTGACTATGCCATATGGCATATGCATGCTCTGCAGTGGAATCTTAAATCTCAGGGATCCCAGCACCAAGGGAACATGTTGGATTCCATCCACGTTTCAGAGGAGTGCAAATGATCTGTAGTGATAGCTGCTTTGTCAATTGGAACAGCTACAGACCCCTCTCCTTTCCCCACCCAGAGCTGATAGTCTCGGTGGATGCATCGCTGCTGGGAGAGGTGGAGATCAGAGGTCTCTGGCCTCTGGCAGAAACCTGATTCCACATCAACCTGTTGATGTTGCAGGCCATTTTCCTGACATTGAAGGCCTTCCTACCATCCATCAGAAGGAGGCTGGTACACATCCTCATGGACAACACAACCTCCATGTATTACTTTAACAAGTATGTTGGTATAGAGTCCTGGGTTCTGTGCTGAGAGGGCCTTCACCTCTGTAGTAAGTTGAGACGTTAGGGCATTTCTCTGGTCGTGCACCACCTAGTGGAAGCTGTGAATGGCAGGGTGGATGAACTCAGCTGACAGTGCCTGATGGATCATGAATGGTGGTTGCACCCCGAGATGGGGCAGGGCAGATTCAGACAGTTGGAGAACCCTGTCTGGATCTTTTCAGCACTGTTGAGAATGCAGTGTCAAAATGTCTGCGCATTGGAGTTTCCTGGAACACTCTCCCTTAGAGACTCATTCAGACTAGATGGGCGCATGGGACTTCTGTATGCTTTTCTGCCTCTGACTCTCTTTCCCCAAGGTTTGAAGAAGATCTGGAATAACTGGTTCTAAATCACCCTAGTGTCCCTGATTTGGCCAGGAGAGTGTGGTACCCAGAAGTTCTGGGCATGAGCATCTGTCCCCCGATCAGGCTTCTGCATTGAGAGGAACTACTGTTGCAGCAGCAGGCAGGGTTGTGCACCCAGACCTAAGCAATCTCCACCACTGTGTGTGGACATTGAGCTGTGGCAGTCGAGTTATCCTTGCTGCACGGTGCCCCAAAACTAAGACCATTTACGCCATGCACTGGGATAAATATTTGGCTATGGTGGTGTCCGCAACACCCATGTGTTCCATGTCAAACTGCTGGGTGTCTTATTGTTTGTTTTGTCTTTGGCCCAGCATTGACTTGCATTGGGCACCATTGAAGGTTATTTGTTGGCCGTATCATTCTTTTTGTGCTTGCTGGACCAGCTGTCATTGTTTAAATCCCCTATTGTGATGAAGTTTCTAAAAGTTTTAACACTTATGTTTTTCCCCTTAACTTTTTGTGATGCCACAGTGATGGGATCGGACTTTGGTCCTGACTTTCCTCATGTGTACTCCTTTCAAGCTCGCTGCATAGCTGCTCATTGCGTTTTCTGACTCTGAGGACTGTTTTCCTTGTTGTAATTACTTCAGTTTGTTGCAAAAGTGAGCTTCAGGCTCTCTTGGTGCAGCAGCCCTACACTACCTTTTTCCCATGACTAACTGGTAATAAGGACCAAGGAGGCCTTTTTGCCAAAGGTTTGACTCCTTTTCATGTTTTAGAAACCATCACTCTCCCCGGCGTTCTTTACTCTGCTTCACCCCTCGAATGAGGAAAAGAGACTCCATTGCCTGGATCGCAAGAGAGCCTGAGCTTTTACACCGATTGCATTAATGACCAGCTGGTGGACAATCAGCTTTTCGTTGGTTTTCTGGAGCAAAGAAAGGCAAGTATGTGCAGAAAAGGACTTTGTCAAGATGGATAGTTCTCTGCATCAAGATATGCTATGCACTGGCCAATAGGCAGGCTCTGGAAGGTCTGAGGGCTCATTCCACCATAGGGCTGCTACTACTGCGTTGTGCTGTGCGGAGTGCTTATTCTCAACATTTGTCAGGCTATGACATGGGCTTCTGTACATATGTTCATGAAGTACTATTGCCTTGATAGCCAGGTCTGATGGGAATTACGTTTTGCCTGTTCGGTCCTGCAGGACTTTTTTGTCTGAGTCCTTACCACAGACCCTCCACCTCAGGGGGTACTGCTTCAGTATCTGTTCTAAAGGTGAGGGATCTGCAATTAAAAATATCCGTCAGAAGAACAAGTAACTTACCTTCTGTAGCACTCTTTATGGTGAATTATCTATCTAACAGCAGATTTCTCACTGCCTTCTCACCTCCCCGTTCCAAGGAATTCCATTTAAACATTTCCCAAATTAGAGATCTGCACACGAGTACCTCTGCTTGGTTTTGTGCTCCGCGTCCGAATGCGCGTTTAGAGTATTGAAAGAGTCACTGAAGAGCCACACAACACAACCTGTCGGTGCTGCGGAGCATTGCTCCTGTCTGGCACCTGGGAATATTTTAAAGTATCCACCAGAAGAGCTTTACCGAAGCTGTTCATCAGTGCACAGGAACAAAGGCGTATGACTGCTTTGATTTAGACTGATTCTAAGCTAAATGCATATTGATTCCCCATGACAGCCCTGTTACGGAGTCCCTATGTTGGGCTTCTCAACAGCGTGATTTCACTTTGTTCTAAATTTAGAGCCCAAGAGAGGGATGGTCAGATAATCTCTACTATTCTTTATTTTGAGCATGCACAGATGGTGCATAACATAAAGCTATATGCTGATAACTTGTTCATGATTACAACAATGTGTGAGGATTTCCCTGCTTTGATGTTGGAACTGGAGATTTTCAGCAAACTTTATGGTTGGATAAATACAGGAAAGGCAGAGAAATTGATTTGAAACTTAAAAAAATAATTTACATGAAACCCGAGATAGGATTATAAATCTTTTGGATAAAAATCAACATCTCCCTTTGGGACTTGATGGCTCTGTTATTTATATAAAGATATTTTTTTGTCCAAATTTTAGTTTCTTTTACAGCATACTCTAATCAAAGTTCTGGCTTGTTTACTACTTAAAGTGGAATCTATTATCAATAGATTTATTAGGAAAATGAGAGCATATATTTCACTCATATTCAACCTGCAAACTCTGTGACAGATCTCAAGACACTTCACCTTTCTTCTCTCGTCCTGCTTTAGTTTGAAAGACTACTCGCCCCTTTTCTCCAAATCTACCAACTCAACTCTTTCCAGCCTACATGCTAATTGGCTCAGGAACTCAATTGCATGGCTCTAGCATCTCAGCCACCTGTATTGAGGAAGTGATGGGGGGTCAAGTGGCGATATAGGGAGATAGGCCCCCCTCGCCGCCCCCCTCGTCGCCATCGTCAGACAGCACGGACTCCGCCTAGTATCCTACACCGACGACACCCAGCTCATCCTCTCCCTCACAAAGGTCCCTATCGCCACTAGGCTCAACTTCCAGGAAGGAATGAAGGACGTCGCATCCTGGATGAGCAGCAGCTGCCTGAAGCTCAACTCGGAGAAGACAGAGGTCCTCGTGCTTGGACCCTCCCCCTCTGCTTGGAACAACACCTGGTGGCCCACCGCCATCGGCAGCCCTCCCACCCCCACGGACCACGCCGTAACCTCGGCATTGTACTCGACTCCTCCCTCTCTATGACCCGATAGGTCAACGCCGTCGCCTCCAGCTGCTTCAACACCCTCTGCATCCTCCGAAAGACCTTCAAATGGATCCCCCCCGAATCAAGGAAGACCGTCACCCACGCACTCATAACCAGCAGACTAGACTATGGAAACGCCCTCTACGCCGGGATCAACAAGCCCCTGCTCCGCAAACTCCAGGCCATACAGAACACCGCAGCCAGACTCGTCCTTGGCATCCCTCAACAAGAGCGCATCACCCAACACCTGCGGAACCTCCACTGGCTCCCCATAGAAAAGAGAATCACCTTCAAGATACTCACCCACGCCTACAAATGCCTTAACAACACCGGACCCAAATACCTCAACGAGAGAATCTCCTTCCACGCACCCAAACAAAACCTCCGATCCGCCAACCTCGCAGAAATCCTGCGGTTCTGCAGAGCCAGAACTAGGGGAAGAGCTTTCTCCTACATCGCGGCCAAGACCTGCAACGAGCTCCCGATCGACATCATATGCGCCCCCTCCCTGAACATCTTCAGGAAGACACTCAAGACCTGGCTCTTCGACTGAACGGAGCTGCTTACCCCCACCCCGCGCCTTGAGATCCTCATGGGTGAGTAGTGTGCTTACAATTCCCCTGATTGATTGATTGATGATGGTAGCAGGTATGAGTGTGTGCATGTGTTTAGGGGAAATAACATGAGCCACTGTTGCAGCTCAGGAGGTCAAAAGAGACTTGCCTTTCCTTTGGTGGTTGCCATGCAAAGTTTGCTGCTAGCAAATTGCCATGGTGATCTCCTCTCGAGTGGCCTTGGTGATCAAGGCTGAAATGTTACCAACTGCCGAGACCATATTGTCTTTAAGCATACCAATAGCTTCCATTATTGTCTCCTTGCCTCTAGGTAGTGTGAAGACCTCTTAGAATGCAATAAGTATAAAGGATTGCAGGAGGATGGAGATAGTGATGAGGTGTGGAATCAAAGGATACACAGGGCTTCTTTTTTGTTAATGCTAGAGGTCTAGCTCTTAAAAGTTGGAGGAGAGAGGTGCTGACCATGCAAAAAAGAGGAATACATGCTCAGATCTGTTGCGCTTCACAAGGCCTCCTATTCCTCCTCCTTAATGACATCCAGAGCTGACTCATGACTGGTATTGGGGTCTACTAGTTTCTAACAGCAAACCTGCGGTGATGTTTTGTCAGGTGTTTTCTCTTCCACCAATGATTCGTCTGTTTTCCTGATCTGATGTTTCAAGTGCTTGTTAGTAGGTGGTCCAGCTTTAGTTATGGCAGGGTCTTCTCCAACATCAGTGGTGCTCCCTACAAAATTAGCAACAGATAGCAGTGGCGGCTCGCATAGGGCGTGCTGCGGGGTGGCGGGTCGGGGGAGGGGCAGGGTGGGTGGGTAGTAAACTCGGACATACGACGGACGGAGAAAAGTAATTATTACGTTCCTCCGTTCCGTCGTATGTCTGAGTTTACTACCCTCCCCCCCCGCCCCAGATAGAAGTTAAATGTCTTGGTCTTTCAATGATCATGCACATTCAACACATCACACTGCCACCACTGGCGGCTGGTGAATCTAGAAGGTTGTGGGGCGTAAACAAAGTCCATGACCTTGACAGAGCACGACAAAGAAGAGAACGAGTGAAACCTCCCCAAGTGGGCTTGGGGATCAGGGGGCTCTCTGGCTAAAAAAGACTCACAAAAATGGAGCCAAATGGAGCCTTCCACAACACAGTCATCTCACATACTGACCTAAAAATGCAGATAGTCGGCGAGCCATTGCAGTCCCGAGCCAGATGCCTGACTCCCCCTGAGATCCTTTTTAGGTTTTGCCTGTACAGCGCTTGCGCTGTGCTTGTGAAATTTATTGTATTTAATATGAATTTTAAAAGAGGCTTGCTTTCCTTGCTTTTCATTGGTTCCTGTGCTTGTCACTTACTTTTCCTCTGTTTCTGTTGGCTGTAGCATACTGTTTCCTGTTGCTCCTCGTGTTTTCCTCCTGTGCTTCTCTTATTAATTTCCTAGCGACCAAGTACTGTTTCCATCCGCTTTTGTGGAACTATTCTTTTCATGTAGCAGTCCAAGAGTGATTACAGCAACCCTCACTGAACCTTGGCTAGGAGACCTTTTGCACCCTGTGCCCAATTAGCTGAAACAAGGTTCGTCAAGTGCTCGTTGGATATTGATTGCTGAAGCACGATCATTCCACCTATTCACAGTATGTAGCTGATGCACATGTATGCCTACCTACAGTGGGCAAGTTTATGGATGTCAATGCAAAACATCTGACTCTAAACACATTGACTGACTGCGGCTGGGGCAGGTGCCAGAGCCTGTTCATCCAAGTGAACCGGGGCCAGGCCCGAGGACATCTGAAAAAACCCACCAGTGACGTGGGTGAATTTGGTTATTACAGGTGAGGAGATTCCACCACCATTGTAATTAGTTTGTCTGACCGACCTCCGGCACGCAGGTCCAGTGGCACAATCTTTAGCCAGGAGTCACCCAGCCTATATTTTTGTCATTGCGCATCATCCTGTGCACTCCTACCTCCCGCTCGTCCTCCAGTATCTGCGATCCCTGCTGACGAACTCTTGCCAGCTCAGGCTGCTGTCCAAGAGACTTCTACTGGACCGTCTTTCCTCGCTCTGTTCCTACGGTCCCAGTCCTCATCTCTTCCCCTGTGCCCGATGCTACTACAAGTGGGGGTGAGTGAGACATGCCCTTCTCTTCTTCACAGAGGGGCCTGCCCTAGGTCTCCGTGCTCGGGATGGAGCTTTACTGTGTGTCCTACCATCGCACCACAGCGTGCCAAACCCACCACCATTTGTGTTTAAACAGTTGCTGCTTGTAATTTTAGGTCATTTATGTGCCACTTGCCAAGCTCACGCAGAGTACATAGAAATAAAAGTACGTCTGTGCCATTCCGCTGGGAAGTGTTATTATCGTTCTTCTGTACATGGCACTTGTAGCGTACCCGCTCATAAATTCAGTCTTCTCTAGGTCTTTACCATTTAGTGGAAACTAAAATTTCCTTGACAAAAAATGTCGAGTTTTGAGAGCGATTGTGTTGGCGAGTAAAATGTGACAAGGTAAATACAGCATTTAATGGATCTTCATTTATTTCTTGGTAATTAGGTATATTTCTGCAGCTGAAAACCACCTCTCACTTCTTTTGAGAGCATTAGTACCCGAAGCATTAGCGGTTTGAGGAAGTACAATCACAATATTTGTTTTACACATTGAAGCCAGACATTTTTATGTCTCGCCTGAGACAGAGAATGCGATGTTGCTCGGTAGACATTTTGTTAGCTCACAATGGTCTTGGAGCCTGCCTGTTACTTGCCAATGGTTGACTTCATCATCACTCTCATTACCTCCCTCGCCTCTTTGATCAGGTCCTGTCAGCTTCACTTCTATCATCATGTGTTTGTCCCTTCCCTGCAGCATGGCCCGTGCTGCTTGTGCTTTCAGAGCTACTTTTTGTTCTTTTAGTTGTAGCACTCCAGAACAGTGCATGTGTTGGTAGGCCATCTCCGTCATGTGCTTCTATCCCCATCCCGCTGTGTGTTGCATGCACATTCCACCCTCGTGTCCCTCTCCATGTTGTTGACTGCACCCTGACCATTCTGTCCCAGTCCATATTGTTGCTTACTACCAGGTCTGTGTTATTGATTCCCCCCTCACCCTCTTGTCCCTGGCCATGTTCTTGCTTGAACCCTCCTGTCCCAGTCCATGTTGTTTCTTGCCGTCTCCCATTCCGGTCGATGTTCTCATTTACCCCCTCCCGTTGAGCTTAATTTTATTCCTTGTCTTCCCACGCCCTGTCATGCTTTGTTGCTTAACTCCTTTCCCCTCCCTCTCATCCTAGCAGAATTGCCAAAGCCAATAGGTATTACCTATGTGAGCTATTGTCTTTGTCAGGGTTTTTAGCCATGTTTCACAGCAGCGCAATTGCTATGCAGCATGACTGAAAGTTTTTAAAACGTAGCCAGTGCTTTTTAGGTTTCGCCTGCATAGCGCTTGCGCTGTGCTTGTGAAATCTATTGTATTTAATATCAAACGTAAAAGGGGCTTATATCCCGCCCCCTTGCTTTCCATCGGTTCCTGTGCTTGCTACTTACTTTTCCTCTATTTCTATTGGCTGTAGCATAATGTTTCCTGTTGTTCCTGGTGCTTTCCTCGATTGCTTCTCATATCAGTTTCCGGGCGACCAAGTACTGTTTCCATTTGCTTTTGTGGAACTATTTTTGAAGGTTTTGCATGCAAAGCGTTTGTTTTGGGTTCTTCTCCCTCACGGCTGTTTACTCTGTCGTCAGCTTGCTCTTGTTACTTCGCTCCTTTTTCTTGACCACCTGCCCCACGTGGTTTGTTGCTTGTTATCTTCTGGTGCTCTCATACATTCCTCTGTTGTCTCATGTGTTACTCCACACTACCCGGCCCTCCTCCTTTCCCTCTCTGCTGCATCTCTGGGCATCACTCTGTAAACATGAGCGGAAAGCCACTGGTTTTACCGCTGATAATTTGTGAACGTCAACTGTCTTAAAGCACACACAATGGTGGCAATTGTAGGCAGTGGTGTGCAAATCACCGATAAAGATTCGATTTAGGGATCGCCTCTTGCCAGCAAACGTTAGCATGATTACTTGGTGCACTAAAAAATGGTACTATGTAACACCTTGGTGCAAGTACCCTGGTGTGCGAATCACCAGTAATGACTCGCAGACATCGCCGCTTACCAGCAAGATAGCTTTGAAAATGGCACAGAAAGAATGCCAATAAAACAGTGGCTTCAACGCAGGTCTAGTCTTTTGCTGCACACTTCGATAGTAACGCCAAGAGCTCCAGGTGCTGTAGCCGCCTCGGGATCGCTCCGACACAAAGTACTTTCTTATAAATGTTCAATTCCCTTCTGCTTTTCTGGTTTCTTTCCTAAGACTAATTGAAGACATGGCACTGGGCCCTCGTGTGTGTTCAATTTGTTCTACTTTGTTACTTTGATGCACAGACCGATATACTGATTATAATTTTGGCTCTCCTCATGTTTCATACTTTGGTGAATTTAGTGACTTTCATTTTTTACACGTGTGCACGCCGTAGGCAGTGATGGGTCTGGCTGTTCTGTTTCTTTATGTACAATGCGTTCCTTTTTAACTCCGAAACATGCGTTATGGATACAAAGCGCTTTCTAAACTACAAGCATTTGAAGTACTCAAAGGCACTTAACTGTGCATCAATTATCTGATGCCGACATTTATTAGCAAGAATTCTTACGTCTTTCAGTTCTGTTCCTTTATTTACATTATGTTTGGTTTACTATCCACGCTTTAGGCTACGATGTGCTTTCTAACTATAGGTGGATTATGTTCATAAATTCGATTTCCTATTTAAACTACACTACTTTCACAGACATTTACCAGTAAACCTGACACCTTGCAGCTGTCTTGCAGTACGCTTTTATTTCAACTGTAGAGGCCATCTTTACCGCAGCATCACACTGGGAAACATCCTGCCTGTCTTTTATTTTGTTTAATTCCTTTTGCATGACTGAGCCTCCTGGGTAGCTGACGGTGCCTTTCGCGAGGCTGTCTGTCTGAAGTGTTGGTGATACATTCACTGTTGCAAAGATCAACTACCTGCCTTGTTTCATTTAATGTGCCATCCCTTCCTGCTTATTCTCAGAACCTTATCTTCAAATTGTCCCATTCTCTTGCATGCTTGGTTAACCCGATCCACAACCACTAACTTATTTATTTTCAATTTAAGTAAGCACCTTGCCTTTCGTATGTTTCATTTCCTATTGAGACACTTTCACCCTGCACTCAGACACTTATCACCCTTCATTCATGCACCCTTCACCCTGCACAGAGAGCACTCACACCATTTTGCTTGCACTCGTACACTGCTCCCACACCGTTTATTATTAATCCCATAGGCGAAACCTAATGCATTTACCAATGCTTGTTAAGCATTGAGGCTAAAACAAACAGAACACCCTTGTGGCCCCTGCCTGCCACCCAACTACAACCTCATGCGCCAAGAATGAAAAACAAAGCACCACAAGAGACGTCCCACCAGGTCACCAATGGCACAGTCGTCATTGTTGAGGGTGGGGGGGTTGGGGGGGTTTGCAGTTCTAAGTCTTGAGTCCATAACTAAAAACACGGGAGGCGATGTGGCTTAGTGTCCACAGCTGCCAAACATGTGAAAGAAACCCCTCGCGGGTAAGTAGTGCGCTCTACAAATTCTGTGATTGATTGATTGATTGATTGAATTCCAGAACATCTCCTCGTGCTGAAAAATGCTACTCTGTCTCTGTCTGACACTCAGATTCCATCCTCCAAAAATCAAGGACAAAGCACCACAAACTGATGTTATAAAAAGACACTTATCCAGTGACCAAACTGCACAGTGTAAAAATGGAAAATCTGGGAAAGTCTCATTTTCGCTATCTGTCTGATCCTAGACAAACTCTCCGGTTCACCAAGCCTTACCCGTGCACCATCAAACATCACAGCACCCTCAAACACATGAGATCAGGGTGTGTGCTGCAGAAACAACAGTCCTCTGTTTGATTTAACAGACCACAAACTTGCTCCATGCACAAAGCATCTACCCTGTATATAGGATACAGCCATGCAGGAGAAAAGCCAGGAGCACAAAGCACAAGGTAGCACCGATGAATGTAAAAGCCAAGAGCACGAAGTAAAAGGCAGCAGTGACAAGGGAATGGTGAATGCAACAAGAAACTCTCACCTCAATAAATACCCTTCAGTGCTGTGACACAATCTGACATGCCAAGGGGAAACACCTATGCGTGCCAAACAGGGCACAAGCTCTATAAAAAGAAGTGGGGGGACTGACCAAGTAAGACAATATGCAAATGACCTCATGACGTCACAACGTAGCGCTATAAAAGAAATAAAATAGTGCTATTTAAATTGTTTGTGTAAATACTGGCCCAGCTGGATGTGAAAAAAGGCTCCCTCGCTGCTTGCACATTGCTGCTGGGTATGGAAAGCAGGCAACATGCAGGTGCTGCTGAACGTGTCCCGGTGTCTGAAAATTACACTGGGACAAGTTCAGCATATTTCTGTGGGGCCCAACTTCTTGGCAGGGGGGACGGCATCCACCCCTTGAAAAGAGTGGGGGGACACCGTGTACCCCCGACTCGAGCCCTGGTGCCAAAGAAATTGCACCCACACAGCACCCACTACCACTGGCGTGCGCCAAAGCACCACGCTAGCTGCGTTGACTCCCGCACCCCGTGAACCATGACCCAAGAAAAGAGACCCACCACATGCAGCTTTCACTGGCGGGAACGCTGCACTCCCAAAGCTACGCCCCATATCCAGACATGGTGAAGCATCGGTCTCTGCACTGGTCTCACATTTCCAGAGGTTCCCACCAGCGGTGCTCTTTCACCCCACAGCCAGTGCCCTGCTCAATGGTCTCGGTTTGCAACTCCAGGCGCTAGTGAGTGCATCAACTGGCGACTAAATCATGCTGAAATGGGACCCCCTTTCAGAAATTGGATTCTCCCTTTTCCCCCTAATCGCAAAATACGGACTGTGGCACATCTACAGGGTTCCGAAGCGAAGCAACATGCAGACGCCATGCAGCACTCTACGAACTTCTTAATAAACTCACAAATAAGGCTCTATATAAAGGAATACTGGAATTTACCAAATGTAACCGGGACAGCAAAGATTAATTTGAGTAATCGGACAAAATATCCACTGAAGAGGACAACTATGGCCCTGAGAGTTTGAGTTCCCATTATCTGGCAGGAAGCAGTATATTAATAACTGGACATATATGCTTATAGTGATGTGAAACATATTCAGCCCTGTAGGTAACCCAGCAACTTCACTCCTAGGTCTGGGCATAACAGCACTGACTTCCTCATAAATATTACTGTGAGGCCAGGCTACAAATAACCAACACAGTGAGGGAAATCTACATGGTAGCACATGCACAGCGCTGTGAGACCTGTGCACAAACAGCAGTTGGCATCCACAGCTTTTATGTTGGTGTCAGTAGTTTATTTAATTGTGTTTTAATGTGCAATCTGACACAAATAGTTATATTTCTATAATGTGGAAAACCAAAACTGGAAGTACCAACATGCAAAGAACAAGCATTTGCAATGCAATAGGTCTCGCAATTGCGAGAGTTTGAGCTATTGGCATTGTAAATGACAATGCTTTTTAATGATGTGGTTTGAAAAACTGCAAGTGGTGCGTAAACACACACTTTGTACTTATAGTTCTTGCTTACGAGAAGCAAGACTGGAGATAACAGAGCCTTTTTTAATGGCAGCCTTGCTTCTCGTAAGCAAGGACCATAAGTACAAAGTGGGCGTTTACGCACCACTTGCAGGTTTTCAAAACACAAATAAAAAGCATTGTCATTACAATGCCAATAGTTCAAACTCTTGCAAATGCAAGACCTATTGCATTGCAAATGCTTGTTTATTGTTTTTATCAGTGCTGTTCAGCATCGGTAATATGGCTATAGCCGTTTTGGTCATCTTTTTTTTGGGGTGATACTGAACAGCATTAGCAAAATGCCTTGACAAAGGCAATAAGTGGAAAAGATGAGATCTCGTGACTTTGCCAAAGCTTTTTATAGATTTTGTTAAAAAACGTATGTTTATAAACTACCCATCCATTACATCCTTAAACATTTTCAAGGCATGTAAATATGAGTTTCAGAAACCGTGTCAACTTTTGCTTGCTAGCATTTATTTTGCTTATTTGTGAATGTGCAAGAGCATGCCAGAAAACAAAAAAGACAAAAACGTTTTGAACAGTAGTAAATAAATGCAATGTTCTGGAACATGAAATAGGGTCATTCGCAAGCTGCCACTTATTCTGACCAAATGGGAGATGGATGTTTAAAAACCGAACGGGAACTGACTGCGTTACAGAACTCTGTACCTGTGAATGAAATCGCTGCCTGTGCTGTGCACGGAGGCTTTCGAAAGTGTGTTCGAATGGAAGTACGCGATAAAAAATTCCAAAGCGGTTGAGAGTGACTAGGACCAAAAATATGCCGAGAAAGAATATTTGCTTCCCGAACAGTAGATATGTATCAACCGATGTGAAGCTTTAATAAATGCAGTAATCAAAAATTGTCTCCTGCCATTTTCCCAGGACTGTCTGACAAAGAAACAAAATGTAACAGCTGAACACTCCGCTTCAATAAACTCAGCCCGAAGAAACTGAGCCAACTCGAGTAACATGAAAGAATTCAAAAGGCTATAAATTAGGATTAGGGTCATTTGGCAATAACATTTGGAAGCTGTGAACATTGTTAGTTTCTTCTGTCGGAGATGAAAAGGGGGAGTGAGGAATTGCAAAGGGTGTAAAAGTTGTTTTTGGAAGATCACTTAGCCGTCTATGAATGACACGGTCTTGTGTCTTACTCGCTTAAATACTGAGGCAGTGTTGCTTTTTTCTACTCTGTAGAACTACTCTGTAGTACACATGGCTCCCCCAGCATTCTTACTTTCATACTGCAAGTCGAACAACACAAGCAGGAAGGGAAAGAAAGAGAGAATTCAGTTGGCGCAGGCGCTGGGAGACACCATACTGCTGTCGTCTGCAGTCACCGACCCCGATCTTCCTTCCTTTCGAAGTGCTCTGAAATTGTCACGACCACGCACCTCAACTTCCTACCCAGCTGTGCTGAGACTACCTTAAAACTCGACAGAAACTGCAGTTGAAGGACAGTACATCTTGTGAAACGCAGACGTGTTTTCTTGTAGTGCAAGCACATGGTGTGTAACTCAGCCAGCCTTACCTGTAAGAACGTGCAAGAAAGTTAATATTGTGTAAAACAGACGTGCTTGCCTGTATTGAAAGCACCGCTTGTGCCGCACAAGCATTTCCCGATGTAAAGGAAAGCAGCTCGCTAATGTGTAATTGTGTTTAGGTTCCCTTGTGTAAAATATACCTGTTCCGTGCAGCACAAGAGCTCTTGTGTAAAACTGTCTGTTTCACGTTATGTTAGGGTGACCAGATTCTCAAAACAAAAAACGGGGACAGTTCATAGACATAGAAGTAGGACTACAGTTTGCAGTAACAGTCGACATAAAAGTAGGACTATTTGACAGCTGTCATAGACATGGAAAAGGGACTAAAATGACAGCCGCCTCCACAGACACAGATGAAGAATTACAGACAAATCATATGTGTGACACAGACTTAGCCGAGAGGGATGTCAAGGTTTCAGTGACCGTCACCCGGGTGACCCGCTAATTGCACGGTGTGATATCCTTACTTGGTGACACTTATGACTCCCTGTGGATTGCAAAGTATGACTCACTGCGCGGCCTGGAGGCGCGGATTGAGCAGCAAACCCGAATTGCCGGGGCACGCAGTGGCTCGCGGCCTGAGCCTACCAGTGCCTGCAGCCTGGCCAGCCTTGGCAGAGTGTGTTACAGCCCAAGTAAGTTTAAGTTTTAAGCCTGGGTGCCAATGGCAGTGCGTGATCAGGCAGCTGCAGTGCCTGCGGTGTTACTCAAAACGGTGAAATGGGTTGCAAGACTGGCGCCGCGTGAAGTGTGTTTTATGTTGTTGGGGCCTCTCTGACATAGGTTCCCTGTTGGGCTGGGTCACTCACATGACGTCAGAGAGTGGCCCCGAGTCCTGATGTTCTCCTGACTTCAGTTTGCTGGGAAGGAGGGGGGCACCGCAAAGGCTGCCAATCTTTATGTTGATTTTTCTGCTGGCCCATCCAACAACAGTAGCCACCAGAGTGTTGTTAGGGCCTCGCACATCTTTTTGGGCTGGGTCCCACCTTGGAGAGAGGCACAGGGTCACTCATGTGACGTCAGAGGGTGGCCCTGAGTCCTGATGTTCTTCTGACTTTAGTTTGCAGGGAAGGAGGGGGCCACCACAAAGGCTGGCAATCTTTATGTTGTTTCTCTGCTGGCCTATCCAACAACAGTAGCCACCAGAGTGTTGTTAGCAGGGCCTCGCACATCCTGTTTGGGCTGAGTCCCACCTTGGAGAGAGGCCCTGGACTGAGTGATGCTCTCTGCGCAGCTGCATTAATTACGAGGGAGGAACCAGAGGGTCCAGTATAAGTCAGCAAAGGCTGAAGGTACAAGCCTCAAAAAAAAAACACAAAAAAATTAAAAAAACAGCTCCTGACTTAGTGTGCAGAGAGAGCCTTGATTTAATATGTTGCAAGGGAGTTGCCTGATATTTGTACGATCCTAAGTATATTTACTTAGACATGAGTATAAATGAAAGTTGTTTAACCATTATTTCTTTGCAGCAGCTACCGTAGAGTTTCTAGTTGCTCAAATGGGTGTCGTATCTGATATTTATAAGTTTCCCTCGTTTTAATATCTTGATTTTGCTCGCAAGAAAGTGCCACTCATAGTCGTTAAAATGTCACTCAATTATTCTGAAATTATGAAAATGTCACACATAGAAATCTGAAACCTTGGCAGCTATGCATGTAACATTACACCTACAACAAGCCAGGACTATTCGCTTTGTCAGTTGTTATTAGCTGCATAAGATAAATAAGCAACAAACTTGGGCTTCGTTGAACATAACATTGAACATGCTTCAGTTCTGGGATGATGAGACTGTGAAAGAACTATAACGGGTCTCTTTGAAGGCAGTGAAGGGTGGTATTGCTGCAGCAGTAAGATTGTTTTTCATCCTGAGGGCAAAAATGGACATCCCAATAGAGACCCGTCTCAGCACCTGTGCTAAGTAAGCAGAGAAATGTCCCGGTTTTTAAATAGTGTTTCAGTGCAAGACACTATTTAAAAACCAGGACATTTCTCCGTTTAACCCGGACACTGCACAAAAACCGGGACATTTCTGTAATTAGGAGCAAAGTGTCGGGACACAGGGACACTGCTCCGAAAACAGGGACCGTCCGGGGAAAACCGGGACGTCTGGTCACCCTACGTTATGTGCAGGGCGTCCTGTACAGGGCAGTCAGTGCCTGCTACCTCGTTGGTGCTGGGATTCAGGCGACTCCTGCCTGAGTCTGAGGTCCGGAGTGGCACACCGCGTGCACCCCCCCTCTGACCAGTCTGTGGGGGACTGGCGCTGAGTGCAGTATATGATTCAAGTGGGCGGGCTGGGATTAACCTGTCACTGCCCTCACCTAGTGAAAGGCCCCGCCTCCCTCCACTGGACCCTCCCCCCCGTCCGTGCAAGGCGAGTGCGTGTCGGCTCTTCCGTGTGAAGGGGGTGAGCGAGGAGGGCGGGGAGGCGTTCGTCATCTGAGCGAGGGATATCTCTGCTGTTAGTCAATGTCTGCCCTAGTGCTTGTGTTTCTGGCCACGTAGCATAAGTTATTTCTGTGCAGAACAAACATGTGTCGTGTGCACGGAAAGTCCAGCTTGTCTGACACAGACTATATTGTGTTTAGTGAAAGCACTTTTCATTTACAACAGGTATTTCTCGTATGTAGGGGAGGCTTTGTGATGTGTGACTTGCGCCTTTCTGTGGCCAGTCCCCCACAGACTGGTCAGAGTGCACGTGGTCTTGTCTAAAATAGACGCGGCTCGCGTGCCAGGAAAGCGTCACTAGCCTTCAGTAAACAGTAACGTCCTCGGGCACTGTTTTACACTGCATTTGTGTAAAACAGTGTGCCTCGGGCGAGGAGACCCCCCCCTTTTGTACTTGAAAAACCATGGACTTGCATGTGAGAAAATTCACATGTATGAAGATTTCTGCACAGCACTGAGGTGTTCATAAGAAAAGAAAACGACTACTTTAGTAAAAACAAACATATTTCTGTATAAAGAAATGTCGAGTTGTAGCTGCCGCCCTATAAACAGACAGCTAAACACGCCTGCGGCCATCTCACGGTTGCATGCACACTCCGGGGTGCGAAGTGTTGTTGGGTGAACGCACGGGGAGCCTAATTGAAGTGGAAGCAACCCCCCCTTAAAGGACCATGCTTTAAAATGAAGCGCGGTGTGCTGCTCTGATCCTTCTACTCCTCCATAGTGCACCCACATGGCGATCCTCCAGCTGCTGCGGGTGGGGGTGAACGGGGATCAAGCAGCGCTCGTGTCTGGCCTGCCTGCGCCAGTACCTGCGCATTGAGAAGGCACCGACAGCGGGAATGCAGGGGAGAGAGGGCGAGAGAGCACGGACAGCGGGAGGGAAAGCATTGAGAGCGGTGCAGACAGGGCAGTAACGGCGGGTCCAGGGGCTGTGGCTCGGACGTGGTGGGAGACCTACAAAACAACAAAGTAGTCCCTACATCAAAAGATATCGCCCTGCAGTGTAAGTTTACTGTAGTTGGTCGATGCTGCTTCCTGCAGAAACGGAAGAAAACGGAAGTGACGGATGGGACCACTAGCCAACAATGAGCGAGGTAAGAAAAGCAATGCCAGATTGGACCAATGGCAAGCGAAAAAACAAAAAGAAATGCAATGGGTGGAGTTTCGCTGGTATTACTAATTACTTAATGCCTCGGAGAGGCAGCGCATGCGCTGCCTGTGCGACACCTAAAAAACAGAAGTGCACACCCAGAGCACTATGAAGGCTGTACATAAACTGCACTGTGAACTAGCTCATAAACAAGACTCTGAGACTTGTGCCCAAGCAGCACTGTGAAGTTTCCCCCTAAAGAGCACTCTGGGGCCTGTAGATAATCGTCCCTATGAGGCCCAGCTACACATAAACTAGCCGTTAGGAAGCACTCACTGCTGAGATATAAGGTGATCTACAAGTCCTGACTTTGAACTCATACAAGGCCCACTCAGCCTTACATCTTTCAGAGGTCAGTAAATTGGGTATCGCTAAATTGTGTAATGGTAACATCAGTTATTTACTGCTCTTAGGGAAGGGTGACGTGTTTTACTTATATGTTAGTGTGCTCTATATATTAAAAACGCATTCTAAACAGCTCTGTCAGGCCTGTGCCTAAACTGCACATAATTAGGAATATGAGGCCAGGCTATGTACAACAGCACCGTGAAGCCTGTCTTTATGAAGGGCATTAATGGCATGTGTTTAAAAAGAACTATGAAGTCTGCACCTTAACAGCAATGCGAGGCCTACTAATTAACACTGTGATGCTTATGCCTAAATAGCGTTTTGAAGCCTGTGTATTAACACTATGCAGCTTCTCTGCAAACAGCAGTCTGTGATGTCTGTGCACAAACAAGGGTGAGAGTAGAATCTAGAGCTGTAAATGTGCTTTATGTGAGGGATGAGCAGTTCATCCAGTCCCATTTTCTTATGCTTACTGACAGTTCTCCAATCTTATCTTTGTCGCTTTCATGCCACAGTTTGTCCTCTCTGCCCCCTTCCCTCAATGACACTCTCCTTATCTCTGTCAATATTTTCCCGTCACTAGTAGGAGCCCATGAAGAACAGTAACATTGCACCTGTATCCTAAGCACTGTTTTTGACTTTGGCTTGAAAACACAGTCACACATGTGCATTTAGATACTCATCATACATGTGTTACTTGTATGAAGCTTAGCCTATTACATATTTATGTAGTGGTGTACTCTGTCCCATCATATGTGCCTGCTTTGCCCTAAGAATGTTGTGAGTTGCCTACACCCAAAAGCATGGCAAAAGGATCATGATAGATAAAAATCCATCGAATATAGCACTTGTGGCTTTTCTATTTTGCCTACCCATTTCAGCACCCAGGTCCCTTTACTTAGCCCTTCAGATTTCTCACATTGCACACTGCTCATTATAGTTAACAGGGCTTGTGGTAATTCTATGTTTTTTTTGTTGTTGACTCATTCAGTACTGATATGTTGGTGGCTCCTGTAACTGTAACTGCATTGCAATATACAGCAACCTTTCATCCATCTAACATGCAGCTCTTACAATAGCAAACCGTCTCCTGTAATAGGACAAACCATTTACCGATGTTTGCTCATATTTTTTAAGGTTTCAAACTCCTGTTGTTTGTGATGGATACAATCTGATAGGGACTTCTAGCCTCAGATTCCTTACCTTAGAATTATCCCCAGGTGTCAGACTGGATCCGGACATTTTCTATGAGCAGTACCCCTGTGTGCCAGTAGGCGGTGTCGTTCGGCTCCACATAGCATCATTGGCGTCGTCCGCGCTATAAGTGACGTTCACGGTGCCTATTTGGGTGCCACCCAGGCGCGCTGCCGTCAGTTCTTTTCTTACCTTGCGCGTCAGTGCAGATCCAGAAAGAGCTACCTCTTAGTCATTTTTTGACTAGGTTTTTTCAATGTTTCATTGATTCTTTTTTTAGACTAGCGTCTTGACAGACGTGCTTCAGTTGGGCGTGTCCCATCAGAACTGCTCCTCTCTTTCAATGAGGCAGTTGTAGACGTCTTGCTTGGACTTGGTCCAAGCCCAACAGAGGGACTCCTGTGAACAGGACTATTGTCTGCCACCACAGTCCTGCTCCCAGGGACTCAAACTTTCACACCTAACACCCTACCCTTGAGAGCTTGGTGGTCCAAGCCTCCACTGCACATGTAAACCCGTGTGCATTCCCTACCGCCCCGTTGGACCAAGAATCCAAGAAGATGGATAATTTGGGCAAGAAAATGTTTTCTTCCACCAGCTTGCCATTGCGGTCACTAAATACTGCATGTCTTTTGGGCAGCTACTCCCATTCTGTGTGGGACATGGTTGCGTAGGTGCTTTCTTGGGTTCCGGAGTAGGCCGAGGCCGTGCTCTCCCAGGTTGTTGAAGATGGGAGAGACGCAGCTAAGTTCATCATTCGCTGTGGACTAGACACTAGTGAGTCACTAGGCAGAACAATTTCATCGATAGTGGCTCTGGGATGCCACGCCTGGTTGAGGACTACTGGGTTTTCTGAGGATACGCAGACATCACTCATAGACTTGCCCTTTGATGGCTCCCGTCTCTTTGGAGACCAAGCGGATTCGGTTTTGGAGCTCTCTATGGACAGCAGGGCTACGGCCAGGTCCTTAGACCTTTCCATGGCTCCCTAGCAAACAGTAGACCTCCTTTTGTGGCCACAGAAGAGGCCTCCAGCGGCGTCTCTACCAGCCCAGCCACCACAGCATGCAAGCTTCCCAGCCCCTGTGTGGCCAAGGACATGGTACCCACACACCTCATGGGTCAGGTAGCCAGAAGTCATGCCATTCGCCTCCTCCCAGCATCCTCAGCCTCCAAGCCTCTTTAATTTGCCCTTCTAACATCATTGACATCCAGTGGGAGGCAGGATATGCCATCACCTGCACCACTGGAGATCAATAACATCAGACCGCTGGGTTCTCCTGATTCCCTCTACTTGGTGACTACCCCTCCACCCATGCAACCAACTTGCGACAGGCTGACAAAGGACCACATCTCATTGCTACATCAGAAAGCGGTGACTCTCTTGGCCAAGGGAGCCATAGAGAGGGTGCCAGCATTAGAAGTAGGCTGTGGTTGTTATTGCCACTACCTTCTGATGCCCCAGAAGGATATAGGCCTTCGTCCTATCCTAGACCTGCGCCCTCTCAATTTCTTCCAGAAAAAGGAGAGTCAAAATACTCACACTCGCTCAAGTCCTGTCTGCTCTGGGCCTTGGAGACTGGATTTGTAGCTTTGGACTTGCAGGACGCATACTTCCAAATTCCTGTCCTGCCTTCCCTCAGACGTTATCTGTGGTTCACAGTAGGCCCTGAGCATTTTCAGTTCACTGTGCTCTGCTTTGGCCTTACCAGTGCTCCTCGGGTGTTCACCAAAGTGATGTTTGCAGCTCATCTGCGGAGATCCGGGGTGCCATTCTTCCCCTATCTCGATGACTGGCTGTGTAAGGCAGTGGTTAACGAACTGTTCTCCAACCAGATCTGACAGTAGTGACAGATGCGTCACTTCTGGGCTTGGGTGGCCATATGGGAGAGGTGGAGATCAGAGGCCTCTGGTCTCCGGCAGAATCCGAACTCCATATCAACCTGTTGGAGCTCCAAGTGATCCGACCGGCATTGAAAGCCTTTCTACCCACCATCAAGGGAAGGCTAGTGCAGGTGTTCATGAACAACAACACCACCGTGTGATACTTCAACAAACAGGATGGGATGGGATTGTGGACCCTATGTCAAGAGACCCTATGTCTCTGGACATGGCTGGAACATCAGGGCATTTCCCTGGTGTTTCAACACCTGGTGGGCTCTTTGAACGCCTGAACGGACAAACTCAGCCAAATATTCCTAGTGGATCACAGATGACGTCTCCACCCATAGGTGGTGCAATGTCTCTTTCAGCAGTGGGGAGAGCCTTGGTTAGATCTGTTTGCCACCGCCTAGAACACACGATGTCAGCGGTTCTGCATGCTGGAATTTCCAAGGCCACTCTAGTTCGGAGACACTTTTCATCTCAAGTTGAGCTCTGGTCTCCTGTACGATTTTCCGCCCATACAATTCCTGCCCAGAGTTCTCAATAAGATCAGGAACAACCGGCCCCAGTCATCCTTGTTGCTCCGGACTGGACCTGGAGATTCTGGTATCCTAAATTGTTGAGCATGACGATCAGTCCTCCGATCAGGCTGCCCCTTTGGGAGGATCTTCTGTCGCAGCAGCAGCAAGGGGGGGGGATACTTCACCTGAACCTGTCAATGCTCCGCCTTCATGCATGGAGATTCAGTGGGGACAATTGACAGCTTTAGACCTTCTAGCCAAAGTGTGTAATTTTATATATATATATTTTTTTTTTCCTGTAGTTTTATATACCGCGAACTTGACCCGAACGTATCAGGTATCAGAGCGCTTTACATGAGCACAGGTGCGTTACACAAGGACACATTCATTTTTTTTGTTAGGCACGGGGAGATTAAGTGATTTGCCCAGAATCACAGGCTATTGAGCGACATTGCCGAGCCTCGAACCCGGTTCCCCAGATTTGAGATCGACCGCCGTTATCTTGGCAGCTTGGCAGCTTGGCATCTCTCCACCAAGACGGTATACGCCATCCATTAGAGCAAGTTTGTGGCATGGTGTACCACTGTTATACCTGGCATCCTTGGCATGGGTCTCCCTTCCATTTTTGTCATAATGCCTCCACTGTTGTCGATATGTTTTTGCTGGACTAGATGCTCATGGGCACTTTGCCACTGCTAATCAGTGCCAAAGTGCAAGTGCTCCCTATTGTAAATTGTGATGTGAATTAGTGACTCCATGTTTGTCTTATTTGAATTACTGTCAGACCCTAGTACAGTGCACTGAGTGTGCCCAGGGCTTGTAAATCAAATGCTGCTGATGGGCTTGCAGCACTGGTTGTGCCACCCACAGAAGTAGCTTGTAAAGTGTGTCTCAGGCCTGCCATTGCATAGCCTGTGTGCAGTCTGTGACTGCCATGTCGACTTGGTAAGTGCACCCACCTACCAGTCCCCAAACCTTCCCTTTTCTTCATATCAGACACCCCTATGGTAGGCCTACGGGCAGGGTGCATTGTAAGGATAAGGTGGGACATGCCTGGTGTGTGGGGCATGTCCTAATAGTGAATTACAGCCATTTTCGTTTTTCACTATTGCAAGGCTACCTGTTCCCCATAGGCCAGAATGGGCAGTTTGATTATAACATCTTATAATCCTAAACTGACTCAGGGACCTAGGTAGAAATTCGAGTTTAGTATGCCTGAACTCAGAATGATAAAATACCTCTTTTAGTGAAGTTGGTTTTAACATTCTGTGTTTGAAAATACCACTTTTAGAAAGTGGGTATTTTCTTGCCTAACTATCCAGCCTGCCTCTGCCAGCTTGTGTATTGTGTGTCTGGTTTGTGCGTGACAGGGGCTGGGGGTGGCCACAGGAGACAGGGTGAGGCAGCCCAGGGCTGAATAGAGATCTGCATCCAGAGTGGAGGGAGGAGTTGCATCTGGGTCTGAATAGGGCTGTGCCTGCCTGCCACAATGCTGGCTCCACCTCCTGCCGGGCGTCTGAGTACCCTGCCCCACATTCTGAAAGGAAAGAAGGAGTCATGTACACAGAGTGCTCCAAAGCTGCACAGAACTGGTTTAAGCTAGACAAAGGCCTCTCTGCCTCCAGAGAACAAAGAGAATCAGGGTATAAGAGGGGCACCCAGACCCCAGGAAAATTAGATCACTTTTTGGGAACAAGAAGAACCCTTTGCTGAGGAGCGGCACCAAGAGGAAACTGAGGAGAGACTATCCCTAAGCCTGAAGTGCTGCTTGGGGGATTGGCCTGCAGTGGTTTGCCTGACTGCCAAAGAAAGGAGAAAGGAACTTTTGCTTTGCTGTTACTTTCATCAACTTGTGAAGGATCTCCAAGGGCTTGGAAGAGAGCTTGCCCCCTGTACGAAGTCCCAGGACCAGTGGACTTCACCAGCCTTTGTGAATTGCTGCTGGAAGCTCTGTTTCAGTGGCTACAGAGGTAGGGAGCTGTGACCGACTCTAACGACCAGCTCGGTGTTCTGTTGGCACCGCATCGAGCACCGCTCGCATCTTGCAACGCACGGCCTTGGTCTCACCGACTCCGTCTCGACGCCGTCACCGAGCCGTTGCCTGCACCGTAACCTGTGAGCACCGCACCTCGCAACGCCTCGCTACACCGAATCGAACTGGTCCGACCGACACGGTCACTGCTGCTGAGTTCGAGTCCTGTGACCGCACCGGAGTTGGGCACCGCTCGCACGCTTCGCGACGCACCGCCCGACTCGCACCGCTGTCCGGACTGATCGACGCCAGCTCCCGAATCCGGCTCCGTCGCCGCACCGCAACCTGCCAGCACCGCATCGAAGCACCGTCTCGCCCTGCAACGCACGGCCCTGGTCTCACCGATTCCGTCTCGACGACGTCAGCGAGCCGCCGGCTGCACCGCATCGAGGGACAACGCGTCCTGCAACACTTCCATTTTGCATCGCGACCGCGACGTACAGCCATCCGGCTCGCACGCCCATGCCTGCCGCTTCAAGTAAAAGGTACTGTGACCGAATCTGTCTACGCTGTGTTGGCCCGTCTCGACGCGGTCAGCTGGATTTGTTAGACTCTGTTTGTTCTTGACATCGCCGTAGCCGGAGAAGGCTACCGACTCGCACAGAACCTTGAATTAAGCCTTTTTGATCAGAACTAAGCATTCTTGACAGTATTGTGGATTATTTTTGTCGTTTATGTTCTTGTGATAAATCTATATAAAGTATACCTATTTTTATAAATATATAACCTGTGTGGTGTCCATTTGTAGTGTTGTCACTTGATTACTGTATGTGTTCACAAATGCTTTACACACTGCCTCTGAACTAAGCCTGTCTGCTCGTGCCAAGCTACCAAGAGGGTGAGCAGGGGTTATTTCAGGAGTGTACCTACTTTCCCTGACTAGACGCAAGGGACCCTATTTCGACAAAGGTACCTACCTCTGCCAACTAGAGACCCCCAAATCTAACATTGGTGGGCAGCGGTGAGGATTCTTGACTTGCATTTGTGACTCATGTACAGTAATTGGTGAACACTACTTAGTGAGTGCAGACCAAAACGCAACCGCATACTCTTTGATAGCATTTTTCTGGGATTTTCTATTTTTGCAACTGCCAAGTTTAATCACCATGGAGAAACCAGCATCAGTAGCCTCTGTTGAGTGTGATTGGGAAGAGGAGAGGCTAGAATGCTACACCCTCAAGCAGCTCAAGCATTTCTGCAAAAAGTTTAAAGTGTCCATGACCGGGCTCTCCAGGAAGAAGGACCTCCAAAAGGCGCTGAGGGCCTGGGTCGAATCAAGGAGTGCCCCTGTGGAGGGGACTGAGAATGCAGAAGGACAGCTGGAGGGGCTATTGGGTCTAGGGGCTGGAAGACCACCTTCCCCAGTAGGTAGCAGTGTTTCTGCCAGAGGTCTGTCTCCAGAAGAGTTGGAGGACAGGAAAGAGAGTAGGATGCACGAAATGGAGCTGACCAAGCTCAAGCTGAATGGGCAGTTAGAATTTCAATTGCAAACTAGGAAATTAGCCCTAGAAGAAAAGAAAATGCAGTTTGAACATGAGAAGGTTTTGAGGGAGTTGGAGTTGAAGGCCAAAAGCTTAGAGATTACCCCCTCTGGTGGCAGCACACCGTCCATGCCTGTTGAACCTAGGGTGTATATTCCCAAAGATGTGATGAAGGAATTTTTTAAGAATGATGATATTGGGCAATGGTTTAGGGCCTATGAGGTAGCCATGACTTCCCACCGGGTCCCTGAGAAGATGAAGGAATTTTTTAAGAATGATGATATTGGGCAATGGTTTAGGGCCTATGAGGTAGCCATGACTTCCCACAGGGTCCCTGAGAAGGATTGGGGAGCGGCGTTGTGGGGTCGGTTCCTTAGTGAAGGGCGGGATACCTTGTTGGACTTGCCCTCTGAAGTCTGCAATTCATACAGCCACATGAAGGAAGCATTAATGTCTAGATATGGTTTGACCCCTGAGCTTTATAGGCAGAGGTTCAGGAACTGTAAGAAGATTGAAGGCAGTACCTGGGTTGAATACGTGACTTTTTTTTGCAGAGCATTGGATGGTTGGGTGAAGGGTAGCAAAGCGACTGATTTTCAGGCGCTCTTTGATTTGATTGCATGGGAGCACTTGTCCAGTAATTGTTTTCCTGAGCTACGCCAGCACCTGATTGATAGTAAGCTGACTAACCCTAGGCAGCTTGCTGAGGAGGCAGACCGCTGGGTGAGTACCCGGGTCCACAAGGGTCACGTAGGAGACTCCGCCAAGGGTGGGCAGGGTCCCCAGCAGAAGATTGGGGGGGACAAGGGTAAACAGAGGGAGTTCCATAAAGGGCCCCAAAGTAGACCCCAAGGGAACCCAGGGAAAGGTTCCCAGCCTCCCACTGAGAAGAAGCCAGTGGCCCTGACAGGCCCCCCTGTTCACCAGGGACCACTGGTGTGTTACAAGTGTGGCACCCCTGGCCACAAGGCAAATGATCCTCGTTGCCCTTTGTTTGGAAAACCCGCACCCTCTGGTGCAGCCCCCTGGCAGTTGGCTAGTGTAGCGCTGGGGGAGGAGTTGGGTGCCCAAGGTGGGGGGGATCCCACAGTGTTTTCCCTTGTCTCATTAGGAGACTCTGAGATGGTCCCTAGGACCCAGCTGCCTGAGAACACTAAAAAGTACAGGCAGTGGGAGACCATCAATGGCCATAGGGTGGAGGCTCTGAGAGACACAGGAGCCAGTGTAACTGCTGTCAAGTGTCACCTGGTGTCTAAAGAGCAGGTTGTCCCAAATGCGTTCTATCCAGTTGTTGCCGCTGACAACACAGAGAGTCACTGCAAGGTGGCTCAGGTTCCCTTTGAGTGGGGGGAGGTCTCTGGTACTCTTCAAGTGGCTGTGAGGCCAGCCATGCCTGTTGACTGTTTGTTAGGGAACAATTTGGAGAGCTCACCTTGGGCTAAGGTGGAGCGGAGTGCACATTTAGAAATGTTGGGCTTGCCTGATTGGGCATGTGTGACCACCCGGTCAATGGCAGCTAAAGGTGTTCAAGAGGACCTGGAGCCTGAGAGGGAGGCCCAGGTGCCTGCCGGAGAGAGAGAGGCAGGGGCGTGGGAAACCGGCCCCGAAGTTCCCACGGTCCAGGAGGAGGCAGACCCTGCGGGGGATGCCCTGGAGCCTACAGGGGAACAGGTAGCTGAACTGGGGGACCTACCTGAGCTGACCCATTGGCAGCAAGAAGGAGGACTCTCCAGGGAGGAGTTCTGCGAGAGCAGAACACATGCCCTTCTCTCGTGGGTCTGAGGCAACAGGCCACAGACCAGGCAGCAGGTGATCAGTCTGGATCACATTGGATTTACTGGGAGAATGGTCTCCTGTATTCAGAGCCTAAGGTTGCTGAGCCTGGGTCAGCCCGTGTGCTGGTGGTACCCCAGCGCTTCAGAACCTTCCTACTGGGGTTGGCTCATGATGTACCGTTAGCAGGACATCTGGGGCAGGACAAGACCTTTGAAAGGCTTGTCACCCATTTCTATTGGCCCCAGATGCGCAGGAGTGCCGCCACTCACTGCAGGACATGCCAGACTTGCCAGGCAAGTGGAAAGAGTGGGAGGAAGCACAAGGCTCCTCTCCAGCCATTCCTTGTGGTCAGCACCCCCTTTGAACGGGTGGGTATTGACATTGTGGGGCCACTGGACCCCAAGACAGCCATGGGCAACAGGTTTATCCTGGTCTTGGTGGACCATGCCACCCGGTACCCTGAAGCCATCCCTCTGAGGACAGTGACGGCCCCCGTGGTGGGACAGGCACTGTTGGGAATTTTCTCACGTGTGGGATTCCCTCAAGAGGTGGTGTCTGACAGAGGTACCAACTTCGTGTCCAAGTACATGAAGTCCCTGTGGCAGGAGTGCGGTGTAACTTACAAGTTCACCACTCCTTACCACCCTCAAGGAAATGGGCTGGTTGAGAGATTCAACTGGACCCTCAAAGGCATGATTATGGGTCTGGAAGAACCCATGAGGCGTAAATGGGACGTCCTCTTACCATGCCTGTTGTTTGCATACCGGGAGGTGCCACAGAAGTCTCTAGGGTTCAGTCCCTTTGAGCTCCTCTATGGACACCCGGTGCGAGGACCTCTAAGTCTGGTCAAGGAAGGCTGGGAGCAATCTCCCAGGAAACCTCCCCAGGATGTATACAGTTACATGCTGGCCTTCAGGAACCAGACTAGGTGTTTCTGAGAACTTGCTGAGGAAAATCTGGAAGCCAGCCAGGAGGAGATGAAGCGGTGGTACGACCAGAATGCCACTCTGGTAGAGCTTCAGCCTGGTCAGAAAGTGTGGGTCATGGCCCCAGTGGAGCCTTGCGCGCTCCAGGATAGGTGGACCGGCCCTTTCACGGTGGTGGAGCGCAAGAGTCCAGTTACCTACTTGGTGGACTTGCAGTCTCCCAGGAACCCCTTGCGGGTCCTGCATGTGAACCGCCTAAAGCCCCACTTGGAGAGGTCCAAAGTGGGCATGCTCTTAGCTACAGATGATGGGATGGAGGAGGAAACCGAGCCTCTTCCTGACCTCCTGTCAGCCCGAGAACAAGATGGATCAGTGGAGGGAGTAAACCTCTCTACCTCTCTCACACCTGAGCAGCAGGGTGACTGTCGCCAACTGTTGGGACAGTTCCCTGACCTGTTCTCCCTGGTTCCCAGTGTCACTCATTGGTGCGTCCATGATGTGGACACTGGGGACAGTCTTCCTGTGAAGCACAAGGCTTACAGGGTGACTGACAGGGTCAGAGCCTGCATCAAGGAGGAGGTCTCCAAGATGTTTGCGCTAGGGGTGATTGAGTCCTCTAACAGCCCTTGGGCCAGCCCAGTGGTCTTGGCTCCAAAGGCTGCCGCACCTGGTGCCACACCAGAACTCCGGTTCTGTGTGGACTACAGGGGACTCAATTCCGTCACCAGGACTGACGCCCACCCCATCCCCAGAGCTGATGAGCTCATAGATCGGTTAGGGGCTGCGCGGTACCTCAGCACGTTTGACTTAACGTCTGGGTACTGGCAGATCGCCTTGACTGATGGGGCAAAAGAGAGGTCAGCATTCTCCACACCAGATGGGCACTACCAGTTCCGGGTGATGCCCTTTGGGTTGAAGAATGCTCCTGCCACCTTTCAGAGATTGGTCAACCAGGTGTTAGTTGGACTGGAGGATTTCAGTGCCGCCTACCTGGATGACATCGCAGTGTTCAGTGCCAGTTGGGAAGAACATCTCCGCCACCTCTGGGAAGTGTTGATGGCGCTGCGGAGGGCAGGCCTCACAATCAAGGCAAGTAAGTGCCAGATTGGGCAGGGTTCTGTGGTGTACTTGGGACACCAGGTTGGGAGCGGCCAGGTGGCACCCTCCAACCGAAAATTGATACCATTCTGGCTTGGGAGCCCCCAAGACCCAGACAGAGGTGAGAGCCTTCCTAGGACTCACCGGGTATTACAGGAGATTCGTCAAGGGTATGGCAGCATTGTTGCCCCCTTGACAGAGCTGACTTCCAAGAAGCAGCCCAGGAAAGTGATTTGGACTGACGCCTGTCAAAAAGCTTTTGACACCTTGAAGACTGCCATGTGCACGGCGCCTGTGCTCCAGGCACCCAACTTCTCCAATGAGTTCATTGTTCAGACGGACGCTTCAGAGCATGGTGTAGGGGCTGTTCTATCACAGATCAATGAGGAGGGCCTAGACCAACCTGTAGCCTTCATCAGTAGGAGGTTACTTCCCCGGGAACAGAGATGGAGTGCTATTGAGCGTGAGGCATTTGCTGTGGTCTGGTCACTGAAGAAGCTGAGACCATACCTGTTTGGGACTCACTTCCGGGTTCAGACAGACCACAGGCCCCTCAGATGGTTGATGCAGATGAGGGGTGAGAATCCAAAGCTGTTGAGGTGGTCCATTTCCCTACAGGGGATGGACTTTACGGTGGAACACCGCCCTGGTACAGAACACGCCAATGCTGATGGTCTGTCCAGATTTTTCCACCTTAGTGATGAGAACTCCCTAGGGGTAGGATAGTTCTCCCCACATTTCAGCTGGAGGGGACACGTGTTAGACCTGGCATCCTTGGCATGGGTCTCCCTTCCATTTTTGTCATAATGCCTCCACTGTTGTCGATATGTTTTTGCTGGACTAGATGCTCATGGGCACTTTGCCACTGCTAATCAGTGCCAAAGTGCAAGTGATCCCTATTGTAAATTGTGATGTGAATTAGTGACTCCATGTTTGGCTTACTTGAATTACTGTCAGACCCTAGTACAGTGCACTCAGTGTGCCCAGGGCTTGTAAATCAAATGCTGCTGGTGGGCTTGCAGCACTGGTTGTGCCACCCACAGAAGTAGCTTGTAAAGTGTGTCTCAGGCCTGCCATTGCAGAGCCTGTGTGCAGTCTGTGACTGCCATGTCGACTTGGTAAGTGCACCCACCTACCAGTCCCCAAACCTTCCCTTTTCTTCATATCAGACACCCCTATGGTAGGCCTACGGGCAGGGTGCATTGTAAGGATAAGGTGGGACATGCCTGGTGTGTAGGGCATGTCCTAATAGTGAATTACAGCCATTTTCGTTTTCACTATTGCAAGGCTACCTGTTCCCCATAGGCCAGGATGGGCAGTTTGATTATAACATCTTATAATCCTAAACTGACTCAGGGAACTAGGTAGAAATTCGAGTTTAGTATGCCTGAACTCAGAATGATAAAATACCTCTTTTAGTGAAGTTGGTTTTAACATTCTGTGTTTGAAAATACCACTTTTAGAAAGTGGGTATTTTCTTGCCTAACTATCCAGCCTGCCTCTGCCAGCTTGTGTATTGTGTGTCTGGTTTGTGCGTGACAGGGGCTGAGGGTGGCCACAGGAGACAGGGTGAGGCAGCCCAGGGCTGAATAGAGAGATCTGCATCAAGAGTGGAGGGAGGAGTTGCATCTGGGTCTGAATAGGGCTGTGCCTGCCTGCCACAATGCTGGCTCCACCTCCTGCCGGGCGTCTGAGTACCCTGCCCCACATTCTGAAAGGAAAGAAGGAGTCATGTACACAGAGTGCTCCAAAGCTGCACAGAACTGGTTTAAGCTAGGCAAAGGCCTCTCTGCCTCCAGAGAACAAAGAGAATCAGGGTATAAGAGGGGCACCCAGACCCCAGGAAAATTAGATCACTTTTTGGGAACAAGAAGAAACCTTTGCTGAGGAGCGGAACCAAGAGGAAACTGAGGAGAGACTATCCCTAAGCCTGAAGTGCTGCTTGGGGGATTGGCCTGCAGTGGTTTGCCTGACTGCCAAAGAAAGAAGAAAGGAACTTTTGCTTTGCTGTTACTTTCATCAACTTGTGAAGGATCTCCAAGGGCTTGAAAGAGAGCTTGCCCCCTGTAACGAAGTCCCAGGACCAGTGGACTTCACCAGCCTTTGTGAATTGCTGCTGGAAACTCTGTTTCAGTGGCTACAGAGGTAGGGAGCTGTGACCGATTCTAACGACCGGCTCGGTGTCCTGTTAACACCGCATCGAGCACCGCTCGCATCTTGCAACGCACGGCCTTGGTCTCACCGACTCCGTCTCAACGCCGTCACCGAGCCGTTGCCTGCACCGTAACCTGTGAGCACCGCACCTCGCAACGCCTCGCTACACCGAATCGAGCTGGTCCGACCGACACGGTCACTGCTGCTGAGTTCGAGTTCTGTGACCGCACCGGAGTTGGGCACCGCTCGCACGCTTCGTGATGCACCGCTCGACTCGCACCGCTGTCCGGACTGATCGACGCCAGCTCCCGAATCCGGCTCCGTCGCCGCACCGCAACCTGCCAGCACCGCATCGAAGCACCGTCTCGCCCTGCAACGCACGGCCCTGGTCTCACCGACTCCTTCTCGACGACGTCAACGAGCCGCTGCCTGCACCGCATCGAGGGAGAACGCGTCCTGCAACGCTTCCATTTTGCATCGCGACTGCGACGTACATCCATCCGGCTCGCACGCCCGTGCCTGCCGCTTCAAGTAAAAGGTACTGTGACCGAATCTGTCTACGCTGTGTTGGCCCGTCTCGACGCGGTCAGCTGGATTTGTTAGACTCGTTTTGTTCTTGACATCGCCGTAGCCGGAGGAGGCTACCGACTCGCACAGAACCTTGAATTAAGCCTTTTTGATCAGAACTAAGCATTCTTGACAGTATTGTGGATTATTTTTGTCGTTTATGGTCTTGTGATAAATCTATATAAAGTATACCTATTTTTATAAATATATAACCTGTGTGGTGTCCATTTGTAGTGTTGTCACTTGATTACTGTATGTGTTCACAAATGCTTTACACACTGCCTCTGAACTAAGCCTGTCTGCTCGTGCCAAGCTACCAAGAGGGTGAGCAGGGGTTATTTCAGGAGTGTACCTACTTTCCCTGACTAGACGCAAGGGTCCCTATTTCGACAAAGGTACCTACCTCTGCCAACTAGAGACCCCCAAATCTAACAACCACCAAACAGGTTGACCCTTTATCTGCACCCCTTCCCCAAGTTCTTTGGATTGGGCACATTGAACAATTATTTATCTGCCATCTTTGCCTTCCTGTGGCTTCCAGATCAGCCTTCCCTCTTCAAGTCCCCTTTTGTAAAAAGGTTCCTTAAAGTTTGCAACACTTATTTCCTCTGGCTACCTTTGTTATACCTCAATGGGACCTTAACTTGGTTCTTTCCTTTCTAATGTGTGCTCCATTTGAGCCGCCACATACCTGCCCTCTTAGGCTTCTCACCCTCAAGACGGCCTTTCTGGTGGTAATTAAATCTGCCCAGTGGTCTGTAAACTGCAGATGCTGTCATCTTAGCCTCCATACGTCTCTTTATTCCCAGATAAACTGGTCCTTCGGACCCGAGCATCTTTCTTGCCGAAGATAGTTACCCTGTTCCACATAGACCTGTCCATCATCCCTCTAAGGAAGAGGAGAGACTTCACCAGCTGAACCCAAAAGGAGCCACATAAGATTCGCCTAAATCCTCTTGCTTAGAGACACAAGAGCTTTTTGCTAAGAACCAATTTCACCTGTTTAATATAGGTTCTTGCTTCCCTTGATGATATGGTTTCTCTAGACTTACATTCTGTGAATGTGCTAAAGTATTTTTTTTATCGAGTGAAGTGGCTGTGACAGCTTTGAATTGGACTTTAATATGTTAAATGCTATTCAGACTATTGTACTGAAGAAAAAGTAATCATGTCCTGTACTGTGAAGCGCTCTGATACCCCATGGGGTCAAGTTCGCGCTATACAAAACACTGAATAAATAACTAAATAAATAAACGTTGTTGTTCTACATTGACCACACAGAACCATTCCGGATGGACGATCAACTCTTCGTGGGATATGTCCCGACCAAAAAAGGGAAGGCCTTGGAGAAACTAACTATCTCCCGATGGATTGTACTCTGCATTAAGATCTGTTATGCACTGGCCAAGAAGCAACCCTCTCAGGGTTTGTGTGCTCATTCCACCAGAGCAAAGGCTTCAACCACTGCCTTAGCACATTGAGTTCTGGTCCTGGACCTCTGCCAGGCAGCAACGTGGGTCTCACTGCATACGCTTACCAAGCACTACTGCCTGGACATTCAAACGGGCACTTTGCCCTTTCTGTCCTGTAGGACTTACTAATCTAAATCAAGTTTGCAGACCCACCTCCAGAGAGGTATTGCTTGGGTATGTATTCTAAGCTGAGGAATCTGCAGCTAGAAGTCTCTATCAGATGATCAAGGTAACGCCTTATCTGGTAGAGACTCTATCTAGCCACTGATTCCTTACCGATCCACCTATCCTCCACGCTCCTCGAATAGATTTATAGGTACAGGGCTACTCCCTTTTCAGGGCCTTAGCTCTACACACCAGTGGTCAGTGTTCTTCATGGCTCCACGCTCCTGGTATGTAAAGCCGTGGAAGGAAACTAATATCAGCGCACTGGGCAGGCACCTATATAGGCACCGCACACTTCACTTCCACTGCGGATGATGCAGATGACTTCGCACTGAGCCAAACGATACCACCTACCGGCGTGCAGGTGTACTGCCCACAAAAAATGTCCAGATCCAGTCTAATGCCTGGGGAATATTCTAAGGTAAGGAATCGGCAGCTAGATGGAGTCTCTACCAGATAAGACGTTACTGAAGGTAAGTAACTTGTTCTTCAGAACTAGGACAGTGTGAAGAAGGGACGAATTGTCGAATATTTCTGTGCACTTTCTTTGAGTATTCCTGTGGCTTTTTGACTTATGGTATATGGCTCTAGTGATAATTTCTGGTTGTGTTGTTTATCGTTGCTTTAGCTATTATTCCAAAGGCACACTAAAAGCACTTTTTATATTTTTTATTGGCTGTTCCTCGTTCTCTCAGAATGCGCTTCAAGCTGGTGTTTTTAGGGACTGTGGGCACTTTGATTTTCTTGGGCTTGTTATATAATATTTTGCCATGTTTGATGCTCTGCGGTTATGTTTTTAAGCCTATTACATACCTGTGTTTTGGTTTAATCACGAGTTAATCCTTCAACACTACTGTCTATCTAATTACACACTTTTCACTGAACGCGAATTTCTTTTCAGGAAAATGCACATTTCATTTTTTTCCCTAATAGCTTCTTGTTTTTCTTTGTGACAGCTTTGTAATCGGGCTTTTCCCGATTTCACATTCGTCCTTTTCATTTTAGTGTGGTTTGTCTTTTCAGCAGAGCATGTATTTTTTTTGTTTACATTCATCAGTCTCCACCATTAGATCACCCATTAGGTTGCCTATTTCCACTCTATTATGCTATTTAAGGCCTTCCCGGCCCTCGGCTGATCCAGATGCAGATTCCCAAGCTTTCTGCACTCTTTGCTACTTATTCTTCACCTATCTCCCTGCCCCATCTGGTGCTCCCTCCCTCCTCCTCCGCATCTCTCTTATTTTGCTTAAAAAGGAAGCGCCATGACACGGGCAACGCTGTCGCCATCATAACCCTTTTTAGGTCTCGCCTATGCAGCGCGAATGCGTTGCATAGGCAAAAAGACCTTTAGCAATCGCTTCGGCTTTTCAGCCAAAAACGTGCACGCGTTCCATTGCCTTCAATGGCAACGCGTGCACGTTTGGCGATTCACTTGCGGGAGCGAGCGGCGCCATATGGTAGCAATTATCGCTCCTGGTGCTGCTCGCTCCCGCAAGTGAAACGCTTTCACTTTTGCCTACACTTTTTTTTAACTTTTAGCGCGAGGCGCGCGCTTGTTTCTGTTGGATAAGACTCTGTGCCGACTGTCATTAACCCCCCTCCCATCACCCCAAACGCAACCCTTGTGGTATGGGTGCTGTGTACTTTGATTACATTACGAATCGTCAAGAACTAGGCATGGAACAGACCAGGAAGTCATGTAAGCTTGAGAAGCAAAGACCGAATTGGCCCCAAGTTGATATCTTTTTCTTAGCAGCGGTGGTGGGGTGGTTCGATGGCCCACGCAGTCTTTATCCGTCTCAGCAGCTTCGGAGCTCCGAGGCCTCTCCTTGGGAGTGAGAGGGGACACACTGCTGTCAGAAGCCACTGTAACCAGACCCGTGAAGACCTGAGCGGCGTGACGAGAGCTTCACTCCCGAGCTATCGGTTCCGCACTTCATGTAGTCACAACACTGAGTAAACAGGTCAAATGCACAATTTGTATGAAACGAGGGCTGGTAACACGAGAGCGGGACGTTTATTACTGCTATTAAAAGGGGTAACGGCTTGTATTGTTCAGTTGGATACATCGTGGAACAGCAAGCCCGTTTTAAAGACTTTATTCGCGGTCTTTTCATAATGTTTTTTCGTGTTGCCTCGACGCAGGGATTTCAAACCTTGCGTTGTGAGCCAGATTTCGGATGCATGGTTTGATAGGTGCCTCTGTCCTGTACGTTTTATGTTCCTGGTAATTTTAACGTTAGAGAAAAAAGTTTCATACCATTACTGCAGCCCTTCCAGACCAAAAGGCTATGCTACAGTAATGTTGTTCTTCGCTCTTATTGCATCATTAACGTGCTCATTCATATTTCAAGAACATAATGTTATTTAATTTAGAAATGAATGGCCTAAAGATAATTTACAGCTTGAATGCGGTGCCCTATGTAACTAGCTGTCTTTCAATAGACGGCTGTAAAAAACAAGCATTGGCATAGCCAATAGGTCTCGCTTTTGGGACCTTACAAGTATTTAGGTATGCAGCACAATATCCTTGGTGCAACAACACCAACTGTTGCATGGCTAAACACTTATAAGGTCCCAAAGGCGAGACCTATTGGCTATGCCAATGCTTGTTTTTTAAGCCATGCTCTCTATCCTCGCCTGCCCTCCCATTCACTACACCCAACCGCGCTCCCATTTAGCACTCTCACCAAACTGATAAAGCAAATAGCTCGACCATAGGCGAGAGCTATTGACTTTGACATTGCTTGTTCATTTTGTGACTGTTTGCCTAACGGTTGCCTTGTGGGAGAGATTAAGCTCAATATAGTAGGCCTGATTTGGTTATGGTGACAAGCCATTGATAAAGGCTCTTGATGGTGGTTCATGGGAAAAGTTATATAAGATTCCAAAAGTCTAATCTGTATATTATGAAGTTATGATAAAGGCAGCAGGCTTGACCTATTTATTGTGAAAAGCAATACACTTTTAAGAATGGTTTGCTTTTGTACAGGGTTAAAGGCTGTAGACATATATTGTGCTACATGGGGTTGAAGGTTTGCAATGTGATAACCCTTATTAGGCCCTTTTGAGAGTGATTGTATATCCGTTTGGCAGTAGCAATTTTGTACATATTTGAAATTTTACGGCTGTATAATGGTTGCCAGTTTACACACAATACAGTAGGCCGGAGCAGCCTATGAGAAGCCAATGGTAAAGGCTAATTCTGAGTCATTCAGAAGATTTGGCAGATTCTGTAGGTCTGATCTTTTTATGAAACGTTAACATTAAACACCGTAGGCCTGACCTGTTTATTGAGAAAAACATTTGTTAAAGTCAATTGTCCTTTAAGGGTGGATTGATATTACACTGTGTTAAAGACCGCAGACAAGTATTGTGTTACATGGTAGCTCACAGATCAAAATATTAGGCAAGGATGCTGGTGAGGGTTACCCCCTTTGACAAACATTGGGGTGGGAAGAAGATCTGCACTGCTAGAATCCAGGTTAGGCCCTGCAGACTGGAGTTGGTTATGGTAACAGGGCAATTTTAAAGAATATTCGCTTGATTGGTTCATTTGAAAAAGTCATGGATTAGCCCTCTTCTGCTACTTTCTCTGGTTTCCTGTAGTCATTTTGCATGATGACGTGTGCACCTCTCCCCAAAATGAGTCTGCTTTCGAACCACGGCTGGTGGGCCAGTCCTTTAGTTTTCCATTTTCTCTTTTTATAGGTTCCCATGCATTTCTTTCTTTCACTGCAGCTACCCAGACATTGCCACTGAGCTCCTACCTTGCAGCCTATTTTATTTGTAATGTGCAGCATCCTGAACGGGCACTGCTTCTAAACCAGGCTGCCGCCTTGTAATGTATTGTCCAAAGTGTACCACTCTTTAGCATTCTAAGATGGCCAGCATATTGCTTGTAAAAGTGGCGGCTGAGTTGGAACTTTGACACAACTGTACACTATGCCCAAAATCATTGCAAAACAGCCACGTGCTAATATTTTTCTTTTTTTTGTTTCAAGCATACATTTGAGGAGACTGCATATTTTCTTTTTGCTTGTTAAACTTTTGTGCTTGTTTTATTGTGTATAGGGAAGTGAGGGAATGGGTCAGTAGGTGGATGAATAAATTCATGCGTGTAAGGATGAGCTATTTTATTCCTGCAGAAAAATCTAGAATTTTTTTCTGACTGCTTATACATCTGAGCTCTTACTTATAAGCAAATTATACTTATTCTCTAGAGACTTGACATGAGAAAGTCGGCCATTGTCTGCATAATCGATTACTTGCATTTGAAATACTGATTTACTTTTCAAGCAAAGAGAATTTTGTTAGTAAACGTTTGTTAATGGAACAGGTAAATGCCATAATGTCATATTAAATAGTTACCTAGTAGGAATTCCAAACCACCAGAACCACCAGTGTTTGAACCGCATAATTTCATTCTTCAGAAATAAGTAAATGGTAGTTTGATAAATCGTATGACATGCGCAGAGTTATCATTAACATCTTTAGTTAGTCTGCAAGACCTCAGAAGTCAAATTTAGGTCATCACTCAGTGACTAACAATCTAAACCAGTAACGGGTTCCGTCTTTGTCTATAAAACACTTTAAATAAAATCAGATATTTATAGCATTTATTAGATTATCGACCAGAAGGATCATTCATAGGACATTGGACACCAAGGGCCAGATGCTTACGCATGGATTTGAAATCTGTACGGGACTACGAGGAGCACATTTGTGCTATGGTCCACCTAATGACGGATCCCTGCGAAGATTAAAATCTCCCAAGCACTGTGGCAGATAGACTCAGTTGCATTCAAAGATTCATTTCCTGATCCTTCTAAACCCAGAGTCATCGTCAGTGGGAGTTTACACAGGAAATGACTAGTGGTTGAATTGTTTTTCCTTTCACTTGCAGTCTTTGTATTCCCCTTTTCAATGTCCATTCCCACATTCCTAACTCATAGCTATAATAAATAAAGTCCCATTACGTGAATCTATAACATCTGTGATAGAAACCTGTCCACCCCAAGCATTAAGGCTAGCCATACAAGCACGGGTACCCTGCAAAGAATATTTCTTTGATCTGTGATTTGAGCATTTATTGTTTACTTAGCATACTTTGTGGAATACATCACATCACAAATATTTACAACAAGAAAGCTAAAGCAAATAATTAATTAAAGTAATCAACAATTACTTGTTATTTAAAACAAGAAAGCTACTTGCCAGTCCTCTTTGAAGTAATAAACATCTGTTATTCGGCACCAAGATACCCTTCTGGGTGCATGCTTGCTTTACAAATATCTTATGTCATAAGTGAGTTGGTTAGGTAGGAGAAGTTATTGAAGGCAAGTTTTCGTGTGGAAGATTTGCAGTTTTGGAACACATCCATTGGCCTTCTGGGTTGTCATCCAGGCGCCCTCACAAAAGAGGTTCATACCTAGACTTACCCATTGATGACAAAAAGCTGGGCCGGTGCAGTGTCAGATTGGGATCATAATTTGGCCCAGGCACTCCCCCAAAAAGTAGACCACATTCCAGAATCGTAATTTTTTTGTAGTTTTATCTAGTGTGAAGTCGGCCTCTGGCAGGAAAAGGAGGAGAATAACAGAGACTAATGTATATTCCCCCCCCCCTTCCATGCGGCGAGAGGGACCCAAATAACCTGAGGCGCTCCCTCACAGGCCCTAACCAGTCCCCCACTACCCTAACTTCCCAGTCCTCCCTACTGCAGTCCTCTACAAAGCAAGTGCTAATGGCTTCCCATCAGCAACTCCTTGAGGCCTCTGTCGCCCCTGGGGGAGCCAGGGGGCAGGGACATCTCATGCTGTGACAGAAGGAGCAGCCGGTTGTCATTCTGCCTCTCACAGTGAGCCGGCCTGAGGTGGGTCCGGCTCAGTATATGTATGCAAAGGCTGCAATAATTGGCTTATACGTTGTGCACGTGCAGTGGAGACAGGGATGGCCCTGCCTGATAGGACTGCTTAGTTCGCCCAAAAAAAGTCCCACCAACTGGCCTCGGCAACAGGCCCATCAGCCCATGTGCGACTGCCCGCCTTGCCAATCCGAGCCTGCCGGTACATGGAGATATAGCGTTAATCCTTCTATTCGCGCCTCTCTTCACTGGTGACATTAGCAGAAGCTCTCACTGCCCTGTATCAGGTCCATGAACTTCAGGTGGGCAGTGCAAATAACCGTTATATTTCTTTTTGTTGCGCTGATGTAAAGACAGTCGAGCATTTGACAGGAAAGGACATTTTTATTTGTATTCCTCTGGGCCTCACTATTTTTAAATCTTGGATTCTCACCTTGAATAAGAGGAAAACTAAAATGAAACATTGTCTTAACTTAAACCTTTTTAAAATGTTGCTGCATTTGGTTTCAATACAAGCAGGAATCCACACACTATCAATTGTACTAATTGCACCTATTGTATTTATATATGTTTATATCACTTGAAGATGGTGATGATGATTAAATTGCCGGTAGTTTTCTTATAGGTGCAGTTTTCTCAGTGAATACCATCGCCATGCATAGCATTCATTTATGCATTCAACGAGTGACTTTATTTCTCACATTAGTATGCTGTCTTTGTCTTTCACAAATGTCTTGTGCATACCGTTTTGTGTACCTGTAACTACTGTATTTACAACCTAAACTTTCCTCTTTTCTCCTCAATCACCACAGATTTGCCCTTTACTACACTGGAATAGGAGCTGGGGTCCTGCTGTTTGCATACCTTCAGATTTCATGTTGGGTGATCGCTGCAGCAAGACAGACACTGAAAATCCGGAGACATTTTTTTCATGCAGTTTTGAGTCAAGATATTAGCTGGTTTGATACAAGTAAATCTGGAGAACTGAACACACGCCTTAATGAGTGAGGGAGCTTTATTAAGTCTTATTTATTTGAAAATATAATTTGTCAGTGAACTTAATATTGGCTTTGTGCATTCCCCAATGCAATATCTCTATCTCTGCAGAGACATCAATAAAATCAATGATGGAATTGGAGACAAAATTGGCCATCTGTTCCAGAATTTGGCAATCTTTGCAGCAGGATTAATAATCGGGTTTGTAAAGGGATGGCAACTCACACTTGTACTCTTGGCCGTAGGTCCACTTGTTGCAATGTCCTCAGCATTTTGTTCTAAGGTAAGAACAAATAAATCCATTTGATAACTTACTAAGCACAAGCCGGCATTACTGAGACTGAGCAATACAAAATTCTCTAGGTGTTCGGCAGGATCAGTGATTTTATGTTTTGTGAAATGCTTCTTGCCTATCTGATAGAGACGTCGAGCCACAGATCCCCAAGCAGTACCCCTGCATGCCGGTAGGTGGCATTGTTCAGCTCCGCTTCGTCAGCACCGGAAATGATGTGTGTGGTGCCAATATAGGCACAATCCCAGTACGCTGACATCCATTCTTCTTTCCGCACCATTCAGTGCAGATCTGGAGAGAGATACCCCCGGTCAATTTTTGACTCACTTTTTTTCATCTTTTTGTAGCGGTGTTTTTTGAGACTTTCTCCTGGTGTGCTAGGGATGTCCCCTAAGAAGCAAATGGTCTTTAAACCATGTGGTGCCTGTCACAGTCAGATGTCTTAGATTGTGCTTGGAGAGGGGCCACATCTCCAAGACCTGCAAGGACTGCTGCTCCATGAACCTCAAAGCACTGAGAGAGGGTCCATCACGCTGCTCGCCGCCCTTTGTCAGACGACCAATGCTCATGATCCTGGTCACACGGAAGAACCCTGGACCTCGCGCAGAGCCACACCCGATGATCGTCGGCGCACTTAAAGTCGATGGGTAAGTCCCGCAGGCACAAAAAATCTTAAGAAGTCAAAGCACTCTTCGACTTCCCTGCACCAGTCAAAGTCATTGGGTGAGTTGCAAGAGTGTCAGATCTCTAGGCCTCGCGTGACCGTGGAGCCTGTGCCAGGTCTGCTCTGCAACTGCCAGAGATTCTTGGCGCTAGAGTGACCCCCACCCGAAACAAAGAGTTCTCTGAGGCCATGCACCTCTTATTAGGACAGCCTGACCCCTCTGGAACGCCTTTGGGCCAATGGGTGCAAGAAGGCCCCCCACTTGATTCCCGCTGGCTGGTTCGCCCTCGGTGCCAATCGGGTCACATGGATCCGGTTCTGGTTCCGGAGCGGTGCCACCTGCCAGTCATTCCCCAGTGCCTGCTCCAGTGCCATTGCTACCGATACCCATTGGCAGCACAGGCCTCATTGTTATACCCGACTCTGACACAGATCCGGACAGGAGTTTTCGAATGCCAAGTCCGACGCCGACTGATACCATGCCATCCGAATTGAAGCCAGTTCCTTTTTCTTTTGATAGGCCCAGAGAGGGTGACGATTGGAAGGGGTCTGAGGACACTTATGATTACCATAATCCCCTAGCTGAAGAGGAAGACAATTGGCACGAGGAACTGATGGATACCAGTGGACTGGACATGTGACCAGACTCTGGCCCGGTCCCTCCCTCTACTGTGGCTACAGAGGACAGTGCCTCTTTGGCAATGGCAGTGAGAAGGATGGCTGAGGTCCTGGACCTTAGACTGCCCTCTGTGGCAGTCAAGGCCTAAGTTTTGACGGAAGTGCTTCAGCCGGGAGTTGCCCCACCTTTACTCCAATTTAATGAACCCCTGACAGATGTCCTCCTTGGGGCCTGATCGAAGTTCTATACAGGGGTTTCTGTGCACAGGACGATTGCCTGCCGCCATCGTCCCGCTCCTGGGGACCCAGGTTTCTTCACCCAGCATCCGACCCTGGAAAGCTTAATGGTCCAAGTCTCCACATCAGGAATAACCCCGGTGCTTTCCCGACTACTCTACCTGATAGAGAATCCAAAAGGCTGTATACCTGCAAAAAGAGGATGTTACATTCTGCCAGCCTAGCTCTGCGGTCAGTGAACTTCATATGCCTTTTGGGCCAATGCATACACATGGTGGAGGATTCAGTTGCGCTAGGCTGCTCATGGTCTCAGACGAGGCCTGCGCCATTCTGGCACAGGCCGTTAGAGATGGCAGAGATACAGCGTCATGCCTAGATGAGAACCACTGGCTTTTCAGGGGATGTCCAAGCCTCGCTCATGGACATGCCCTTTGATGGCTCCCGTATGTTTGGCGAGAAGGCAGACTCAGGGCTGGATCGCTTCAAGGACAGCAGAGCATCGGCCAGGTCCTTGGGTCTAACCATGGCCTTCGCCAACCCCATTTTAACTTTCATTCCTTCTGTGGCTACAGTTGGGGCTACCAACTGCGTCCTTTCCTGCCCAGCCACCTCGGCCAACAGGCTTTCCAACCTTTTTGTGGCCGTGGACCTGGTTCCCACAAACCACAAGGGACCACCAGCCAGAAGTCAGGCCACTCCACCACCCCTCTGGCAGCCACAGCCTCAGTATCCCTTTAGGTTGCCCTCATACCTACACAGGTACCCAGTGAGGGTAAAATTCATCATCACCTGCACCACTGGCAGTCAACAACATCAGACAAGTGGGTTTTTACAGATATTTGAGAGGGGCTACTCCATCCCATTTCCGGAAACCCCTCCACCCATGCCACCCACCAACGGCAGGCTGACAGTGGACCGTCTCATCTTCCTCCGTCAGGAAGTGTTGACTCTTTTGCCAAAGGAAGCTATCAAGAGCGTGCTGGCATCAATAGTTGGTAGTGTTCGTTATTCCTGCTAATTTCTGATGTCTAAAAAGGATGCTGGCCTTTGTCCTATTCTTGACCTGCGCCTTCCTAACGTCTTCCTGAAAAAGGAGAAGTTAAAAATGCTCACCCTAGCTCAAGTCCTGTCTGCCCTGGACCCTGGAGACTGGATGGTAGCTTTGGACTTGCAGGACGTATATATCCATATCCCTTGCTGCCTGCCCACAGGCGTTACTTGCAGTTCATGGTGGGCCAGGAGCAATTTCCATTTACTGTGCTCCCCTTTGGCCTTACCAGTGCCCCTAGGGTGTTCCACAAAATGATGGAGGTGGTTGCAGCACAACTGCGGAGGTCAGGGGCTCCAGTCTTCTACTGCCTTGACGATTAGTTGTCGAAGGCGGGCTCACCCCAGTTAGTCGTCTCCCACTTTCAGACTACTGCAGGCCTCCTGCACTCGCTGGGGTTTGTTATTAACATGCCAAAGTCACACCTGACTCCCTCTCAGAGGCTCCCTTTCATTGGAGCTGTTCTGGACATGGTGTAGTTTTGGGCCTATCCTCCAGAGCGGCAAGCCAGAATATTCAGACTATGATACCGATGCTTCAGGCTGTATACTGGATTTCAGTGAGACTGACTCTGAGGCTGTTGAGCCTCATGGCCTCCTTAATCCTGCTAGTGACACATGCCTGCTGGCTATAGGTGGGTGGAACTTTTTATTCCGCCGCCTGAATTGGAAGAATTTATTAGTTCCGCGTCAGTCTTGTAAAAACGGAATTACTAATAATTTCTGCCTCTGGCAGAACTAATCATCACTTATAAGGATCAGCGAGTCACACTTGTTACAATTACTCCTCTTATACGTTAGTGCATACGGACCTCTCCATGTGAAAGAAAAAACAGTTGCAGTGACACAATGTCACACGAAGACTGAGGGATCACTGCCAGATAGGAGGATAGTCGTCCTCGTGCTCCACGACCTGGGCTCCCTTCCAAGATGGCCGCCTGGTCTGTCAACACCAAAGCGGGCTCTGGGCAGCCCCCACCTCTAGTTCCTCTTTAGTGTTTCTGCGGCTCTCTCCGCAGGCTCAAGTCCGCAGCCAGCGCTCCCACTGCCGCAGCCACTGAAAGGTTGTGCGAGGCGGACAGAGTGCAGCTCCGGCGGCGAGCAGAGCAGCAAGGTGTCTGAGCTCTGGGGTGCTCGGGAGTAGAGCCATGAGCTGGGGAAGGGAGCTCTGGGTGAGTGAGGCGTCAGATGCTGTAAGAGCATTGGGCATACTCTGCAGCCACCTGCTTGCCTCTCAATTAAGCTGCAAATGAGTGAATACTTTACATATAGTGCTCTGCTTCATCTGCACTGAGCCCACGGAGCCATGATATTTGTCATCGGCTGTGTATGTAGTACTCTGCCACCCCTCCCCCGGCTTTCAATTAAGGCATGGGCTTTTCCCAAGCACATACAGTCAGAGCGCTGCATTCGTCACCTTTATTACCATGTTCCACCCCGTGCAGTACTGTACAGTTGGCTTCTTAGACGAGGAAACTCCATTTCCCACGTGTGTGCGCAAAGGGCTGCTGGCCTCCCTGCTTGGACTGTGAACTAGCTGTCCCTTGGGGTGCCTTGTTCACACTCCAAAGCCATGGAAGAGGCTGCAATGGCCTCTGCACACCACGGGCGAGCCTTGGGTTAGACCTGCTAGGGGTGTGGCTACGGATGGCAGTTAGTTGCTCCTCTAGTTTTCTGATACCAAACACAAAGGTGCAGCATGGTTGCAGCCTAGCTTCTCTTTAGCTCAAGAGGCTTGGTTGTCGGACATCGGGTAGCGGCTGGAAGGTGTCCGCTATCAGGGATGATGACCAGATCAGGAATCTGGTATCAGTGAGCAGTTTCCTCAGCAGCTTAACTGTGTTAATATCAAGGGTGGGCAGAACTCCGTGGAATATCGCTGAGTTTTTATCCAACTCCGCAGAATTCTGCTGAGCAAAACTCAGCGAGTTCTGCCCACCCCTACGGTTGGCATATGCGGGCTCTGCATTGGGACCTGAAGTCCCAGTGGGCAGAGCATCAGAGAAATCTCTCCAACATGGTCCAGATTTCAGAGGAAACTGCAGTGGTGGCTGATGAACTGCGATTGGGTCAGCGGCAGACCCTTTTCCTTTTCCCAGCTAGAGCTGACTGTAATGACAGATGCGCCACTGCTGGGCTTGGGTGGCCATCTGGGAGAGGCAAAGATCCGAGGACTCTGGTCTCCAGTGGAGTTCGGGCTTCACATCAACTTGTTGGAGCTCTGGGTGATCCCACTGGCATTGAAAGCCTTTCTTCCTTCGATCAATGGAATGCTGGTGCAGGTGTTCACGGACAACAACACCACCATGTGTTATTGCAACAAACAGGGCTTGGGTGGGGTTGTGGATCCTCTGTCAAGAGGCCCTGCGTCTTTGGACGTGACTGGAATTTCAGGGCTTTTACCTGGTGGTTCAACACTAGGCTGGCTCCTTGAATGCCAGAGCAGACAAATTCAGATGTTGATGTCTAGCGGTTAAAAATGACGTCTCCATCCAGAAGTGGTACAAGGTCTCTTTCAGGAGTGGGAAGAGCCCTGGTTAGATCTGCTTGCCACTGCTGAAAATGCGCAGTGTCAGCAGTTTAGTTTCCAAAGCGGCTCTCACTCAGAGACACTTTTCGTCTCGAGGGGAGCTCTGGCCTCCTGTACGCCTTTCGACCAATAGCACTCCTGACCAGAGTTCTCAAGAACGACTGGGCCCATGTAATCCCTGTGGCTCCGAATTGGGCACGGAGAGTCTGGTATCCTTAGCTTCTGAGCACGAGCATCAGTCCTCCAATCAGGCTGCCCCTTCGGGAGGATCTTCTGTCACACCGAACCTGCACACCCTCTGCCTTCATGTATCGAGATTGAGGGGCGGCAATTGACAGCCTTCGACCTTCCTCCCGAAGTCTGTGATGTTTTTCTGACAGCCAGGAATCCCTCCACCAAGACAGTTACGCCTGCCATTGGGACAAGTTTGTAACATAGTATACATCCAAGAACATTGAGCCTCTATCTGCATCCTTATCCCAAGTGCTCATGTTTGTACTTTCTGTGGCCCAGCAGCCTCTTTGTCTGCTATTTCGCCATTCCAAAAGGATCAACCTTTTTTGTTCGAGTCACCCGTTTTGACTAGGTTCCTAAAAGGCCATCAGCAAATGTTCCCTCCCAGACCTTTTGTTATGTCCCAGTGGGGTTTTAATGTGATCCTCACTTTCCTTATGTGTGCACCATTTGAACCACTACACAAATGTCCGTTTCATCTGCTCGCTATCAAAACAGTTTATTTAATGGCCATAACATCAGCCATCTTCCATGTTGGCCAAAATATCACCTTGCCTACCTTCTTTGCTCAGCTTCATCCTTCTAAAGTAAAGGAGGGACTCCACCGCCTGCACACAAAATGCTCTTTTTCGTTCTATCTTGACCCCACAAAAGAGTTTGGGTGGACGATCAACTCTTTGTATGGTATGTTTGGGCTAAGAAAGGGAAGGCCGTTCAGAAACAGACCATCTCAAGATATTTAGTGCTCTGCATCAAGCTCTGCTATGCATTGGCCAAGAAGCAGCTCCCTGAGGGCTTGCGTGCTCATTCCATCGGAGCCAAGGCTGCGACCACTGAGTTAGCTCATGGAGTCCGTGTCCTGGACATCGGTCAGGCAGCCACGTAGGCATTCTTGAAACACACTCCCCAAACATTATGCATTTGCCCATTCGGTCCTGCAGGACTTTTTGGTCTAAAATTAGTTTTGCAGCCCCAGTTCTGAGACAGTATTGCTTGCATATCTGTTCTAAAGTAAGGAATCTGTGGCTAGAAGTCTCTATCAGATGAACAACTTACTTACCTTCTGTAATGCCTTATCTGGTAGAGACTCTATCTAGCTGCAGACTCCTTACCAACTCTCCCATCCTCCTGCTCTGGGAACTGATTCAGTACAGGGTCACTCTTCTAAAGGCCTTAGAAATACATACCAGTATGTCATCATTCTTTGTGGCATCGGTACTTCTGGCGTTGAAAGTTGTGCAAAGAAACTGACGCCTCAGTGCGTTGCGGAGGCGCCTATATAAGCACTGTGCACATCATTTCTGATGCGGACAATACCGATGCCGCCTTTGCAGAGCTGCATGATGCCACCTACCGTGCACGGATACTGCTCAAAATTTTACGGATCCAGTCTGACGCCCGGGGATTATTCTATGGCAGGGTTCTCCAAAGTCGGTCTTGGAGGGCCGGATCGTGCCAGATTTTTAGCATATCCCCATTTAGATGATTGTAGTTATCTTAAAAATCTGCCATGGTTCCGTCCCTCCAGGATCGACTTTGGAGAAACCTGTTTTAGGGTAAGGAATCTGCACCTAGATAGAGTCTCTACCAGATACGTTGTTACCGAAGGTAAGTAACATGTTCTTTAGAGTTATTCTCCTGTTTATTAGGATAACCCACCAGTCTTTATTGGTGTTTTATAGTTTTTGTTTTTTCAAATATATTATGTTTGATGTGATTGAAACAAATGACAGAAACAGGGGGCCTGATATACTATTATTACTTTCTCATGGAGTGGTGGCAACTTGTGCACTGATTGTATGCAAATGGAATTGTATTTTGCAAACCAACCTGTGTATTACTAGGTCTGTTCACTTAGTACCGAAATGCTGGGGGTCTCTTACTGACGGGTCAAATTCATTTTCATTAGGCAGGTTGCAATTTGCAAACCATGTGATTTTCTTCAGTCACAGGAATGGTGGCATGCAGGAGACAGCAGACCACCATCCCTATGATTGTATTCCAAAATGGAACATTTTTTAAAAAAAGAATCCTTTTCTCCCTAAAGGGATTGGTGTTGCTTTTGAATTTCTTTTTTTTTTTCCATTTTGGGAAACTTTAAGAGGGGTAGACATTAACCTCCTAGTCAACTGCTTACTCCCACAAGGCTGCCAACACGATTCCCAAAGGGGACAGGGTCCTCACGGGACCCTTTCCTCTTTGTGAATCAGTTACCACCCCAACTCGGGGTCTGTAACTCATCAATGGTTTGCGATTACTATTGCGGTTGTACACCATTGAAACATTTCTTTTGTATTCGGAAATGGGGGAGACGCCCCTTTAATACCCTCCCCAATTGCGGTTGTAAACCATTGAAACATTTCTTTCGTATTCGAAAATGGGGGAGACGCCTCTTTCATTCCGCCCCCCCTCACCCCACCATTTGCAATTTGGAAAGAATTGCAAAAGTACTTATAAGTGTCGGAATTAATTTTCCAACTCGTAAAAGAAAGGTACATGTTTACATGAAGGAAAGGCATTTTGCGGTTGCAAGCCCTGTGATTTTTAGCAACTTGCATTCTTTCATTGAAAATTCAACCCTCTGCTCTAGTATGAAAGAATCCCCATCAATAACAATTGAGAAAGCATGTGCTTTTTAATTTATAACTCAGCCTGGTTTAAAAACAGTTTTAATTTATTAGAAAGTAATGATTAACTTAGGTGCGCAATAGTTAGCAGGGCTAAGCCGTAGCCTGCTGCAGTGAAAGTCAACCACATTTACTGAGGAAGAAAAGGGTGGGTTTATTTTATGTAGATGAGCTTAACTCTGCACTGCAATAAAAACAAGCTACTGAGTTTTTATATTTCATAATGCATGAGCTCACAATCTTGATTAATTATGCGCTGCCCTAACCAAGAGGGCGTAATCGGAAGTAGGTGTTGCAGGGAAGTCATAGGAACTAATAGTTTGATTGGCCAATATGGTTGAAACATTGCTTCCACATAATATCATGCCATGAACTGTGTGCCTCTTTGTGTCTGAACATTATAAAGAGTGTGCTAGTTTTTATCAGAGTTTTACCTTCAGACCTGTAGACATTTTGCTGAAACTTTTTACTTTGGGATTTTTGCTTACAGACTTTCAACTTTTTGCTGCATTCTTTGGCTTAGATGTTTGCTAGAGGAGATATTTGTTCTGTCTGGGACCTTTCACTAAAGATTTTTTTGTTCTGCCCTGACAGCTATTTGAGCTTTTCTTTGAAAACAGACCTTATGTCAGTTTGCTTGTTAATCTGTTTGATTTATTAACTGCTTTGCTTTCTGTAATGAAAATATACTTTTTTTTAATAAACACAAAAGATGATAACTTCAAGAATCTTGTTATATGCAGTTTATAAATAGCTTTGGACTAAGTATATAAGAGACTCAGATAGTCCAGTTCCCGCTAATGATCGTCATGAGTTATTATTAGAGATTTAACAGTTTGGTGGCCCATTTGGGGAACGGCTAATTAATTAAGCTTATTGGTTAGCTCCCTTCGTGTGACTGTCTAGAGTGAATGCACAAACAGCCCAACTGTCACCCTCCCTCAGACGTGGATTCCACAGGCAGGCAGAAGCCCAGAATGGTAAAGCAAGAAAATGCCCACTTTCTAAAAGTGTCATATTGATTGGGCAACGCAATATACCCTTGTGGGTTTTGTGGTAACAAAATATTTTGTCTATTAAAGTTGCCTACAAGGGATTTTATTTTGATATATGAAAACAGTACTTCACGATATCATTTGTGAGTCCCCGAACTAGTGGCCTCAAAGACATAAATTTAACAAATCAATTCATATAATCAAAAAACGAATAAATAAAAAATAAAGCGCCGGTGTATTCTTTTTGTAGAAATGTATAAACCAGTGATCAAATCCAAGAGTACAAACCAGTATTCACGTGTAAACAAGTGACAGCGATTAACAATCTTTAAATAAAAATATCTACTTGTCACTTATGTAAACAACTCATTTGTAATACCTAATTACAAAAAGAAATTTTTCTTTACATTGAGCAAAAAATTCCAGTACAACGGTATTGTTTATTGATGAAAATAGGTATGCTGGTTGACGTTTCAGTCTTGTTGTGTTATACATCTAAAAGACCATCTTCAGGACAGGAAAATTCTTATGTAGAGTGAAGAACCTTTGGGAGATAGATCTATCCGGAACTTTTAGGTAATTGGTCCAAAGTGATTGTTGAGATTTGTGCCACCGATGTGCCGTGAGTTGTCGGCATAGCTTGAAACGAGGTGCAGGAGATGTGTCTCCGATATATAATACCGCCGTAAGAATATTAGCCTATCGCTCATGTCGTTTGTATTGATCTGATGCGCTGTCTAAGTTCAACGTCCGAGCATGGTGAAACACAGAGCTTTCTAAAAGTGGCATTTTCAAACACGCAATTTAAAAACCAACATCACAAAAAGATGTATTTTTAAATTGTGAACTCAGTGACCCCAAAGTCCAAATCTCAATCTCTTACTAATTGGAAGTAACTTTTGAAAGAGGTTACAAAGCAGCACCAATAATACTGTTCCACGGATCCGTAAGACGAGGCCCGGAAGAAGATCCTTCTCCTACATCGCTGCCAAGACCTGGAACACCCTGCCTCTCCACCTCAGGCAGTGACCGTCGCTGCCCCAATTCAGGAAGGACCTCAGGACCTGGCTCTTCGACTGAACCACAGTGCCTAGACGGATCAGCAGCCACCCCCCTCCCCTTCAGCGCCTTGAGACCCTTACGGATGAGTAGCCGCACTTTACAAGCATTTGATTGATTGATTGATTGATTGAGAGAGATAGACCTTGCAATAGTGAAAAACGAAATTAGCGCTATTTCACTATCAGGACATGTAAAACACACCAACGTGTCCTACCTTTTAAATACACTGCATTGCACCCTGCCCATGGAGCTACCTTGGGCCTAACTTAGGGGTGCCTTACATGTAATAAAAGGGAAGGTTTGGGTCTGGTAAGTGGGTGCACTTCCTTGGTCGACATGCCAGTTCAAAACTGCACACACAGACACTGCAGTTGCAAGTCTGACAAATTTCTATCATCTGGACCCAATTTAATACCTACCAGTCCCTTTCACGCTGGGAGAGTTTAAACCAATCTTACCAATTCACTTATTACTTTATTCAACCTCTTCCTTCTTCGATGAATCTTTGATTGTGGACAGGGATTGACAAAATATTATTAGAAAATCTAAAGAAGTATCATCACAAAGAATAATCATTCAAAATAACCAAATTGACTCTAATAATGGCAAACTCTGTTTTCATATCAATATGCTTTATCTAAAAATATGTGATTGCTCATCAAGTACAAACACAGCTCGAATCATAGATCATCACACAAGATCATCACACTTCACTCTCGATGCGACTAACTTTTCAACAGTTCCTTTGTGTTTGGCAGCTCACGTCATCAGCCTTTCAACAGAGGAAATACAGCTATCGCTCTTACGTGGCTTGTACATTCTCCATCTCGCAAATGTATCAATCTTATGGTACAAATGTCCACATACTCCACTCGGCAAGGAAGTTCCATTCAAAATGTTCATTGTTTACTCTATGCAACCTTGGCCATCATCAGGAACTCGCGAAGGACAGATTACATATTTTTCATTCTACATTCTAATAAGCAAACTAAGCCTAAAAAGACTCTTGAGGCCTTCTCTGCAGAGCAGTAAAATGTGCTCTAGGAAAAACAAATACAAGTGTGTTTATCATGGTTATTTTAGAAAACTCCACTATTAAACGCTTCTATGAATGCTTTTGCTTGCATATTCTAACGCTCTGCACATTATTTTCAAACAGTTTGTGAAAAGAAACTCGCGGCTTTTGGCTGTTATTTTCTGCATTAATCATGTGCATTTACGGCCTACTTTAACTGTCCCCTGCGCAGTTTTCATTTTTACCCCTTTTTAGTTTTGCACTGTTAATTTTCACACTATTTTGTTAATAATCCACACAATGAGGAGTCCAATCCGAGCAGGTTTTATTTCGCGAAAACCCTACTCCATCAATCCTCCCTTTGATGGCGACTTGAGCCATCATAAAAAAAAAAAATATCTGATTGTCATCATATTATTTTACTTAGAAAGCACTAGTCTTCTTCTGTTTCAACATAACTCCATCTACATCCTTTACTATTCATAGTAGTTTCCTCTTCTGTCTTCCAACTCTGTCTTCTCGCTTTCTCTTTCTTGCTTCTCCGTTTAGTATCTAGTGTTTGTCTCTTGCACTTGCAACACTTATATATTAATACCAGCATTAGTATCCCTGTAGCAACAGCAACTATTGGTGTTAGTATTTTCCCCAGCAAACTATGACTAAAAGTAGAAAACCAATTACCCACTGAGGAGAAACCCTTACCAAGTCTCTCCCAAGCACCGTCAACCTTCAGTTCAGTTAAATCTTCTCGTAAATGCGTAATATTTGTAATATATCCCTCCAGGCTCTTACTTTTGTCAGGGATATATGTACAACACTGTTGAATTTTCAACATACTACAGACTCTGCCCTCTTTTGTCAATAATACATCAAGAGCAAGTCTATTTTGCAAGACCATAGATTTTATATCAACCATTTCTGTATCAATCAGTAAGAACCCACCAGCAGTGTCTGTTGATAATCGATCAACCACTGTAGACAATTTCCTAATTTTATGTGAATTTAAAATTACACCAACTGAAGGTATCAATGCTCCAAAAATATCACCCACAATCTATGCAGCACTAATTCCCCTTTTATTTCGTGTTAGTTCACCTTTCTTTTCATTGGTTCCATGACTTCTATCCAAATGGTAGACTTTTGGAAAGACAATTCCCATATAACACCCATACCAATGTGCAGGCAACCTATAGTAGGCATTCTTACCACACACGTAATATATTCCAGGGAAAACAGGATCCGTACCACCTCTTATTCCCCAAGCTCCTGTAATTAGGAAAATATGATCACATTCACTAGAACCAATGAAATAATTATTATATTCTGTTTGTCTAAGAAAGCAAAGCTTTCCCCTATGGTGATAGTCCAGAGTCATTGCAGCATATGGCTCACCCTTTTTGTAATCACCTTCTCTAAAAGCCCAAGGAGGTATATGGGACTTTTGCTCAGCAGCTTTCTCATTAAAACTCTGTCTCCTATCTTCCACCAAATTTATAAATTCAATCTCCTCCTGACGCAGACTACATGTTAAATTATTACGATGTTCATACACAGTTTCTATCGTTTTAGTAGTATGAAAGAATTCACCAAAGTACTTAGCATTTTTCACACTAGTCACCTTATTCATATTCTTTCTAATAGGGACTTCAGAAAATACTAAATCATAATTTTGATGAAATATCGCAGGCTTCCTTTTTCATAGAACAAACTTCTTAGTACACTGCACGAGACTCCATATGTTAAAGGTAGGTGATGATAAGTCACCCCCTCAGACACAGACGAAGGTAATTGCATGCACACGTAACAATCTCTCGTATCTCTAGCATCCACATATTCATACAATAATTTGGTAAAACCATTTAACGAAAAATCATTATAGAGTTATCCTGATGTATATTATCACCTGTTATTTTCTCAATGTTAGTTTGTCGTTCTTCTTTAAGGTTTCCCACATCTACTTTTTCACTCACCAAATTATTAGTAATATTATTCTTAGTAGGATACATAGAATAAGGCACAACAACAATTAGCATTAACCAAACAAGCATTAGTAGTAAAACACTTATAAAGCAAGCATTAATACATCTACGTTTAAAACTTTGGTTTTGATATCCAGTCTCTTGATATTTTGCCTTAGCCATTTTCTATAAAAATCAAAAACTAGACTAAAATAAAAAAAAAAAAAAAAAAAAAAAAACAATGAAAAATAGTGTGTAGTGTATCCAAACACTTCTTAAGCCTCCCTGCTTTTCCCTTCTTCTTTTTTTTTTTAATATATCATCTGATAGAGACTTCTAGCTGCAGATTCCTTACCTTTGAATTTCCCAGACGTCAGGCTGGATCCGGAAACTTTTGCTGAGCAATACCCCTTGCGCGCGAAGTCGGGTGGCTCCATTCGGCTCCGCGTGACGTCATCGGCGTCGGTAGCATCGGTTATGACGTAGCGTTGCCTATATAGGCGCCACCCGGGCGCGCGTACGTCAGTTCTTTTCTTTCCGCGCCAGTTAAGCGCCGATCCGGGAAGAGCTTCCCCTCTGCCGCTTTTTGGCAGGTTTTTTCTCGACTTTTGTCGCAATTTTTGGATTGACTTCGTGTGCGAGGGATGTCTTCGAGAAAGACAGGTTTCAAGCCATGCGGGACTTTCGCATGATGTCGGTCACCGATCCCTACCGCGTATGTCTGTGGTGTCTTGAACGCGACCACAATTCGAAGTCGTGATCAGACTGTCGGGCGATGGCTCCCAAGACCTTGAGGGAGCGAGCGACGAAGTTGTTGCGGTCCGGCAGTCGACACCGTCAAGCCAGACTCCGAGGAGGTCATGGTCTTGTTCGAAGAAGAGGAGGTCGCGGGTAATGCTCACGGAGCCCTAAGTCCTCTTCCACCCTTTAAAAGTCCTCTGGACTCTCGGGGAAGAGGCACAAGAAGAAGAAGAAGGCCAAGCGGACTTCGACTTCACCTCAACTGACGTTCGTCGTTGAGAAAGGTAAGGAGCACCGATGCTCTAGGCACGGTTCTGTGGAGCCAGAGCCAGAGTCGACTTTGCGCCTCCCACCCTTTCTGGGAGCCGGAGTGACCCCCGCTCAAATAAAAGAGTTTTATGAGGCCATGCGCTGCGTATTTGAGCGGAACAACCCCGCTGTTGAGCCCTCGGGCTCTGCGGGGTCGGATGGGGCCCTATCGGGTTCAATGCCGTCGGCTCCGGCCACGGCGCCGGTGGGTCCTCAGGGATCCGATCCCGGATCCGGGTCGACGCCGGTTGTGCCAACGCGACCTTCCCTAGAGTCGACCCCAAAGTCGGTGCCTGCGACGTCGCCAATGCCTGTTGGTGGCGCAAGCCCATCCTCATCCCCGACGACACGGACCCGGAACTGGCGTCGAGCCACGCCGATTCCGTCGATATAACCCAAAGGTTCTATGTTGTCGCCTTAGCACTTTTGGACGTGCTACGCTCAGGAGAGGAATGGGAGGAGTCTGGAGACCCTCTTGAGAACCAGGAGGTCTCTGAGGAGACAATGGACTGGTATGGGGAACTTGGGGAAGCCAGTGGTCTGGATACTTCCTCAGATGCTGGCATGCTCTCTCCGCCTACAGTGGCTAAGGATGAGGGGGCATCCTATGCCATGGTGGTTAAGAGGGCAGCTGAGGTCCTTGGACTGGAGCTTCCCTCAGTGCAGGTCAGGACTAATCTCCTGACCGAAGTGCTTCAACCTGAACCCCTATTGCCCTTTAATGAGGCACTTACAGACGTCCTTCTAGGATTATGGTCCAAGCCTAGCACAGGGGCTCCTATGAATAGGACGATTGCACTCCACCATCGCCCAGCTCCGGGTGACTCAAAGTTCCTCAGCCAACACCCCACCCCTGAAAGTTTGGTGGTGCAGGCCTCTACATCCCATAGCGCATTCGCTTCCGCCCCTCCGGATAGGGAATCCAAGAGACTGGACTCATTTGGGAAGAAGATGTTTTCTTCCTCCAGTCTAGCATTGCGGTTGGTGAATACCGCGTGCTTATAGGGCCGTTTCTCCCGCACCCTCTTGGGAGATGGTTGCCCAGGTGCTGCCACAAGTCCCGGAGGAGGCCCGTGCTATGGACTCCCAAGCTGTCAAGGACGGGAGGGATGCAGCAAAATTCGCCATACGGTGTGGATTGGTTACGACCGATTCGCTGGGCAGATTGATTTCAACAACGGTGGCCTTGAGACGCCACGCCTGTCTTCGTACAACTGGCTTCTCGGGGGATGTCCAAGCCAATTTGATGGACTTGCCATTTGATGGAACCCGCCGTTTTGGGGAAAAGGCAGACTCGGCCCTGGTCAGTTTCAAGGACTCTCGAGCTACGGCCAGATCCTTGGACCTCTCCTCCACTCCTTGTGGCCAGTCTTCCTTTCGCCCCTTTGGTGGCAACGGAAGGGGTTTCCAGCCGAGTCAGCCCTATCCTAGCCACCGTCCTGCTCAGAATACCCAAGCCGTGCGTGGATGTGGACGCGGTACATTCCGTCCTCGGAATGGAGGCCAGAAGTCGTCTACCACACTGCCCCCAGCAGCCGCAGCCTCCAACCACTCCTAGACTGATTCTGCAGGACCACACTACTCCAGTTCGTAAGAGAATTGGTCATCATCTCCTCCACTGGAGATCTATAACAACAGACAAGTGGGTTTTGCAGATTGTCGAGGAGGGCTATTCTCTTCCTTTCCTTTCTTTTCCCCCTACTATTCTGCCAAGTCAGGAACGGCTGGCAGAGGATCATTTAAAGTTGCTCCAAGAGGAAGTTTCGGCTCTTTCGGCCAAAGGGGCTATAGAAAGGGTCCCAGTTTCAGAAGTAGGCAGTGGCTGTTATTCCCGCTACTTTCTGATTCCGAAGAAGAACAAGGGGCTACAGCCCATTTTGGATCTTCAGACCGTCAATCTCTTCCTCAAAAAGGAGAAATTCTAAATGCTCACTTTGGCTCAGGTCTTTTCTGCCCTAGACCAAGAGGACTGGATGGTTGCGTTGGACCTGCAGGATGCGTATTTTCACATTCCCATCCTGCCGGGCCACAGGCGTTACCTGCGGTTCAAGGTAGGACGCAAGCACTTTCAGTTTACCGTGCTCCCCTTCAGTCTTACCAGTGCCCCTCTGGTGTTCACCAAGGGGATTGCGGTGGTTGCAGCTTAACTGCGCAGGTTAGGGGTATCAGTCTTCCCCTAACTCGACGACTGGCTGTTGAAGGCAACATCGCCCCAGTCGTCTCCCACCTTCAGACTTCGGTGGACCTTCTGCATTCGCTGGGGTTCCGTTTGAACGTGCCGAAGTCACACCTGACTCCTTCTCAGACGCTCCCTTTCATCGGAGCTGTTCTGGACACCGTGCAGTTTTGGGCTTATCCTCCCGAGCAGCAAGTCCAGGATAATCAGGTTATGATTCCGATATTTCAGCATCTATCCTGGATTTCGGTGAGACTGACTCTGAGGTTGTTGGGCCTCATGGCCTCCTACATCCTGTTGGTAAGACACGCAAGATGGCGTATGCAGGCTCTGCAGTGGGACTTGAAGTTCCAATGGACACAGCATCAGGGAAATCTTACCGACGTGGTTCAGATCTCGGAAGGCACTGCAAAGGATCTGCAGTGGTGGTTATCGAACCGCGATTGGGTCTACGGCAGACCTCTCTCTCTTCCCCAACTAGATTTCACAGTCGTGACGGATGCGTCACTTCTGGGATGGGACGGCCACATGGGAGAGGTGGAGATCAGGGGTCACTGGTCTCCGGCGGAGTTGGGCTCCACATAAACTTGTTGGAGCTCCGAGCGATTTGGTTGGCATTTAAAAACGTTTGTTCCCTCTGTCATGGGGAAGTTGGTGCAGGTGTTCACGGACAACACCACCACCATGTGGTACTGCAACAAGCAGGGTGGTGTGGGGTTGTGGACCCTCTGTCGAGAGGCCCTGCGTCTCTGGACATGGCTGGAAAAGCAGGGCATATCCCTGGTGGTTCAACACCTGGCAGGTTCTCTGAACCCCAGGGCGGACGATCTCAGCCGTCGATGCTTACCGGATCACGAATTGCGTCTCCAGTCGGAGGTGGCGCAGTGTCTCTTTCAGCAGTGGGGAGAACCTTGGTTAGATTTGTTTGCCTCCGAAGAGAACGCGCAATTTCAGCAGTACTGTGTGCTTGAGTTTCCAAAGTCGCTATCGCTTGGCGACGCGCTTCGTCGCGAGTGGAGCTCAGGCCTGCTGTACGCCTTTCCGCCAATACCATTCCTGCCCAGGGTTCTGAAGAAGATCAGGAGCGACTGGGCCCAAGTCATTCTTGTGGCACCGGACTGGGCAAGGAGAGTCTGGTATCCAGAGCTTCTGAGCATGAGTATCGATCCTCTGATCAGGCTGCCCCTTCGGGGGATCTTCTGTCGCAGCAGCAGGGGAGGGTCCTCCACCCGAACCTGTCAGCTCTGCGCCTCCATGCGTGGAAATTGAGCGGCGGCAGTTGATAGCTTTTGACCTTCTATCCGAAGTCTGTAATGTTATTCTGGCGGCCAGGTGTCCCTCCACTAAGACGGTATACGCCTGCTGTTGACAGAAATTTGTATTAAACTGTACAGAAAGGTCCATTGACCCTCTTTATGCTTCTCTTTCTACTGTCCTTTTATTCATTCTAACTCTTGCCCAGCAGGGTTCTGCTTTGGGAACTCTCAAGGGTTACCTCTCTGCTCTGTCTGCTTTTTTGCGGCTGCCAGACCAGCCTTCTCTCTTTAAATCTCCCATTGTAAATAGATTTCTGAAAGGGCTGGGCCATTTATTTCCACCCACACTCTTTGTTATGCCACAATGGGACCTTAATTTGGTCTTCACTTACCTGATGTGCGCTGCTTTCGAGCCTTTGCACAATTGTCCTCTCTGGCTGTTGACCATCAAAACAGCCTTCTTAGTGGCGATTACATCGGCCCAGAGGGTGAGTGAATTGCAGGCGTTATCCAGCTCGCCTCCTAATCTTATGTCCTTTCCGGACAAGGTGGTGCTTTGCACCAGGGCATCATTCTTACCAAAGGTTGTGACCCCATTCCATCTGGGTCAGTCCATTACTTTGCCCACCTTCTTTGCGTCTCCACCGACTGGACCTAAAAAGAGCGTTGTCGTTCTACCTGACCGCACAAAAGAGTTCCGGGTGGATGACCAACTCTTTGTGGGGTACGTGGGAGCAAAGAAGGGAAGGGCAGTGCAGAAAAGGACCATCTATCACTGGGTCGTTCTCTGCATTAAAATCTGTTACGCCTTGGCGAAGAAGCAGCCCCCTGAGGGATTAAGGGCCCCCTCCACCAGGGGAAAGGCTGCGACTACAGCCTTGGCTCGGGGTGTCCCAGTCCAAGACATCTGTCAGGCAGCAATGTGGGCATCATTGCACACATTCGCAAAACATTATTGCCTTGATGGTCAAGTGCGCAGGGACGGGCACATTGCCCGTTCAGTCCTGCAAGACTTCTTAGTCTAGATCAAGAGTCCGCAACCCACCGCCGGGATGGTATGGCTCGGGTATCTGATTCAAAGGTAAGGAATCTGCAACTAGGAGTCTCTATCAGATGAACAAGTTACTTACCTTCGGTAACGCATTATCTGGTAGAGACTCTATCTAGCTGCAGATTCCTTACAGCCCCACTCATGCCTCCCCGCTTTGCGGACTGATGTAGTAGGACTAGGGTTGTTTTTTCCCCCTTTCAGGGCCCTAGTGTTGCACACGACTACGTCAGTTACTTCGTGGCTCTGCTCTTCTGGCGTGGAAAAACGAAAAGTACTGACGTTCGCGTGCCTGGGTGACACCTATATAGGCACCGCGACGTCATAACCAACGCTACCGATGCCAACGACATCACGCTGAGCCGAAGAGCCACCCGACATCACACGCAAGGGGTATTGCTCAGCAAAAGTTTCCGGATCCAGCCTGACGCCTGGGAAATTCAAAGGTAAGGAATCTACAGCTAGATTGAGTCACTACCAGATAATGCGTTACCGAAGGTAAGTAACTGGTTCTTCACAGCCTTTAACTTAAATCCAGCTTAATTTTCTGCACTCTTCAGAGTGATCTTTTCAATCTTCTGCACCTTAATTTTTGACACAGTTCATTTAAGGTGGCTCATAACAGTTCTTGTGACTCGATTCTGCTACAGTCTCCTCCTCACAATGATCTGTAGGTTCAGCTGCTTTAGTCACCCTGTATGTCCACTCAGGTACTGTATACATCTTGTTCGGAACTCTTGCTCTTTTTGTTCTCCGAACTATATCTTCTTCTGAGTCACTTTCTTCTGTTTGCTCGATACTTCTATTATTGCATTTGGAACTTTTTCTTTCATAGTGTATTTCAGTCTTTTCACTCCCTTTGGCCATATATCTCCTTTTCTTGCCTTTTTCACTTGCACAGAGTCACCAGATTCAAGACTTGATTCAAAGCTTCTCTTGTTTGCTTCCTTTCTTGTTGGTATCTGTTCTTGAATCAAACTCTCTTCTTCATTGGCATTGACAACAGTCTCACGAGACCCAGTAGCTGGTGCCCACTTTATTCGACCTTGCTCAGCTTGATCTTGATCTCTTTGATCACTTTCATCTGTTATAGTTCTTTCAAGTGCACTTGGGACTCTTCTTGTGTGGCTTCCGTGGATCCAATTTGGTAAGCCACCACACTTCACTGCTGTTGTCGTCACCAATATTAATTGGTATGTCCCATGCCAACGTGGTTCCAAGCAAGACTTCCTTACATGTTTCTTCACCAGAATCCACTCTCCTGGACTTAGATCATATGCTTGTTCTTGCTGTGTTGTTGTAGCAACTTTTCCAACCTGATGAAACACAGAATGCACCACATCAGCCAATCCTTTGCAATAATCGAGCACCAGATCATCAGTTATATTCATCAGTTGATTTGCTGGGACTATTAGCTGCCTCATTGCTCTCCCCATAATGACTTTGTGGGACGATAATCCAGTCTTTTTTTATCAGGAATACTTCTCAAACTCATCAGAACTAAAGGTAAAGCATCTGGCCATTTTAGTGCTGTGGACGCACACACTTTTGATAGTCTCGACTTAATAGTGCCATTAATTTGTTTGACCACACCTGAGGCTTCTGGTCGATAGGCACTATGTAATTTTTGCTCAATTTGCAATGCTGCAGAAATCATCCAAATTATTTCATTGTTAAAATGAGTACCTCTATCTGTTTCTAAAGAGACTGGAAATCCAAACCTAGGTATTATCTCTCTCAGTAGCAATTAGGCAACGGTTAGACTATCATTTCGTCTTGTTGGGTAAGCTTCTACCCAATGAGAGAACAGACAGACCACAACCAACACATATTTCAATCCATTACACGGAGGAAGCTCGATAAAGTCTGCCTGCAATCTTGTAAATGGACCTGCTACTTTTCCAATTCGTTCCCAACTGACAACAGTTTTTCTCCCAGCATTTTGCTGCTGACAAGTTATACATCTCTGGCAAAGACTCTCTGCAATGACCCTGAACTTGGGATTATACCATGTCTGCTTAAACAGCCTGATCATGGCATCCCTTCCTACATGTGCTAGACCATGTTACATTCTTGTCATCTGTGACAGCAAGCTATCTGGCAATACTGGTCTCCCATCTGTATACACCCACACTTCATCTTCAGCCCTACGTGAACAACCTGTTTTGATCCAAATTTCGTTCTCCTCCTCACTAGCTTCTTCTTGCAATTGCCTAACTTCCTCCCATGATGCCACAGAAGAAAACATTATATGACAATTTGTATTAGATTTCTCTGTCTCTTTGTTAATTGATAATGATATTTGGGCACAAAAACGTGCAACTTGGTCCACGTAATTATTTGCTTTAGTCACATAGTCATTTCCTGACTTATGCGTAGAACACTTCACCACTCCAATTTCTTTGGGCAATTGTAGTGCAAAAAGTACCTCCTTTACGAAATTGCCATTCCGAATTGGTGATTCTGATGTCAAAAAACCACGTTGCATCCACAATTGTCCAAAGTCATGGACAACCCTAAAACCATATTGACTATCAGTGAATATGGTTATTCTCAAATGTTTTGCCAACTATACATGCTCTGGTCAATGCGACCAATTCAGAAATTTGTGCTGAACTTACTCCATTCAAGCATGAAGCTTCAAGGACCATGGCCACTGTACACACTGCATATGAAGCACGCAGAGTACCTTTGTCATCTCTCAAGCAAGATCCATCCACAAACATTACACAATCAGATTCAGGCAATGGTGTGTCCTTTATATCAGGCCTTGGTTTTGTACACTATTCAGTCACATTCCAACAATCATGATCAGCTTCATCCACCACTTCCTCACAACTTGGACTTGGTAACAATGTAGCCGGATTAAAATTTGTACATCTTGTCACAGTCACATTTTCTGCTTCCAGAATCACTCTTTCATATCTTGTCAACCGACGACTTGTAAGATGCTGAGTTCGTGATCATGTCAAGAAGATCTCAACAGAATGTGGCACATACACTCTCAATGAATGTCCCATCACAATCGATTCACTCTGTTCCAAACTCACACAAGTAGCAGCAACTGCTTTTAAACATCCTGGTAACCCTGCAACCACTGAATCCAGTGTTGCAGAAAAATATTCCACTGGACAGCATGCTGTTCCATGAGTTAGAACTGAAAGTGCACATCCATCTCTCTCACAGCAAAACAGTGCAAAATCTTTGCTGTAGTCTGGCATTCCTAATGCAGTTGCTCGACAAAGGCTGTCTCACAACTCTACAAATGCTTTCATTCATTCTTCATCCAGTTCAATCGGATCGGTCACATCTTTATGTGTCAATCTCTGTAATGGCTTAGCTGTCAGTGAAAAGCCACTGATCCATTGTCTACAGTATCCAACCATTCCCAAGAACATTCGAACTTCTTTCTGTTTCTGGGCGGATTCATTTGCAAAATCAGTTATTCGATCTTGTGATACTTTCCTGACTCCTTTCTCAATTTTGTGTCCCAAATACAAAACTTCCTTTTGACACAATTGCAATTTAGCAGGTGACACTTTATGCCCACCTACTGCCAAATGGTTCAGTAGAGCAACTGTATCTGTCACACATGCTTCTCTTGTCTTCGATGCAACAAGTAAGTCATCAATGTATTGCACCAACACTGAGTCTTCTGGCATTACCAATGACTCTAGGCATTTTTTCAAAATCTGATTGAAAATCGAGAGACTCTCTGTATACCCTTGAGGAACTCAGCACCATGCCAAAACACGGTCTCCCAACCGGAATGTGAATAGATATTGGCTATCTGGATGTAAAGGTATCGAGAAAAATGCTTGGCATACATCAATCACAGTAAACCACTCCTCGTCACAATGAATTTGGTAAAGAATTACTGCTGGGTTTGGCACTATCGGGCAACAAGGTATCATTATCCTATTGATTTTCCTCAGGTCCTGAACTATTCTATACTTTCCACTCGGTTTCTTAATCCCCATAATAGGTGAATTACAAGGACTCCCTCATATCTCTCTCAAAATGCCTTGTTCAATCATTTGTTCAATTACAGGTGTTACTCCTGTAATGGCCTCAGGACTCATTTTGTACCGTGGTGTTTTTGGAAATTCTGCACCCTGTTTGACTGAAATCTGAATAGGATCAACTCCTTTCATCAATCTAATGTCTTTCCCTGAAAAATCCCACACATCCGTCATCACTGTATCTCTCAATTCAACAGGCAGATCCTTCGCTGTAAGTAAAGGATACAAATCATTCACTTCTGTCCCTTGCCTTGCCATCATCATTTTAAACACCACATCCTCGTCCTGCGTGTGAAATGCTATACCATCTGGTGTACAATAGATGGTGCAATTCATCTTGGAAAGCAAATCTCTACCTAGCTGGTTATCTGGACTCGTATTACACAACAATGCAAGTCTTTGAAATCTCCAATGTGTGCCCTCATTGGTTTTGTCACTGGAGTTCTGATCAATTGGTTTGAAACACCTACAACTTGGATAGGAACTCCCGAGAGGGGTAGGTTAGGGATTTCCACAGTTCTCACAATGGAACGGGCAGCACCAGTGTCTACAAGGAATGTAATTACATTACCTTCTACTTCTCCATCCACAAAGAGACCACACTGATCTACCTCTAGAGATGCGCCAAGCACGCACTCCTCCTCCCCCCTCAGGCACCGTCATTGAGATGTATCTGAATCACTCTCCTGGCACTGCAACCAGTATTGTGAAGCCATTTGCACATTGTGATTATTGTTGACTTGCTCTTCCGTATGAAAACCCACATTCGCACTGTATCTTTGTACTTGTGCATTCACATTGTTTGGCATTGGGGCTTGTGGTTACCTGTATAACTACCTGTTGCGGTTGTATCTGATTTCTATTCACCTCTGCTTGCATTTGCTGGTTAAAGTCCTGATTCATTTCATTATTCTCTAGGAAAACCTTACACTCGCGTTTCCAATGTCTCCACTTGCCGCACGCATGACAAGGAAAAATCTTTTTCATCTCTTCTTTGTTACCTCTACCTCAACCTCTTCCTTGAGGAGTAAAAACGCCACCATTCATCATGACACCTCCCATGTTAGTAATTTGACCATTCTGTGTATTCTGATTCTGACCCTTTCCTTGAAAACCTGTTTGAGAATAATCCACAAAATTACCACCTTTCTGTGCCGCTTTCATCTGTGCCCATATTAATTTCTCTTTCAACTTCTTATGTCTCGATTCAATATCATCACTACAATATTTCGCAAACCTCAGGATTTCATCTACACTCTTGTTTTGCCAACAAATCAAATGTTGTTGAATCATGTTACTAATCTCTGGTTTCAAAACAAACACAAACCTATACACAAAATGTCCCATATCTTTGTCAGTTAGGTTTTCAAAACCACTATACTGTTTAAATACCTGTAGAAGCCTCTCATAGTAAGCATGTATGGTTTCTTTTGTCTCTTGAGAAGTTCTATCTAGCTTTACCCAATCTGTCTCTTTTGGTGAAATCTTTCCCTTCAAGTGAGTAATTACTTGATTATATTTATTTATCACTTCATCTGATGGTGCTCCAGTCTTTGCATCTCTAGGATATTCTTCTCTTGGCCAATCTACTGCAATTTTACACTCAGTCCATAAATCAGCTGGAACTACAATGTCAAACAAACCATCCAAATCTTTCAATAAGACTTTTGAAACTTTTACAAATCTTTCTACTTGTTTGTACCACTCAACTGATTTTTCTTTCAATCTGGAAAACTCATTTGTAAAAGACAGTATATCCTGCCTTGACCACGGAACCTGAACATATCCACCTCCTGGTACCTCTCTCATTGGATATATCATTTCAGTCGTTGTTATCTCAGTCCCTGTCTCTCTCACTGGAAACATAGATGATGCTCCTTTATTTGCAAGCATTTCTTCTTTCTTTTTAGCCTATCTGCCTTTCCAACGTTCCAATTCACCCCATTGTCTCAATGTATTAATCAGCTCCTTAATTTGCAATCGCTTGCCAGAAGCATTCAAACTCTCCAGATCTTTATCACTAAAATCCAATCTGTATGTCTTTTGCAAAACCTTTGATTTCTCTATATCCACTCCATAAGTTTGTGCAACTTCAGCAAACCTTTCATGAAGACTCTTCGCTTTCATTGTAATATTCTTACACAAAAACAACAATTCTTCTTACTGGTATTTACTCAATCTTTCTGGACTAATCGTACCTAGAATCATTTCCTCTAAATCCGCTTTCAATCTACTTACATCCATGCTCGTATCCACCTTATTAGACACCATCCCTCTAATCCATTCATCTAACTCTTCCGGTGATGGTCCTATTGAACCTCCTGAAGTAGGTGTCACTTCTCTCACATTTTGCATAAATCTTCTAGGTTCCATTTGTTCATTATGCTTTGGGGTTTCAACTGATCTTTCTGAAATATCGATCAATGTTCCTGTCTCACTCACATCAGCGCCACCACGAGTCCTATTATCATGAACAGGTACTGTCAAGGTTTGAACTTGTGAAATATTCCGACCCTCACTATACAATGGTACTATGGGACCAATCGTCACATGGACTGATAAAATTTCCGCATTCAGATTCAATTGAGTAATCTTTTGTGTCAAATCATCTTTCACCTGACTCGTTACATTTGTATTCCTTATTTGCGAAGACTGAGGAACCTCTACTTGAATCAATGGAACATTCGGGGTAACTCTTTCCTGTTCTTCCTGATATGGTGGAGGTTTGTTTAGTAATAATTCATCCAACAATTCATCATCAATTTCGTTTGGATCTGGATCTGAACATTCTACATTTTCTTTTTCTCTTTACACTTTCCTCCAACCTGATCCTCGATTACAACAACCGGATATAAACCTTCACCTGCTGCAATCACATCCCTTCCCCCTCTTTTCATTTGTGCATCCCATTTTGCCTTTTGAATATCTACTCACAGTATTTCTGTATTTATTCTGAGACCTGTCTCTGTCTCTCTTATATGCCTCATGCTTCCATTCCTCAAGTGCTTCGTACTGTATAGGTCTAGGGTTTGGTCTCAATTGATTCATTTGATATCTCAAGTTCTCTAAAATCCTCACATCAAAAGTACCATTCTCTGGAAACGCCAAATTCTCATCTGCTTCCGTATATTTTGCCCAATTCTCTAACCATGTACACGTATGATATCCTCGTTCTAAGGACATAAAAGAAGCAGGCGTTCCATCAGGCGGTATAGGAATTCCCTCTCTAATAGGTATAGGCTCATCTTTTCTAAACAAAGTCTTCATCATTTTCAATAACTTCATTTTGTTAATCACTACGCTAAAACCCAAGCAAAACAAAGAAAATTCTTCCGTATCTCCTCAAACGCTACTTATTCACGCTGCCTAATACCAACGCGACTCACACCAGCCACCAGTAACAATACAGCAACCTTTTGTGGCGACACGCACGAGCTGACCAATGCTGGCTCGGCTCTCTGTGATGTCAGTATAACTCCTACAACTGACCCTCTCTTTACAAAAATTATTGGCAGTAAATTACTAACTCTTTTTAGAGGAAAACAAAATTAGAAACAACACAAAACAAACCTGCGTTGTCTGCCCCACTAAAGAAAGAGATATATTTCAATTATTCAAAGAATTATTTTGCTACTAGCGGAATATTGACCAGCGTTACTCCACCACCAATCAAGTGAAAATTCTCGGAACATCTTCTGTTGCGCTTTCTAAAGGCACCCAAATAAATCTTCACTATACTAACTTCAGAGTTCCCTATGCAATATAAACAACCCATCTGTTACTTAATACCACACCAGGAGACACTGCAATACTACTTAGTGTATGCCACACTAAATCTGCCCATTAGGCTAATATCATCCCGGGATCTTAGGCCACTCCGGACCCGTATTTCTTAAGGTCAACGACGGACCACAACATATAACAATATTACGAAATGTTAATAACCAAAATTAACTAAAATAATTAATTCTGACCTATTAGGTTGCCAATTTAGCCCAAATAGCCATCACGTCTGCTACCAAAAACTGATCCAGCGCTTAGGGACAGACAAATTTCTATCATCTGGACCCAATTTAATACCTACCAGTCCCTTTCACGCTGGGAGAGTTTAAACCAATCTTACCAATTTACTTATTACTTTATTCAACCTCTTCCTTCTTCGATGAATCTTTGGTTGTGGACAGGGATTGAAAAAATGATATCAGAAAATCTAAAGAAGTATCATCACAAAGAATAATCATTCAAAATAACCAAATTGACTTTAATAATGACAAACTCTGTTTTCATATCAATATGCTTTATCTAAAATATGGATTGCTCATCAAGTACAAACACAGCTCAAATCATAGATCATCACACAAAAGAACAGTATTGTAACAAATCACGATTTTACATCTCAAATTTCAGTGCAATGAGAGAGTGGATAGGCGTAGAGACAAAAGAATAAAGACATTTGCAATACGTTTTATGCAAATTCAGAATATCATACTAACCAATCGCAAGGTTTAGGAATCTGAAAAGCTACCCTCTGGCCATGAGAGTAAGCTGGGCATCCCCAAGAAGAATTGAGGAGCAAAGTCAAAGAGTCAGATTCAGCAGAACAACAGCCAGCCCAAAAAGTTAGGAAACAGCAACACAGCTCTCTCCTCTCGCAGAGTAGGAATAAACGCGCCTTCTCCAACCCCACCCTCTCACTACTATAGTTATACCCTAAAATCACCTATGGACCAACCCCTCATATATCATAACACATAAAATTCTCAAATCTCATTGGTTCAAAACAAGGGGTGTCTAATCACTCCACTCTCAATGCACCTAACTTTTCAACAGTTCCTTTGTATTTCGCAGCTCACGTCATCAGACTTTTAGCAGAGGAAATACAGCTATCACTCTTCCGTGGCTTGTACATTCTCCATCTCACCAATGTATCAATCTTATGGTACAAATGTCCACATACTGCGCTCGGCAAGGAAGTTCCATTCAAAATGTTCATTGTTTCCTCTACGCAACCTTGGCCATCATCAGGAACTCGCGAAGGACAGATTACATATTTTTTATTCTACATTCTAATAAGCAAAGTAAGCCTAAAAAGACCCTGAAGGCCTTCTCTGCAGAGCAGTAAAATGCGCTCTAGGAAAAACATATACAAGTGTGATTATCATGGTTATTTTATAAAACTCCACTATTAAACGCTTCTATGAATGCTTTTGCTTGCATATTCTAACACTCTGCACATTATTTTCAAACAGTTTGTGAAAAGAAACTCGCGGCTTTTGGCTGTTATTTTCTGCATTAATCATGTGAATTTGCGGCCTACATTAACTCTCCCCAGCACGCACCTGCGCAGTTTTCATTTTTACGCCTTTTTAATTTTGCACTGCTAATTTTCACACTATTTTGTTAATAATCCACACAATGAGGAGTTCAATCCGAGCAGGTTTTATTTCGCGAAAACCCTGCTCCATCAAGTTTTTCCAGATTAACTGTAGATGTTGTCCAGAAGTTTGATTTGGTGAGTAATAATAGGTTTTAACAGGCGTGTTTTGCAAAGCATTGTATATTTTGATGAGCATATCTGTGTTTTGTTGTTTCATGTGCGGTATGTGGCATATTGGGATTTGTTGATAATGGTGTATTATGAAAAACAGATGATTTATTTAATTGCGCACTTATGTAAAGGTTTTGGATTTGTGGAGGATTCAAGCTGAATAATTTTTATCTTAGAAAGGTTGTAAGGAGGTGAACCAAGTTTAAAAGTAAATTAAAGTTTATGATCCTTAATAGTCTCGTTGTGAATGAGTACTAATAAGGTATAGTACTGATTCTAGATTAGGTTCATGCTGGTCAAAACCTTGCTTACTGTGTATGTGATGGTGCCTTGAAGCTCTATTTCCTCTTGGTAGAGAATTTAATTTCTGTCACATTTCCTGATACACAGGCACAGGTTATTTCTTTATTGTTTTTGGTTTTATTGAATTGTTGTGATTGAGTTGTTGTTTTAAATTGTATTGTAATTACTTGTGTGTGTATTGTAAAGTTTGTTGGAAATCTACAATGAGTGCAGTTTTGACAAAGCCAAAAAAGTTACTGTCAGAAGAAAACTTTTTACAACCTGTTGGTAGCCCTGCATATGAGATGCTTTTAAACCATGGTTTACATGCATGTCTGTGGGGCACAAACTGCATAAAGCTGCAGCAAATGATAAAAAAGTTGCAATTTCCTGAAAGTAATACGTTTGAAGTGAAGAAACGTGATAATTTGAGACGTGTGTGTTGTTTGAAATGAAGCCACAACCAAGACCTTAAGAAATAAATGAATGGAATTATGTAGCTAAGGAAAAAGCGCACTGGAAAATGTTGAATGTTCCTATTGAGAAGGCTTTTAATAAACCGGATGGATGCAGGATTATGTTTGTGCAAAAAGGCATGGCATGATGAAGTGTTAAAAACTGTGGGTGCATTTCCATTAATTGCTAAAGGTAAAAGAAAACTGGATTCTGTGGAATATGATGAATATATGGATAAAATACTAATTGCAACAAACCACCTCCTCATAATGAGGATCAAATTCAAGGGACTGATTTGAGAGAATCCAGTAAAAGGGAAGATGATTCAGAGGCTGGTGACTCATCAAAAAGTGAGACAAGGGTTGTGAAAATTAATGCTTCAAAACATAAAGTGTATTTAGAAGAATTGTGGCTTCAGATAGTTACCATCATTTGGAAGCAGGGGAGCACTATTGTTGTGCATATGAAAGACTTGAGAGAATGGCTGAAGAAATGGTTGTCAGTCTAATTAAATTTGTGAAATGTTATATAATGAGAATGACAGAAACCGTTTTGTGAAAAGAAAACATTGTGCAATTAAGTGCAAATTTCAGAGAACTGATAGATATAATCAGAACCTGGGAATTGTGAAAAAGCACAGAGATGGCTGGATTGAAATTCCACAGAAATGTAGAATGATGAAAGTCGTGAGTGACAAATGTGAAGTTTTTTAAAATAGAATTTCTATTGATGGAAGTGCCTGGAGGGGCTTCTGTGCATGTCCCTTGGTTGAGACAAGACCTTTTGACTTTTACAAAGGGTTTTCCAGAAAAGTGGTACACAGAGGTGCATGGGTTTGTGATTGTTTCAGAGGTGCTTTGGGACGATATGGACACATTATTTTCAATTATTGTGCCTAAGGATTTGTAGAATGAGTGTGAAAATGTGGTAAGTGTCTAGAGAAACAGCCATGTAGAGATAGTCCTAGTTACAAGTCTTCAACAATTGTCATGCAAAAATATGAACAGGTAATTTGAGCATTTCATAGGAAAGGTCTCACCAAAACAGCTGAATTGGCCAACAATTAAGGGAGCGACACACAATGCAGATACGTCAGTTCATGCTTACTATGATAGATTGATGCAGATTTACAGGCAATATAGTGGAATGGATGACCCAACAAAGGAGTGTGTGAGGATTTATTTCAGCTTTTGTGTTGGGTTTGCATCCTGAGTTAAGTTCACAGATTGAGCACAATGTGATGTGTTGGCAAGCAAAATCGTTGGATAAAATCCTGGCCCTGGCAAAAGATTGTAGTGATTATTTTGAATTGATAAATAAATCTTGTTGCGGACACAGACTCAGTTTTCTTCATAAAGATGGTCAGGATGTCATTCAAGTTCCTGGTGTGCAATTTCAGGATCCTCCATGAAGTGGTGTAATGGTTACTGAGGTACACTTAAAGGTTTTAATAATAATGCAAATAATGTTCAAATAGCAAATTTGGAGCTTGCCACATTTGTTTCTAAAGAAGGCCATTGGAAACAAACTCTATCTGAAGTAGCTTGATTGATTTATTTCTCTTACCCTATAACGAAATAAGGACTATAATGATGTATTTCGAAGTATCTTGAGCTATAACTGTCGTTGCCAATTATCTAATGGTTTTTGTAATGGCTTATATTTATTTCTTGATAGGAGAAGTGCTCTTATGATTGTATAGCTTGGTGATATATGTATTTACTATACTTAACTTATTTGTATTTTGTAAATCCCTTTTTCTTTGTTTGTTTTTCTGATCAGTTTGACATTTAAAAATGTTTTTTAAAAAAGGAAACAAACTTGTAGTTGTAATGTTAAACAATTTGCAATTAGAACACAAATTATGCGTCAAATGAATCCCATCCAGCAAAACTTGATTCCCTTGGCATAGCATCGGATGACACAGTCAGTGGGCCCAGTCCTACCTGCACCGGTGCAGAACATGCAGAATACAAGGCAGTTCAATGGAATTATGCCTTCAGCTCCAGTCTTATAACCTCAAGTGCAGAATAATGTAATTAGATTTTCACTGATATTTACATTTCAGTAAAATCTAGCACAACTTCAAATGAAACAATTAGTAATTAATGACACTTTTCCACAATTTGCAGCTACACTTGGAGTCCCTTGTCGACTGAGTCCTGCACAATAGTCCGGCACAAGTACGGTACCTGAGGGCGGAGGAGGATTGCATGCTTAGTGCAGTCCTATAGGTAGACCAGATTGACCCATATGTAGAAGGAGCCAATATGTATAATTTTTAATTGACACAGCTACCACCCATTGAACATTAAACCAGGGAAAGTTCCAAAGCAACCCCTCTTGGCAAAAAGACGTCCAAGTAGTAGGCATTTCAAATAAACAGGTGACATGTAAATTGTCAGCAAATGTGCCTGTAAAATAGACTAAGCTATAAATAAACATGAATTTATAAAAAGTGAAATAGTCCAGTAAAACTGTTGGGTCGTGATCTTTTATGCAAGTTAATTTATTGCACACCGGATGGTGTTTGTATTCAATCCAAGGATTAATATGTTGATTTTAAAATGAATTCTCAAGAAACAAAAATAGGTATCTTCCCAGTTCTCTCAGATAAAGACTAAAGAATTAACTTTAGATTTAAGATTCATTGTGAAAAGAGAGGTTTGGGAGTTTACAGAAAGAGATTGGACTGATTGAAAGTGCAAAACCAGTGCAAATTATAGTGAAACCAGATGAAGTGCATCCACACAATCCCCAATACAAACTTTCTTGTGAGGCTGAAGAGGTCGAAAAGATAGTGTAGAAAGGTATTTTAAAAGATGTTTGAGAGTCCATGCAACTCATCCATAATTGGCTTGCACAAACAAATGGGAAATGCAAAATAAATGAACCAGTAGTCCCATGTTGTCTCTGGTACCCAATCCAGCAGTACTTTTATTTATTCCACCCAGGCTGCAGAATACAGCCGGTGGAGAACATGCAAAGGGCCCAAGATGGCCGGCCAAACCGTCATGCGCACTTAGAGAGTGCCACCACTTCTCACCCTGCACTGCTGTGGTGTCACGGAGCCCAGCCCCACCCGCAAAAAACAAACTGAGCCACTGCAGTAGGAAAAATAATAATATTGCGTTATTATCAATTTATGTTCCCTTTTTGAACTGCTCGGAGATCAGTGGGGCGACACTCCTCAGCCTTAGCGGAGTATCCGCCCCTTGTGCAAAGCCTGTACAAAGACTGACTCACAAAGATATCTCTGATCTAGTATCTTGGGATGAAGAATGTATGCAAGCCTTCCTGGAGCTGAGCCGTGCTTTGTGTACAGCACCCACAATAGGAATGCCTGACTATGAGAACGTTTTTTATTTATTCTATCATGGAAAAGAAGGGTGCTTACTTTCTGTTTTCACATCACAACATACTACTTCAAAGAGGCCATTTGCATATTTTTCTGCAGTGTTGGATCCAGTCTCAGCAGCATTTTGTGGATGCATTAAAAATGTTGCCACCACTGCATTTGTCATTTTGCAGAGTGAAACAATTGTCATGGGTTACATGCTTATCTGTTAGTGCCACATTCACTGGAGACAATCTTAACCTGTTTTAGGACTCAGCATTTGACCCGCAGTTGATTGACCAAGCATGAGCAAACTATGCTGCCTGTGAAAAACATTTCAATCAAAAGGTGTGAAGCACCACTGCTAAGAAATGAGAGTGATAATGCAATATATGAATTTGAACATGACTTCATTGATGTTTAAGAATTATGTACCAAGTCAGACATTGAAGATGTACCTCTAACATTTGCAGATTTGATTGTATTTGTGGATGGCTCGTGTTTCAGAGATGACCATGTAAACTTAGGAGCAGCATTTGCAGTTTTACATCAACATACATTGTGGCGGCATTATACTTGTGCAGTGTAACATCAGCACAAGTAGCTCAATTAATTGACTTTACTAGAGCTTTCTGCTTAGTCAAGAAATAGAAAGTTACAATTTATAAAGTTTGTAAGCACTGTTTAGGAGTGGTGCATGATTCTGGCCAGTTGTGGTCACAGCAGGATTTTATGCTAGGGTTGTAGTTGGATTTTCGTTACCAGTCTTCAGGGGTGCCATGAAGTTAATTCTAGTCACCTCCACGGAGAAAAGATGACTTCTAATTGCAACAGAATTCAAAGCAGCCCCTACAGAAGGGAAAAGGGTTTTGAAAGAGAGAGAAAACCCTGATGTGAGGCTCATCACACTTCCTTCAAAACTGCTTATGGATGTCTGCAATGAAACAATACCAGATTAGAAAGGAACCCTCTAACATTCACATAATATACAATTTGTTTACCCAATTACCTCAAGTAACAAGTCCTCTACCTCAAACAGTTCTTCTCTAAAACCTTAATGACGTTTTCTCACTGAGAATATAAGAAAACAATGGTTATTTGTTGTACTCTTGAAAATCCTTGCAGTGTAGACTGTGTATATGACTTTAATGGGCATACTAGAGAGTTCAGTGCATATCTGTTCAAAACGAGTTCCAGTCTTGTCAATCCAGGAAAAAATTACGATAGGTACAATGTCGATGAAACAGGAGAGACACAAAGTGCAAAATAAGAATGCGCTAAAAAAACAAAAATGTGATAGAATATAGTGTGTGCACAGAATACACTCCTAGAAAAAAGCAAACAAAATGACTGTAAGATACCGTAGTAAATCATAAAGTCAGATATAATGAACATATATATATATTTCATACTCAGAAACAATGATTGATTCATTACTTTGAGGGGTTTCCTAACTTGAAACGACTGGCCACACAATAGCCAGGGAATGGGATGAGAACTGCCATATGCATTTCTTAAGATCTTAGCAACACCCCTTCTGTTTAGAACAGGAGCCTTACCAGTCTCTCTGCAATACAGCATGCCTGTACCAAATGTGTGCTCATGGGAGGAGATTTATTTGAAACTAGAGAGAAATAGTTAGACTGTGGGTGAGGAAAGGAGAATGCTTCATACAGTGGAGGAAGAATCCACCATGATTGTTTTTGGGGCATAGCTAAAATGCGGGAGATTAATTTAATTTTCTTGGCTAGGCCATATGAGGAATGCCTGAATGATTTTCCTTTTAATGTACCCTGCTATAGCATCCCTGTCTAGTGTTCTTAGAAATTATGACCTGCCTGTCTAGGCATTGGAGAAAGATGTCCTCAGTTTTCGCCTTGAACCTCTGCATCCAGCACCAGTCTACAGAAGTGTAGCACCAGAGTCCAATTGAGCCCACAATGCTACAATAAGTTGGGGTTCTGACATAAGTTTCCTGCTTGAATCTTTTGGGGCTTCCTTCATATGGTTGGTGGGAGCAGAACATCCAGCAGCAGAATCACCTGATACATCTGGACTGTTCGACTGCTTAACTCAGTTGTGCTTCCCCCCTATGGATCATATGGAAGTGGACATTTTTCTGTAGACTTGAACTGAAGTTATGGGAAGCCTCTTGCAACTGGAAACAGTTATTCTGAGGAACCATTCCAGGAGGTTTGAAGGCCTGTTTTCAGTGTAGCAGTGTTACAGGAGCATTTTGTGCCAAGTTGGGACTTGAACATTTTAATTTTTGGACAAAGTGAATGGGACAATGTGCAATGCCTCTCTGAAAAGACATGGCCTCAGCGGCTTCTCAAAGCATTTTGATGAGACTTTGTAGACCACAGAAGGCAGGTATATCTAAAGTTGTGGAGTTCTTCTCAGGTACAGCCTTACCGCTTCCCCTGCTAAACACCTCCAGAATCCAGAAACCTTTGTAGGTCTGAAGGTATAACATTTGATCAGACCAACCCATCAAGTACCGGCAATTGTATGCACCTGCAGATCATCTGGAAAGTGCAACAAAGTGACAGTCTACCTAGTATCATTGATTAACATTGGATTGCTAGGTTCCTATTTTTTAATGGAACATTTTTAGTTTTTGTTTGTACCTTTGGTCGCTCCATTGTGTTTATTTCATCCTGTGGTTTATTAGATTCACCATTTTTAAACTAGTTGGTTTGGAAATGTGTTATTCCTCAACTTTATTGTTGTGTTGGCAAATTTTTACTTACATAAATGCCTTTTGTCGGAGAAATGCCTTGCTGCTTGTGCCAAAGTACCAAGGATGAGTCAGGATTTCCTCACAGAAATAAGATAACCTTTGTGGGTCAGATTTTTTGGGACTCTCTGGGAGCTCTATCTTGCTTCCATCAACACTGTGGCTTCTTTTGCCCTGTTCCATAACCATCTGATATCCTAGAGTGAGGAAGAAAGTTTGGAAATGAAGATTTGCTAGGAAGAAAGACAAAGGTGAACGACGAAGAAGACAGAGCAAATATAGAAGTAATAAAAGTAAAGGTGTGGTGGAAGAAAGGAAACAACCATAGAAAGGAAGAAGGAGGGAATAAAGAATAGGAAGCAATGGAATGGGGAGGGTAATAAGAAAGGGAGTAGATCTTATGTAAGTACCCGTCACTGTGTTAATGGTGTACAGTGGATACATTTCCTGTTTTTTAATGTGGATTCTAATCCTAATTTACCAACCTGACCACTGAGTGTTATTGGACAAAACATGTTGAGCCAGCTTCACAATTCTTTCATGCAGTTAAGTGTAACTTTTGTATGCAAAACAGGTGGGTGGGAAATTCAGTGATTCTGATCAACAGAATCAGGATTTTAGGACATTTCTCTTTGCAGATAATGCATACAACAGAAATTGGTCTCCAGTTCCATAAGGAGACAACCTTTAAGAAAAAGGCCTACTGCCTAATTTTGATCTTCTGACAGATGTGGTGGACAGTTTTAGTGTTAAAGAAGAGTAGAGGGTCTTCCATGGTTTGTAGTTGGAAAGTCTAGGTACTGGGAAATCAAGTCTGGCATGAGACGAGAAGGACACAGACAATTAGCTCCACCCTCACCACAGTGATGGTTTGTATTTAGACTACAAAATGCTCTGCTCTCTGCTTTGAGAATGAGTTGGATTCACCATTGGTTTCCCTTCTGAAGAGATCCCCTCTTTCGTGGTGATAGTTCATAGAGCCGAAGACTGGAGTTGCAGTTGCCCACAATGGAGACTAAGGCCAGTTTGCTCACAGATATTTTGCAGTCTGGTCCTTTAACTTCTGAACCATTGCTGCCTTTCAATAAAGCCCTAAAGGTGGCTGGATGGCGACCTGGTCCAAGCTGTGCTCGGCACCGCTAGTCTGTTGACCTATTGGTGAACACATAGACCTGCCCTAGTTGACACAGCCTTTCGAACAAAGCATCTGCTGACTGAAGGTTTAACAGTTCAGGTATTTACCAGTAAGGTCAACCCTAAGACCTTCCCCATGGCTCTGCTGGACAGGGAGTCAAAGCATTTTGACAAAGAATGGCAGAGTACATTTTGTGGGCTGCTTTGAACTCCACCGATTGTGTTAGCTGTGCTGTGGGCACCAGCGTGGTAGTCTGTTGACAGTCCTAAATGCACACCACAGGTTTTCCTGAAGACATACAGGCATTCTTAATGGATATGTCATTTGTTGACTCCAGGATCTGTGGAAGGAAAGCAGACTCAGCCTGGGAGCATTTCAAAGAAATCTGTGGTATGACTTGCTCTCTAGGGTTTCTGTTGCCGTCCGGCCAACCTTTCTTTTCTCCTGAGGGCGAGGTAGTAGCAGAGGTTGTGGCCATCTCCAAGGGAAGCAGTCCTGCTTTTCATTTTGCCTTCTGCAACTGCAGCCAAAGTGCTCTGATTCCCACTCCAATGGTCATCTGTGGCCAATGCGGGACAAAATGTGTTTCTAACAGTCCGGCTGGTGTGCAGTTATCTCAGAGCGATGCATCTCACAGGCACTTCACAATAGCTACACCCACCCACTTCTGTTTATCTCTTTTATATTCCTGATGTTTTTGCCCTGCTTTCATGAGATCATTTTGCCATTCTCTCACAAGAAGTATAGACCCTGCTTGTCACAGGGGGCAATAAAGAGTTCCCAATGAGAAGTGTATGGGATGCTACTCCAGATACTTCCTGGTATCCAAAAAGGGCGACCCAAGAATGATGGTGCAAGGCTACCGATCCTTGATCTTTCGTTCCTGAATACCTTCTTTCAGAAGGCCAATTTAAAAATGCTGACTCTGGACCAAGCTAATAAATAACATTTCAGAGATCATTCTTAAATAATTTGACATCTAATGTCACGTTTTACATTTCATTAGCAACAATGTATTTCTTACATTCTTAATGTGCATGCTTTTTTGAAACTATGCACAGTTGTTCTTTGAGGCTGCTGACATTTAAGACCAATTTTAACATTGCAGTCACCTCTACATGTCATGTCTTTGAGCTACAGTGGTGTCGGTACAGTCTCCTGATACTCCCTTCTTTCCTGGTGAATTGCTATTCAGACTCAGGCTTCCTTTTTAGGTCGAGCATTTGAGACCTGTTGTAACTTCTCTTGTGGGTTTAAAGCCATACCCCTGCTTTCCATTTGTTTGTTTTAGTGTCCTTTAAAAATCCTTGCTTGCTAGTGGTCAGTCCTGCCTCTTTGTCCCTCCTTATTCTCTTTCATTCCTCCCAGGCAGCAGGGTCTAAGTTCTGTATCATTACGCTTTGTTTGTATATTTGTTCCCTGGGGACAATATTTTTCTTGGTTTCCTGCTCAGCGCCATAGCTGCTTGCATTTTATGATCTTTTCAGTACTCTGAGCTCTGACGTTCTGTAAACAGGCATGGGAAGGCTTTCTGGTCGCACAGCTGCTCCCCCTGCCTTTTGATTTTGAGCGTTATTGAAAACAGGCCTTTTATTTATTCAGCACAGGTATGTGAAGCGTTTTAAAGGTACAATTCAACATATCACCAACATGAAATTCGTGCGTTTCTTCCTCTACAAGAACATGCTCACTCACAGCTAATTGCCATTTGGAGCTGCCGTGGAAGGTGTGGCCATAACTGGACTGTACCAAACCTGTATTTGAGGGAAGATAATAAGCTTGTTTTTATTCTCATTCAGCAGCACAGCATGTCTCTCTGCGAATATATAGCTATTAAAAAGCAAAGAACTTGTGCCCTTGGTCAAAGGAAAGCAGCATTTTTAGTGGAACTTTGGAGCATCAGCATTTCCCCCTCCTCCCTCCCTGCATTGGTAGATCCCACGGCCTGCCCTCTTCTTCCAGGACCTATTCTCTGGCTCACAAAGTGGCAGGCAGCTGGACAGGGTAGGGAGACAGTTGGTGGGTTTCTTGGCCAGGCTCTTGCTGCCAGATGATTACTAAACATCCGTACATTTTCTTCTTTTGTCGTGTGTATACAGCCGAGCAGAAATGTTTTGTCCTCACCCGTCTTGTGTGCTCAGAGTGTACACGATTACATGCCCTGGCTGTAGCAGGGAACAGCTCGCTTCTGAAAAAAGTCAACTCTACTCCAAGTGGGTCTGACAGTCCTTCGCTGCGGGTTATCTTCATAGGTGGGAAACGGACTGCAACTTTAAAAATCGTTTACATTTATGGCAGCAAAAAAGTGTTGCTCACATTATTCATTTGGCAGCTAGTGGACACAAGTATCTTCTGTTTTACTGCAATATCAGGTCTGATGTCCTGTGTGTTTCTTGATTTAACCCAGAAAACCTCCCCTCCTTCAGCGGCCCACACCCCACCATCTGGAATTACTTGTCCCTGAACAGCCGAGCAGAAATGTTTCTGTCCTCACCCGTTGTGTGCTCAGAATGCACTCGATAACATGCCCCGGCTGCAGCAGAGAACAGCTACCTTCTGAAAAAAAGTCAACTCTTCTCTTGGACAAATCAGCCTACTGCAAGGGGGGCTTTTAACGTGGAAAGGTATGCCCCAACTCTTAGCACACTAAAGCCCTGAAAACCCAGCAATTGCCTTGTATCTTTCAAAACCTGGTGTTAATATTAAAGCAGTTGCGCGTCCCTTATTAAATTTCAAGCTAGAAGTGTTTACTGAGCGACCAGATAATCTGGGTTTAGTGAGAAATCTGCAACAGTGAATCGCGGTACTTGTCCCTCCCTCTAAAACACTGCATGTATGACTTCCACCCCCCACCCCGGCAAACATGTGCATACCCTCTCCTTCTTTTAGAAGGAGACTAGCACGATTAATTGCCAAAGACATTATCTAGTTTTTTTTTTCTTCAACTTCCATGCTTCTGAGACATCCATTTATACACACAACAGCAGGTCACTTGCTTTAAACGATTAAGCGCTGCTGCTCCAGATTATTTGGGTTCTGCATGCTAACCTTCCTGTGTCTATTTTTGGCCAGAACAAACATTTATTGAACTAGCGTGTTTTCAGGAAATCTTTTAAGACCTGGCCCATAGCAAATGGTGGAGTGGCATGTTGGGCATCCATGTGTGAGCTGTGATTGTTTCAAATCCGGTACACTTCCCCTTCGAAGAGCTTCAGAATGCCATTCATTGACCCCCCCCACCCCCCTCCACCATGCCTATCTGTTCCACTCTGGAGCCAGTTGATTTTTTTGGTAAAAGGCATTGTCATTTACAACGCCAATAGCTCTACATCTTGCAAATGCGAGACCTATTGCATTGCAGAATCTTGTTTCAGAAAGTGGGCTCACCCTTCCATGTGAGGCAGTCTACACATGCCTCACTTCTCTTTGCCCCATCCCTCAAAAGACGGAGTGTCTCTTCATCGGTTGGAGTCAGGAGTGCCTTGAGCTTTTATACTGATTCCACTAGGGACCACCAAGTGGATGATCAACTCTTCATTGGATTCACTAGTGTGAAGAAAGGAACAGCAGATTAAAAAAATGATCCTTTTCAAGATGGGTCACCGTCTGAATTAAGATGTGTTATGCCTTGGCCAAGAAGGAGCCTCCTGAGGGTCTTTAGGCTTATTCCACCAGAGCCACAGACACCACTATATTTGCTAGGCTGCAACATGGGTGTAGGAAATTGGGTACTGTTTGAGGGGGGGTGAAATCCTACTCAAGCAGCAACCACTATTCTTATCAGGGTGAAACACAAGCAAACTCCAAATTAACCTGTGCTCAACCCTCTGGTACCTTGGCAGAAAGCGGTCAGGCTTAACTTAGAGGCAATGTGTAAAGTAATTATGAAGCATTCAAACAATAAAGTTAAAACACAACACAAGAAAAATCCCACACCAATTTAGAAAAATAGAGTAAAATCTACTAAATTATTTAACACTAAAACGACAAAAATCTAAGTAGTAGAACCAGAGATATGCAATTTTAAAGGTTTAAATAAAAATTGTGCCTAAAAGCACAAAGCGCCAACTGTAATTATCTGGACTGGGACAAAGTTACAAGTTCAGGCCGACCGCGATGGAGCGTGGGCCGGATATAGGGATGAAGTCAATTCAGCTGAACAAAGTAACTTAAATCCTGGTTGCGGAGCATTGGGAGATCCCGCGTTGTGGATGCCTTGAGCAGCGGCAATTCTGGGAGCTTCGGGCTGCAATTTGAAGTCTTGTGTCGAGGATGCGTTGTCCATCAGTGATTCCGGGGAGGTGTGGTGCTGCGATTCGAGGTCCTGCATCGAGGATATGTCGTGCAGCAGTGGTTCCGAGGAGTTGCGGGCTGTGATGCGAGGTCCTGCATCAAGGATACGTTGCACAGCGGCATTTCCGAATCAGAGCTGCGGGGCGATGTGTCACGCTGCATCAGTTCTGATAGGACCACAGTTGGGCTGGCAGAGCTCTTTTGGGCCCACTTCCAGGTGTCCAGGACTGGGGTGGCACCACTTGGGAGGCCAAGACTCGTAGCAGGCAGGGTTCAAGGTGGTTGGAGCCTTTTCTCTACCCGAGGCTCTGATCAGGAGGTCAGCCAACTAGCCCTTGGAATCACTCTGATGGGCCTGGGTTCGAGATGCAGGTCCTGTCCTTCTCACTCAGGCAGCAGAGTAGAAGTCCTCTTTGCAGCAGAGCAGCACAGCAGTCTTACTGAGTCTTCTACAGGTCCAGAGGTGTACTGAAGAGTTGGGTCGGAGGGTCCACTATTTATCCTTGGTGCCAGCTTTAAAGGAGAAGTTTCTAGAGGGTTTCACACCCAAAGGTGTTTAGAATTTCCTTCCTCCCATACCTAGGCCCAGCTTTTCTGGGGGCACAAAAGACTAGTGGGAAACCCTTTGTAAGTGTGCTGACGCACTGCTTTTGTGATGTGCAAGTGTGATAGTTGACAGCTCCAGCCCCCCTCTCAAGTCAGAGATGGCTCATCCTGTCAACACTTATACTCCGTTTGTCTCACTGTCTGTGGAAAAATACACAAAGACCAACTGCCAGCTACACCTAGTCATATTACACAGAATACAGGCTGCAGGCACCAAATGGTTGGGACAAGAAAATGCCAACTTTCTAAAGTGGCATTTTCTGAATTGTGACTTAAAATACAACTTTACCATTAAAGTGGGTTTTAAATTGCAATTCCTTAGAGACTGAACTTGACATTCCTCTACCTGCTCCCAGAGTTTTTAACTTCCAGAACATGTACAAAAGTACATGCCCTATTTTTTAAATGCACTGCACCCTGTTATATAGGCTGTTTAGGGCCTACACTTGTATGTATTAAAAAGGAAGGTTGAGGCCTGACAAATGGTTTATTTTGCCAGGTCAAATGTGCTCACACGGGCTGCAGTGGCAGGCCTGAGACATGTTTAAAAGGCTACTTAAGTAGGTGGCACAATTAGTGCTGCAGGCTCCCTAGTACCATTTAATTTACTGGCCCTAGGTACATGTAGTACCACTTTGCAAGGGATTTATAAGTACATTAAATGTGCCCATTGGGCGTAAGCCACTTCTAGCATATTTAAAGGAGAGAGCACAAACACCATAGCACTGGTTAGCAGTGGTAACATGAGGGTTTAAGGCAAAAAAGTTTGGGGATGACCCTGCGGAGAGGGCCAAGTCTAACAACAAGCATCTGTCCATATCTTCAAATGGCATTCCTATATCAACTCTCAGGGCAACCATTTTGTCTGCTCAGTCCTGCAATGCCTCCTGGTGTAAAGTCCACTCTACCAGACTCACCACCTTGAGTGGGGACTTATTTGGTATCCTATACAAAAGATAAGGAATCTACTGTTAGAAATATCCATCAGGGGGACAAGTTATTTGGTTGTACTCCTTCTAATGGGTGCCTGCAGATTTCTCACCAACCTGTCCTCATTCTGTAGAGTGGACTTCTGATAGGTCAAAGACCCCATTTTAGCTTCAACACACCGTCCAGTAGCCAAATCGCCAGTCACTCCCCCTCTAAGGGTGTGGATGTTGCATTTATTTATAAACAGAAGTAAGTTCACATGGGTGATGCCTATATGAGCACCCACTTCATTTCTTGCGGAGGCGGGAAGAGGCGGCAGGGCACTTCGATGGTTTCACTTAAAGGCACAAAGGAGCTAGTGCAGGAAACCTTTTGGGACCCAGTTTGGCGCCTGGAGGAACTTAAAAGGTGAAGAATGAGCTGTTAACTAGAGTATTCCCCACAAAGAGCATTACCGCTAGTAAGTAACTTGCTCTTCTGGCTAATTTTGTTGGTAAAACAATAGTCTACTTCTTGGAAATCAATTTGATATTGACTTTGGCCTCTCTTTCTAACGCAGACTTCTTTCGAACAAGAGTGTCATGCTTATCACAGTGCATTCACATACAACAACTTACAATCAGAAAACTATAAAGCATATCAAATAAATATATTTATTAAGCACACGCAACCGCAGCATCTTAGCGGTAGGAGCAGGCAGATTAGCAAAAAGAAGAAAGTAAGAAAAGAAAGAAACTGAGAAGCGAAAAATTGTATGTGGTGTGGAGATATTCTGCACCTCCAAAGAAACCGGGTATATAGGGAACATTCAAAGTAATGTGTGCTCAATGGGCTGGAAACACTATGCCACCAAACTAGTGTATATTATACATGGAAAAAGAGACCTCCTTCATATAACACAACTATAGTGATAACCCAGAGCAAAAAGTCTTTTGATGGTCTGCTGATGAAAGCAGGTCCAATTTTATTGATAACATATTCAATGGTCCAGCAGTAGTTGTAGTGCTCTGGTTTATGAATATTTATATCCAGGAAGCAGATGAAGTAGCAAGTCAGGAAATTCAAATCCTGAAGATTGGTTTGAATTGCCTCTTAAAGGCTTGAAAAGCAAAAATAGATCAAATATTGTGAGGCAGATCATTCCAGCTTTTAGGACCCAGTATCAGAAAAGAACTTCCCCTTGCTCATTGCCTCCTAATAAAGGAACTTTGAGCATGAGCGAGCTGTTGAATTGGACCTTCCTGCTTGGAAAATAGGAAGAAATCAAATCTGTAAGGTATGTGTGACCACTCTTATAGTATGCCCTGTCTCCCAGGCGACCTACTCTAAGAGCAAACCTGTTACTGAATGTCAGCGATTGTAGGCTCTATCTGACTGCTGAAATGCATTCATATTATGTTGTAGTTTTGTCATGAATCGGGCAATCATGTTTTGTATTTGCTGAAGTTTTGCCACTATCAACCTAGGATCACTTCCAACACTGGCCCATTTCCTGACCTCTTGGATCCATTCAGGTGTCATCGGCGAGTTGATTGATCAACTCATATTAACTCTAGGTTTAGCCAATTGCCAAGCAATGGCCAGGAATTTTCGGTTGGCACAACTATTTGTCTTCCCTTGCAGAAGTCCTAGTAGACAAGGTGATGGAAATGCCTCCATATTTAATGCCAAAGAAACCTGCTAGAAATCACTCCACCTCCTCCAAAGTGGTCTTAGTGTTATACAGTCCCATCAGATGTGGAGTAAATCATCTAGCACATACTGGTGCCTTGCCAAGGTTGGCCAGGTGCGCTGCACTCGTAACATATGTCCTTAAGACATTTATAGTGGATGAACTTGCATAACATTGTCTTGTGTGTTAATTGAATTTTATTAGTCAAAGTTCCCTCTCTCCTCCCCCACACCTCCATGTGTCTTTTTGTGTTTTGTCAATGCTTGTTGTATTTATGCTTCACTGCAAATTGGCAAAGCCAATAGGTTTGATATATGCAAAATCTATTGGCTTTGTGAATGTTTTTTACATGTTGCACAGCAGTTTAGCTGCTGTGCAACATGGCTTGAAGTAAATTAAAAAGTGCAATGATGCGGCCAGCATGGACCGCCTTATAGCATTTGTTCCCCCTCGGGGAAAGGTAGGGGTACGCTACACCCTGGACCTTGTGTGTGGGGGGGGTTACGTTTAAAAAAAAAAGTTTTTGTTGGCTCCATCACAAACCTGCAGGAGTCAGTGCTGGCCCCAGACTCCCTCTGTAGTCCCACGGGAGTGAGCACAGCCCCTGGACTGCAGCTGGGTTCCAGCTGATCAGAAAAGCAATAAAAAAAAGAAAGGGGGGTGTTGGCTGCCTGGGTGAGTGTTGCGTCCAGGCCCGGCACTGCGGCCAACCCCATGCCTCACCCGGCCTTTGGCCATACGCACGGGGGGTTGGCATGGTAATAAAATCATAAAAAAGCTGAAAATCACCAGTTGTAGTTAATTCAGGTAACTAAAACTTGCGCCCTCACCATGCGCTGCTTATGACCTCACATATTACAGTCTTGATGATATCACTGTGCTGTATATATATATATAGGTATGTCATGTAGCAATAAAACAGGTAAATAATCAAAGGGAGGGAGAGAGCATATCAGTTGGGATCCCTCAACTTCCCTGAAATGACCGTATATAAATCAAAGCAAGGGGTCCCCTGTGAGTTCAGTCCATTTGGGCGGTACCGCCTAGTGAAATCCTGAAGGCCTGCTTCATCATATAGTTTTCACAATGGAATCTAAAATTTCCACCGCTGGCTTCAACCTGATCTCTTTCAGGGTGCAGTTATTAATATTTCAAGGAATCCTGCAGCAAGCTTTATTATCAGAATATTGCCTTGGAAGTGTTAAAAACAAATGCGGACACTATGGGGCCGATTCCGATTCGGGCCGGAAATCTCCCCGACCGAGCCGGACCCGGAGAGATTTCCGACCGAATCGGACCCGTGCAGTCCGACCGAACGAGTATGATGCGCACGTATGCCATCGGACTCGAGTCGGTCGGACTCCCATTGAAGTCAATGGGAGCCTGTCGTACAACGCGTACGCGGGCTCCCATTCACTCAATGGGTGCGATGCGGACAAGTGTGCCCCCTACAGCGTGTACGCGGCGAGCGAGTCGCGCCGTACACGCACAGGTAGGGGACCCATGGGTCCCCCTGTGTGCGACTCGCGCGGCTACGCGTACAGGGGGTCCGACACGGACCCCCAAAGTACGGCTCCGACAGCTCTTTCGAGCCGGAGTGCGCGGCTCGGTCGGATTGCTCGCGGCGCGCATCGTACTTACCCGGCCGGGGAACGTCTCCATTGCGCGGTGCGAGTCGTGTCCGTGCGAGTCGGTCGGTGCGGTTCGAACCGGGATCGAGTCGGTCGGAGCGGTCGGGACGCCCGGACGAGTCGGTCGGCGAATACGCATCGTACTCGCTCGCCCGGACGCGCGTACGGATCGGTCGGGAAATAGGGCTCCGAATCGGATCCGGTTAAGCCGAATCCGATTCGGAGCCCTACCGGCCGAGATCGGAATCGGCCCCTTAGTGTGGACTAATTACCCAAATATGCATCCTAGTGGGCTACATGCCTTCCTAAAAGATACTGAGGCTTTTGTCAGGACCAGTTTTTCAAGAATCCCTATGGATTGCCTAATCCTTTCTGGGTCAAACTAGTGTGGAATTACCCCTACTTGCACATCATACTTCCATTCATAGACTTTATGCTTACATCCTGACTGGCTAAATCATCGGTGGGTGTCTGTGGAGAGATAAGAAAAATCACCACACCATTGTATGCTATTTTACTTAGTATACGTCTACATAGACGACTTGTCTCTTGCTTAAACCTTCAACCGAACACCTGTTTATAAGGTCACAGTGCACTCACTATCGGTGAATATAGCTACGGGCTCCTAATGAGTCCTGAAACTGGCCCACTCTCCTAGATAGTTCTAGGTCACCACTGTGGCTTGCTGTATCCATATCATTAGTAAGGTGGTTCTGCACCCCATATGTGGTCTCCAGACACACTCTTTACTGATATATTACTATACTTAAATAGATGCGTAAAAAGGTCAATCTGGCAACCCTGACCATAGGCCGACAGAAATATATTGAAAGGTGTAATATATGATAACGTTCTTCTAGAATCAAGGCATATTTTTGTCATCTCACAAAAATCCTCGGATAAAAAAATACAAATATAATGACCTAACAGTACAAAGAATCCCAGTTGGAGACATTATTGAAAATACTAACTATGTTAAAATATGATCTTATTAACATTTTGCAATGACAGCAAAGCAATGTGAGTTAAGAAGATGCAGTCATGAAAAAAGACTAACATGTCAAATGTGGTTTGCTGAAATCAACCAAATCACCACTTACGAGAGACTAATTTGCATGATTAATTATAGTTCCCATATGTTTAGTTTAATATGTGAACCTTTTTGTATAATCATTACGATCAGAGGAATGGCTTTCCAACACAGACAGACCAACTTAAAATTAAGGTATTTTGAGAAGCTAACATTGAACTTTTAGTTATTGTTTTTTATTATGTTTCTCAAACTCATAACAAAACCATAACACTTTAAGTATTCAGTTCATAAGATTAAATTTGTATTCTTCAAACAGGCATGTTATGAATTCTATTACAATGCCATATGTATGTGTGTTTTGTCTTTTGCATGATAAAATTCCAGTAAAAATGTTATATTAAAATGGATGAATTGCTTTTACCAGTAGAAAAGGGAATCGAACCAAAACTATGGATTTGTTTTTGTTCCTACACTCAACATTAAAGACCTGTGTACCTCGCCTCGTACTTGAGCAGATCAAGTTGTCATTAACTTTGATCCGTCTGTTTCACTCCGTTTTGCTCTGTCACAAAGTATATCAATTTCACCACTAATTTCAAAATGTCTATGCTGATACTTTTCATCTCAACTTATTTTAATAAATCAAAGTCTTAACACCCATGATTTTGGGAACGGGCCAAAGTATTAGGTTAGTTCAAGCACATATGAGTACCCATTACTATTAAAGTAGGAATAATTTTAAGAAAACCTGTTCTGTCAGTTTATAAGCACTCAACTAAAATTGACTCTGTCAGTCCAACGTAAATGGCCTGCACATATGATCCATCTTTCAACACCAATTATAAAGAATAATTTTGGTATATTATTCAGTAGCTTTGCTGCACTTCTTATTCAAGAAAAATCTTTGATCCCCAAAAAGAAAAAATAATGTTTACTATCATTGAAAACTTTACTGATGCTGCCCCATCCAAACTGAGTAACTTTTTGATAAGTTCAAGATTCCTACTTTTATATTTGAGAGTTCTCTAAATATTCTAAAGCTACCTCTGATGATATGACATGTACCTTCTCTAGTTTAAAATCAATTTCTCCCTCCAACTTGCCATCTTGAATTCATACATTTAGCATTTTATGGTCTAGCACTTCTACCAGTCTAAATCAACGCTTACTTTAAATGTGATCTGATTCTGGTCGCCTTCACTAAGAATAATATGCCTCTGTTAACTAAAATTTCAAATTTGTAAACATAAGTTGTGAATTTCCAGCCTATTCACTAATTTTTTCCCCGTCAAGATTTTGGAAATTAATGTGGCTGTTTAATGTTATCCATTCCTGGGAAAGTCTGGTACCTTGCATATGTTCAGGTGCAGTTTACCTCTCACGAGGCACATAAGTGGATCTTTTGTCTGTGTGGCATGATTTGAGATGTAAACCTGATGGCAAGTGAGTCATAGACCCGGCTCTGCTGCTGCCGCCAGCCTGCCCCTGTGCAATTCAAATATTTTTCAAGTCAACTAAACAAATGTAGTCTTTTTTAACAAAGTGCCATCAAGTAGAGTAATTTCCACACTTCAGTTCATCTTTTCCCTCATTTTCTTGTGGCATATCCTCCAATTATCGGCAGTGTGCCCTGGCCTTTTTAATATGTTCTTCGATGCACATGGCACTGTAATCTGATCCCATTTACTCCTGTTTTACATGTATGTCATGGTCTCTTCAAGATTTAGGGAGACCATGAATCCATTATTCACAATTTTTAACAATGTATGTTGAGGCCCAGGAATACATAGTAGAACTCTGGCTCAAGGTGAGATCCATTATGAGTTAGTTATTGGCTATAGAGGACTCTGGCCTTTGACCACTGATATGCGTCCTTGCCACAAGCTTGTGGACTTGTCACTCTTGGCTCAGATGAAAGCTGTATGTTCTTATTTCTTCCACTTTTGTATTTTGATTAAGATACCTCACCTGCCTAACAGTGATGGGCATGCTTCTGCCATAGTACGCAAACACAGTAACTCATTTTTGAATATTAACAATACTTTTCATCTATACTTAGAATTTTGTTATCTGATTTGTTTTCACTGGTTGTTGATTTGATCATGCCTCAATATTACTGTCATTATGCAAAAAACCTCTATGACAATATTCATTTTTTTCTCAATGATTGCTCAGTTCCATAAGGTTCACAACTGTGTTTTCAGCCTGGAAATTTCAGGCTGCTTAAGAATCCACAAATTCCAGACAAACAGTTGTATGACATAACATCCACCACAGAAGTGCTGTGGTACAATAATATCACTGGAAAACTAGTGATATCCAAAATATCGAATTCACACTCAAATAACATAAAGTGCAAAAATATTGACTGCCAGAATATTGTGGTCCACAATGTATCAACATTGTTGGACTTGGCCCTTCTGCAGGGCCATCCCCAAACTTTTTGCCCTCATCCTCCTGTTTTCTGAACCTGTTTTTGTTGGCTTGTAGGACTGTGCACACTTTACCACTGCTAACCAGTGCCAAAATGACTTGTGCTCTCTCATAGAAACATGGTGAAATTGGCTTTAACCCAATTGGCACATTTAATTTACTTACGTGGTGTACTGAGGGCCTGTAAATTTCATTCTACCACTGGGCCTACAACACTAATTGTGAAACCCACCTAGGTAGCCTTGAAAACAAACATATCAGAGGGCAGGGCGCATTGTATTTAAAAAGTTGGACATGTACTTTTAGGTTTTGCATGTCCTTATAGTGAAAAACTCTGAAATTCATTTTCACTACTATACGGCCTACCTCTCCCATAGGATAGCATTGGGTTATCTTATTACATTTATTAAGTGATAACTTTCAATTGTGGAGCAGGTAGACTGCTCGAGTTTGGTTTCTAAAGACTTGTAATTTAAAGCTCTCTTAAATGGTAAAGTCAGATTTTAAGTCACAATTCTGAAAATTCCACTGTTAGAAAGTTGGCATTTTCTTGTCTCAACCATTTGATGCTTGTAGCCTGTTCCTGGGTCACATGACTAGATGTAGCTGGCAGTTGGCCTTTGTGTATTGCTCCAAGACTGTGAGACAAAAGGAAGCTAGGTGGGTGTTGGCAGGATGAGCCACTCCGACTTAATGAGGGGGTCAGGGCAGGGATACACCTCAGGGTGGTGGAAGCCCCAAGAAACTACTTCTACTTCAAAGTAGTCACAGTTATAAAGATTGGACCTCAGACACCCAACTCCTCAGTACACATCTGGACCTGTGGATGACTCAGAAGAAGGGCTGCTGTGCTGCTTTGCTGCAAGAAGGACTGCTACCCTGCTGTGCTGCACTTCTGCCTTAGTGAGAAGGACTGGACCTGCATCTTGAACCCAGGACCGCCACCGTGACTCCAAGGGCTAGTTGCCTGGCCTCCTGATCTGAAGTCTCAGGGACAGAACAGGCTTCCTCTATCTTAAGCCAGCACCTGGACTCTGCTAGCTGTGAGTCTTGCTCTCACAAGTGGTGCCACTCCAGTCCTGGACACTTAGGGCCGATTACGATGCGGTTTGGAAGGCCTCCTAACGGCATTTGTTCCGTCCGAATCGGATCGGGAACGTGTCTTTCCAACCGAATCGGAATGGCTTCCTACTGACTGATTACGATGCGAGTTGGGCGTTTGGAATATCCTAATCCGAACCCCATGGCATTCGGAATGACAGAGCCGAACGTAGCAGACTCGTACGTCTCTATGGGCTGCGTTTCCGAACGACTGATTACAATACTGGATTCGGACAGCCTTTCCGAATAGTGCCGCCCGACTCGAATCAGCAGTCGGAATCAGACTTTGGGGGCCTGTAGCAGGCCCCCCTGCATCCAAAGCCTTCCCAATTGGGCCTGTGGGAGTACCTATGGGTCCCCCCTTACCAGCCATGCACAGTGTGGCATTCACCAGGGGGTGCCCGCCACAGGGTGCCCGATTTTCCCCAGCCACCCCTTTCTTCAATGGGAGCCTATGCATTCGGTCAGAACATAGGCTCCCATTGAAGTCAATGGAAGTCTGACCGAATCGTATCTGGAAGCATCCGGATGCATTGTAATCGGTCGGTCGGACTCTCCCGATCCGAGTCGGTCGGAAACCATTCCCAAACCGATTCGGTTGGAATGATTTCCGAACCGCATCGTAATCGGGCCCTCAGAAGTGGGTCTGAACTTGCTCTGCCAGCCTATCTGACGTTCCAGCAGAACCAACACATCTCCTATGCTGTGCAGCGCAGCTCCAGCAGAACCTACGCATCGTCTCTGCTGCCCTACATATCCCTGAAGCAGGACTTTGCATTGCAGCCCGTTGGAACTGCCACTGCATGACACATCTTCACACAGGGACTTCGTATCGTAGAAAGCAGCTCATTGGAACCCCCCTCTGCGTGACACATCTCCACGCAAGGACTTTGCATTGCAGGCCGCAGCCCATAGGAACCAACGCTGTGTGACACATCTCCACGCAAGGACCTTGCCTCGCTCATCGCAGCTCCTGCGAACCGGCGCTACGCGACGCATCCTGAACACACCCATGATTTAAGGTACTCTTGTTCAGCAGGCCCAACTCGGTCTCTGTGTCCAACCCGCGATCCATCGCAGTCGGCCTGAACTTGTAATTTTGCCCCAGTCTGGTGTGACCAGATAAACACAGTTGGTGAATTGTGCTTTTTGGCGCTATTTTCACTAAATCTTTAAAATTGCATATCTCCTGTTCTACCAATTGGATTTTTGTTGTTTTGGTTTAAAATAGTTTATTAAATTTTACCCTGTTTTTTCTAAATTAGTGTGAGATTTTTCGTGTGTTGTGTTTTCACTTTATTACTGTATGAAGTGCTGCATAAATCCTTTACACATTGCCTCTAAGGTAAGCCTGAGTACCTTGTGCCAAGCTACCAGAGGGTTAAGCGCAGGTTAATTAGGGGTTTGCTTGAGTTTCACCGTGACAGGAAATGTGGTTATTGCTTGAGTAGGGTTTCACACACCCTCTCAACTTGTAACCCAATTTCCAATAAACATTATATTTGTAATTGTACTTAATTGTAGTTACCACTGTTGCCATTTAAAATCAATTTGAAATTATTGTTAACAATTTAATATATATATATAACATTAAACAACATTAAAATATATATTAACTTTAAAATAATAAGTTAAAAAATATATTTACCTTGAAAATAATTTTATCAGTTAATAGAAATATGATTAATTTATCAATTACAATAAGTGTATTAAATTAAAAATAATCCTTAAGTAGATAAATATAATTTTAACAAAATATTAAAATGCCCTATAAACACATATAAGTAATAACGTGTGTGTATATATATATATAAAATCAATACTTTAAATATAATAAACTAATACACATAATTTTTGCAACATAACAAAAATTTATATTTTTAAAATACTAAAAAACAAAAAAACTAATCAGGAAACACAATAGAAAAGATAATTAGCAGAAATGAAATAGTTTAAAATGTATTCACACTTAAATTAAATATGCCCAAAATATCTTAAACATTTTCAAAATAAATTAAAATTCAGTAACTTAACTCCAATCCAAAACCATTAAAAAAATAAATAAAGTATAATTGGAATACACATTTATAACAATAATCCTACAAACAGTAGTCAAAATGCATACCTTGTTAGCGAGGTCACATTCACTATTCTAACTACATTCTAGCAAACATTTTAGATAGTGCATACATTTTGGGGGATCACATCAACTATTCTAACTCCATTCTAACAAACTTTGGGAAACGTGTATGGGGGGGGGTTAAATTTACTGTTCTAATTCCAATCTAACAAACTTTGGAGAAAGTGCATGCATGGCATGGGAAGGCTGGGAGGTAGGCAAATTTAGGGCCTATTTTAGAGTTTGTACTACATAGGCTGTTCTCCGTCAGGGCGACTGAGTAAAATACTCTTCGCCCTGACGGCCTACCTGTATTCCAAATTTAGAGATGTCTGCCAACCCAGTGGTCATCGCCAGTCTTTGCAGGAACTGCGATCATGGCAGTTCCTGTGAATAAGTTAAAAGTTTGATTGACGGTACCATCTGTCAAACTTTTATCTTGCTTTTGTTTTCTCAAAAGAAATTCCAAAGCAAGATTTTATTTTTGGATAAACAAAAACTCATGACCCATGCAGCATGAGAGTTTCCCCCATGATTTGGGGGCAAATCAAACATAGATCTTTACCTCCAATCTGTCCGGGAGGGGGGGGGGGGCGGTGGGAGCCCGCTAGACACGAGGAAGTTATTTAGGGGTGAGGGAGCAGCCCCCTGACAATGTGCAGAGAGCCCACTAGGGATTTGTTTTGGAGTGCAAAAAGAGGGTGGGGTGGCCCACCAAGGCATCTGTCTGAGCCCTTATCCTACCAACTATAAAAACAGGCTTTCTGCCTCCAACTCGGGGGCAGATAGGCGGTTTTCTCCTCCAGTCTGCCCCAGGGGGCAGCTAGCCCACGAGACGCTAGGGATTTTTTTTTTTCCAAAAAGGGGACGCCCTCCCAGGCATTGGCCCAAGCCCCCACACCCCTAAATGATACCAATAAATTGTCTGTTAGCCCACTCCCCGCAGGCAGATAGGAAGTCTTTAGGGGTGTCAGAAAGCCCATTATACTCCAGGGAGGTATATTGGAGGGTTGGGAGAAGCCTCTCTGGAAGTGGGCTAGTGCTTCCACGGCAACAAAAGTCTTTCTGGCCCCCCTGGGGGGAAAAAAGGAGGTCATTATCTCTTATCTATTCCCCCGCCTCCCCCACCTGCCCCCACCCAGGAGAGGGGAATGGAAGAAAGCCCACTAGACACCAGGGATTTGTTTAAAAAGTGTAAAAATGGGGTGGGAGTGGCCCACATAGGCATCAGACCGAGCCCCCACCCTACCAACTATAAAAAATGTCTTTACCTTGAGTCTTCCTAGACACCAGGGAATTGTTAGGATTAAAACAAGCATTGACATAGCCAATAGGTCTCGCCTTTGGGACCTTGTAAGTGTTTAGCCAGGGCTATTGGTTTGGCGATGTTTTTAAGCTATGTCACCCAAGGGGACAGATATGTTTAATAAAAGGTGTGGTGTTTTCAATATATCAACTTTAGACACCCGGCTCTAAAAAAATGAAAATAGACCAACGTAACTGTGGGGATCTTCACGGCAATTCCACGGTCGCCTTTACATTTGCAAAGCTTTTCTGATTGGCTGGTCTTCTCCTTGTTATATCAAATCTATCTTGACATGGATACAGTGCTCACCATGATTACCGGAAACAAATGATTTGATCGAAGGAACACATTCAGGGCATATTCCCACACTAGGGTAATTGAAAAGTATATAACCCTCCTTTTTTAAAACCTCCTCCTATGCAAATACTCATTGCTTTAACCGCCCTCCCCCCCGACCATAGGAAAGTTAAACATTGAGGACATTTTTTGTCACATGGGCAGACCATGGTATTTAAAGGGCAGCTGGTGAAAAATACCATGCATTGCACGTTCTAGAACGTACTAGAAGCTACTTTCCTTCATAAGAAAGAATGCACTTGAAAACATTGATGCCTTGCGACATATGCATATTAGCCATTCTGTTGAAATTAGAATCAGCTTTCTAGTACCGCATGAGCTCTTCAATGGGGTTCAAGCTATTGTAATGGCTTTCAGAGTGCGCATGCACACCTTCACAGGAGACTACTAGATACTAAAGGCTATTCAAACTGTTCGTGGAAAGCATTAGGGAAACAACCCGAAAGTCTTGCGCAGAAGCACGCAAAAATTATGTTTTTTCAGTTTCCAGCGGTCTATACCCAGTCGCACTAACAGGCTTACATTGTGAGCAGGTTTCTTTTTTGGGAGGAGTTTCAGGCTAGCTGGTGTCTGCCGAACAGAACAGGATGGACGGGGGTGAGGGCAGCTGGCTGGCAGGCACCCTGCCCTTCCTCTGTGCGGACTTTAGTGCCTGCACTGTGATAACTTTTGTTTTATTGCTCTCGATACCACTTTGTAGCCATTTCACAGCACGTGCTAATTAGTGGCAGAGAGAACAAGTCTACATTCAAAAGGGAAACTAGCCTGAACCATAGAAGCAGCGACGGGCGTGACGTGATTACAGAACAATGACACTGGAAATTAACAAGCTGCGAGGGGCGGGAGGTGTTGTGGGAAGGCAAGGGGAGTGGACTGCAAGCAGTGCCGTGTGCCAGCGAGCGGCGAGGAGAGAGATGAAAGGAAAAGCAGTGCACTCAAACAAAAACATATGGCCCATAGTGAAAGGATCCATGTAGCAGGAGCAGTCACCAGGGCAGGAACAAAACAGCCACAGATTGAGACAAATGTACAATATTCACGAAAACTATGGAATTTGCAAAGGCAGACCAAGCAACCAATGAAAAGCAGTGGGCATGTGGTAGGCTTTTTCACAGCCCACAGAGGGATTACGGTCGCTTGGGTCCTCGTGTAGCCTAGGCTACTGAATTATTTTTAGCCAGCATTAATCAGATAGCACAAAGTAGTGTAGTCCAGGCGGGACTAATTACGCAATAGATGCTGGGACACAAAGTAGATATGGTATCACATTTATTAACGGCATAAATGGAGTATCATAACATAATTGCATAATAATAGTTCTGGTGCTCACACATAAAAGTGAAAGTGCGTGAAGTGAGGAGTGTTTGTGACATTAAAAACTTTACATCGCATTGAAAACAACAATGTAAAAAACTCCTAAGTAATTAGTTGCAGTAATGGAGTTTTAAGTTGTATAGGTCGACGGCGTTTCGATCTTATGAATGTAAGATCATCATCAGGACGGAACAAGTGTGAACAAGTAGAATCTATTAAAAGGAAAACCAAAAATCAAACAATGGTCCCGAAAAAAACAACCAATTTAAGAGCATTACCTATATTAATAAGGGATTCTTGAAATTCACCTGAGTAGATAGTGAGTTAAGGACTGCTAATGATAGGTAATTAATTAGGTAGGAAACACTGAATGAAAAATATAGAGGTACCATATAATGAGGCCTCAGTATTGGAGGTAGTTCCAAGGCTTCCTGTAGAAGTAGGCATGCGAAGGGCATACTAGATAGTAAGGTTACGCTGTAATTGGGGAGGTGTCAGCGCAAGGAAAGTGGATGCGCGCAGGGAGCCGCCTATAGCATGAGGCAAGTGAGGCACGACTAGTTAAGGAAGTGCTGCAAGAGTAATGCGATATGGGCAGGGGCCCAGGGGCAACAAGGTGGTTGAGAAACCGGAGTGGGCAGTAGTGTTCCAAGGAGAGGGACTTACTTAGGCTGTACAGTATCCAAGGGGCATCGTGAGTTCTGAAGATTGGCAAGTAATGCGATCAGGACGGAACCTGTTGGGTTCTGCAAGGTAGGAAGAGAGGTTAGTGTGGGGCCTGGGGCCTGAGCTACTGAAGTGCGAGCGGCGTGAGGGGAAGCAGTACTTACTTCAAGGCCAGGAGGGGGCCGCAGCCGGAGGAGAGACCCTGGAAATTTGGGGCATTAGTGCAGAAAGTGACAGGCAAGAGAGTCAATCTCTACTTCAAGGTCACAGCCCATGGGTGGCTCGGACGTTAGTTCCGGAAGAGGCAGGCAGGAGAATCAATCTCTAAGGGGGAAAAAAGGGGGGAGGAAAAGGGGGGGAGGAACGGCACAGTGATCAGATTGCCGTGTGTCGGAGAGTGATTCAAGGGAGGAATCGGAAGCCTGATTACTGGAAGGGCGGAAGGCTTGACGGATAGGTACTTACTAGTAAGGCCTCATTATATGGTACCTCTATATTTTTCATTCAGTGTTTCCTACCTAATTAATTACCTTTCATTAGCAGTCCTTAACTCACTATCTACTCAGGTGAATTTCAAGAATCCCTTATTAATATAGGTAATGCTCTTAAATTGGTTGTTTTTTTCGGGACCATTGTTTGATTTTTGGTTTTCCTTTTAATAGATTCTACTTGTTCACACTTGTTCCGTCCTGAAGATGATCTTACATTCATAAGATCGAAACGCCGTCGACCTATACAACTTAAAACTCCATTACTGCAACTAATTACTTAGGAGTTTTTTACATTGTTGTTTTCAATGCGATGTAAAGTTTTTAATGTCACAAACACTCCTCACTTCACGCACTTTCACTTTTATGTGTGAGCACCAGAACTATTATTATGCAATTATGTTATGATACTCCATTTATGCCGTTAATAAATGTGATACCATATCTACTTTGTGTCCCAGCATCTATTGCGTAATTAGTCCCGCCTGGACTACACTACTTTGTGCTATCTGATTAATGCTGGCTAAAAATAATTCAGTAGCCTAGGCTACACGAGGACCCAAGCGGCCTCTCCTTGACCTTTGTCTTTACCATATACGTATTTACCCCTGGTCATAGTACTGGGGTTCCCTTGTTGTCTAAATATACACAGAGGGATTACAGCATGCCTCGCAAAGCAGCGCATGTGCGCTGCCTCTAGGCGCAACCTAAAAAGGGGTGCAGGCAGCCTACCCAGGCATTGGGTTCGAATTCCCACCATCCAAATTAACAACAGTCTTTGTGCTCCACTAGGGGCCAGTTTGGGGGATATACCCCTGATCTAGAAACCCCACTAAACACCAGTGAAAACAGACTCCCCCCTAAAAAAAAGGGGGATAGAGGAGGCTCACCCAGGCCTCACGCCTTGCCCCTTCCCCAGGACAGATGCAACAATCTTTGTGCCTTCCTGGGAGCGTATTGGGGCTGATTACCCAAAATCTGTCCCCATGAGACAGAAAGGCCACTAGGCACCAGGGGGGAAAATTGTGTAGGGCAGCTCACCCAGGCTTCACATTGTGCTACCACCCCAGAAAAGGTGAATCAGTCTTTCTACCCCCAAGTGTGAATTTAAGGTGTAAATATGCCCCGGAGGCAGAAGGGCCACTAGACACCAAGGGAAATATAGGACCAAAAAACAAAAAAACTGTTGGGGACGGCTCACCAGGCATTGTGCCTTTGCCTTAGCCCAGGTTGGGCACTACAGTCTTTCTGCCTCCATGGGAGTGGATTGGGGTGTTTACCCAAAATATGCCACCCGGGTGACAGAGACGCCACTAGGCACCAGGGATTTCAACATGGCACCAAAACACACAAAGTGCAGGGTGGTGACCTACTCTGGCTTCGAGCCATATCCCCACCCCAGAATGGCCAATAGAGTCTTTATGCCCACCCCGGGCAGATAGAAGGTTTGTCCTGAATGGGAAGGTACCCCGAATCTGCTCCCCTGTGGGTACAAAGCCCACATTAGGGATTTTCCATTGGGGTAAAGCAAAGCGGTGCAGATGTCCCACCCTGGCTGTGGTCCTTATCCCCACCTCAAGCAGGCCAAACAACTCTTTCTGCCCTCAGGGTAGCGGGAGAGGGGATTTGCATGAATTTGCCCAGCATTCAGAAAGGCCGCTGGATGCCAGGAATATAGTTTATAAAAAATTGGGGTGGGGTCTCGTCCATCCAGACCCCATCCAGTATTTCCGCTCCTCTGGAGACTAAACAGAGAAAATTTCGATTTATTGCCTGATTTGTTTTTTTTTTACATATGGGTAGCAGAGTGGAAGTAAATCCCAGTATCATCCCACTTCTGTGCTGAAAGGCTACATTTTTCAGGATAGGGTCAGCTGCCACCTGGGAAAACCTACCAATCCCAGACATTTCTGAAAACTAGACACCCGCGGCAGTCCAGGATGGTGTGCCTCGTGTTGCTTGTACAATGTTTGTTACCCACATGCCCTGCAAACCTCTAAATGTGCCTAAAATCACACATTTTCCTTCCATTCCTGTGATGTAAACTTCCAGAATCTGAAGGGATCCTGAAATTTCCTTCCACCTAGCGTTCCCACACTTGTCCAGATATGTACAGTACCCCACTTGTGTGGCAGGATCTAGAGCACAAAAGGTTCCAAAATGCAACGTGGAGAAGTCAGCAATAGGGGTAGTTGTGGTATTTGGGCAGGGCTTGGCGGTCACCCAGACATTTCTGAAAAACTAGACACCAGAGGGAGTCCAGGGTGGTGTGCCTCGCATGGATCCCATGGTGTTTTCTTACTGGTGGTGTTCCTCGCTTGGATCCCATGGTGTTTTCTTACCCACAATGCCCTTCAAACCTCAAACTTGGCCTAAATATGCACATTTTTGTTGCATTTCTGTCATGTAAGCGTGCTGAATCCACAGGGATCTACAAAATTCCTACCACCCACTATTTCACGACTTTTCCTGGAAAAAACGCTGCCCCACTTCTGTGGCAGTACCTAGTAAGTGCAAGTGTCAGGCATGGATCAAACCAGGCTCAATGGGATCCACGGTAGCCACTCATCAGACTTTCAGTGCCTTCTCCGAAGGCACAGACACCCCAGTAGTGCCTGCGGGGGTCTCTTAATATGGTGGCCCGTCGTCGAGCCAGGGTGGCGAAGAAAGACCTCCGCCACCCTGATGAACGTTGGGCTGCCTGCCAAAGTAAAACTTGATTCCAGAAAAGTTCAATGGGATCACTTAGATGTTTACACAGGTTTTGGTTGCAGAGTTCTCCAGCGCAAATTTAATTTCCTCCATAATTTGCAGGTCTGTGCAAAAAGGTGAAGGGTACTTGCTCCAGTTTGTGTGTGTTATTTCTGTATTACCTTGCATCTGTGAATATGAGTGGACCGTTAAAACCTGATCCCTGCGCAAACGCCTATATGTTCGGAGGTTGCAGTTGTGAGTTGTGCGGTAGTTACGTTACCCCTGTAGCTTTCCCCTGGTGAATTTCAGAGTGAACTCCAATAGCAACTGAATTTGGAGTAGTAAAGCACCAAATTGTATATATAATTCCTTATTTTCACTGGGAGACTTGGAATTTGAGCTATTTACCATTTACCTTGCCCAGTAAATACCACATTCCATGGTATTTACTAGGAGCTGTAAATTGCTCACCCCCGTCTGGCCCACTTGTAATCAGGACCTAAATATGGGTGGATATTGTTATCATGTGAGCTTATCATACACATGGTGGGCCAGTTTTGACCAGTGCGGTTGGAGTTTAGACATTTTTACATCTCTTTCTGTAAAACATAATGTTCAATTAATTTTTACAATTCATAAGTGTAAAATTATCTCCAACAGAGTAGCTAAAGACATTTCATGTAGAGGCCATGAATTTAACATCCCAGTCATTTTCATTCACTGATTTCTTGCAGCCGCCAGTCACATAAGTCTATGAGTTGTCCCTAAACTAATGCTACCTTCATGTATTTTGGAATGGAGTTGTCTTCTTCACTATTCTATGCAAAGTGCCTCGAAAGGTTACACCAGGTGTTAATTTCTATGCATGTTGGGAATATATGTTGCACTATATATTCAGGATCGTTTATAGTTTACATTATTTGCATCTTAGAAATTTAGAGACCAGTCCCCATATGATGATAAGGGTGCAATTTCCCTGTTTGCACCACAGCGCATCTTCGAACAGGGATGCTGTGCCCAAACAGGGAAAGTGCGCCTTGTTATGTTAAATGGGCTTCCTGCAGGGCAACCGCAAACTCGTGCTGCCCTGGGGTCAACACATTCAAGTGATATACAGAGTGGATGCATCAAAGCTACTCCTTGTTTCACTGTGCAGGCGGCAACCCGCCAGCACCTTCAAAAGGCATTAGAGATCCCCTTGCAGCCGGATGCACTGAGTGATTGCACCCGCCTACAAGGGGATGCCTGGGGGGAGTCTATAGCACCCCTTTTCATCCCTTGAGAAGACTTCTCTCACGGGGCGCACTGGCAGTGCACCTCCTGACAGCTTCTTTGCCTTTGTGCCCTCGACCATAATACAGTATGGGCGCAGAGGCAAAGAGGTTCCCTCATTTGCATGGGGCCACACCCCCATGTTAATGAGGGAACGCCCTCTGTACATCAAGCCCTTATTGACTACATTTTTTTCATTAAAAAGTATGGTGAAAATACTAATTAGAATTGAATTTCATATTTCCCATTTGAGATTTTCTCTTTTTTTTGTTTTAGATGTTAGTCTCGCTAACAAGTAAGGAACTTTCTGCTTACGCAAAAGCTGGAGCTGTTGCAGAGGAAGTACTTTCAGCTATCAGAACTGTGGTCGCATTTGGTGGACAACAAAAAGAAATTAACAGGTTTCTGCCTCAGAATGCAATACATCTATGAACATGAAACTGTAAAAAGTACATTTTTAAAATCCGACAATGTTGTTTCTGTCTGTAGATACACTGGGAACCTGGGAGAAGCTAAAGCAATTGGCATTAAAAAGGCGATTGCTTCACAGGTGTCACTTGGATTAGTGTATCTCTTTATATATGGAAGTTATGGACTTGGATTTTGGTATGGAACTACCTTGATTCTTGGAGATTTTGGTTATAGTATTGGAGATGTTCTTGTGGTAAGTTCATTACTACATTACACTGAAAAGGACATTTGTAAATATATCTCAATGTTGACTGCGGTCCCATTTATGCCCTTTCTATATAGACAATTTCACACTGTATATATTCCCACATATTTCTCGTCATATCACCTTATAAGAGCCAGTGGACATGTAAAGGGCAAACCAGGGACATGTTTTGACAATATTTAGTGAAAAAGAGGGCTTTTCAGAAAAACAAATACTCTCAGAATTGTGTTCCACACCAGCATGGGTGTCACTCTTTTTAGACCCCCTGTAACTTAAACATACACAGTACGCTGCTCAGGACCCGGAGTGCCATTCAAACATTCTTTATCCTTTTATTCAAAATGTGACCTCAATAATGGGCAAGGCCAATCAAACAAAACAGTAGGGGAATCTGGAATCTTGATCACAAAAGGGTCACACCACACTGACCCATATTTGACACATTTGTACTCCCAACATAGGTTGGAGAAATAGTCCAGAACTCTAAACCCAGGGCAACGTAATTTAAATTACTAAAATCTATGTGCTCAACTAAGTAGTGAAGTCTTTGACCTTCTGGGAAGGTGCTGGGTGCAGTTGCAACATATACCACAACCTCATTTCTCTCACACTTGAAGTTGGCATTACATTGGGCAACCCAAACATCTCAAGAAGTTGTTTCTCAGGTGGGAGGATGTCAGAGAGTTTACTGCTGCTGTTCAGAGCAGATGACACCTAAGAATCAATGAAGCCAGCTGCAATTGAGGAATCACCCATGAGAGACACTTGAACTTAATACGTGACAACATAAAATTTCCTTAAATGAGACAGTCTTGGGCTACCTCTTCTCCATCTCTCCTAGCAGACACCATCAATCTCTTTATGAATTTCAGTGTCCAGGAATGCATTTCATGTAGTGCTCTGATCTTGCTTCCTGGACATCGGTCACGTAGGAGGAGCATGTTTCTGTCTTGGATGTCACCGTTTTTGTATCATCTCTTGTCACTCACTTTATTATTTCTATCTGTTCCTTACTATCTCCCTGACATTAGTGGTATGAGTTCAGGCTAGGTGATTATGGATTGTGTGCCCTATCTGCCTTCCTGTAAATAATGAGCATGGATTATTGAACTTAAATGCCACTCCCTGTTATCATATTCCGTCTCCGCCAGACAAAGAACTTAGTTCACGGTTTGCATAAACCATTTTATCTCCCCACTAGCTGGTGGCCACCTTCATGTGATCTTTAGATGAACAATTCCTACAGACTGCAGGTAGCATGTAAACTTTTCCATAAAAACACAAGATATTACCTGTCCTGGTTTCAGCTGTGGTTCCTTAAGTTGATATTATTTTTTCTAATTCCGGTATGGTTTCAACAGCTGATGTTTATTGCCCAATTTTGACCTCTGTATAATTGCTATTGTCGTCCACAAAGAGATGACGGTAAACAGAAACATTGATGAAATAAGCTCTCATTATGGTTCATGGAATAGCAGGGAGGAACTCAGTGATAATTGCCCTGTTGCTTAGTATGAGAAGTAGTGTTTCTCCACCTGTCTGTCTTTGTCAGGAAACCAAAATTTTGACATGCCCAAATCTTGCATAGCCCACACGCAACAATCTCAAGATTTGAGGCACTAGGTAGTGGAACTACTGTGTGAGTATTGTTAAAAAATGACACCTACTCACTAACTGACAAGTTGTGAGGCACATTGTGCAGTACCTGGCCTGCAATGTGTTCTTTTCCATTTCTGTGCTGTGTGATTGGCCGTGGGGTATGTTCGCCCACTTATTCCATTCCGTAGTCATCTTAGAATGGCAAGGCAGACCTCAGTCTAAGCAGCAGCAACCATGTCATCTAAGAGCAATGGGCCCAGTCTGATCCACCTACAGCAAATTGTACATAATCATCTGTTTCACTCGTTGGGTCTGCCACTTCAGTTATGGTCAATCATGAATGCCTTAACAGATAATCTGTAGTGTTTCAGGCTCCTGGCTTGTACAGTGGTTGAAAATACTCCTGTAGTTGTATGGTACATTTTTTACTTTGGGAAAGTGGAGCTGATGAAGTTACTTGGTACCTCAAAATTAAACATTTGTTGTCCATGCATATCTGGTCCTAATGACGAGTTACATATATGCAGGTGGCTATAACAGCATCATCAGACAATTGCAGTTTTCTCCTGCGCTGTTGTCCATGTGGTGTCCCTCACTAACAGTCCTGCCGCCTTATGCCCCACATCTTGACCTTGTTCCTGACACCGTTGTTTTGTCTCCACCCACCACCAGTTCTCTGTACCCTTTTCACCCACCCTTTTTTAGTGCTCCTCTTCGCCATACTTGTGGAAAGATCAACATGCCCTGAATATTTCCCAGTGTAACTCTGGACATTTGATGAGGATTAGTTTGTGTTGGTGCAATCTGGATATGCCCTAACGATTACTAATTGAAGGGGAAATCTGAACATACACTAGGATTCATTAGTGACGTTGCATATCTCAAGACGCAGCGAGGATTAATGAGTGGGCGGCACACAAGATATCAGTGTGCAAATATGAACATGATTTGTCATTAATGAGTGATGGGTAAATCTGAACATGCATGGTGGTGCTTTCTGACATATTATGGCATAGCAAAGCTGCCAGGAACTGATGTGAACCAAACAGTTAGACCTTGCCAGTAAGCATAGTTACACTAGCTGGTACAGAGCCCCGGGTAGTAGGACCAGAATGAAAAAATGTTGGAGCTAGGGAGAGGTGGAATGAAGTCATTAGTTAGAAATTGTAATCTCTAGTTGAAGGCATTGATGAAGAAGTCTTGCTACTGGATACAAAGAAAAGTATCAGAAGGAGCGTACCTATCATTGGTGCAGCAGGTGAAGTGCACCGGGGCCCAGAGCCCTTAATGGCCCAATGAGCCCTGATAATTACTGTATTTTACTATCACAACAGCAGTCAAAGGGGCCATTTTCCTTGTTTGCACCAGGGCCTATGGCATCCTTGCTATGCTACTCAGTATCAGCTGAACGGGCAGAGAAGAAACCGGAAGAATGAAAAGACTGCAAGAACCAGAGAAGAGGAGCGAGGGATAGGCAACAGACAGTCAGGCTGAGCAGAATTCTGACCATTATCAGCTCGGACATGACCCTATTAGGGTATCAGAGCGCTTCACAATTCCATAACCAAGAACTTTCGATGGCAGGTTTGGCACAAACCTTAAGTAACAGTAACAAGCGTAAATAATCAGATTGGGCCATTTGTGCTTACTACAACATACATACATGTCCTAACGATTACTAGAGATCTATCTGTGTTAACATAGTCCGTGATCTAGAAGGTATCATAACGGTGTCTGGTCTGTTGTTATTTATGGGAGAATGTGATTTTCCGGGCTAGGTATAGTGGCGTTTTGTAGTGTATCACTTTGTGTGTGATGCATGCCATCTTTAACTGGATTCTTGCTTCGTAAGGTAGCCAGTTAGGCGCCTTCAGATGTGGGGTGATGTGGTCAAACTTTCTGGAGCCTGTTATGAGTCTTGTGGCCGCATTGAGACAGGCTTTTAGTGGAGCTGTTGAAATCTTGGGTAGTCCTGATAAAGTTGTGCATCCGTACTCAATCCTCGATATGACTAATGCTGGACTGCCGTTTTGAGGTCTGATGTAGAAATTAATGGTTTAAGTTTTCTAAGATAGCTCAGACGGAAGCGGGCAGTTTTAGCCATCGTGCTAATGTGGGATTGCATGTTCAGGTTCTTATCTAGCGTGATTCCAAGAGACTTGGTTGAGTCCATTAGCTTTGGGGTACAGTTTCGCGCAGTGATCAACTTGGTCCATTCCATTATCCTCGCTGAGCTTTTCTGGGGTGAAATCAGAAGGATTTCTGTTTTATGCAGGTTAAGCTTGAGATGATTATTAGTTAGCCAATGAACGGTCCTCTTCAATGCCAGGTTCATAATGTTGATCTCTTCCAACGATGTAATCTTGATATATAGCTGTGTGTCAACTGCATACATGTGAAAGGAGATGTTTGCCTGCTGTAAACTTTCTGTTAGAGGTTTTACATAAAGATTGAATAGAGATGGGGATAGTGTTGATCCCTGTGGTACTCCAATAAGATTAGGGGTTGATGCTGATAGTATTTGGTTCACCTTGAATCTTTGCGATCTGTTCTTTAGGAAGGATCTAAACCATTCTAGGACTGTGCCCGAAAATCCCATCCTTTCCTCCAGCCGGTCTAGAATTGTACATGGTTTACCGTGTCAAATGCGGACGAGAGGTCGAGCAGTACTAGGAGACAAGTTTCATTGCGGTCTAGTGCAAGTAGAGCGTCATCTACTATGTGAAGAATTGCTGTTTCCGTACTGTGATTTGGTCTGAACCCTGATTGGCAGTCTTTCAGAAGTTTGAATTCAGAAATGTGTTGGCTCAGTTGTTGTTGAACACATTTTTCCAGGACTTTGGCTAGCATGGGAATGTTTGTTACCGGTCGGAAGTTATTAGGGTCTGAGGGGCTCTCTGTAGGTTTTTTTAAGATTGGAATAACTTGCCCCGATTTTAGGCAGTCTGGTAATGAACCTTGCGATAGCGAAGAATTAATAATCTTGGTCCATGAGGGGATGAGCAGGTGGTTGAGCGTAGACCAGCATTTTGGGGGAAGTTGATCATTGAAATGGTTGTTTGGTTTTACGGTCAAAAGGGTTTTGGCAATATCTTTGTGATCATAATATTTGAATTCTGACCAGAGAGCATTATTTTTGGGCATTGCCTGTACTGCTTGAGACTGAAGCTTAGTTGTAGTGCTCTTTTGAATCGAGGGGGTCTCCGTGGCATTCTTGAGCTCGATCTCCAGGGAATTGGCTTTGTCTGTAAAGAAGGAAGAGAATTCTTCACAACTGATTTCCAATTTATTTAGTTTTAGAGATGATTTGGCCGTTTTGTTAGATTGATCTTTTAATAGTTCGAAGAGTTTCCTCGGTCTGTTTTTTGCATTATCCAATTTTCTTCTGAAGAAGTCTTTTTTTGATTTTAGAATACTTTTATTGTAGGCATTTCTGGCCTGTCTTAGTAGTTTTAGGTGGGTGGAGAATGGATGTTGTCTCCATTTCCATTCTGTTAATCTGAGAGTCCGTCTTTCTTCGTTAAGGGATCCGTTAAACCAAGGGTTATTGTTTTTGATCGGCATTCTTTTGAGTTTTAAAGGGGGTATGTCATCAATTATTTTCATCATCGTCGTGTTGTAGTGTTCCGTGAGTTTGCAGACGTCAGCCATGTTGTTGGGAGGTTGCAGTTCTTTCTCACATCGTGCTACAAGATTCTCCATGTTGAGACCTTTGGTGTCACGGACCCATTGTCTGGGTTTGATTGATTGTGAGGAAGTTTTCCTTTTTATGTACGGTACTCGGAAGGTAATAATGTAATGGTCTGACCAGTCACAAGGGATAATCGCGATTGTATCCACTGTTCTTTCTTTGGAGATGATCCAATCTAGTGTAGAGCCTTTCGTGTGAGTAGGTAGATTGCATGCTTGAACTAAGCATTGATTTTCAAGGAAGACTTTGAGCAAATTGACCTGAGTATCATTGTGGTCTTCCCAGTGAAGATTGAAGACCCCTAAGAAAATATCATTGGAGTGAGGAGCAGAGTTTGCTGTGATGATTTCTATCAGCTGGTCTATGAATATGATGTTTTTGCCTGGGGGATGGTAAAACGCGTGAAGTTTGCAAAGTTGGTTATCTGTGGATCTTAAGGATAGCCCGGTGTATTCACATGATTCAAGAGGGTCCGAGTGTACTTTCGTGATAGCAATGTCTGATCTATGTATACAGACTATGCCTCCTCCTGTTTTGTTTATTCTGTCAAGTCTCACAATGTTGTAGTTCGGTGAAACTAATAGATCTAGGCAAGGGGAAGATGATTCCGATAACCATGATTCTGTTAGGATGGTTATGTCGATTTCCTGGTTTAAGATGAGGTTGGCTATGTCTGCGGCATGTTTCTTTGCTGAGCGGCAGTTTAGTAGTAGGCATGAGATAGGTTTCTGTGGGATGTCCCTTATTGAGTCTTTCTTTTCGGGGATTAAAGTCACTTTTTTCAGGTTTTTAAGGTTTGGTTTTCTGTGGTTCACCTATGAGGTTCTAATTGCGTTGATTGGGACTGATTGAATTTTTTGTTCATCTACCTTATGGGGAAGATTGGGCGATGACTCAAAGGATAGCAATAGGATTTGTAATTCATTATCTGTGAGGTATTTAAGTTGATTGCAAGGCCGGTATAGTCTGTTTGTCAAGGACATTGGTATAGTGTTTAGCTTGCTTTGTGGTGCGTATAATGATTTCTGAAACAGGTCTACTTTTGAGAAATATTGTTCTGAGAGGTGTAAAATGTTCTTTATATCTCTGATAGTGAGTTGCAAGGCCCTGTATGTCTTGTTCGATTGGGAGCTGAGGGTATCTAGTTCCAGTCGTGAGGGAGGAGAGATGAGCGGTTTTTGGGGTGAGCCTGCAGGTATGTGTAATGGAGTGCTGGATAAGTCTAACTTCTAGTGATTGTGGCTACTTTCTGACCTTACTGTAGATAGTATCCTATTCGTTAGGGGTATCTCGAGATTGTTAATATCGAAATTATGTTTACATCTCTGGTTGTCCTGGGTAGAGGCCGCTGACTCTGCCCGACTGTATTTTTGTAGAATAAGGAAAGGCCTGTTGTTGGGGCTAGGACTGGGGCTATGAGCCAGTAGGCTATTGGAGATGGGGCTAGGAGCCAGGAGGCTATTGGAGATGGCGAGCAATGTTGCTTTATTGTGTTGTGGGCTAATGTTCCTGGCTTCTGGGATTCTGGATATGTGTTTTGGCTGCTGGAGCTCCTGAACGCTGCCAGATTCTACCTTATCAGGTTGACTCATGTGTGGGGTAACGGCTTGTGAGTTAGTGTTTTGCTGGAGTTTTGAGACACTCCTGGGTAGGGTAACAGTTTGTGTGATATGGTATTGAGGGGTTTTTGAGGGAGGGCTGTTAAGAACTCACTCTTTTTAAGAGGTGACGTAGTCGTCAAATAGTTCTAGATCTTTGTTTGCTGCTAGTGTAAGTATTGTGCCATTTTTATAGCATGTAATATTCAGTGTAGCTCTTAGATTCAGAGAGGGTGTTACCAGCATCCTTTTTTCTAAGTTGGTTGTGTTTAAAGGTTTTGGTTGCATTTTTAGACAGATTTGAGGGGTATACTATAGAATAGGAGTTACTTCCTGCAGGTTTCAGAATGGTCCCTGACATATCTGTATGTAATGATTTCATTCCCTATCTATCTATTTTTTTATTTTTCACACGTAAATCAATCAATTCACACGTGCAAGTGGCTCTGTGAATTAGCATTGACATGTTTTATAGAACCTTTTTAACAGGCATATAATTTATAAACTGAGAACTTAATCCCTCTAGTATGTGGTCACTGTTGAGTTATATTAAGTAGCTGCAAGATTTGAAAAAAAATTAAATTAACGTATGGTGAGATTTACTACTATACAAAGCCAACGTCAAATCCTTGTCACATAGGAATTTGTGTTTTCAATTAAAATAATTGATGGTTTGTTTCGAGAATGTGTGTTTTACATTGAAAATAAATCCTTGTCAAATAAGAAGTCAGTATTTTACAGTAACTTATTGCATTTGTAGCAAAACAACAATGTATTTTTTCTTTCCTTTACTCTTTGTTTATTTTAAAGCAATGTCCTCTATCCATTTTCAGATTTTTTTCAGCGTTAGCTACAGTAGTTATTGCATTGGCCAAGCTTCGCCTCATTTTGAAGCCTTTTCCGTTGCAAGAGGTGCCGCTTACAACATTTATAAGATTATTGATCAGGTACGCTTACTATTTTTTCATTAGTGTGCATTGTCCATAGTGCTGAGTTCACTTGTCATTGTTCTGGTGTAGTCTGTGTTTGTTTTCATTTCTGTTTACATTATTTATCATTCAAAATACCATTTACTGGAAAAAGAGAGTGCATCTCACTGAACATTCAAGATTTGAGACTTCATGCCTTACAAAACTGGCAAGGTATCAACTGTGCGCTCTGTATTGCTTTATTACAGGTAGGAATTAATGTCAGTGACTAGTGAATTAAAAATAGATATAATGATACATCTCAACGTTGATACTTGTACGTTGTATCATATGTGCTCAGCTGAAAAAATCAGTTCTACTGATTAAAAATACCAACTAGAGTCATTACACACAATTAGATGCTGACGCAGTCCCAGGATGCACATAGATTGACCTGGAATAAAAAAAATAGCTTTAGAGAAGGAATATACTGAACCATTAAGGTCATTGGTGCAAGGAATATGCTGCTTTTTGTTTTTTACTCAGCAGCCAGAATCAAGGCTTGTAACAAATCTACATTTTCAACATTTCTCAGGAAACGCAACAAAAACAACATTATATTATCAAATGAGCCAACGTCCCAGTTCATAGAAAAAAGAACTATGTCCCATGCGGCTCCTTCTTTTTTTTTTTTTAAAGAAAATTTTATTGTCATTTTCAAAATATGAAACATACAGTGTGTTTAATCTATTCCTAGCCCATAAGAAGTCACATTAATTTGTAAAGTCAATTCTGTATGTACCAGTCAACATCTAATATAAAATCTAAACAATATTCAGCAATAACTTTATCATAAAAATATATCATGACATTAATCTCTTGAAGGGCAGGATTCACCTAATTACTGTTTGTCGCTGGGCTGGATAATCCTTGCCTCCATGGATTCTAAAATCCTTCTCAGTAGCTAGGGCGTTTTAATTCTCTGTTAGGACTAGAGGTGAGGATTATGCAACTTCAAAGCCTGCTCTTCTACAAAGGCACCAAAGGCTCAAAAGAAAATGTCTTAACTGTTGAGTCAATTGCCCAATGCACACAGTGCACAACATACTTCAATCTCCCTCCAAAATTGAATTGCAATGCCTGCCTCTTGCATAACCTATTTAACTCATCTAGCCAGAATGGGCGAGAAAACTAGAGCAAAACATTTCCTGATCAAAATAAGTAATCGTCTACCACCTTCAGGCCGCAATTTTCTTGTCACTTCTTTTTACAATCTAGGACATTTTAACACACTCACACTTGGATAGTCCAGGGAGGCTAGTTTAGAAATGGGTAGTAAAGTTAATTCTTCTAGAGCTGGTGAAAGTTATTTATCCCATGTAAATATGCTGCCTGACAAATCCAAGTGCCTGCTTATTAAATACTCTCTTACATGAGGTGAGGCACAAGAAGATAGCGGGCTTAGCTGCCAGTTCCTTTCAAGAAGGTTCTTCATTATAAGGAAGTCTTACTGCCTTAGGTGACTTGGAAATCGGGGATGCTCCCTCTTTCCTGTATTATCCACAGGTAAGAGCCCTGCAGAAATAGCTGATTGGAAGAAATATTCATCCTATATGCCAAATCTAGTTGCACAAGGTCAGATAGAAAATTTAAAACATGCTCCAAGTTTGGCTTCATGAGATCAAGACTCCTTTGGGTACCCTTCATGGGTTGTAGAATAATATGTTGTGCTTGAATGTATATTGGTATTCTGCCACTCAGTGAGCAGAGACAGACTGCTTTTTGCTGATTCAATTTTTGATTATCTTTAAATCTTTGAAAATAAAACAAATCTATGAAAGACTCATTTAAAAGCACCAAGTGGGTCAACAGGCTCTTGTTCATCTATCTCTTTAAATTATTTGCACAGACCATACTAATGGATAAGCAAAGCAACTTGTTTTGAAAGGTCTGGCCTTTATAATCTCGGATAATCCTTCATGCTATCGACCCAAGGGAACCATCAAAGACCTATGGATGAGTATTCCTCAAAGGAACAAGCAGGACTCTTGTCATTGTCGTTATCGTTATAAATAGGGAGCATGTATTTTAGTGCATTCCTCCAGTCAGTAGAAATATACTCACTGTCTCTACTTTCGTGTCTGGTCTCACATTGAATAACGTTTGAAGCTGGGCATTCAGTTTCATGGCAAACTGGTCTCCTCACAAGGGCCCCTTCTGATAATTGGTGTGTGGAACATCCCACCAGTTCCTGGAAAGCGTAAGGTATCAGATATTTCAGTCCGCCCCCATATTGTGTTTATCTTCAAGCAATTCTATCTGCAGAGAAATTTCCCTGTCCAGGCCATGATGCCAAAGTGCTTGACAATAACTAGGAGAAGTCTAGATCTTGTGCCGCTCAAGTTGTTGATGTAACACTCTGCCCAGAAATTGTCAATTTTCAATAAAATACTGCAGTTACACTGCTTTGAGTTAGGCCCCATATCACAAACAAGCCTGCAAGACAGTGACGCAATATATCTAGAGATGCATTCACTTCTAACTGCATTCTATTGGTAGAAATATTACCATTACTTGCTCCCCAAACATGTTAGCATCTGTTTTGATCACTAAGTCTGGGCTGTCTCAAAGATTGCCTGGCTGCTGCAGAGTCCTCAATGTGATCCAGCCACCACTGGATCTCTTCCCTGACAAAGTGCAGTCCTTTCCATATAAGATTGGCCTTGCCTCCGGTGAAGTCCCCTCAATCTCTGCAAGGCCAGTAGGAAAAAGGGCCCACAAAGATCACCTGCATTTAAGAACCCAGAGTGTCTTCATGGCTCCTGGTCTGTGTTTTTGTGGAAACTGATCACATGCATGAACGTTTTGTGAAAATGCATACTTCCCTCTAATTTGTGAGCATTGTATAATGATGTACTTCTGCTCACACACAAATAGTATCTTGTATTCCACGGGCCTAACACATTTGATAACCACTCACCAAACTGAATAAAGCACATTTATGAATTCCCTTGCTAATCATATTTTAGGTTTTGAGCAACTTAACCCACTCTATATCATTTTATCCATCTGTTTATTTTATTGTATTATAGTATTTGTATAGTGCTTACTATACCTATGGGTAGCGCTGACATGCTTTTCCATGCTGGAGAAGAGGCTACACCATGTGGGTGTGTGGTGGGAAGAGTATTGTCTTTGCTTTGAACCTGTGTCCCCTCACACTTGAATGTATAACTTGGTAGTATTTGAATCCTTTCAAAGAACTCCAATTCAATTTTTTTAGTTGAGATAAGTTACAATTTCTGTACAGTTATTTGCTTCTGCTTGTCTCTGTGTGGGATTTTCAGTTGTGCACTTTTCTCATGATTGTGTTATTATGTTTTTCTATAGAAGCCTTCGATAAATAGTTTTGCAGAAGATGGACACAAACTTGATAAAGTACAAGGAACAGCAGAATTTAAAAATGTGTGGTTTAGTTATCCATCTAGACCAGATGTCCAGGTAAAAAAACGATGAACTGGTGACTTTCTTTTACTGCACATTGCTTGGCATTGTCATTAGCACATATAAGGTTTTACCTGGAGAAAAATCTCCTCTTGTGGCTAGGAAGGTTAATTCTGTAGCTGTGTTTTATCCATCTCATTTTGCACAGATGTATAAGTGAGTTCCTGAGAATGGGAAGGAATTGACACTTAACATTACAGACATGGTGACTGTTGGAAGCCGGAGTCCCCGTCCCGCACCACTGTCACCAAATGCGAGACCCGGGACTCCTCACTTAACGTTAGGCCAAGTAAGGACACCGTTTGATTTAGCCCTGCTCACCCCCATAGTAGCTTGGCACGAGCAGCCAGGCCTATCTCCAAGGCACGAGTGTACAGTATGTGCAACCACACTCACAACAACCCACTGGTGACACCACATATGGACTCCACACGAGTTTGATAAAACGAGTATAAACTTTATGTAAAAAGATATACAATCAGACCACACAATACATAAGCCAACATATAATAAAGGGTAATATTCGTTCCGGCTGGCTGGTAGGTTCAAATCCCAACCACCGCTTTCAAAATGCTATGCTGGTCGTAATGCTAGAATCACACACGTTGCAATGGACAAACAATAGTGCACTGCGTAACGATACAATCCTGTGCTGGGCAAAAAATAATAACTAAAGAAAAGGAAGATTTAGAAGGAGGGTCCTAGGGAAAATTTTAAAGACCTGCACAGGATTAAATCCCCAGTTTCATATAACAATAAATCAAGCAAAATCCTTGGGTCTGAAAAGAAAAGAGAACACATGAAGGAAGGCACTGACAATATCACACAGACCTAACTGTGGGATAATCCCTTTTAGGACGAAATCCCTCACCCACCAAAGGTGGTATGCTTCATCATTTGGGATTCTCCTCTCAGAGGAAACCTAGTTCCTCTGAGGGCTACCACCCCCTCTCTGAGAGGGAGGAGCACAGGGATGTTTTGATATCTACTCTACACGGATTTCCTAAAGCCACCAAATGCGAGACAGAATGTGGGTGAGGGCGCAGCGCAAAAGAAAAAGTATCGTGATGGGAGTGATGTTAAAACTAGCTAGAGAGAACAGAACACATACTTTATTCATATGCTCCCACTGCCAGGATTAAAAACAGTGCACCTGCGGTATGAATTTAAACCGCATGTGTCAGACGAAATAGTGTGGTCAACATGTTTCAGCCATAACGACACATAGTGTGTCAAAGCTTTCGTCAGGACCTCAAAGATGCTGCTGCTAAGTGATATGTAAATGCAAAAGAAAAATCAAATACGGAACCAATGGAATTTCCGGTTCCAGTCCTCAGTAAGGTGACTGTACCTAATGGGAACAGATACAAAAACACGTGATAAAGTCAGTGGCTAACAACACAGAATTAAATGACACATGTAAGTAGGACCAACAGATTCCTCTCCTTACACCATACACCTCATGTGTGTTTAGACAATCAATTTAAACAACAATTTCTTACCCGTAACGACTGGGTAGAATGATTCACCTCAACCTGGCGACAGCTCAGGAAAGGGGGCACCGCTCTATAAACAAGTGGTGAGGGTGCAAAATGTTAAAAACATAGTTGTTTGTATGTGTACTCTCACACGCCATTTCAAAAACAAACATGAGTCAACAAAAGAGAAAGATCTATGTACAGAACCCCAGAGTTCATTCAGAACTTCATACTTGTTGATGCGCTAGCAAATACTAACCTACCCCTCACCACACGTGCAAAAGCAACTGTGTGATAGAGTACGTTATTGTAACTAAATAAACATTGAGGATGGAAGCAATGCTGTCTGGATAGAAAAAGAAGAAAAAGGCATGCTATCTGTCGCTTTTCTAAATTGGAAATAGACAGAGACCTTGTAGGTAAAGGTCTTCTCAGGGGTTAAAAGATACAAGATTGTCTCGTACCCCATATTACTTCATTACAGTGGCCAAAATTTTTAATGATGAAAAAAGAGCAAAGGCATGGTGAAACCGATAGGTAAAGGTACCTGGAACTGTAAGTTCTAACAACAAAAAAAGGACATAAACCACATTTCGTTTTTCACCCGCAACACTAACCTGTCCGTCGATACCCCAACACGGTGTAGAGCTTGTGACCGGAGGTAAAAGTCGCCAGCTCAGGTCGCGCTTTTAATACGGAATCACAATGATTCAACACGGATCCGGTGTGTGCTCCTGCTTCGTTTGAAAGCATATGTGCATGCATGTGGCAGTGTCTTACTAATCTTTCACGCATGCGCGCTACAAACGGTGCCGGGACCCGGGTTGTAATCCCGCTTCGTCTGAACACTAAAGCGCATGTGTGTAGCAGTGTCCCACTAATCTACCGCGCATGCGCACGACAAACAGTGCCTCTTGAGACATGTAGTTGTGATTTGTTGCCTGCCGCATTGTAAACAGAAAGCTAACTCTGTATAGTTATATAAATATTCAAGGTGTATGCATATCTTAAATCGAGTGCAGACAAAACAGCTGCCATTGGATGCTGATCTTCCAAAAATATATAATAATATATAATAATGTCTGCAGTAAGTGCCGACAAATAGCTCTCATTGGAGACTGATCTTGGAGAAATGATGCCTGGCGTGTAGTAATGACTGATATAACTGGAAAGGGACATTTTACTGATAAACACCCAATTTAGATATAACATGGCATACAGTGGTATCAGTGGTGGTACCACCAGAGCTCGGTGAATGAGAGGGTATCTAGGAAATACCGGGCATCATCATATATGACTCCCTGGTGGCTCGTATGAATGCAACCCGCTCTCCTGAATGGTATCAAAACCTACAGGGAAACCCATGGAATCTCATCATTCAGACCCAACCTGTCGCTATTGAGCCTATGTACCCATCGTTGTTCACGCCTAAAGAGGTAAGTACAGATGTCCGTGATGTGGGCAGGAATGTATGGTTTTTCTAACACCCTCTATTTTAGATCTTCTGGGGAATGGTTAGTCTCTAGAAAATGGTTTGTCAGTTTAGTGGCAGCCTTTTTGCACCGGATGGTGCTCTTATGTTCTAAAATGCGAGTCTTCACCTTCCGGATGGTCATGCCCACATATCTTAAAGCACACGGACAGGTGATCAGGTAAACAAGTCTTTCACTGTTACAATTTGTGTGTTGTAACTGCCTCCATGGTTGTGTAGTCCCAATATCAATGGAGACCGTATGTTCTGTTTGTGGGCAAGCTGCACACATTCCACACGGGAAATGTCCTTTAACGGCAGGTAAGTTCCAGAGCGTGTCCTGCTCTCTTGGTTTACTGTTGCGTGGACGTGTGTGCACTAATTGATCCTTAATATTCATACTCCGCTTGAAGGCAAACAGCGGTCGAGGTATGGTAACATTCCCAATGTTCAGTAACTTCCAATTATGAAGAATACTCTTTTTGATTTTATTGGAGAAACTACAAAAGGTGTTTACACACGTCAGCCTGGTATTAACTTCCTTGGGTCTGCTCGGTTCGATGAGTGCTTCTCTGTTGTTGTTGGCTGCACGTTTCATCGATCTTTTTATCAACTTTTTTGAATAGTTCCTCTCACCTAGTTGGAGAGCCAGATTCTGAGCATGTTCTTGATATTTAGAGGTTGAAGAACAATTCCTCTTAATCCTCAGAAACTGCCCAAAGAGCAGGTTGTCACAAAGGGCTTTAGGGTGGTAGCTCTTGTACGATAGCAGGGAATTCCTTGCCATGGGTTTCCTAAAAGGTTCAGAACCCAAACTGCTGCCCATAGGAAAAATGCGAATATCCAAAAAGGGTAAGCTGATGTTACTGTATTCACACGTGAATTTGAGGAAATTATTCCTGTTATTCAGCCACGTCTGGAAATCAGTGATGGTGGTAGGTGTGCCTCTCCAGATGACAAACACGCCGTCAATATGGCGTTTCCATAAAAGTATGTAATTTTTATATGGGTTGTCATCTGAAAAGATATGATCTTGTTCAAAAAGGTGCACGTAAAGATTCGCCAGACTGGGAGCGAAATCGCTGCCCATGGATGTGCCTGATATTTGAAGGAAAAGCTGATCTTCATATTGAAAGAAATTCTCTTTCATTGCTAGACGAGCACAACTCATGATGAATTTAACTGGAGTGATGGTATCCAGGACCCTGTTCTCAAGGAGGGTCTGTACAGCCGCTAGTGTCTCGTCTTGAGGAATACAAGTGTACAAGGATTCAACGTCGAAGGAGACCAGGTAATCGCTTGTGACATCAAACGGAGTATCTTCCAAAAGTCGGAGGATGTCTTTGGTGTCCTGTAAGTATGTTGGCATCTCCTTCACAAGGGCTCGGAGGAAATGATCCACAAACGTAGAAAGTGGTTCTAGAAGTGATCCCAGACCGGAGATGATGGGGCGACCGGGGGGCGGTCTCTGTTCCTTATGGACTTTAGGCAAAGCGTAAAAGTATGGAATAACAGGATATGCCTTCACTAGAAAAGAGGCTTCTTGAGTGGTAATCCAACCATTGGACTTAGCCCCGTCCACTAGCGTCTTAATCTCAGACTGTAATCTCTTTGTGGGATCTTCTCTCAAAGGTTTATAGAACCGGGTATTGCCCAGCTGCCTCAAACATTCGGTGCGGTAAGCGGATGTGTCCATCAGGACAATTGCGCCGCCCTTGTCTGCCGGCTTGATCGTGATTGACGTATCACTCGCCAGTGTCTTCATCGCCAATTGTTCTTGTAAGGTTCTGATATTGTCTCTCCTCTCCTTCACAAATGGTCTGGACCTGCGCCATCACGGCTTTCTCAAAGGTCAGTACCTGTGGGGAAGTCTGATGTACAGGTGGATTGAAGGTCGACTTGTTCTTGAGCCCAGTGTTAATACAAGTCTCCTCTGATCTTTCTTGTACTTTATCTCTAAAGAAAAAATTCAAACGAATCTTTCGAAAGAACTAGGCCAGTTCTTGCTTGATCACAAAAGTGTCGCCTTTGTAGGAAGGAACATACCCCAGTCCTTTATTCAGGAGAGCCAATTCATCTGTGCTCAGATGTCGCTTGCTCAGATTTATGACTAAGTCGTCTCGTGGCTGCTCCCTGCTTGTGCTTCCGTCATGCTCCGTGTTGTCCGTGATGATGGTGGAGGACTCCAATGCACGTGAGCTTGTTGGTTCCGTCGTTTCCCTCTGGATCGACCCCGGCCAGATCCTAAAAAAGGCTGGTTAGGAAAAAACTGCGGTTGAAATTGATATGGAAACATCTGCGCTTGGAGGGGTAGATTAGGATTTCCAAATGGACCTGGTGGCCACCATTGAGGTGGTGGAGGCGGGCCCCCTCGAAAGCCTCTCCAATTGCCTCTGTTTCTTCGATTGTTTCCTCTATTCTTAAGGACACCATGGCTTGAAGTGTCTGAGTCGCTGGACCAATTGTCACTTTCCGATGTCGAATAATTAGAGCCATATCTTCTGCCTTTGTGGTTGAATTGTGCTGGGACAAAGTTGTCGCTGGTGTACGGATACACCTTTTCCATTGAGAAACGTGCAAGATCCTTCTTGAATTTAGTGATCTTTGAAGCCAAGATCGAGTCCTTGAACTCCCTGTTGGTTTTATTGGTCTCCTCAGCTTGTTTCTTGAAGAGAGTTGTTGAAATTGCCACTTTAATCTGGGATTCTAGAGTTTGTATTTCTATAAGAATCGTATCTGTGATCCGTTTGGCGGTGTTAATAATCAGGATCAGCCAATCGCGGGTGCAGCGCCACGCCACGAGAGACCAATCCTTAAGAAATACTTTGTACTCTAAAAATAGATGCGGTGCATTAGTGACTATTAATCCTGTAGGGGCGCAATTACCCCTAAGATACTCAGTCATTATTGCTCCATGAATGTAAATGTGGGAATGAGATTTTTTTAACACCAATAGCTTTGACGAATCGTCAACTTGTGTTGAAGTCCCTCCTTGGAAAGTATCTATAATACTCGGTGTGGTCAGAATGGATTGTGCCACTGTGTCGTCGAAGGCTAAGCCCTGTCGTTCTGCCATTCTTCACAAGAGAATGCCAGCAAAAGATGGGTTTTAAAAAAAAAAAAGAGAATCTCTCTCTCTCACAATGACTCAAGAAAGTTTCAAAACAGTGTGCTGGGACAACGAGTCTCCCATTTGGGGACTCTGTGAATGTTGGACCCGCAGCCGAGGCTGCTCAAAGATACTAAGCAAAGGAAGATTTAGAAGGAGGGTCCTAGGGAAAATTTTAAAGACCTGCACAGGATTAAATCCCCAGTTTCATATAACAATAAATCAAGCAAAATCCTTGGGTCTGAAAAGAAAAGAGAACACACGAAGGAAGGCACTGACAATATCACACAGACCTAACTGTGGGATAATCCCTTTTAGGACGAAATCCCTCACCCACCAAAGGTGGTATGCTTCATCATTTGGGATTCTCCTCTCAGAGGAAACCTAGTTCCTCTGAGGGCTACAACCCCCTCTCTGAGAGGGAGGAGCACAGGGATGTTTTGATATCTACTCTACACGGATTTCCTAAATCCACCAAATACGAGACAGAATGTGGGTGAGGGCGCAGCGCAAAAGAAAAAGTATCGTGAAGGGAGTGATGTTAAAACTAGCTAGAGAGAACATAACACATACTTTATTCATATTCTCCCACTGCCAGGATTAAAAACAGTGCACCTGCGGTATTAATTTAAACCGCATGTGTTAGACGAAATAGTGTGGTCAACATGTTTCAGCCATAACGACACATAGTGTGTCAAAGCTTTCGTCAGGACCTCAAAGATGCTGCTGCTAAGTGATATGTACATGCAAAAGAAAAATCAAATACGGAACCAATGGAATTTCCGGTTCCTGTCCTCAGTAAGGTGACTGTACCTAATGGGAACAGATACAAAAACACGCGATAAAGTCAGTGGCTAACAACACAGAATTAAATGACACATGTAAGTGGGACCAACAGATTCCTCTCCTTACACCATATACCTCATGTGTGTTATATATTATTATATATTTTTGAAGATCAGCATCCAATGACAGCTTATTTAGGTTGGTGTTGATGAGCTGCATAGATTAACCTAGAATTCATAAAATAATTCTGGAACTTCTCCTTGGAAATTTCAACTGTCACATCTTCTTATGCATACCTCTGGAATACACTATGACTTCCGAAAATGTTACTTCATAAGTAGGAGAGTATATTTCCTACTTTATTTGATGAATTGGCCCCTATATTTCTAAACCAGTGCAGCAAAATGAGGAATACTACTAAGAGGCTAAAGATTCCCACTGTACACTACACTCTGGATGACACCTGTCTTAGGGTAAGCTTATTGGACTGTGTCAATTCGGAAGGGAAGGCATTGCCTTAGTGAATGCTCTTATGCTCTGTCAAGACAAGAAAGAGCACAGTATAGAAAGAACATAACTTATTTTATAATGGGGTCTGTAATGAAAAAAAAATGATGGTATGGGCTTGGTGCATACAAGGGTTAGTGATGGTTCTTGCACAGTGTAAATACTCAACTGTGAAATAGCTTGTGGTGCTCTATTGGTGTATGGCACCCCCGATGCAGTACGCACCAAGAGGAACTTTTTTGAATGAAAGATTATCTGAAACCTACAACAAGATTTTGTCCCATTGAAGATCAGTGTGTAGTGTCTCAGCTTGGCCGGCCATTCATTGGTGGTAGAGAGGAACTTTAGATAAAATGTAATCAACTTTGAATGGCAAGGACATGCTACTCAAGAGATTTTGTGGTAGTGTAATGGAGCACCTTGTATACCTCCCAAACATTGAATCTAATAGACCTAGAGGAGAGTTGGCAGGGCATTCAGCATTTTGTTATGCATTCAAAAGGTTGACTTATGCCAGAGATGAAAATGCAAGAGTTATAAATATGTTAAGATAGGAGCTAAAATAACTCTAAGGTGCAGACTCATACACCAAAATTGATTAAATTATTATGATTGAAGAGTTGATAGAACTGTGCTTTGCTTTACCATTATATGTAGCCCCTTTATACAGAGATAAGTGAGATGTAATGGCATCAAAATGCTATACTGTATAAACAATTCAGAATGTGTGTGACTGCCCATCAAATACTTTTCTCACTTTTCAACTCTTTATACTTTGCACGCTTTAATATTATAAACGCCTAGCAATTTTAATAGTACAGATTAGCACACTGAGTTCATATAGCGTTTTCTTTAAAACATGTATGAAAAGGAGAGTGGGGAAACCACGATGTAGAGTAGAAAGGACATCTCCATACACACGACTGATTGCGACCATTATCATAAACTAAAATGGCTTGCTCAGTCAGTCCCCGTGCACATTCGCCTGTTACTCGTTCAGCGGCAGGGATATGTTAGCTGTTTTCTCAGTTGAGCATCCTTCCTAAGTTATGGACATTTCCAACTTTTAAATTAGACCAAAGGTATCATTTTTAACACGAAATCTCTGAAACGTCCATCCAATTGGAAACACATATTTTTAAATGGGACAGCTAATATAGAAACAGCTTGACCTAAATTTATCATATAATTGGCTCCTATCACAAAAGTAAGGCCTTTAATAACCGCATGAAAGGTAGAACAAATAATGACTGACCAGTGAACAATTTGCTACATAATCAAGAATGTCACAGAAAATACCAATGAATTTAGCTTCCAGTCCCTTGCTCTTAAATCCAGTCTGAGTAACACAAAGTATAAACCTTTATGGTTTATGAATAAGAACTATAATTCCATATTCAAAAATCTAGATCTGCCGTCTGTTCTGTTCTGTTCTTAAATGTTGCAGTACAGCTTAATAAAACGTTCCAGTGTGATACGGTTTTTAATTGTAATCTTAAATCCTCCCTCTTTAAAACATGAATATTAGGAAAAGTATAGCACACACTTGTACAGAGATATTCAACCCCTAAAAAATAGATATTATGTTCCTTGTGTGCAAAGCTGTCGAGACGTGGTCTAAAGCTGTCCTTTCCACTTTGAGCTTACGTGTGTCAGAAGGAGAAAGATGGGTCTCAAGGTAGAACCATGAGCATGCTTTACACCTGCTTAACAGGGCCATGGATATAGTAAGTTTTCTTTATAATTTGTAATTGTATTTAGAAACAAGAAAACTAGTGTTTATTGCCTTCCAACCTAAGCATTATCTACTTATAAAGGACTGGAGATAACAGTGTATTGTACACAACAGTATGTGAGAAGTTAGTTGTTTGCATTGAAGACTATCTTATTGTATCATTCTTACCATCAGTTCACAGATGAAACCACTGCAACAAGAAATATTTTTTTGATAAAATGTACACAAAGCCCTGCTTTCTCATACATTGCATTTACTAACTCATGTAAGACAACATTTGCTAAAGACCTAACAAATGTGCAAAATACTTAAAACCTTTTTTTCAAATGGTTCTTGTTTAGTACTTCAAATGAAGCATTTCTCATCTAATATTTCATCCCTCAAGGTTTTGAAAGGATTTGATTTGAAGATTCAAAGTGGACAAACAGTGGCATTGGTTGGAAGCAGTGGATGTGGAAAAAGTACAACGGTTCAGCTGCTGCAGAGATTATACGATCCACAAGAAGGCACGGTGAGAGCATTTATTATCACTTTTCTAAAAGTGAATATTTGGCTAGACTTAATCAGAACTATTTTGCTTATGAATAATATCATATTTTTCACAGCCTGAGCCTCTAAAATAGAGAGATGCCTGACACATGGGAAGATTTCTGCCTGCACATCAGGGATACACTTCTCGTCTCCTACGAGTGCTTAATTTGAGCCGGTGGTTTTCAATGCTTAGCACTGGCACTTAATTTAAGCACCGGTGCTTGTGACAGTCTGCCACAAGGTGAAGCTGTCTGGCTAATTTAGAGATGACCACAACAACATTTAATTATTATTTCAATATTGTTAGACCTGGCTTTTTCAGCGGGTTTATCTCCAGACTTTTTGCTTTTTGGCCTCCTATTTCTGACCTGTTTTTGTTGGTTTTATGACTCTGGGCACTTTACCACTGCTGATCAGTGATAAAGTGCATATGCTCTCCCTGTAAATTTTTGTTATGGATTGGTGTTTCCATGATTGGCTGATTTGATTTACTAGTCAGTCCCTAGTCCAGTGCACTGTGTGCCCAGGACCTGTAAATCAAATGCTGCTAGTGGGCTTGCAGCACTGGTTGTGCCACCCACATAAGCAGCCTGTAAATGTAACTTGGGCCTGCCATTGCAGAGCCTATGGGCAGTCTGGTACTGCCATGTCGACTTGCCAGGCCCTAACCTCCCTTTTCCTACATGTCAGCCACCCCTAAGGTAGGCCCAAGGTACCCCTGTGGGCAGGGTGCAGTGTATGTGAAAGGTAGGACATGCCCTGGTGTGCGAGGCATGTCCTGATAGTGAAATACTGCCAAGTTCGTTTTTCACTATTGCAAGGCTACCTGTTCCCATAGGGTAGAATGGGGAGTTTGCCTATAACAACTTATAAGCATAACTACACCTGGTTCCCAGGTAGTAAAATGAAGTTTAGTATGCCTGGACTCAGAATGTTAAAATGCGTCTTTTAGTGAGGGTGATTTTTACATTCTGTGTTTGGAAATATCACTTTTAGAAAGTAGGTATTTTCTTGCCTAGCCATCCAGTGTGTCTCTGCTAATATGTGGTTTGCCTGTCTGGTTTTGGAGTGTCAGGGGCTGGGGAGGTGCCGTGGCTCCAGAGAGTCTGATGGGCCTAGGCTGGGCTGAATAGACCTGGGCTGCATTTAGAGTAGGTGGAGGAGATTTCCTTTCACCTGGATGGGGCTGGTCTGCCTTCCACAATGCTGTCTCCACCTCCTGCCAGGAAGCTGCACTAAAGAGGGCAGAACTGGTTTGAACAGGGCACAGGGCCTCTCTGCCACCAGAGAACAAAGAATTGTGTGCTATAAAAAGTGGGGCCCAGACCCCTGAACTTTAGATCACTTCTGGGAAATCAAGAGGAACCTTTGCCAAGGAGAAGAGCCGGAGAAGCTGAGGAGGAATACTGCCCCTGTGCTGTTTGCTGTTTGGGGTTGGCCTGCAGAGGCTACTTGCTGCCAAGGAAAGGAGAAAAGGACTTTGCTGCTTGCCTTGTCCCCTGCTTGAGGAAAAGATCTCCAAGCGCTTAAACTGAGCTTGCCCCCTCTTCTAGAGGTCTCAGGAACAGCAAAGACCTTACTGTGTCTGTGGGCACCGTCTCTGATCGTCTCAACAGAAGAAAAAGGGTAACCGACTCTGTCATCAAGTCCGTCACAGGATTCCGTGTCCTGAAAGCACCGCCGAGAGCAACGCCTCGCTTCGCAACGCAATCCTGGTCTCACTGACTCCGTCAACAAGCTGCTGCTTGCACTGCGTCCTTTGGGCACCGCACTCTGCAACGCTTCGCTCACGCTGCAAGGATGTCACCGACTCCGTCGCTGCCCGACCTGAACATCGACCTGCTCTGTCGCCGCACCGTGACCTACCAGCACCGCAGCGAGCATTGCTTCACCCTTCAACGCAAGCCCTGGTGCTCACCGACTCCGTCAACGAGCCGCTGCCTGTACCGAATCGTGAGGACATCGTCCGCCGGAACGCTCCATTTCACAACGCGACCGCAACGTTTGCCCCAACCGACTCGCACTGACGTGTTTCCCAGTCTGTCGGCGCTTTAGCTGTCCCGTATCGATGCGGTCGGCTGGAATTGTTAGACTCTGTCGTATTCAGTATCGCTGTAGCCCCAGGAGAAGCTACTGAGTCGGAAGAACTGTGTTTTATTGCTTTTTCTACAATTTAAAGGTTATTTTGCACACATACTATTTTTCAAGAGTATTGTATGTTGGATTTTTATCGTATTTGGTTATGTTGGTTGAGATAAAAATTACTTATTTTTCTAAACTGGTGTGGTGTCCATTTGTAGTGTTTTCACTATATTACTGTATGTGTTCACAAATGCTTTACACACTGCCTCTGAGATAAGCCTGCCTGCTCGTGCCAAGCTACCAAAGGGGTGAGCAGGGGTTATTTTAGGAGTGTATCCCCCTTATCCTGACTAGAAGCAAGGGTCCCTATTTGGACAAAGGTACCTACCTATGCCAACTAGAGACCCCCATTTCTAACAAATATACATTAAAAATTACCTCCCGCCCAAGCCATTCTTATAGCTTTGGGGACCTGAAATAGACTGAATTGTCTCACTTATAGGAGTGTGAGGGTTAGTAGTTGTGTTGTTACTATCATTGGCAGCATAGCATGAGCAATGTGTAGTGCAAGCTGCAGTGGCCTCCTGACGAGAGCCTAGGCACTTATTTTTTGTTACAAATTAAGCACTGTCTCCTACCCAGTTCTTCCAGGTCTTGCAGGGCAGCCCTTTCCAGAAGCAGCAGAAATCCTTGGCTTGTGCTCCGCCTTAATTTGGTTTGGGCATTGTCGCTGTGACCTGGCGCCACCTACACCACATACGTATAGGTCACTGGATCAACCGTTTCTTATGACAGAGCCAGCAGATGCTAAACTGTTAGATGATCTGCTATTTCAAACACAGCAGTTCCCCTTCTCTAAATGGGGTCCAACTTGGCCAAACTCAAAGTGACCCTCCCAATTTAATATATCTGAAAGAGACTATTAGTTATAGATTCCTTACCTTAGAATTACTCCCAGGCGTCAGACTGGACCCGGACAGTTTTTTCTCAGCAGTACCCCTGCGCGTCGGTAGGTGGCGTCGGTCAACACCGCGTTCGTCGTCGGTGTGGTGATCGCTGGGATGATGTCGCTGTATCTTCTTAGACACAGCCCCTGCGCGCTGACGTTAGTTCTTTCTTTTTCTGCTCCAGCCAGCCCAAGTCCGGAGAGAACGGTACCCTCAGTCATTTTTTGACTAACACTTTTTTGACTTTTTTCGACATCTTTTTCAAGTCGTTCGACTCCTGGTGCACGTAGGGATGTCCCATCGTCGGACCAGCTTCAAGCCTTGTGACTCCTGTCACAAGTTAATGTCGGTCACGGACCCGCACCTCGTGTGCCTATGGTGCCTGGAGCGCAACCACGACCTGAAGTCGGGCTCCGACTGTTGGGCCATGAACCCTAAGTCTTTGTGGGAGCAGTCCCGAAAGCTTCTGGAGGCCCGGCAGTCCGCTCCGCGGCGCTCGAGGTCCCGGTCGAGAGGGAGGGCACGGAGTCACCACCATCATTCCTCCTCGAAGTCTTCGTCGTCGAGTAAGTCGAAGCAGAAGAAGAAGGCGAAGAAGCACTGTTGCTCTTTGCCTTCTCCGAGTCCGTTGGCCGACTCGACGTGGGATGCGGAAGGTCGTCGTCCTTCGGCTCCGCCCGCGGACCCTACTAGGATGGCTTCGAGCTTCCCTCCCTTACCGGGAGCCGGAGCTTCCCCAGCCCAGCTTTGTGCATTTTACGAAGCCCTCCACTCCATCTTTGGGCAGCCCGGCTCAGCCGGCGTGCCTTTGGTCCCTGCGGACTCGGCTGGGGGCTCTAGGCCTTTCGATGCCGGCAGCTCCGGCCTTGGCGCCGCAGGGCCCCCAGGGATCCAGGCCTGGATCCGAATCGGTGCAGGTCGACCTCACAACACCTCCCCCGGCGCCGATTCCTCTGACGACGCCTCCGCCACCTCCGATGCCGGTTGTGTCCCCGGATGGCGTTGACCCCGGCCTCCCCCTCAACTTGGACACGGAGCCAGACCGACGCCGGTACCGGCACCGACTGGTACTTTTGTACCAGTGTTCTACCCTGGTGTTCCTTATCGCCCAGAGTGGCAGCCAGAGGAGGGTGAGGAGGTCTGGGAGGGGTCTGTTGACCCTCTGGCAGACCAGCTAGAAGAGCTGGACTGGATAGAGGAGTTGGGTGAAGCCAGTGGTCTGGATACCTAACCAGACCTTGGTATGCTTTCTCCCCCTACCGTGGCCACGGAGGAGAGAGCCTCCTACGCTGTGGTGTTGCGTAGGGCGGCTGAGGCCTTGGGCCTTGAGCTTCCTATGGTGGCAGTCAGGACTAACCTCCTGACTGAGGTGCTTCAGCCGCCAGTGGCCTCTTCCTGCTGCCGTTCAATGAGGCCCTCTCAGACATCCTTCTGGGCACTTGGTCCAAGCCCAGCACAGGGGCTCCTGTGGTTAGGATGATTGCCCGACGCCACCACCTGGCCCTGGGTGACCCACTTTTCCTCCCCCAACACCCTACCCGCGAGAGCTTGGTGGTCCAAGCCTCAACATCCAAAGGCACGTTCCCTACTTCTCCCCCAGATAGGGAATCCAAGAAGCTGGACCATTTTCGGAAGAAGATGTTTTCTTCCGCCAGCTTAGGACTGCGGTCGGTGAACACCGCATGTCTCTTGGACCGGCACACCCACTCATTGTGGGACACGGTTGCACAAGTGGTGCCACAGTGCCCGGAGGAGGCCCGGGCCGTACTCTCCCATGCAGTTGCAGAGGGTAGAGACGCAGCAAAGTTCGCCATTCGCTGTGGGCTGGATATCTCCGACTTGCTGGGTAGAACGATTTCTACTTCAGTACCTTTGAGGCGCTACGCCTGGCTGAGGACCACTGGCTTCTCCGGGGATGTCCAATCTACCCTTTTGGACATGACCTTTGATGGCCATCGCCTGTTTGCGATAAGGCGTACAGTGCACTCAAGCGCTTTCCTGGCTATGGAAGGGGTGCCCCACCACGCTCCACCCAGGGCCACAGGCCTGCACAAGCTACCTAGCCTCTGCGCTGCTGAGGACGTGGGACCCATCGCTATGGGTCTGGGGCTAGCGGGCGGGCCAGTCCACCAGTGCCCCCTCTGCAACAGCCTCCAAACCTTCCTAGTCCGACCTTTCAGGGCCACCGGTTGCCAGTAGGCGGCAGGATCCGCCATCACCTCCCCCACTGGCACAACATCACATCGGACAGGTGGGTTTTGCAGATAGTCTGAAGGGGCTACTCCCTCCCCTTTGAGACTACACCTTCCTCCATGCCACCAACACTCCATCGCATGTCGGAGGATCACTTGGCCCTTCTCCATCAGGAAGTTACGCTCTCTTGGCCAAGGGAGCTATCGAGCGAGTCCCTGTCCCAGAAGTAGGTTGTGATTGTTACTCCCACTACTTCCTGGTACCCAAGAAGGACAAAGGCCTGCATCCTATCTTGCATCTCAGGGACGTCAACCGCTTCCTCCAGAAGGAGAAGTTCAAAATGTTGACATTAGCTCAGGTCCTGTCTGCCCTCGACCATGAAGACTGGATGGTAGCGTTGGACTTGCAGGACGCTTACTTCCACATCCCTGTCCTGCCAGCCCACAGGCATTACCTACAGTTCACGCTAGGCCACGAGCATTTTCAGTTTTCCGTGCTCCTCGGGTGTTCACGAAAGTGATGGCGGTGGTCGCAGCTCATCTGCGCAGATCAGGGGTTCCAGTCTCCCCCTATCTCAACGACTGGCTGTTGAAGGCGAGCTCGCCCCAGGCTGTCGTCTCCCACCTCCAGACTACGGCGGCCCTCCTACACTCACTGTGCTTCACTATCAACGTGCCAAATTCACATCTGATTCCCTCTCAGAAGCTCCTTTTCATCGAAGCAGTTCTGGATACAGCGCAGTTTCGGCTTATCCTCCCGAGCAGCGAGTCCGGGATATTCGGGCTAAGATACCGATGTTTAAGCCTCTATCCCGGGTTTCGTTGAGAATGTCCTTGAGGCTGCTGGGCCTCATGGCCTCCTGCATCCTGCTGGTGGATCATGCCAGGTGGCATATGCGGGCTCTGCAGTGGGACCTGAAGTTCCAGTGGGTGCAGCATCAGGGGAATCTTTCCGATTGCTTCCAGATCTCGGAGAGCACTGCACACCTATTGTAGTGGTGGCTAACGAACCAGGATTGGGTCAATGGCAGATCCCTCTCCCTTCCCCAACCAGAGTTCACAGTGGTGACAGATGCGTCACTCCTGGGATGGGGCGGCCACATGGGAGATGTGGAGATCAGAGGCCTCTGGTCTCTGGCGGAGTCCGGGCTCCATATCAACCTTCTGGAGCTCTGGGCGATTCGTCTTGCACTAAAGGCATTCCTTCCTTCTGTCAGACGAAGAGTAGTGCAGGTGTTCACGGACAACACCACCGCCATGTGGTACTGCAACAATCAGGGCGGGGTGGGGTCGTGGACCCTATGTCAAGAGGCTCTTCACCTTTGGACATGGCTGGAACATCGGGGCATGTCCCTGGTGGTTCATCACCTGGCAGGTTCTCTGAACGCCAGGGCGGATGAACTCAGCCGCCGGTGCATGCTGGATCACGAATGGCGTCTTCACTTGGAGTTGGTGCAAGGTCTCTTTCAGCAGTGGGGAGAGCCTTGGTTTTATCTGTTCGCCACCGAAGAGAACATGCAATGTGAGCAGTTCTGCACGTTGGAATTTCCAAGCCAGCACTCTCTCAGCGACGCTTTTCGTCACGAGTGGAGTTGCGGACTTCTATACGCCTTTTCGCCTATACCACTTCTGCCCAGAGTGCTGAAGAAGATCAAGCTCGACCGGGCCCAAGTTATTCTTGTTGCTCCGGACTGGGCGCAAAGAGTCTGGTATCCCGAGCTCTTGCAAATGGCCATCGATCCTCCGATCAGACTGCTTCTTCTGGGGGATCTTCTGTCGCAGCAGCAGGGGACGTTCCTCCACCCGAACCTGTCCAGCCTCCACCTCCTTGCGTGGAGATTGAGCGGCAACAGTTGACAGCATTCAACCTTCCTCCAGAAGTCTGTAATGTTATCTTGGCAGCCAGGCGTCCCTCTACTAAAACTGTATACGCCTGTAGATGGAACAAATTTGTGGCATGGTGCGCAGCAAAGGCTATGGATCCCCTTCTGCCCCTCTTTCCGAGGTTCTCCTCTTCATACTTTCTTTGGCCTCGCAGGGCTCTGCTCTGGGCACCCTTAATGGCTATCTTTCGGCCATTTCGGCCTTTCTTCGCCTTCCTGATCAGCCTTCTCTTTTCAAGTCCCCTATTGTAAATAGGTTTCTTAAGGGCATTACTCACCTCTTTCCTCCTATTCCTTTCGTAATGCCTCAGAGGGACTTGAATCTCATCTTGACTTACCTTATGTGCGCTCCTTTCGAGCCACTACATAATTGTCCTCTCAGACTCTTGACTTTAAAAACTGCTTTTCTGGTTGCCATCACCTCTGCTCGCAGGGTGAGTGAGCTTCAGGCTCTATCTTCCAAACCTCCTTTCCTTGATGTCCATACGGACAAGGTTGTCCTTCGCACTAGACCTTCTTTCCTACCCAAAGTGCTTACCTCTTTCCACATAGGACAGACCATCACTTTGCTCACCTTCTTCCCACCCCGCATCCTACCAAGGAGGAGGAGAGACTCCACCATCTGGATCCAAAACGTGCGTTATCATTTTATCTGGATTGCACAAAACAATTTCGGGTGGACGATCAAATCTTTGTTGGCTATGTGGGCACCAAGAAAGGTCGGACCGTGCAAAAATTAACCATCTCTCGATGGGTCGTCCTTTGCATTAAGATCTGTTATTCCTTGGCGAAAAAGGAGCCTCCGGGATAACTGCGCGCCCATTCCACCAGGGCGACGGCAGCCACTATTGCTTTGGGACCCGGAGTCTCCCTCAGTGACATCTGCCAGTCAGCCACGTGGGCTTCACTGCACACGTTCACAAACATTACTGCCTGGATAGTCAAGTCCGGAGAGACTGCTTCTTTGGCTGTTCGGTTCTCCAGGACTTTCTGGTGTGAACTTAGTTCGCAGACCCACCTCCGGGGTTGGTATTGCTGGGTATCTATTCTAAGGTAAGGAATCTATAACTAATAGTCTCTTTCAGATGAACAAGTTACTTACCTTCGGTAATGATATATCTGTAAGAGACATATATTAGTTATAGATTCCCCACCCATCCTCCCCTTCTGTGAACTGACTTCTAGAGTAAGAGACTCCCTTTCAGGGCCCTAGTTTTGTGCACCAGTGGTCAGTGTCTTGCAAGGCTCTGCGCTTCTGGCGTGGAATGTCGTGTAAAAGAACTGACGTCAGCGCGCAGGGGCGGCGTCTAAGTAGATACCGCAACGTCATCCCGGCGATCACAACGCTTACGACGAACGCAGAGTTGACCGACGCCACCTACCGACCCGCAGGGGTACTGCTGAGAGAAAATTCTCCGGATCTAGTCTGACGCCAGGGGGTAATTCTAAGGTAAGGAATCTATAACTAATATATGTGTCTTACAGATATATCGTTACCGAAGGTAAGTAACTTTTAAGCAGAGGTAGGGACACTGTCAGGATCATAGAACCTTCATGATATATTGTCAACATCCTGATAAGTTCAGAGGTTTCATGACTTTAGGAGTAGTATTCAAATGTAATACAGTTCAAGCAGAGGTATTATATGGATCTTTTCAACAGTAGTCTTCTCCCTAGAATATAGTATGGAATGCCCATTTTTTAGATGTTGCTGTGTCTTCCTTTTTTCTTACTCTATTTCTCGCTCTCTCTCATGTGAACAGATACATAGGTGGTATTCTCAGTAAATAAAGAAACATTATTTAAGAATAATAGCCTCTGGGTCTCTGAGATGTGATATATACATTGTAATCGTTGACTAGTATTAAAGTAACAAAGTTCACTGCGAGTCAACAGGGAGGAAAAGTTCACCCTTTCAAAGAACTTGTGGAAATATGCTGCCATGGTTGTGACAGTTTTGCTTCCCACTTTTGCTTCTTGCTTCCAGTTTCTATTATTTGTGGTCTCTTGGTGATGAATTGGGGTAGCACATCTTCCTCCTGATGTCTGTTCAGATTAGCATCAAGAACTAAAATGGTGGCGTACTAGGCAACGTCCTAAAGATCTCCAGAGGTTTTTATAAACCTAAATGCCCACCCCTTCTGGAGGAGAGTTTAATTGAGGCCTGGTACTCCGCATATGTTTTGCAAAGGGTAGCGAAGGAGTGGGATTGGTTGAGGAGGGAAATTCATATTAACATCACAAGGTTCTGTTGGCATGGCTCATGCCTTGCATTGAGCATGCCTGATTCTCACCTTAATAAAAGTTATATTCACCCAAAAATTCTCTGTATTTGAGGGGTGCTCCCTTACACTGGCATTCCTGACTGTACCCCTTATGTAATCTGACAGTGATTTGTCCAACAAGACCCGGTCTCATTGCACTGTGATTTCCTGACTTTATCCTGTGATGCCTTTCAAATATCCCAGATGCAGTCTACTGGCTTTGTCACTTAAAATCACCTATGCGTGTTTTTATACTTTTTCTGGCCAATTCCAATCTATCCTTTCGCTGTACAGGTAAAGGTGTACCCACTTGTTTTCAGCAGACCATATCCAAATATAAACCAATGTGTGCCCTATGCGTTATTCCTGATCCAGGCCCTTTTCACAGCTTTTAAGATGTTCATGTTCCATAGACAGGATTTATCCAACAAATGTTTGCTCTATCAAATGCCCTTTATAGCAGTTTCCTGTCCTGTACTTTACTCAATGTGTGCCTGGCCCCATTGCTATTATCTTCTTATGTTATATACAAGGTGAATTGGAAATGGTATTGTCTTCAAAACGTGGGCTTGTAATCACAGAACTGTAAAAATCACTACTACCTACCAATATAAGTGCTGCAACTACTACTACCACCATTACTACTTCCACTACTACTGCCATTGTAAATCAGATGGCTATGTGTGTCCATCTTTTTTATACTTTTGTTTTGGTGTCAGAAATTAAACAGAGTTAATAATTTTATCTGGTTCTCACATCCAAGAACTAATATCTTTTGTGAAAGCATGCATGTCATGTGGCCGATTCACAAAGATTTTGTTTTTAGTAGGTTTGACTTACACTTGCAGTCCTCCTGACTTATTCTTCCATTCAAGAAGTAAGCAGCACCTGCTCAGTGCTATATGGGTGATAGTGATTTCTAATTTTCTAAATTGCCATAATTGCAAGACAAATACCTGAATGCATGTTCAATCACAGCTGCCAGAAGTACAGATACAGAAAGTGCTAGTGACAGAGAGATTTGCCTCAACTGATCTTTAATCATAGTGTGTAGTTCTTGAATGCATGAAGGAAAATATCCACTGATATGTAAATAGTAATGTGGCTTTTTATGTATAGAACGTATGAAAAATGCAATCAGAACCAGATTCACAGCATTCAAAGATCTAGGGCTCAAATGAACTATGATGTCATTAGAGTACAATTATCCTTTACACTTAAGGCAATTATGTGATATGATACATCTTCTACCTGTAAAGTGCATTCCTGTGACAGATATTTCCGTCTGGAATCACCTATGCTTCGGATCTGCTAATTGTTCTGTTATCTAGCAGCCTCTCCAGAGGGGCTGTCACACAGTGGAGAGAGGGTAGGAGGAGTCAAATGGATCCTGCCAGGGAGTATTTGCTCTTCAGTAGAATCTAAGGTACTCTTCTTTCGGATTGCAGGCCAGGTAGGCTTGCCTTTGTCCTTTAGTGAGGGTATGCACAAGTCAAGTATTGGCTCATGAAAAAGTTTCCATTCGAAATTTCTTTTTTCATATCTTTATTAAAATTTACATTGATCTAAATACAAAGATAACTGAGGTCTTCATTGTTCCTGTGTATTTTGATCTTCTCTGCAGATAACAGTCGATGGCCATGATATAAGATCCCTTAATGTGAGACATTACAGAAAACTCATTGGTGTTGTAAGCCAGGAACCAGTGTTGTTTGGGACAACAATTAAAAACAATATAAGATATGGTCGCGATGATGTAACTGATGAAGAAATTACTCAAGCTGCCAAAGAAGCAAATGCGTACAACTTTATCATGAAGCTTCCAGATGTAAGTTTGGTATATTGCATTTCAATTCATAATATTATTTGGAAAAATTTGATAGAAACAGTATTACATAAACAGATTTAAGGTGTGTTGATGAATTTAAAGCATGAGCAATATCACATCCCTGGATTGAAAAGTAATAGTGTGCATTTTACTACAATGTAAAAAAAAGTCTGGATCAAAGTTCTTTAATGTTTCCTCTCAAAAAATGGAAATACAAAAAATTCACAGCGATTTATTTGGCGCTGAAAGTACATATCATTCTCAGCAAAGCAATATATATTTTTAGAGTTTGAACAAGCCTTAATTTTACAGAGCAACAATCAAGGATACAATAATACGTCTTTGTGACATTTTCAACGCATCATACATATGCATCCATATAATACATCATATCGCTTTTCTCCCCTTTTCCTACTTTCATCCCTCCACATCCCATCCATCCATGTCTATACATATTCCATCTTACATACCACCATAACAACATATTGCAACATGTTTCAGTGAATTTGGAGATAAGATCTCCCTACCTCGTTGACCTAGTCAAATAGAAACCTAATTTAACAGGTCGTCACAAGGCACTGTAAGATAGCACTATTCAATCTCTTCATACATGTATGTCTGCCTGGTAGTCATCCTATGTCCCTTGAGAAGAACAGAAGTGGTCCACACTCCCACCTTCAAACTAAACCAGTCCCGGATGGATACATAGAGGCTTATTCACAAAGTTAACTTATACTTTTGAGTAATTTACGCTTTCGAGAAAGTTTACTACTTTTTGCTTATTCACAAATTGTGTGTGTAACCACTGGTACTGCAACACCCTTCCATAGAAAGTAATGGAGGTAAGGAAGTAAAATAAAACCCCATAGGAAATAATGTTACATTTAATTAAAACCATTTTTAAAATTTTGTTTTATGCTTAAAATAAATATATAAAATTAATTTACATTAATATTAAATATCTTTTTCAAGTTTGAAAAAAATATTTTATTGAAGATTAAAACATAAAATACACAAAAACATGGGAATGGTACTTTTGGTTACAAAAAGTGTAATACGTAATAAGCTGTTTTTTTCTGTTCATGGAAGTAAAAAAGAGAAAGTGAGGAGAGCGAGAGAAAAAAAAGAAAGAAAAAGGCGTAGAAACCACCTGCGTCACCTGTGAATAAGTATGAAGTTAAACAATGGAATTATTCACCATACAATGAAAAATAATAACACATTCAGTATAATAAATATTCAATAAGCATTGCATGAACAAAATGAAAGATAATATGATTATAAAAAGCTTTAGACATATTACATAAGTACATTTAAGAAGGTTTAGATAGACAGCCACATTAAGGAGGCTTGAAAACGTCTCCAGTAGATTGCTGATGCAATCTATGGGTCGTTGAAATGTTAGAAAAGTTGTGACAGGAGACCATAAGGATCCTCTGCTAACAGCATGTGAGAAAGGAGAAACATATACATGACCAAGCCTATGGTCATAGCAAACACTATGCCATCAAGCCCAAAAAGAAATAAGGCTAGACTCTTTCCAATGTTTAGTAATTTGCTGAAAAGCAATTACTAACAATAGATCCAAAACATGCAGCTCATTAGTGTATAATAACCACACATCTGAGAGACGAAGTTACATTGAGCCTGGACTTTGTTGCAAAATTCATGTAAGCAGGGCAGGTAAACAACATGCTTGAGATCTACATGAACACTTTAACTAGTCCAGCAAGTATCTTGTTGAAGTGAGTTTATTTAACAAGTAACTGAGGGGAAAATAATAACCTATTGATTATAAAAGAAATAATGGCTGAGTTGTACTAGTAGGACAATATGTTTTGTGAAGTTTTGCCTGTAACTTATCCCAAATTGGAATAAGCCAACTAGATTCCAAATCATATTCCCATTGTAACTCTGTGTTCGTTTTGGATCTGTCAACACAAAGAGCGTAATAAACTTTGTAGACTGGAGACGCTGCTTTTGGGCAAGCTATGAAAACATACAAGAGGCTTTCGTTGTAAGTAATATCTAGTTCTGTGTCACTTGTGTGAGAAAGCATTGAAAAACTCTTGAGAAAGCTTATTATATGTACTAGCAATGAACAAGGCAAATTAAAGTATGCCTGGAGTTTTAAGAAGGGTACAACAACCTCATCTGATATAATTTGGTGTACCCGTTTTAGTCCATAGTTCCTCCATGCACTCTAATAAATTGCTCTATTATTTAATGTAATAAGTTTGTTGTGTCAGTGGTAATTTGCGAAAATTGATTTAGTTCGAAAATCATATGAGTATATGTTGCATAATTTTAGAGTCATGGATATATCTCCCAGTTTGTGAGGAAGTAATAAAAAATCTTTACGTGAAAAGGAGTTAATAATGTTTTCTTTTTTTAAATATCCATCCATATGGGGAAAAATGTGGAATCTTCATTAGGGAGCCAACACAAGAGTTGTTTTAAATTAAAAGCCTTATAGTAGCGTTGCAAGTCTGGGAATGTACTCCACCCTCTGACTTAGGGTGTCTGAGCTTTGAAAGCGATGCACACAAATGTTTTGATTCCATGAAAATTTACTCTAAACAGAGTCTAATTTTTAAATAGTAGTCAGGGATATATGTATAAGTATCATGGATTTAGTGCATAAGATTAAAGGAACCAACACAATTTTTTATAGAATCTAGTCAACCTCACAATGACAAAAATAAAGTATACCATCTGTTAATGAGTATCAAGTTGTTTTAATAAATCCTCCATATTAAATGTAATGGTATCTGTTGCTCAAGTGGATAAACATAATCCTAAGTATTTAATTTTATTAGGATTAGGACAAAGGTCAGCCTGACAGACACTGTTCACTTTCAGTTCAGGCAGCCAGGAGCCAGACATGTGCATTTAGCGCAGGCTCCTGGCTGCCTGAGCTGAACTTTGCCGGGCTGAGGAAGTCACATCTCCTGTGGGCGTGACTTCCTCAGCTTAGCAAAGGTCCCTGAGGCCCTCCCCTCAGTGACGAGGGGTAGCGTCACTGATTGCCTCGCACCTGGGCGCTTCAGTTTTAAGCCCTGAAGCGCCCAGGGTCGAGTGTCAATCAGTGACATTTCATCACAGAGTGGGGAGGGGTCAGCAGTCTCACTGACCCCATCCCACTCTGTGATGACGTTGGGCCTGCTGCCTTCCCTCATTGGCTGACCTAGGTCAGCCAATGAGGGAAGGCAGCAGTCCCAAGCCTCCTGGAATCTCCGTGGCAGAGCTGGCTGCAGGTAAGTGTTTGTTTTTCTTTTATACTGTTTGGTGCATGCGTGCGTGTATGTATGAATGTTTGGTGAAGAGTGTTGTGAATGAATGTGTTTGTGTGAGTGCGTGTGAATACATTGCTTTAAGTGTTATGTGTGCATGAGCGCGTGTCCTGTCCGCCCCCTCCCTCCAAAACTTACCGGTCGCCACCTGCTGTAGATACTCATGCAGTGCATACTCCTACCATCTTGTGTTGGGGCGGATGTGTGCAAGTTCAAGTTCAATTCAAGAAAGCTTTATTCGATTGAGAACAATCATAAAAGCGTAATAACAAAATTTCATATATAAAAATTCATATAAAATACATTTATACAAATTAATTTAAAATACAGTTAAGAAGGAAGCATACATTTTCTTTGGGATAAAACTTTTTTCAAGAAGATTGCCGTCCTAAAAACACTATGCACATTATCTAGTTGTTGTAGTGCCAAAAGGGCCGGACGACATTGACGAAGCCCAAACCATTTCAATACAGAGACTATACACATTCTCCTGGCCTCAGAATAGAATTTGCAAAAGAGAATAACATGGATCATAGTTTGTTTAGAGATGTTATAACAAGGGCACAATTGGAGGTCTTGAGACCAGTCATTTACTTTAGAAAAAGTGACTAGTCTATAAAAGACCCCCAATCGAAATCGGACTAGTAGGAATCTATCATATTCTCTCAATACGGAAGTGAGATAGGGTTGAATGTTAAAAGTAATTAAAATCAACTGGTTGTGTAGGACAGAAGGTTTTGCAATTTCAGATGCTAGTCTGGCGGTGTCTAATAATGACAAGCCCTTCGCTTTTAATTCCTTCCTGGTTATTTCCCGGATACTACTGGGGTTGGTAAAAACTCAGGATGAGCAAGGTCTTGTAAGAATTTACAAACATAGCTTATCCATGGAATCTTCAGGGCCCCTCCAATTTCAGAACATCCGAGATGATGTCTCTGTTTAATTTTGTCTCTTTTAACCAGAGTCTGTGCCATAGCAGCACAGGCTCAAGCTTTATTAGATCTGAGATAAAGGAGAGGCCCAACTCCGCGTGACATATACATGCAGAAGTGCCGTTCGGTACAGCTAGAATATATTTCAAAAAGGAGTTTTCTACTCTTTGAATGGGAGACAAATCGACTGGTCCCCAAACCCCAGTCCCATAGACTGCCGCAGACACGCACTTTGCTTTATATATCTTGATAAGCTCATCAGTTTGTCTTTTTCCTAGTTTTTTAGCAAAAGCACTAAGGGCGGAAGTAGTACACATTAATGCCAGTTTTTTCGCGGACACTGCCTGAGACCAAGAATCATTATGGGCAAAAAGAATTCCTAGATATGAAAATTTCTTAGTGACCCCAATCTTCTGTCCTGCCACAAACATAGCTTTGGTTTTTTTGATGCCAGTACCGCAACGCATGATAAAGGTCTTAGAGGAATTAACTCTTAAGCCTAACTCATTCATAAAATTAGTAAAACTATCCAGGACCCTCTGGAGTCCTACTTGAGTGCGGGACATCAGCACCGCATCATCTGCATACATGAGGGCTGGAATAGGACGTCCCGCCACATGGGGGAAGTCGTGATTGTCTTTTAAAAGGGCCTCCCCCAGACCGTTTATATACAAATTAAAAAGAAACGGTGCCAGGACGCAACCTTGCCTAACTCCACTTCTGAACGGAAAAGGAGCGGAGCATTCACCCTGCAAACCACAGCGCACACGTGCATTGGCATCACTATAACAACGTCTAATAAAATAAATAATCTGTAAATCAACCCTCATCACCTCTAAAATTGACCAAAGTTTATTATGGATCACGCAATCAAATGCGGCTGTGAGGTCAACAAAAGCTAAATATAGATTCCCCGCCTTAGCCCTAGTATATTTGCCTACTAGGAGAGACAGGTTCAAACCCTGCTCTACGGTCCCCACTCCGGCTCGAAAGCCATATTGGAGGTCCGACAGGACAGAGCTCTCCTCCGCCCAATCCTGGAAGCGTTCCAATATTATTCTGCCCACTACTTTAGTTATGGCATCAAGTAATGAAATGGGCCTATAGCATGCCGGATCTTGCCTGTCCCCCTTTTTAAAAATAGGGACAATGGTTGATTCCACCCAAGTGGGTGGGAAAACTGCACTACAACTCGTGTTTAGGACCTGTGTCAAAAGGGGTGCCCACAATGTGGTATTTGCTTTAAACAAATCTACTGGTACCCCATCTGGTCCCGGAGCCTTACCACCCTTGCTGACAGTAAAAAGGCCCGCTCGACCTCATCCAGGGAAAACGATAGTGCACTAGCTTCGGGGAACAGATTCAAATTCCAGGCGTCTTGGACCGGACTTTCCCTCATGGCTGGATTTTCCTTACCATGATATACTTTGGAAAAATGCTTAATCCACTGTTCCTCAGTTATTGTTATTTCAAATGATGGTCCATCCTCTCTAGGCAGGAAGGGGGCCCTAATAGCTTTCCAAAAGGCCACACTATCATTGAGTACTGAAGCTAAATGTAATGCTTCCCACACCTCCTTCTTTATGGTAGCTCTCCTATCCCTAATTGCTTGTTTATACGCATCTCTGGCCATCTTTACATCAAGTTTATTTCTCGGAGTTTTATGTAACTCCTTTTTCAAGTGGGAATAAGCTCGAGTGCACCTAGAGTCAAACCAGCCTTTGTGAGAGCCCCTAGTGCTTTTACGTTTAGTGAGGGACTCTCTAACGACGTTGGAGATAACCTGAAATGAAGCCAGAATATCTTCTGGGGCGGCTGATTCACTCAGGCATGTCTCTATAGCTGATTTACTGTTGCCCACCACAGTTTTGACCAGTGCAGCTTGGTCTACCATTGTCCAACGGAGAGAATAGCCATTAGTGCTCCCTATAGTTAGGTTTCCTAGGATATGGTTATTCTTTTCAGATCTTAGGATTATGTTGGACGGTGGTGAAAACGCCAAGCAAAGCGGGAAGTGATCGCTAAGAGAATTATCCGACACATAAAATGAATGGAGGGTGTGTGCATGGCTATTGGAGACTAACACATAATCAATAGTAGAGCAAAAACCCCTGCCATTAAATGTCCAAGGCATGGACACAGGGACTGGACACATTTCATTTGCAAATCCCAGGTCAAGAGAACAAACAAGCTCATTAAATTGTTCCCCCAACGCTGAGTGACGAAAATGGGAGACACATGTGCCATCATCAGTTAGCCCTTCACATAGTTTGTCCCCAGCATTCCTACATAAAGTGCAGTTAAAATCTCCAACCAAAACCAACATTGTATCTTTGCTTCTGCCAACATTTTTTAACGTTTTTATCATATTTTGCATGACAGCTCTCTCTTTATCAGAGGGATTGTTGTTATAAAAATTAATGACGACTATGGAATGCATGGAATCTAGGTCCAATTTAACTAGTTGGTAGTATTTATCATGAGCAAGCGATGTTATCTTTTTGTAATTTATGTTGCTCGATATATATATGCAGTGGCCTCCCTTAGCCGTACCGCTCGAACTGCTCACAGCTGGAGTGTGATAAGTCCTAAATCCGTTCATGTGTACCTGCTCCTTAATCCAGGTTTCCTGGAAACACAGGATCTCAAACTGGCTGATAAGTTCGCCCCACAGATGGTTGTTTAACTTAAAGGAAATACCAGCAATGTTCCAAGAAAGAACATTGCAAAGGCCGGTTTTACCACTCCTAGAGCAATCAGCTAAGGCTACCCCGATTGGGTTCCCCAATCTGTTACTAGATAGAAAAGAAACGTTTGTGAAATCAAAGGGTTCAGCCGATGTTAAGATCTCCACCTCAGTCGTTCCTTGTACCTCGTTAGTGTCACATATATTGGTGCAACTAGGAGAGAGGCCGACTACTCCCAACCTAGGGATACTGGAATTTTGTCCAACGCTGGGCCCTTTCACAACACACCGTGGGGATACCCATATTCCTATGTCCTGTCAATCTATATCTTCCAGCGAGCGCAAAGCATTAAAGCGGTTAGACACTGGAATCGAAAATCTGGGCTCCCCAAAACCCCTGGAGTTACCTCCCACAAAAGTGGGGCCTCGTTGGTCCAAAAAATTCGGTGATTATAAAAGTAACCCAGTGGTAAGATATGTATATCACCGGGATTAAAGGGCCCAGTATTTCCCCTCTCCAGGATTGTACGCACCAAAAGAGGTGAGCTAAAAGTTACCACTACGCAATCCCCTTGAAGTGACTTAACTGTGGGACCAACTCATCCTATTCTCCGAACCATCTTAAATTCAAGGAAAAGAGAATGCTCTAAACCAGTTTTCAGACCCAAGAAATAAAGTGCCTTATTCCTTAAGGCCGCCCAGTGTTCAAAAGTGTTATGAGATAAAGGAGGAACATTTTCTAATACCACTGTATAAGGAGTGGCTTCCGGAGGCAAATTTAAAATGCATGAAGGACGTTGGGGTGTTTCAGGATGATCACCAGAAATTGTACCTCTCACTCTATCTTTATGTAAACCAGACATCTTGTCAGTCTGTCCACCATTCACTATATCAGAAGAATTGCTGAGGGGATCTACAGATGTTCCTTTTTGAGGGGGCAACTGTCTAGTGCAATCTGGGACATTTACTACACTTAAATCTTTGATGTTAATGTTGTTCCCACCCTGTAATTGCTCATTTATAGAACCTCTAGAGTGACCAGCCCCCGTGTCTGCCCCTCTGCTATTTAGAACACAGGCACATGGCTTTAGGCTGAGTAATGGGGCGGCAGAGTCTATGTGACTAACGAGTTCCTCCACTTTAGCTATCCTTGTTTCAACAGTAGTTATTTTTAACAAGATGGGTTCCAACAGAGTTGTCATCATTGTTTCCAGTCTGCCCCAAAAATTCTCGTGAAGACTGTCTGTAGGTTCATTTTGCTGGTTAAGGTTGGTACCAATCGGGTGGCCCTCACTAAGTTCTCTAGGACTGGTAGCGGTTTTCGCTGTTTTCCGTTTAATCTCTGCCCAGGTTTACTCTGTTTCCGAGTGTTCCTACTCTTCCTTTTTTTAAGAGGTGGATCAACAGTAGGAACAGTCCTGGACTTAGCATTTTGCCCTCTGGTAGTAACTGTGGGCCTAACAGTGCTGAGCTCAGACTCAGAAGATGACGAGGACACAATGTCCACTGAGTGATCTGCTGCGTTATGTAATATTAAGCCTGACCGAGAAGGGGATACCTCATCAATAATCGGCACTCTGGATTCAGTGAGTACGGGCGTCATTGAGAGTCTGGTGGGAGCGGGTACAGGCTCAAGGGACAGCCTCCGCTCTGTAAGTTTAATTTCGTTTATAAGCGTGGATTCCGCCCTCAAAAGGATAGCGTCCAGAGTACCTACGACCCCCTGACCTTTGTTTGGTCTTCGATTGCTCATGATGATGTCCGTGCACAACGGTATACTAGTGACAGCACAGCCGAACAGGTCACAAATTACATGAGTCAGCCTCAAACACAAAGACTCAGTGGGGTGGCCCAGCCCAGCCCAGCCTCTTACGGTCTCTGACGGGCACAGACGGGCCCGCCCTTGGTCCGGGCTTCGTCCAGGCTTTGTCCCGCGCCGCGGGTGGAGAGGCAGTGCTTTATGCGCGATGGACACGCCTCCCCCTCACTCGCGGCAGCTGTGCGGGCAGAGTTGCACCTTGGGAGTTGCAGTCCTCTCCCAGAGTGGTGAAAATGTCACTGGGGCAGAAAAGACGTGTCCCTGGGACCCTCGTCCCACCAGGGAGTCCTGAAGGCGGCAGGCAGCCCCAACACGCAGCAACACAAGGCAATGGTCAACGAAGCACAAAAACAGGTACAAAGGCTTCCGCGCCGCGGGGGGAGAGGCAGCGCTTTATGCGCGATGGACACGCCTCTCCCTCACTCGCGACAGCTGTGCGGGCAGAGTTGCACCTTGGGATTTGCAGTCCTCTCCCAGAGTGGTGAAAATGTCACTGGGGCAGAAAAGACGTGTCCCTGGGACCCTCGTCCCACCAGGGAGTCCTGAAGGCGGCAGGCAGCCCCAACACGCAGCAACACAAGGCAATGGTCAACGAAGCACAAAAACAGGTACAAAGGCTCCAAGTGTGCAAGTTATTTTTCCTTGAAGAAGACTTCTCGACTCACGAGGTGGTGTGACTTCACCTCTTGCTGGTAATGCACATGGTCATCCGCTCCATTGTTAGATTATTTTCTTACTGCTGTCAAGTTGGACATGTGTTACCAAGCTCCAGATTGACGCAGTCGCTGTGTTCTGTTCGGGCTTCCTCTCCTTTCCGTCAGTTTTGTTTGCTATTGCGTTACCCTTTCTCGCATCGAGGCGATGCATGTTTCTTCGTCCGGGTCGGTCTGCATTCGATTGTCCAGAAGGGTTGCACCCATCAGGCCCTCCCCATCGATTTTCCCGTGTCCACCATGCCACGCCTGTGATGGAATGAACTTCATTTGGCTATTGACCTTGGTGTCTTACCAAATACCCCTGGGCTGATCTCCATCTGCTCTGTAAACTCTGTCTCTCGCCCGAGCATGATGAGACCTTCTGCAATTCCTGCCGCTCCTTCAGTTCGAAGAAGACTCTTCAAGTCCACCGGGCTCGTCGCCTCAAAATGTTGCGCTGAAGCGGAAACAACACCTCAGACCTCTTTGGTACCCAGGACCTTGAGGAGGAACATCAACCTGAGCTGTCAGCCACAGAGGAAGAGGCATCCTCACCCAACCCAAGTTCCAGCTACGACCTGGAGATTGAAGATCTACTGCGCGCTCAACAGGGCGTGAATATGGTCCCTTTTCCCCTACCCAGTCAACACTGCTCGCACTCCAAGTAGGCCCCCTCCAAGGGCCAGACAGCTGCTCTCGATGCTCCGAGACAGGCTTCAATACTGCCTCTGCCATTTGGCCATGGTCGGCAACAAATACCCACTTCAGACACCTTGCCCAAGTTTGGCTCCAAAGAAGATCTTGAAGCCGATGCATTTGGCATTGATCACCCCTAGAGGAGCGTTGACCTTTAGCTCCATCGAGCCGGTCCTCCAGAAGCTGCAGGACAAACTTGACGCCCGCCAGCAGCACATTGCAATCCATCCCCACACTAGTGAATCACTGGCCTAGCCACTGGCGTCCATCACTCAGACATCGAAGATGCAGCTCAGCTTCGAAGAAGATCTCGAGCTTTCACCATCGCCCTAGCAGTGCAAACAGCACCACACATCTACCAACCCTCTACCAGCGCCTCAGCTGCCTATCCCCTCTCTAACTTCCCCCTGGCCCCACCCTCCCCACCTTCTCTCCGTGCTGATCCCCTTCCTTACATGACACAGGGGTCACAACACTATGACATTGGGATCAGGGGACCCATATGACATGCCCCAAAGGTTGACTCCTGGGATGCATATGATGTTGACCCTGCAGGGAACACGGACCCCTATCTCTATCCTCTCATCCCTCCCCACCAGATGACACTACCGCTTACCATGAGGTCATTGGTAGGGCAACATTGTTTCATAAAGTGGAAATGCACAGGTAACCCATTGAAGAAGATTTCCTATTGGAAACTCTCTCTTCCTCTCAACGATCCATGCAGTACTTATCAATGTTGGAGGCGATTCTTAAACCGACTTTAGATATTTTTAAAGATCCTGTTGAAGCTTAGGCGGTCACCCCTAGGGTGTAATAAAATATAAGGCCTCCCCCTCTGACTCAGCCTACAACAAGGACCAACTCCCTCCTGACTCATTGGTAGTGCACACTGCCCGCAAAAGAGCCATTGCACAAGGCACCAGCGAAGCACCCCCATCGGATAAGGAAAGCAAGCATATTGATGCAGCAGGCAAACGCATTGCTGCCCAATCAGCCAACCACTGGCGTATTGCCAGTTCCATGGGCTTGCTGTCACAGTATGACCGGGCTCACTGGGACAAGATAGAGGAGCTCCTCCAACATCTGCCAGTTGATACCAGAAGAGGGGACATGAGCTAGTCTCAGAGGGCAAGCTCATATCTAATACTGCTATTATGTGTGTGCTTGATGTTGTTCATTCTGCAGTTCGGAGCATCAATACCAGCGTGCTTATCCGCAGGCTCGCCTGGCTCAGTGTCTCCGGCTACAAGCCAGATCTCCAGCAGCATCTGCCCTGCGATGGGCCGCACATCATCGGCCCCCAGGTTGATGAGGTGCTGGGAAAAATAATAAAAGATACCGAAACTGCCAAGGACATGGGTGCCCTCCAAACCCCCACTCCTAGTGGGTCCGTTTGATGGTCAGCCTACAGGGGTAGGTCCAAAGCAACATACCATTGGATTCCACCTCCTTCTAGAGCCATCAGTCCCAACAGCCCTCTAATAGGGATTACTTCTGAGGCATCGACTGGGGCAACAGCTCCAAAGGTAGAGGCGAAGGTGGTTTCCCCAAGGGAACTGCCCCTGCAAAGCAGTGACTTGCCCCTCCTTCCCCCGATCACACAGCACCTGTCAGGGGTCAACTTCAAAGTTTCATCCAACACGATTATTGTTTGGAACTCACTTCCACTCCTCCCAATATTCCAGCCTGCAATCATGCCCTCTCCCTGCAACATCAACGCCTTTTGTCAGGAAGAGGTAGACACGCTCCTCCCCAAGGGCACCATAGAGCCAGTGCCATCACACCTACAAGGCACAAGGGTGTACTCCCTCTACTTCCTCATTCCCAAGAAGGACGGGTCCCTCATGCCTATCCTGGACCTCAGGCCCCTCAACAAATGTATCTGGTCAGAACACTTCCACATTGTCACTCTACAGGATGTCATTCTACTGTTGCTGTGAGGTAACTTCAAGACTCCGCTCAATCTCAAATATGCCTACTTCCACATTCCGATTCATCCAGTACACCGTCGCTACCTCCGGTGTGTGGTAAGTGGCAAACACTATCATTTCAAGCTGCTGTCTTTCTGTGTCCCCACCGTACTCAGAGTGTTTAGAAAATGTCTAGCAGTAGTAGCCACGCACCTTCGGTGCCAGGGCATCCATGTAGTCCCTTAACTGGATGATTGGCTGATAAAGAGCGCAACTCACACACACACTTAGGCCACGATAAACCTCTTACATGATCTGGGGTTTACTATCAACGCCACCGAGTCTCACCTGCAAGCCATGCAGATCCAGTTCTACCTAGGGGCAGTCCTCATCTCAGAGACAGGCAAGGCCTATCCCAGCCCTGCCAGAGTGTAGTCCTTACATGTGTCACTCCCTCTTTTTGAGCCAGATCAAAAGGTCACAGTCCAGACAGGCATGCGCCTCCTTGGCATTATGGCCAGGTTACACATGTGCCCGCTGCAAGAATGCCCAACACATCAATGATCTCAAACAGGGGGGTCACTGGGAAGATCTAGTGATGATCAGCCACAGCACATATCACTCTCTGCAGTGGTGGAACACCAACAATGCATTGTACGGGCTGCCATTTCTCAACCCTGTTCTAAAGATTGCCATTACAACGGATGCCTCTCATGGGATGGGGCGCATTTAGAGCACCTGACTGTCCAAGGTCTGTGGGAATCCATTCGCCAGGGTCTCCACATCAGTTACCTGGAGCTTTTAGCTGTCCACCTAGCACTGAGGGACTTCCTTCTCCACTTTGTGGGCAAGGTAGTCCTCATCCGAGTGGGCAACATGACGGCCATGTCCTACCTTCCGAAACAAGGCATCACTCGTTCTCTTCAAATCTCGCAGTTAGCCCAGACCATTTGGCGGTGGGCTCTCCGCCACAAGATCCACCTGCTGGCAGAGTATCTGCCAGGGGTGGATACTATTTTACAGACCTCCTCAGCAGTATGCAGCAACAAGTGCATGAGTGGGAACTCCAACCATGAGTCCACCTCACATACTACCGGCGGTGGGGGTTTCCCAACGTAGACCTCTTCGCCACAGCAGAAAACACTAAATAAACAAATTTCACCTCCAGGGACCCACAGTCAATGGGCAATGCACTATGGATTCATTGGTCAGGGATTTTGCCTACACTTTTCCGCCTCTCCCTTTCATTCTGTTTGTAATACAGATGTTTTGGCAGACGTCTCTCATCCTCATCCTCTTGGCTTCCACCTGGGCCAAACAGCCATGGTTCACCACTTTGCTCAAGCTTTGAGTGTTTCCACACGGGTGTCCCCCAGCAGGATGGACCTTCTCCCGCTGAACCATGGAGAAATCAGGCACTCCAAACCCAGGACACTCATTCTTGAGATCTGGCTCTTGAGGTCTTAGGGTTTGTTTATCTCAGCCTTCCTCCTGAATGCATGAACATCCTTAAGGAAGCACGCAGGCCTACTACTGGTGCCTGCTATGCTGCAAAGTGGAAATGGTATGACTACTATTGTTTATCGACACACATTGATCCCTTAGCAGCTAGCGTCCAGGACATTGTCTGCTACCTCCTACACCTACAGACCTGTGCACTAGCACTCATCTCCGTCTGGCTCTACTTAGCTACAGTGGCTGCCTATCTCCCAGATAGACAACACATATTCCTCTTTAGGATTCCTGTCATTAAAGCTTTCATGGAGGGTCTCAAAAGGGTTCTACCTCCATGGGTCCACCAGCCCCCTGTGTGGAATTTCATTATCGTTTTCACAAGACTTATGGGTCCTCCCTCCAAGCCCCTCCATTCCTTCCCCCTTCAATTCCTCTCCTGGAAGGTGACGTTTCTTGTTGCGATCACCTCACTCAGACATGTCAGTGAGCTCCAGACTTTAACATTGGAAGACCCTTCCTTTCAGGTTCACGGGGATAGGGTTATCCTTTGCATTAACCTTAAATTCCACCATAACCAATCTATAGAACTTCCAGTTTTCTTCCCCCAACATGACACTTGTTGCAGAACGGGCTCTGCGTTCCTTAGACATTAAGTGAGCCCTAATGTTCTATGCAGATAGAACAAAACACTTTTGAAAACTCAACAGCACTTTGTTGCTTTTTTTAAATTCTTTAAAGGGATGACTGTATCAAAGTCCTCCCTGGACCACAAACGAGCATCCTAGGACTGGTTTCTGGGTCTTCTTTTTGCTTTTGTCCTAAGTGGGAAGGTTATGCCCAGATGTGGGTCCCGTGCTCACTATGCAGCCTGGTGTTTCATAGGCAAGACAGGACTTTCTTAGGTAAGAACTCAAAGTATGTTAGATGCTGAAGTTGTGCCCCGCAGTCAGTTCTGTTTCTCCCGCCGTGTAGATCAGTGCTCCTTCAGGGCAATGCACTTGAGGTCCCTCTTCCATGCTGCCCATTCTGAGCGGGTATATAATTGCTCAGTGCCCCTCTCTGCATTCGGGGGTACACCCTTAGGTAGATGGTAGCCTTCAGTATCACTGTTGTGATGGAGAGTGGTTCATAGCTTTAAAAAAGCACCACCATATCCTTCTTAGTGAAGCTCCATCCATTCCCAAACCAGTACTAAATTTGTTGATGTGTTTGTACTTAGTCACAGCTATGTTCAAGTAGCACTGAAATAAATTGGCTACTATGGTAGAACATCTACTTGCCCTAGATAAAATGTCTGAGATGATTAAGTGGCACACTGTTAACAAGCATGTTTCAGTCATCCCTAGGCAATGCCTTATGGTTTAACCAGTACAAGGTAGTCTTAACTCACTGTGTTTATTTGTTGTTGCATTAGTCTTGAAGCTTAGCTAGTGTTTCATAGCTTTGTCCACTAGTGTTTTGTTCTTGTTGGTTCTTCAGATAGGCAAAAAATTACAGGCACTAACTTTTTCAATGCGAACAAGAAACCCAATTCTGATGCAGCTTGTTTTCTTAGTAGACTGTGACACTATGAACCACAATATCTAGCTGAGAAGATGTGAGGAGTGTTCTGTTGTCTCTGGTTCCAACCTGGAATTGTTCCATTCAATTTGTCCCCAACTGCATCACAGGTCTTGTGTTGGGATATATGAGTCATCTTAACTTAAAAGTAGCATTGCGGAATGCCACAACGATCATCCTTAGCATGTCTTACATTAAATGCGTACATTTACCATCTGGCCCTGCTTCTGGAGTGACTGCAGATGACTTTCCAAGTGTACACCTAAGAAATCTAATTTAGCAGCATAATATTGAATGCTTTACATATGATGAGGAGCTTCTGTGGGAGCCCAATATAGACAATTATGCGGTAGCATAGTGGTACCATTTAGAAGGCCCTCAGCTCCACCTCTTGGTCAGCGTGAAGGAGCAGGGGGACACTCTGAAATTGAGGAGGCTGCAAGCTGATATGTTTGGCCACTACACTGACTTTGAGCACAAATTAAAGCTTTGTTCCGTACTCCCCCTTTGCAGGCTTTTGTTAACCAGTCTGTCTTAAAGCGCATGAGAAAGGGGCACATGGCATAGGCCCTGTGAAGCTCTCTTTCAATGTCCAGTCGTGGATCCTATAGTTTGCATACACCTGCAGGTCGAGCGTTGATGCATACATTGATATAAGGACCTTCTTATGGCACCTTTATACTTCGGCATGCCCTGCTTCGAATACAAGTCTTCATTTACTCCTTACATGCTTATTGATTGTCATAAAATAACTAATGAAATGTTTGTTTCTTGCTTGTTTGGATATACTGAGAGCTAGGATTGCAAAATATAAATGTTATATGTTAAGATACTACTATGAAGAAGTGTTAGCTAGTAAAAAACAACATTTCAACAGGCCTGGAACTCACAAATGGCACAAAAGGACACTAACCGGGTTATTTAGAGTAAAGAGGATGATACTGTTCTCCCCATTCATGTGTCCTTTGCCCTATTTAGAGGCAGGAAAGCCATTCTGTTTCTGATAGTGGGTCATCACCAGACCATACTACTAGAAAATCCTTACTAGTGCTACAGACTAAACAGTATCAGAAGGTTTGTCCTAGTAAGGATGTGTCTTTCAGGGCTGGTTTTCCTACCTGAGGCATTCTAGTGCTGGGCAGGAAAATATATACCCCACCCCTTGGAGAAGTCTCCCAGCATGCCAGAAACTTTTATTTTTTGATACACAGAAGCTAACCCCACTTTTGTATTTGTTTTGATTAAACAAAAAATTGGGGACCAGGACCCCATGTCATGGCAGCCCAGCCGGTATTACATTTTTGCCAAAAGTGCTCCTGCCACACCGCAGGAACACTTTTGGTGACAATTCCTCATTGGAGCTCCATAGAACTTTAAATATGGCATGCCCCAGCAGGTTGGAGACTGGCCAAACAAAACTTAAGTGACCCTAAGTAGGTGCTACAATGGCCAGGTTAAAACTTTCTATTAATCTATCTGTTTACTGAAAAAATCTTTCAGCCTTGTTTAGAGTTTGGCATAGGAGATACTGCATTAAAACATGGCCAAAATCCTGACAGCCATATTACTAATGTCATGGGCTGCAATGCACTTGTAATACTGCAGGCAGGGCATCCACCACATTTGTCTGGTCACCTCCACAATAAATGGCATCCAAACGATTTCTGGTTTGGCCTGCCAGATTAGCTCCTTTCCACTGGAGGAGGACCACACCAAATTTAAAGTTCAGCGACAGGCAAGTCTGGATCTATTTGCCTTCAGTGGTTCTCCCAGTATGACTGCTCCACTGGAGGTACTGAACTGTGCTGAGTATTCGCCAAGGTTATTTTGCCAGCTATGCAAGGTCTTTTTGTTTTTAAAAAACAAACTCGAAAGCAGGCGTTTCTTTCTTGAAAACGAAATATGCGGTCCTGATGTGCAGAGAGTTTTGTTTGAATTAATGCTGGGAAGTAATAGTTTTTATTCAGTGTCTGGGGCCTCCATGGGAAACCTAGTGATAAGTGACCTACCCTAATTTGGGCAGACAGACCGTCACATTGACCTGGTGGCCCATAAGAAGATGCCAGCAGGTCACACACGACGAGCCAACTGATACTCTACCAGTGTAACCTGTTGTTTCGAAGCCCTCTAACACTTCTAAATGAAGAGAGGGAACAGAGAGTTTACCTGAGCAGGAGCCGTGCTTCAATACAGTACTAGCTCCACTTTACCAAAATTTAAATGATGCCATAAGATTCTACTCCTTACCTTTTCTGCAGCATATCCACAAAACCTAACTGATCCTTCCTGCAGTATTCCCTAAGAAAGTCAAATTCCTGAGCTGTAATTTACCACACATGTTCTGTCCAAAAGAGAAAATAAACCACCATGAGATTAAGCTCAGGATTCCCTTCCCACCAAACTTTAAAAACGACTTGGGGCCTCATTACGATGTCGGGCGGAAAGCACCCTACCGACAGTCGGAATTTCCTGGACCGCTTTGGAAGCCTTCCGACCGACTCGGTCGGTTTACATTCCGCCCCACCGATTACGATGTTTGCATCGGAAATTAAACCGCGCGGTCATTCCGAATCAGTTACGACTGGCTCACGGAGTATCTCTGTCGGTCGGAACCGCATCATGCACTTCTGTGGACAGCGTTTCCGACCGACCGATTACGATGTCGATTTCCAACAGCCTTTCTGAGTCGGCCTGTCCGACACGAAAAGGCTGTCGGAAAGTGACTTTGGGGGCCCCAAGCAGGGCCCCCTTCATCCTGCAGCCTCCAGTTGGGGGCTGAGGGGGTACCTAAGGGATCCCCCTGTAGAACCCTGCACTGTGTGGCAGGCACAATGGGGTGCCCGCGACAGGGTGCAGGGTTTTCCGCACGCACCCCATTTCCCCATAGGAGCCCGTGTTACGGCTGGAACACGGGCTCCTATAGGAAACAATGGGACTCCGACTGAACAGTGTTCGGTCGCATCGTAATCGGTTGGGCGGAACTGCCGACCGCAAGTTGGTCGGTTCCTGATCAGAGACGGTGTCGGGCGGAATATTTCCGCCCGACATTGTAATGAGGTCCTTAGTTGTCTCACTGCCTTGTAAGTGTAGCCTGCTACTGCTCCTCCAGCTCATGATTTCTACTATTCACTTTCATGGTCCCGCTCATGTTCCTCTTCTTATCTGCATGCTGTCTTTTGTGCCTTCTGATCTAAGGTTAGTATAGTTCCCAGTCTTAGTCTATTTCTTTTTGCATTTCCCATCTGATCTTTGATTTGAGTTTTGTAGAGCGTGGTGTATGCCCATGGGCGTCTTGGTGGAAGGAGGAAAATTGCCTGAAAATGATTCCATAGGGGGAGAGTTAACCAGGTTTTGAGGATTTTCTAAAAGCAAGGCTGTTGGATTGATTCCTCAGATGCTAGGGCATTTGATTCCAGAGACAAGAGGTAGCATAGGAAAAGATTCTACCTCCCCAAGAAGCTTTGTGTATAAAAGGGCAGAAAGTTTCTGGTTGTGACTGAACGAAGCAATCTGTTAACGATGTACCATGAAATTTTGTTTTTAAGGAAATCAGGACCCGAGTGATTAAGCAATTTGTGTGCTATACAGAGCGCTTTGAAGTCAACTCTCTTTTTAATGGGTAGCCAATGAAGTTCTTTCATAGCCTCGGAGACTGTCTTGAATCTCTTAATGTTTTTAAAAACCCAGACTGCAGCATTTTGCAGTCTCTGAAGTCTACTCACGATGCCCTGCTGAGCTCCAACAAAAAAGACATTGCAATAATCCAACTTTGATAATGCAAGGGAGGTGACCACTGTTTGCTGCAGGTCAAAAGGTAGAAAGTGAAGAATTTTCCTCAAAGTTTTTAAAACGAGAAAACACGAGGAAGTGAGTTGGCTAGTCTAATCTCTAAAAGAAAGATTGGAGTAAAAAATTATTCCCAAATTCCTTGCTTTTGGTGCTGGGATGGGAAGAGAGCCAAGGGATTGTGGCCACCAAGTGTTGTTCTACAAGGTGGTATCCTGTCCAAAGAGGAGCACCTCTATCTTTTCAGAGTCTAATTTCAGACAGTGGGAACTCATCCAGTTGACTATTGCACTCATGCACTTGTTAAATCGAGAAGCCACTTCTCTAACATTGTTGTTTATTGATACTACAATTTGGGTATCGTCAGCATAAGAAATAATGGAGAAGCAGTACGGTCTTATAAGTTCCAAAAGAGGAGCCACATATATATTAAATAATGTGGGACTTAGTGAAGACCCTTGCGGGACACCACAGGGTAAGATGAAAGGCGTGGAGCCAAACTTTCTCATGTTGACTGTTTGCTCCCTGTCATCCAGAAAGGAGCAGAGTAACTTAAAGGCAGAACTTTGGATACCTATTTCTGTCAGCCGGTGTTTCAATTACTCGTGACTCACCATGCTGAAGGCTGCAGATAGGTCCAAGAGGACCAATGCAGCTTTACATCCCTTGTCCAAGATGTCCCTAATCTCCTCTGAAATGCTACCAGCTCAGTGTCGGTGCTGTGGGCTTTCCTAAAGCCAAACTGCGCTTTGCCTAGACGTCTGACTACTGTGTATGCTGGTTATTCTTTCCACCCTGGTGTTGCATCCTTTTTTCCAAACAGTCAAGTGTCTTTTGCAACATTGTACACTGTTACAATGTGGTGCATATATTAAAAATAATATCTTGTTTTGATATAGCACTTAACTCCATGGTACTACCTATTCTTTTACTGTTGTAAATAACATCAAACCTGATAGGATGAAAGTCTATTATAGCTCTGATGGAATTATAGTTTGTGACTTTCAGATCATACAAACATATGTCAAAAGCACTTAGCTTGCTGAACCTCCTTGCTGCTGTTCTTTGCTCTGAGTAGATATAGAAAATACCTAATTTGTTAACTTCAGTTCCAGTGGAGCCTAACCTGTCTCATTGTTGCTCTCAGGGTTGGTCTACTTTTAAATTGAGCTCAGGAAGATGGTGGTGTGATCCCTCTGCTCTGTACTATCATTTCTGATTTACATTCTAAAGACCACTACTCAATCACAGATCCATGGGGTTGAAGTCCAGAACCTTCCAAGACCCAAAGGATGTGCTGTAATAAAGCTTGAAGTTTCATTTAGTACTACATTTTTTCAAACTGCTACCTTACTACAATAGAAACCAAAATGGTACCTTGAGTGTGCCCCTGAATAAAAATCGCACACTCAACATGTTTGACTCAGCAGTAGGTGCCTTATCTAGTTGCAAACAAGCATGGCTCTGACGTGTTATCCAAACGTTTTACAACACAGTATTGCATGTTTAACAGACAGAGCCAATGTTTAATGATATGCAGTCATATGCAGTAAATTAATGTGTGCAGTGGCTGTACAGCTATCCCTGTCTGCTGGCGTCTTCCTGATATGAGAATGGTCGAGGTCTAGGCAAACTGTTAAATGAAACTGAAACCTGAAATCCAGAGTGCAAAGCTTGGGCTCTAAAGTACAAGAATCAAGAAAATAATGGCGACGAACCTTCATTTAAAGTATAAGTTTAAGGTAAGCTTGCGTACTCCATACCACTCCATTCTGTCTGTTTCTTTAAAGAAACAGTGATATAGGCAGTGTTGAAGACATGTGGTTTAACAATAGATTTTGAATACAATACAAACTGCATTACTTGACTCTGAAGATATGCTTTGAGTTTGGACTCAAATCATATGATGTACAAGGGTGCATGTAACACAATTGGGAAGTATAATATATATTTAGGTAGGAGAATGCAGATGCTTTGAAGTCACATTGTTCAGTTATTTAGGAATACAAGTACACAAATCAAACAAGCATGCAAAAGACACAAAGTGTATAGGTGAGGTTGCTCCTTCTCCTACGCACATAGGTGTCTCTACGTTGGTTTGAACTGCATTAGATCATACAAGATTAACATTTGCAGTGATCCACACATCTTCACAAAGGCAAAATAGTCAGCTGTCCGGTGACATGTAGAGAAGTGATAACAACAAAATCAAAATTTGATGAGTCATAAAACAGACCCATCAATCTTGTAATCCCCCCATCAAAGACAAAGGTGACTGTCCGAAATTGGGTCTCTAGTTGGCAGAGGTTTGCACCCTGTCCAAGAAGGGACCACAATCCTAGTTAGGATAAATCTGATATACTACCTAAATTAACCTGTGTTCACCCTCCGGTAGTTTGGTATGAAGCAGTCCGGCTTAACTTAAGAGGCAATATGTAAAGTATTTGTGCGACACTTAAATTGCTGTAACATATTGAAAACACCACAAAAAGACTCAACCCCAGTTTAAAAAAATAGACCATATTTAACTGGGTAAAACAAGACAAAACAACAAAAATCCAATAGGTAGTGTGAGAAGTTGGCCTGGCATATGCTGTCCACTAGTTATAGTGGGCACCTTGCACCAGTCCAAACAACCCCTTCTGGATGATAGGTTAAAGACAACCTTTATTGAAAGCTATCCTAGTGGTAGCTATGGAGAGCAGCCTTCAGGCTAAGTCTTGGAGGAATGTAAAGCAGCTTGTTTTACCAGTCTATAATCTCTTGAGTGACCAAATGAAAGAGGACCACACCAGGTATATATATCAAATATATGTATTTAGTCTTAAACACACCCCTCTAGTCTCTCTTTATGAGGCTAGAGTTCGAAGTACATAAGTTACAAGTGAAATATCAGCAGTATTTAGCACAATACACATTTGAGCCCTAGGGGCGTACCAAACCATATACTAAAATAGTGGTATAAGAACCATGACTGAACTAGACACATGGCCTAGAGCCTGTAGAAGTGCTTGGACCCCAAGGAACCACCCAAGGTAGTGACACAGGGGACCCACGGGGGACGCGTGCAGTGTGAGAACACAGCCGCGAGCCACCATTGACTTCTATGGGGAAAGTTGCGGTTAGATTCTTAAAGAAAAAGGACACTTCGGAGAGGACTTCCAGTTAACCCCTTAAAACTTAAGAGTTTCTAGGGCCCACACCCACGTGAGTACCGAAATACTCGAGTTACCTCACCCAGGGAAGCCGGGTGCATACGTGTTAAAAGGTGTCGGGAATCGTCGTCGTTTTCAATGGCGACCTCCGGAAAAGTGCTGCTGCCCTGAAGAAGAAGAGTGTCCAGAGCGATCCAAGCCCGGATCGAGGAAGAGGAAGACCTGAAAGCAGAGGGGACAGAGTCTGGGTCACTAGCCAGTGACCAGGGGCACGATAGTCGAATGCCCTCAGATGTCGGGTGCTTCAGGTGAGTTGACGGGTGCCTTGACTCTTCAGCCACGAGGTCCAGGAGGCGTCGACGATGACCAGGAGCTGGATTCGAGCTGTCCCACGAAGTCTGTCGAGTGCTGCGGTGTCGGCGACCGGATTGGACCCAACAAACCTTGGCAACGGCAAGTCACGGGGAAGTGAAGAAAAGGCTGCGGTGCAGACCAGCAAGGTCTGAGGGACTCACCCAGCGAGGGTAAGTCAGGGCACGTCTGGAGCAACCAGAAAAGCCCAAGCAATTGAAGAGTTGACTTTGTGGGGACCCACTAGCCAACGGACTAGAGATCGCGGAGGAGCCTCGAGTGGTCGCACTTGGAGCTGGCCCACGGGACACTCGTGGAGTGTAGGCCAGTGATCTTCGCTGCAGTTGGTGCTCGGGGCTAGGGCTACTTGGAACCCAAAGCACAGCTTTGAGAGATGTCAGGAAGTTGATGCACTTGCAAATGTGCTCGGTCTCCAGGGGTCACGGTTCCACGTTACCCACAACAGCTACGGGCCTCAGCTTTGCTGGGGACTCAGGGAAGCCTCGGGGAAGTCTGGGAATCCACCTCTGGTGATGCAAAGACTTCGGCGTCCGGCGGGAGCTTCAGTGATGCAGACCGGACAGATGCTTCGTTGGTGCCTGCCAAGCAGGGGAGTCACTCCTTGACCCCAAGGGAGATTCTTCAGTCCTCTAATCTTGATGTAGAGCGTCGAAGGTCCAGGATTCAGCTTCAGAGTTTCGTCCAGGGATATCTAAAGTCCTGTTGCCAGGGTTCCCTTACTTATACTAAGAAAAGGGGTTGGACTAACTCTGGGGACCCACCTATGGGAGGGTTTGGAAAGAGGGGTGGCTACACCCATTTCCTTTGTTCAGTTTCGCGCCAGAGCAGGGGCTGGCAGCCCTTGCAACCGGTTTGAACTGGGGTATGCACGAGGACACCAAATGTGCCCCCAGTGCAGGACTTCAAAGCACTCAGAGAGTGCAACACCCAGCCCCAATCCACTAAGGCCTGTCTGAGAGGTGGTAACACCTCCCTGCGACAGGAAACCTATTGTCCAGGCCTCCCCTGCCGGAGTTTCGGTCAGCAGCAGGAGGCCAGACTCGTGTCTGTGGCTGCAGCATCCATTTTGTGATGCCAGGCTCTGTTTAGTTGGTACCGGGTATACCGGTGCTGTCATGTCTCTCCCTCTAGAAGGGTGGGATCATACTCCCACACCAGGAACTGGTGTGGGGGTATGATTCCAAGGTGTTTGACACCAAACACGACATGTTTCCGTGCAGCCATCCCAAAGTTAGCATTTACTGTTTAGATATAATGCACTTAAGAGTATATGGTCAGGCTGCACCACAGACAACCCCGGATAGGAGATTCCGAGGGCTGCAGAGGGGCTCTGCTCATGCATGGGCACCCTCTCACATATAACCAAGCACCCTGCCTTCAGTATTGATAAGGCCTGCCATAGGGGTGACTGATAGGTTTCTATGTGCAGTGTTAGGGGAGATATAGGGAACCTATATCTCTGCAAGGAGTGCATGCACCACCTTACCCAGGCTGCAGTAGCAGTCCTGTGGTGTCATTTTAGATGGCCTTCCAGGGGTGGCACAATACATGCTTCAGCCCCTGGTAGGCCTCTGGGGTACCTATGCCCTGGGTACATAGTATACCATATACTAGGGACTTATAAGGGCACTCCAGAATCCAATCTGTGATGTACCTAAAGTACAGGGAATCAATTTAGAGAGGAAGCAGCTAGGCTGGCGTCCTGAATAGCAGGGCCCCAGCCAGACTAAAGTCGAAAAACAGTGATACACCAGCAAAAAGTGGGGGTAACCATAAGAGGCAGATCCTACTCTCCTACAGGTAGAACTTGAGATATGTATTTTCAAGATTAAATCCCAAAACAGTGCTTAGACTTCAATAGTGCTAAAAGGTTACTTGAGGTCGCGGTAGACCGGGGTAAATCCAAAGTACAGGCCAACCGCAATGGTTAGCCGGCCGGCTACAGGACCCAAGCAGGGCTCACTGAAAAAGTACCTTGGATGGAGCAAGCGTCTGCGTCGAAGACTCGGAGCTTCAGTTCCGATCCATGCAGTCAGTGCGTCGAAGTCGAGCCTCACAGGCGGGTCCCGTGTCATCATTGAACCCCTTACGATGCAGGCGCTGCATCGTCGTCAAGCCTCACAATGGGGACCTCGGATCGGCACTGCATTGTCATCATACCTTGCAGTGGGAACCTTGGATCGGCACTGCATCGGCGTCGAAAGGCGCAGCATTAGTCCTGATTGGCACAGAGGTGACGGTGCGTCAGTTTTAGAGCAAAATAGCTTTGGAACCAACTTCTGAGACCCAGGACTGGACGGGCACCTCAGGCAAGGGAGGACTCACAGATGGCAGAGTACAGCAGCTGAAGCAGGGTTAAAGGAAGTCTTTGATGACCATGAGACTTCAAAAACAGGGGAAAAGCCCTTGGAGAAACTTGGGTTCAAGGATGTAGAGAGCTTGCCCAGTCCTTCTCATTCCCAGGCAAGAAGCAGCAGGCCAACACAGCAAAGCAGGTAGCACAGTGGCAGTCCCTCCTACAGCACAACAGTCAGGCAGCAGGCCAACACTGCAACACAGTAGGCAAAGTGGCAGTTCCTCCTGAACCCAACAGCTTTTATTCCAGGCAAAATGTCCTTGGCTCCAGCAAAGTTCTGTTTTGCAGGTGTCAGGGGTCCAGTACTTATACCCAAAACGTGCCTTTGAAGTGGGGAAGACTTCAAAGAGGCCTTTGAAGAACACAAGGTCCCTGCCTTTCCTGCCCTGGCTCCAGGCACACTACAGAGGGGTATGCAGTTTCTTGTGTGGGGACAGGCCCAGCACTATTCAGGTGCAAGTGTCAGCTCCTCCCTCCCAATCTACCTCAGGAAGTCCCATCAGCCTGGTGATTGGCCATCAGGATGCAGATGTTACACCCCTGCTTTCTTTCTGTGACTGTCTAGAGGGAATGCACAAAGCCCAGTTGCCACCCAACCCAGACGTGTCTTCAGAGACAGGCAGAGACACTGAATGGTTAAAGTAAGAAAATGCCAACTTTCTAACAGAGGCATTTTTAGACTTACAATTTAAAATCTGACTTCACCATAAGTTTTGATTTTAAATTGTGAGTCCAGAGACACCAAACTCCAAATACCTATCTTTTCCCAATTGGAAAATACACTTAAAAGATGTTTTGAGGCAATCCCATTGTTCACCTATGGGACGGATAGGCCTTGCAGGAGTGAAAAACGAATTTAGCAGTTTTTCACTACCAGGAAATGTAAAACTCAAAAGTGCATGTCTTTTAAATACACTGCACCCTGCCCATTGCGCTGCCTAGGGCCTACCTAAGGGGTGACTTCTATGTAATAAAAGAAAAAGTTTGGGCCTGGTAATTAGTTTAAGCTACACACACAGGCACTGCAGTGGCAGGCCGGAACCTTGTTTAGACGGCTACTGAAGTGGGTGGCACAATCAGTGCAACAGGCCCAGTAGTAGCATTTAATTTACAGGCCCTGGGCACATATGGTGCACTTTACTAGGGACTTATGAGTAAATTAATTATGCCAATTGTGGATAAACCAATGTTACCATATTTTAAGTACAGAACATATGCAGTTTAGCACTGGTTAGCTTTGATAAAGTGCCAAGAATCCTAAAGCCAGAAAAAATGTAGTTACACAAAAGGATAAACCCAGATGAGTCCTGGGACCTGGGTAGAATACACTACAGAAAGGGAGTGTCCCAGTCTAACAGTTCGAAAAAATACGTAATTAAATGCCAGCCGGCATTAGTTCAAATTACACAACAATAAAGTAAAGCGTTCAATATTATTTAATCATATTGAGCATCAGAATAAATCTGGAACAGCGTATTATATCAAGTGCCCCACGAAGTGGGGGGAAATAGTAAGGTGCGCTTTGTGAGGATTGGGGAAGTGAAAGAGAGAGGTAGTGACATCAAATACATTACAGATAGAGCCGGCTTCACTCGGCTATACAATAATCATGGAGACATTTAAAAAGCCATTGTTTTCAATACACTATCACAGTGAAGCAAGCACTGTTGATCAAACTGGCATAGGGCAGTGATGTAGTCGACGTTTCGACCCCAAAAGGTAAGTAGGCTGTTTGGGTCCTTACGCCGGGGTCTTCCTCAGGACTAAGAAGGGGGCACCAGAAACCACCCTTGACTTAATGGAGGATTTGAATGTTGATGGGCTTCTAGGGCTCCGAAATGACAGAGAAACGGACCGATGTCACTTATAGCGAGTAGTGGGGGAATCCTCCTCACATACACTACTTGCGTCAGGGAATTAATGTAGAAATCTGCTAAGGCCCAGTGGTTCCATAATTACTGAAAAGGAAGACAGACGCATTAACTGAGATTTGGTAACTCATTTGAATAGAAATAAAGATGAGATTTTGTGTTTCCTTTGATATAATACGCTGTTCCAGATTTATTCTGATGCTCAATATGATTAAATAATATTGAACGCTTTACTTTATTGTTGTGTAATTTGAACTAATGCCGGCTGGCATTTAATTACGTATTTTTTCGAACTGTTAGACTGGGACCACTCCCTTTCTGTACTAGAAAAAATGTAGTCAGCAAAACAGGAGGTCAGAAGGCAAAAGGTCAGGGGAAACCACACCAAGGATGCCAGGTCTAACAGTGACCAAGAAACTAGATTTGGCTGTCTATTTGAGATCCTTCTGTGTTGAAGACACCGTCTGTTCTCCAGCTGTACACAAGAGGAATGGTGTTGTAACACTGGGAAAACTAATTTGTAGTCTCTGCGTAGACAGATGTTGAAGAGAGACAGGTTATCACGTTTAAGTAAATATGGGATGACAGTTACATAATCAATATTTCTGCCCCAAAATCTGATGATCCTGAATTCTGATGAAGCCCTAGAAAGAAAATGGAAAATATCCCTCCTATTGTTATTATCACAATAGGGGGGAAACTTAAATCTCCTTGTGGAGGGTTTTATCGACAGACTTTTGAGATGCAGATTCAGTCCTTGAAATCCTCATATATTTACGACAAAAGTCTATAAAAGGGTTAACCTCAAAGACCTATGCAACATCCACAAAACTTTGTAGAGCAGTATGCCAGTACAGCAACATATTGTCGCCTCAGTGTGATAGTTGCGGGAAAGAGGGATATGACCATCCATCGGGAGCTTGTCATAGCTCATCAGTGTCCTCCACAACAACCATAGTTTTTCTTTTCGTTTGGTGTCCTCCTGTTCCCTGGTAAGCCTATTTTTTGTTGGTTGGTCATGTTGACTTTTGGGGGAAAAAATTAAACTTTCCGAATTTTTTTTTTTTTTAAATAAGGAAAAAAATCTTTTCACTAAATATCTCAAAAGATAAAGAGCTTGTACCAATATTAATCATATTTTTTCAGGTATCAGCAGTACAAAATTGCAATGTATATAGAGAAGAATGGTTAGTGTAAGGTAAGTTAAACATGAGTCTTATGGTCACTTCATAGTAGCTGGTAAGCTAATAATATACTACGACAGTGATATCTGATTGTATTTAGAGTGGAGTACACTGTCATAGAGTGGAGTGGCATACAATGGAGTGGAGTGTCGTCGAGTAGAGTGTTGTCGATATGAGTGGAGGAGAGTGTTTTAGAGTTTTATGCATAGAGTGGAGTAAAGTGTGGTAAAGCGGATTGCAGTTGAGTAGAGCCACAAGCTACGATCTGAGCCACTTTCTAAAAATATAGGGAAGGACATACCTGAATGTGAATAAGGATGTCAGTTTCACCTGCGATTGTAAAAGGGGGTTGGGAGTATGGCCCATCATGTCATGGGCATCACCATTGGTGGGAAAAGATTACTTATGTCCTCTGTTTTGATGGTAAAGAAGTTATATAACATATTACAGAGTCTAAGAAAACACTATTATGGGAGATGGAAGGCAATTGGGATTGCTAAGCTCTTTTACCACTTTGATGGTTGGCTTTGTAGTGTTAGGTGGTGTGCTAAACCTATGTTCTGGCAATTGGCAGAGAGGAATGCTTTCTTGTAGATCTTCAGCTCTGATTTATACTTCGCTTTGATACAAAAATCTTCATTTCTGCACCAGATGTGCTCTGTTGTCTTGCAGCTCAATTCCAGGGTTTCTAGTGATAGCTTGAAGAACCCATGCACTGGTCCAAGTTATGCCTGAAGCAGGGTCTTCTCTTGGAGAGGTCTCTACTCTTAGTTGAGACAGAAAACGATCACTAGATTGCTTAGACAATGGAAGGCAAGTGATATTGCTACAGTTAGAATGACACGGTCAAAGGGGACATTTTTCATCCAGCTGCAGCAGCTGGGATGGCTAGGAGAAAATGAAGGTTATGCAAGTGATCTACAATATGAGTGGGTACTATCTGGGTTCTACAGAAGCTGAATTATAGATAAAGAATTGAGTAGACTCCAAGGCTGTTTTCCAGTTCAGCCCATGTATGAAAGTCTCCCAGCAAAACTATAGTGGAAACATTGACAGCAGAAAAGGCAAGACAATTAGCAAGTTAATCTTCAAAGGAGGATTAAGGGCTTTGATGGTGACACAGGAGAAACACAATAGAATACTCACATTGGAGGAGGGCTGAATGGAGAAAACAAGCATTTTTGTCATGTCAAAGGCATTTCCTGGAACCCAGGCAACCTTTAAAGAATCATGAAACAAAACTGCGCCAACTTTTCTTAAAGATGATTTGAAAGAAGTATTGTATAACCACGGTAAAGCCAAGCGTAATATCTGGGGCCAAGAAGGGCTGCAGCTAGGATACTGGGATTGCTACCAGATCCAGTTCCAACTCAATAGTAAGTTTGGAGAGTTGCATAGAATGAGTAATAGTTAAAAGATTCAAGTTCAGTAATGTGCTATTAATATCAGTGGAGGTCCTCTTACCTGGATTTAAAAAATAATGAATAATAGGAGGCTGGGCAGAACAGTCAGTGGAAGTGAGTAGAAGTAAGTCAACCGTATTTTCAATGCCGAAAAAAAGAGATCATTTGAACTATGAAGCATAGTCTGCGTTCCACACGCTTCTATCACATGCGAGTGCAGACAGACTTAATTTTGGTGCATGTGGTTGCAGTACCCCACAGAACTGACCTTACTATTCTCAGAACATGATCTCAGTGATACCATGGCAGACATGAACTTCCTAGGGAAATATTCGTTTTATAAGCAACTTGTGAGAATGGGTAGTCTCCTTTTGAAACAGGTATTAGGTGCCTTGGATTTAGGTAATAATCATAGTGTGTACCAGGGTTATCCTATACCTATGGAAAACATAGCTGGCTGTGAATTAATATTCACAGACATGCCTCACACAGTAGGACTGCCATCAAGGGCTATGGTTATCTATTGTGAGCTTTATTTCAGAAAATATTACAAATTGTGAATCGAGTTGCGACGTTAGTTTGATAAAGCAAATTAAGTCTTCAATAATATTTATGTATTTGTTTCTGAATAAATTTGTAGTGTATCTGCAAACGACGTGCTGGCAATCAACTGAAGAGTTGGATACTGCTCACCATATCAACTCATTAGTAGCATAGTTCGTATTAGGGTCTTGCTTAAGAGGGTCTTTTGATGAGGTACAAGTTGTAGATGAGTTCATCTCAACTCAGAGTCTTCAGCACAGTGTGATCTAATATGCAACTCTCAGAAAGAGGACCTATCAGGGAAACAGAAAGAACACTGTGATGTAAAATGTTTCACTTTTTTATAATGTCAAGCTCCAGCACACTGTCTCTGCACTTTGGTGTAAAACTGCTCCCTCTGCTCCCATGTTCATTGGCTTCTATTTGCTGAGGCTCCGGTTGTGTACTGTTTTGAATAAACCCTCTCAAGTGAGATCACTTCTCCTTCAGGCATGTATGAGGTTAGCTCATGTTGGCAGCATCTCACTGAAAGTCACTTGTTTGTCCGCAGCTGCTGGCCAGGGACCCTGAACTAACTTGAGGAGAGTTTTAACACTTGTAGGAAGAGCAACGTTTGCTTTTTGAAGGGCATGGGGGTGGTTATCGATGGAAAGGATTGTGGGTTTTTGAGGGAGCAGGGAGACTTCAGGAGTACGGTTAAGAGTTGCCCAGAACTTGAGATAATAAGTGGCAGGAGGCAGCAATGAATGGAGCCTTTGACAACAGGAGTGAGGTGTCCAGAGACTGCGAGAGCAGCTGTGCCGGGTAAAGAGAGAAAAGGTGAATATACTCCTTAAAGAGAACGTTACAAGTGGAAAAAGGCAGCTGTACTCTGTAAACGTGGGGTCACTTCCAGGCTCAGCGATGCGGCTAGAGTGCTTTGTGTATTGTAGACTTGAGGAGTGGGTGGTCGGGGACTGCACAAGCGCTGCTGGGCTTAGCGGGGGCAGGCTGTATAACCGAAGGAGTAGATTTTGTCTCCAGATTTCATAAAATAAAGTGCTAGAACAATTCAGACTTGATAAACAAAAATCCCTTCTTTGCTCAAGAATGAGCCGGATTGGTTAGTCAGCGTGTATCAAAATTTTGTATCTATCAATGAGTGTTTTCAACAAAAATAACAATACATGCCAGTACCGACTGCTTAAATTTAATTTCATCATCAGTGGACCATGTTTTTTAAACCAAATTTACTAGCTAAAAGGGAACAATGAAAATATTGCTTCATTTGCTGCTTATTTCATGATAGTATGTAAATAGAGTAAATGCACACAACAAATATTTGAGCAAGAGAATAGACCCCCAGTCATAAAAAAACCCCAGAAAAGTACTGGCAGATATTCATGCCTCCTCCTGGGCATACCTTTCATTTTTTTCGTATTTGCAAACATTTCCATAAGTATTGTGGGCACAGATTTCGAGGCATATTTAGGGAATGCTATGTGACTTTTTGTGAATGCTCTGATTCCCTTTGTGCGGAGTACTCATTCGCGGAGAACTCTGCACAGGGTAAATGGAGCCTTTTCTGCAAATACACTTTTTTTTTGTTTCTACACAGTGAAAAATGTCTTTCTATTGAGAAAGCCTTTCCCCTGTATCCCCACCAATGAGGCTGATCTGTTCCCCTTCCCATCCAGGGAGGGCAGTGACTCCAGCCCCTGGCCGGAGTAAATCTTCACCTTTGCCAGGGTGAGTAGAAGTCAGAGAGGAGTTTGGGAGTGCTCACAAACCTTCATGTTTGTGCACATCCTCATACCTCCAACGCAATCCGCACTTGTAATGCCCACTTCCCACCCTTTGAGTTGGATTTTTGAGGTCAGATTCCCCCGCACTCATGCCGGAGATGCCTGTACTTCTCAATGATAAACTCCATTCCCTTTGTGAATTTTTTTCAGGCTTAAAAAGGTACATTTAGCAGTAAACATACATGTACCTTGTAAATCGGGGCCGAATATATTTTTCATAATTATACCGTGCATTATTTCAAAGGTGTGTTTGGAAAACAGTGTAATATGCCAATTTTTACATTCTCTTTACATTGTCTTTTGTTCAGAAATTTGATACACTTGTGGGTGAAAGAGGTGCCCAGCTGAGCGGAGGCCAGAAGCAGAGAATAGCCATTGCTCGAGCATTGGTCCGAAACCCTAAAATTTTGTTGCTTGATGAAGCCACCTCTGCCCTTGACACCGAAAGTGAATCAGTAGTTCAAGCAGCACTTGAAAAGGTAAGGAATGTTTCACCTATGTAGGATCTTTTGGAATTAGACAGGAATTGCCTTAAATGCACTGGCTCTTTCAAATTTCATTTGGTGCATTTCCATCTTGCTGTCCATTGCCATTTATAAGTATGGGCTTTATTAATTCTCTTCTCAATGTCCAGTGAATGTTCTCTCTCTTACTAAATATTGACAATAAATGGGATTCAAGATTAGCCAATGGCACATATTCTACATAAGCCCTATCTAGCATCTAGGAAGGTTTAAAGTCCAGATTTACACTACTGCTGGTTGACATAAATGTGATCAACAAAATTAAATTCTGCATCCATTTAACATTGTACTCACTACCTTAAGGTCTCTTGGTGAACAACACTGGGGCCATTTAAAACTGAAGGAATAATGTTAAAAGAGAAAATGAGCAATTAAGGAAAATGTTTATGAAAACAAAGATAAAGCATGAGTAGTATCCATATGAAGTAGGCCACGATGATCTTAAAAGTGAAAAAGAATAGTTTGTCAAGAAACTGACATGCATAAGAATTACTCTGTGAGATATTTAGTGTATATTAATGGATAATGATAAACTGGCTTGGTCTTTAATCTTAAAGTTCTCGCATTATTTTGTTAACTCAGCAAGAGCTGCAATTGTGCGTTAGTTTGACACTGTTGAGATGCACTAGTCATCTGCTTGTTGGCACTAATCCACCCAAGCCCCATATTTATAAGTTTTGTGTTAGTCAAGACGTTTTCGTTATAGTAAAATTACATATATAATGTACTTACCTATAGGGGCTTTAGGCTGGCTCTCTTAATTCATTTGGGTGTTGTTTAGTCACTGACATTTTTATTCTGCCAACTACAGCATACAGCATGGGACAAAGTGTCAATCCACTTCAGTCATTGGCTAACATCACTACGATTGATGCCATTCTGCTCTTTCACAGGTAACACATCCTCACGCTAAGTAGCTCCTCCAGTGCCAAGGACTACTGTGTGTGTTTTTGAGACCAGAAAACGATTTTAGCTTTTAGCCAATTTTTTTTGAGTGTCCAGCAGCTCCTCCAAAAATGACTTTTTACAAAAAACATTACAAAACAAGTGTTGACAAATTCACAAACCTGGTAGCAACTGCCAGACCTACTGACGTTGCAAATGCTTGCTTATATTTTGATTTTGTACCACAAATCCCTAGCTATTGCCTTGGGCACCAGCACCACTGGACTGGCCTAAGGACTAAGCAAACGCTTAATCATCACCAAATCCAACATCTGGGCTATCTCTGTCTTGACGCACCGTTGGTCTTGATCAGACATACAATAAGTCTGGCTTTTCACAGGAAGACTGTCTACTGTCTCTGTGTCTTAGACATAGACTGGTGTTAACCCTGGAGTCAGTAAGAATAGGTGGGCAAACTTCCCCAAGAATGTCTTCTACTCTCTCCGTTGATCAGGCATTAACTCAGGGGCTAGGGTATCCCCTCCACAGTCCTATCCTCCCTGGCACTATGCAGCAAGTCAGGAAGAGGCTCACTGTCTTCCACGCAGGTTGTATGACGTTACAACGCATGCTTGTACCACGCATACCTTTGCCAAGCATTTTTTACAACACATGCATTTACCACGCATCTGCCTTTACCATGCATGACTTTACCACGCAAGTAAGTATAAATAAGGTAAGTGATATACATATGGCTAATCCTATGCTTAAAGGCTTTACTGTATAAATGGCAAAAGGCTTTGAGTTGAGCAGTTTCAGAGTGTTGCTGGTGTTGATGGATTCTCTATATAGGAGCTGCTCTCTACCTAAATTTGGGAACTACCCAGAGTTCTCTCCTTCTTAAGATTTCCTTATCTCCTGGGGCCTCAGTATCCCTTAAGTCCTGACAACACCGGTGCACATCCAGGGGAGGCTTCCCTGCACCATATAAACGTTGCAACTTCCCGACTCAGCATAGTCAGAGGAAATGACATGCACTCGAGATGGGTTGCAGATTCATCGTGGTTTATTCCAAATTCTTTAAAAAATGCTACTCAAACAGCATACGTTATGGAAAATGTAGCCTCCGCGTTTCGGCATGACACACGCATTGCTCACAGGTAATGTGCTCAAACCTTTATGCATATTAAATAGTGAAACCGACATAAAAGTAGGCAACATAGAAAATGGTCTGACCGGCTTACAAAGTGACACATAATCATTGCGGCCATCTTACCCTGATTTTGGTGAATGTAAACATCAGTGAATCACTGGTAAAAAATTACAACTTGGTCCCAATCTTGATGATTTGACATACCTAATATTATCAATACTTGATTCTAAATTAAGACATAATAATCATAAGCGCATTTCATCATTTATGCAAATTCATATGATAACTTTACACAAGTCGTAGATATTTATCAAACAATGTTTGATATTTCTCCTGGCCCCTAGAAAATAAAGCGCACCATGGCGTCCGGTCAGATTGTATAGATCAGGCTCAGCAATACCTTAGCCGGGTAGATGAGTCATGTGTCAGCGGCGCTAATTGAATATGCCCAATGTCGCATCCTCTCACTTCGAGCGGTTTAACCCATGCTTCTCCAACATATAATTATGTCTGAGCTCAAGATATTCACAATTCAGCCCAAGTGGGCACATTTTCCTGACATGATAACAACAGTTAGCGTTTCTCTGTAGTCAATATTAAGACCGGACTGATATTGCAATTGAGCCCCAGAGGGCACTGTGCCTAAGAGTTTGGCAGTAACAAACGCTCAACGATAGAACCTCTCTAATATATAGATGAATCGATAAGTAGGTACATCGCCCACTAACCAAACAAAACAAATCAAAAATGTGGAAACGAATCCTCGAGCAACAAGATGGTTAACGATATCTTGCATCAATAATTCATGACTTTTCTACATCAGGTAGTCATTCATATTTGGTACTGGGTTCATGACAGTTCTACATATCTCCTGTCACGACCTCATGGCTAGGCGGCGAGGAAAAGAGAGGTAGCTCCGCGTAGATGCGTGCTTCCAGGTGCTTTATAAATAATATATGCAACATATATATATATATATATATATTAATTTTTTTATTGTTTTTTGTGGGGAGACCCCAAACCCCCTTTTTTTTTAAATATTTTTTTACATTTTTATTTGGGGGGAGGGTAAACCCCCCAAACTCCCCCTTTACTAATTACCCTTACTACACTATGCCCGTACCGACCCCTAAACCCTAAAAAGGCACTTACAACCCAATACTCTTACCCACCCCATAACCCTAAAAAAAAAACTTACAACCCACCAACCTTATCCACCACAAACCCTAAAAATACTCTTACCGCTCAATACCCTTACCTTGCACCGTGCAATCTCTTGTGAGGTAAGGCTTAAGCTAGTTCACATGGAACACCTACCTGAGTTCTCTAGTGGTACCTGTGTCCCCCAAGTAGTTCACACCAGATATCTTCTGCACTATTTTGGAGATTCCACACCATTTATCTTCTAAAGCTCAGGACAAATGGACTTTAGCATTAACATCGCCTCACCTTCCTGGTACCGAGTCAGTTTCGCCTTCTGGTCATATTCCTTTATCCACGCTAGTCCTTGGCTAGTCTGAAGGTTTTCCTTTGCCTGACCAATGTATTCTGTCATCAACCTCCTAAGGCTAATCACATAGTGAATAACCTCCTTCTTTGGTGGTTCCTGAGTTTCTTCCCTGATTAGGTGAGTGGTCCCCGCACCAGGTGTTCAAACTGAATTTTGAAGGGCCTAAACTTGACTCACTTCTGAGGAATCACACGGTAGGCAAATAAGAGACTTGGCAGGGGAAGATCCCACTTCCTCCTGAGGTTCTAAAAGGCCTAAACTTGACTCCCTTCTCGGGAATCTCATAGAAGGCAAATAAGAGACTTGGCGAGAGAAGATATCACTTCCTTCTGAGGTTCTCTGGTGGATATCCCATCATGCTCTAAGAGGGTTTGTTGAACCTGCTCCACTTACCCATTGGTTTGTGGATGGTCAACCGTGGATAAGGTGTATGGTACATGCTTCCACATCTCTCAAGTAGGAAGAGATGAAGTTGGCTCCCTGGTAGGATAATAGCGTCTTTGGAAATTCAACTCTAGAAAAGATCTCTAGGAGACCCCTAAATACCACCTTTGCTGTCATGTGCCTCAGGGGTACTGCCTCTGGATGCCTGGTAGCATGATCCACCACAACCAAGAACTGTTCCTTCCTTTGAAAAGCTTTCCATTGTTCAGTTGCACAGATATACTGTTGGAGTGGACGCGATCCTAGAATGATACAAATCGAAAGTTGCTGCCCAAAAGTATAAATAAGAATGATAAACATAGTGGTGTGATCAAAGGCTTTTCCAAGGAAGGAGCCCCAACAATAGTATAAGAAAACTTGGATAAAACACATGCATAGAGTGCATAGATAGGCCTTATTAAGAAGGGTCTGTACCTGGTGGAATTAAGTTTTTACATTAACGGTGTAAAATATTTGACACATGAGAGCCTGTCTCCATCGTACAATGGAGTGATATATATTTTTACTTTGTGGCTGTGTAATATAAGAGACACAAAAGCCAAGGGGCAATTCTACCGGGTGAAACGTATGCCCAGTTTTATGTCTGATATAGAATATCAGCTGTCAATTAGATCTTGTGAGATATTTTTAATTTACGGAAGACAACTATTTAGTTTCGTCTGGAAGAATGTGGATCCTATACATCTTCCCCACTGAAACACATAGACAAAATATTGTGACATGATCTATGGGCACTGGGCATTCTTGCATGATAATCAATAATCAATAAGTTTCATGAATGCTCAGTAACATAATAGAAGTGTATACGTTGAACGACAGATTGATTTTTCATATACAATTGTTCCTTTTTTGTGATGTGCAATATATTTACATGTAATAGGTTTTAAAAATGATTACATGTATTATTTTTATCCGATTAAAATTATATATTTTTTTCTAGCACTTTGACCTTCACATTTGCTATCCTCTTGGTTAGGTATTTATTTTGAGAGTTTGTAAGATTGAGTGCATGCGTAATTGGGATGATGACATTTTTTATTCTATACTGAGGGAAGCATCTATTGGTCTGGTTTTGATAACCCCACCCCTTAGTCTGAGGTGGTTACTCTCTATTTTCTTGATAAATAAGCTTATGGACCTTATGCTATATCCATTTATTGACTCTTGAACACTGTTCTTAAAATCCAATTCATTCTAGATCCATGCCGAGTTTTGTGGAAGCCAGTCTTCTTTTTCTAAAAACATCCAGTATCTAAGATTACCTGCTCACTGCTTCCTCTTTACCCCTGCAGGCTAAGGATGGGTGGATGAATTCAGCACACCTGTGGCTGGCAAGTGATCTTAGTAAGCTCTTGTAATCCCCAGTTTCCTTGAGTCCAGTGTTGGCCAATGTAGCAGTGTCTCTGTGTGACCGCCCCCTTGTTTCCAGAGTTCCTGAGCTTTTGCTATCCTTATTTCTAGAAGATTCATGAGCCTTAACTTTTCCAAGTTTCTTTAACTGGCAGTTCCTGCAATGCTAACTTGATTCTTGTTTCACCAATGAGCACTATTTTAGTGCATTCTTGTTACTTGAACGTTCTCTCTTTCTGTAGTTACCTTTTTCCAGTCCCTGCCTTTCTTTCCCTGTACCTTAGTTCCAGTTTCTAGTTTGTTGCATTCTGATTCCTGCTGTCTTAGCTTCCTTTTCCCTTGTGTGGTTTGTTACTTTCATTTTACCAAGAGTGCCCATTGTTTTCCCTTCTTTCCTGTTAAGCACGCTTCTTTGCTACATCCTTGTCTATTGAGGCTGTGTAATTTAATTCTCCACCCTTGCTGTTATGGCCTTGCATGTTCCTGTTTAATCACCAGGATTTGTAGGCACGGCTGACAACCTAGGTGGTGTTTCTTGTCATCTGTGAGTATTGTCTTTATGTAACTATTATAACATCAGCAAAGGTAGCAGCTCTTCAGATCCTGCCTTTGTATGTATATCCTATGTGTTGGTATTTGTAGTCAGCATCTGTAACAGCAATTGTGGCTTAGAAACCTACTGAGCTTCAGCCTTTCTCTGTGGAGCTCTTGAGTGGTTTACTCCACATTCCCTCTGTTTTTTTTTCTTTAACTTTTTATTTAGGTGATACTATAGTCATACAATCACTGTTTTTAACACAAATAACCAATAGACAATGTAGAAAATATTTTAAGCACAAATAAATATTTCAGACAACCGTAAAAGCTAATCTCGCCTGATCTCTCAATCTAACCCCAAGCAACAAAGGTGTTGCTACGATCTAGTCCGACTACAGTGATAAACTAATACAAGAATTCAAAACTATAAATAGGCACAGTTACAATCTGACAATAGCATTTCCAGGAGTAAAACAGTAATACCAAAATAATACTTCAAGCACGATCTTCTATTTGGCTGAATAAACCCCAGAAAATGTAAACCTGTCCAAAAAAGTAATTAAAAACATAAAGTGCAATCAAAAATAGTGCAAAGATTTCAGGCAATACTTAAAATATAGAGAAAGATCTAAAAATGTAAATACATGACTCTACATCTCTCTTACACAATTTTCCACTCCTTTAATCAGCGGAAAATAACCGCCACAACTGTTCACATTTTTGCATTTGGTTATTCCTCGCCGCATAAACATATTCGAACTGTCGTACCTTGGTCATTTTAGCTTGCCGTTGACCAAATGAGGGGCATCTAGAAGCCTTCCAAAATTGTAAAAAGGGTGATGTTACAGTAGATACAGCTTCTTTCTATTCTTAATGTTGTTATATGCATGTCTTGCACATTCTGGGTGCTAGTTATCTGAATGCTGAATTGTCTATTGAGTTCCTGTTCTTTTGAGCTTTAACTTTCTCATTCCCTTGTACAGAGCTTCCCCATTTGATCCCTTTTTTCCTCTGACCCCCAGAGTGATCTTGGGCAATGTTTTGTCAATTTTGTGTACCCTGCCACCTGTTCTTGCAGGAGTTCCAGACTTGATCCACTGTCTACCTTGTTCTGGTTTCTGCAAATAAGGAAAGGTCCCAGTCTCTTCATTAGATTCTGCTGGGGTTATCACAGCTGACTGTGTCCAAGCCATATAGGCTTTGGGTCCTGTTACTAAACCAGGGACAATAAAATCATAGACGAAGAGACATCCCACACCTTGCTTCTCTTATACCCATATCCCTACCATGGCCAATCTATCATTTAGCTCCAACTCAACTTGGGCAGTCACATACTCCATGTCCTCTCCGCTGGCTACTAAGCCTATGCTGTTAACACCTGGGAGAATCTTGTTGGGTTTCAGATACTTTCTTTCTACATACTTCTGTGAGCTCCTAAACCCCTTAGAGCAGACACCTTCCTCTCATAGGGGGTCATTAGGATGGCGGGCGGATCGCCATCAACCTGAATATTCCCACCGCCAAATTAGGATGGCGGTGGGAATGGGAATGGTACCGCGGTGGACGGAAAGACCATCCGCCGTGGTCCCGCAAGGCCGTCCTTTTCCGCCCGCCTTGCGGGACACGGTACAATGGGGCAATGCTAGCGGTGCCGTGCAGGCACCGCCGTGGGCATTACGATGCCTGTCTTTTGCGGCGGAGATCCCGCCGCAAAAAGACAGGCGGAGAATGCCTTCGGGGGCTCGTTGCGGGCCCCCGGGGGGAGTGGGCTGGGGGGCTGCACGTGGGGGGTACCTATGGTACCCCCTTGCATTTGCATGTACAAGGTGGCAGGCACCGCACGGTGCCTGTCACGTTGTACATGCAAATGCACAAGTATTTTTACATTGCGGCGGGTGCTGCTTGCAGCACCGCCGGCCGTAATGTAAAAATACGGGATGCGCCCGCCAATGTGGCGGGCACATCCTAATTTGTATAGCGGGACCGCCGCACCTATGGCGGGCGGTCCCTTTTGCCAATGCGATGGCGGGCGGACTGTGTCCGCCCGCCATCGTAATCGACCCCAAAGATACTAGACTCCTTTACAAACCCAGTGTTTGGGTGTATGTTCTTCAGAGCATCTGGGCCTCTCTCCCAAATGTCTATACCAACTAGGTTAAGAGCAGCAGGGCTCTCTTGGATCCCTTCCCCCATAGTTAACACGGTTCCCTGATTAAATATCAATGTAAAAAATATAGTTTACAAAAATAATGTGGTAAAAATATCGAATACAAAAATATCGATTCTCTATACTTAAACAGGTAAGTACAATAATATCGATACAAAAATATCGAAGTAAAAAATATAGATGTAAAAAATATCTACTTAAAAAGATATATAACTTAAATAAAATATATTAAATTATATTATTATTTTTAACAAAATAAATTACATTTAATATATATTTTAACTAAATATAACAAATAAACTTAATTAAATAAAATATAAACACACGAAAATGTGTACAAATACATATATTTACTTAAAAACATTTTATTAACTATTATCTTTACTTAATTTATAAACTTTTTAAATTATATAAAAATAAAATATATACATATATGAATAATTTAAAATAAAATAAAACATTCTATAATTAATTAACACATTAAACTATTAAAAGAAATATTAAAAATACATTTTGCAACACAATAAATACAACAGTAGGGAAAATGTTGGATAGCAGAGGGGTAACATTTACTATTCCCACTCCAGTGAGTGCAAAAGCAGGGAAAGTGTTGGATAGCGGAGGGGTAAAAATCACTATTACCACTCCAGTGAGTGCAAAAGCAGGGAAAGTGCTGGATAGCGGAGGGGTAAAAATTACAATTCCCACTCCAGTGAGTGCAACAGCAGGGAAAGTGTTGGATAGCGGAGGGGTAAAAATTACTATTCCCACTCCAGTGACTGCAGCAGTAGGGAAAGTGTTGGATAGCGGAGGGGTAAAAACTACTATTCCCACTCCAGTGAGTGCAGCAGTAGGGAAAGTGTTGGATAGCGGAGGGGTAAAATTTACTATTCCCACTCCAGTGAGTGCAAAAGCAGGGAAAGTGCTGGATAGCGGAGGGGTAAAAATTACTATTCCCACTCCAGTGAGTGCAACAGTAAGGAAAGTGCTGGATACCACACCAATAAAAAATAAACATCAACATTTTTATTACATTTTATTTCCATTATTAACATAATTAATATTGAAATTTAAATATATTATTATTTAAAAACAATAATAAACATTCATTAATTACACATTGTTTAACACTATAATATCCACAACACACATCTAAAATTAATTACACAATTACAATTAATAATTACTAAGGGGCCCATTACGATACCCGGCGTAAAAAATCCGCCAGGCATGGAAGCGGCAAAAATCTGCCCGCACACACCGCCCGAACACCGACCACGCCATTACGATTACACAAACCGAAAACCGCCATCGGCGGAAAAATCACACAAAATACCGCCCGCCAACGTCGGAGTCAAACCGCCCGCCACGGACGGAAACACGCACGACAACACAAAACCGCCCGCCCTCACGGCCGACACACCGCACGTGAAATTACGATCGCACCGACATGAGCGCAGAAAAACCACAAATATACCGCCCGCCAGCGCTAACAACGCCGATGAGAATCGACACGGCAGAAGCCATGGCGCCCACGTACCTGCACAGAAACCATCCGTACACAAAACCAATAGCACACAACATGGCCAACAAGTCCACACAGCAAGGCACGCACAAATACACAAGCACAGTACACATCCCGAAAACACCCCCCGGACAAACAAAAAATACAAAGGCCAGAACCCCAGACACAACACACCTGAAAACAACAGACCATGAGGACACACCCACATAGGTGAGTACAAAAGCAGCACTCCCACAGACCACAACCCCTTGCTACATTGCAAACCAGAGAGGAGAGGAGAGGACACAGTGACACAGCAAGGACAGCAGCACACCACAGAAACGCACACATCACAACCACCACCACCACCACCACCAAACACCACCACCACCACCACCACCACCAAACACCGGCACCACAAACCCCCTGCACATTACACAACACACACCGCACCAGCACCACAAACACCATGGCACCACAAAGAATGCCCAAGTACACGCCCATTGAGCTGACGGTCATGGTCGACGAGATCATCAAGGTGTACCCACAAATCTATGGGAACATGGTCCAGCACACACCACTAGCCACCAGAAACAGAATGTGGAACCGGATCGTAGACCAGGTCAATGCAGTCGGGACCCTGCCCAGGAACAGAGGTGAAATAAACAAACGTTGGAATGACGTAAAGAGCCTGGTCAAGAAGAAGGAGGGCAAAAACAGAGAGCTGGCTGCCGTCACTGGCGGAGGGAATCCCGCGCTCTTTAAGACCTTCAAAGCGTGGGAGGAGAAGGTGCGAGTCGTAATACATCCGGAGATCCTCGCCGGATTAGCAGGGGAGTGGAGGCTGGTAAGTACAAACTAATGTATACCAGCACACCGCTATGTACTCACATGCGCAACTACCATGCCACAGCTCCCAGGGACAAACACCCCCATGTCCAGCACACAATACACAACACATCACACACACATGCAACAGACACCACCACACACAGCCCAAACCGAACAACTGTAACATACGTGGGGACATGTGTACACTCAGCCAGCCACGTAACCACCAACAGGTCCCCAAATATGCCAGAAGCGCCACAACGAGCACCCACCACACCCATGTGTCCGCCACAGCTGCACTAACCGACAAGTAACAGGTAAGTGGCAGGAACACAAAGTGCAGTGGGTGGGAGGGTGGACAGCCCAAGTACAACACACACCAGGCCCCAGTCCCACAGCACAGCAAGGAGGAGCATCCCCCACACCCCACAGCCACGTGTCAGCCACCGCAGTGCACAACGACAGCCGAAAGGCAGACATCACGGTCCACAGCAATCAGTGTCAGTGGGTGTCCAGCCACCCCACGACCCACAACACCCCCCACCCCCACAGACCTGCAACATGGAGCACCCCCCGCTTAGAGCCATGTGGCATCCAGTACAGTGCACGCACGAACAACTTGCAGGTGGGAAACTGGACAGGGCTGGATTACTGGAGGCATGAGGACCATAACACGACCAACACATGGGACATGTCACGTAGCAGACGAACACGCAGCACCGCCCACCGTCACGAACAAGTGAACAATGTGCACACGGACATGAACAACAGACTCACACCCCACATGACCCATCACAGACATAGCAACACCCAAGGAGCCACGTCTGCATGCACAAGCCACACTGAATATAGTCCCACACGGCAGCCACTGTGCAACTCATCACACACAACCGAAACACCATTGAAGTCCTGTCCATGTAGCCCCTACTGCCTGTCAACCACACACCCCACAACTACGCCTATGTAAGACAAACAACACTAGACGCAACAGAGCGGAACAACATAAATGCACACGAACACCACTGAACCCATCAAACACACAGACACACCATGCACATACAACATACCATCCATCCCATCCGTCAGCCCCAGTCTCATGAAAGGCATGTCATCCGCACAGCTGCCACACATACAGCAGTCACGCTAAGATACATGCCCATGACCAACCATGTGCCAGAAGTCAATGAAGCGCACGATACACTGTGAGCA